>OY776674.1:53849008-55053246 GCA_963675555.1 Leptura quadrifasciata | reverse complement strand
GGTAATAATAAAATACGTACAATCTTCAGAAAATGCTATTACATTCTCCGCCGCACTACAGGCAGATTGGTCGTACAGTGTACGACTCCGAACTAAAATATAACTATGAAATTAAAAATTCTATTACTCGAAAACTATGAACCTAGTGAACTGAATCTTTTTTAAAAAACTTTTCTATAATTTTATCTACATTTGACTTTATATATACATAACGTAAGTTTTTAATTATTAGTTGCTCACATGGTGAAGTTTCCAATGCACAAATTTGCTAGTAGCGAATTTGAAAATTTGGAGGTTACCGTTAGAAGCGCTATAGTTTTTTGAGCAAGTTTACAAAAATTCACAATTCACAATTGTGCGAAATTCGGCCCTACTAAAGAAAGTTGTAATGCTCCATTTCGAATGTCCATAATTATGTTCTACAAGATAGTGAAGGTCTCATTTAGTTATACTTTAATTTAAAAAAACGGCATAATTGCGAGCCGATTTTATTTCACTATAAGTACATATCATGTGCTGCATTGATTGAAGACCCCATGCACAACTCGTGCAGATCACAATGTCAGCAGTGAATTGTCTAACGGATCCTTAGGAATAGTTACCTTTTTCCATATGAAATTTTGGGAGTGGTCTAACGCTCTGATGTATGTGATACCCATTTGAAGAATAATGCTAAACGACTGGGTACTTGGCATCTGTTTAAATGAAATACAAAAACTGTTTTTAACTACCTACCAATCCCAAGTTACCCGAATGACCCATTTAAGTCTATACATTTGTAGATCCATACAGTTTGTAGTAGGACTCTAACCGTTTTTGGGGATAGTGAATGGTAAAAAAAGTTACAGCAATAAAGGTATTACATTTGATAGCATAATCTTAACATCAGATAATGAAATAGCAAATGCATTCAATAATTTTTTTATAAATAGTCTTGATGATATTGTACATAGTGTTGTTCCGCTACATGACTTTGAATATGTGTTAAGTTTTATAGCTGAATCAAAGACTAAATTTCATAAGTTTGTGAAAATTGATTTACAAGGGTTATCAAGCGTCATTAGCGATATAAAAAAGGTACATGTGATAAAGATGGTATTACTCTTAAAATAGTTAGAGAAGCATTTGAAGTAATTGGTAATAGATTTGTAGATGTCATTAATGTGTCACTTCAATCAGGTGTTTTCCCAAACGTATGGAAGCTGTCAACAATCATACCAATTGAAAAAATTAATAATACAATCATCTGCTCTGAGTTTAGACCAGTTAATTCTCTACCAATTCCCGAGAAACTATTAGAATTAGTCGTTAAAAACCAACTAATGAAATTTATTCAGGAGAATGATATCATTATAAGTGAACAATCTGGCTTTAGGAAAAACCATTCTTGTGAAACATCACTTCAGTATGTTTTGAACCAGTGGAAAATGGATATCTCTAATAACTTAATAATTGGGGTAGTATTTTTGGATTTCAAAAGAGCATTTGAAACTGTAAATAAAGATCTACTCATATTAAAACTAAAAAAGTATGGAATTGAGGGGACAGTATTACAATGGTTTACATCATACCTTGACAGCAGGGAACAGATAGTTAAATTTAATGACCTTTATTCAGAAAAAATTAATATAAAACACGGAATACCACAAGGGTCAGTACTTGCTCCAATACTGTTTTTATTATACATTAATGATATTAGTAATTATTGTAAAAAATGTAAACTCAAACTGTTTGCGGATGATACAATGTTGTATGTGACAGGCAAAGTAGAAGATATTGAGAGTAAATTAAATGAGGACTTAAAAAATGTGTATGAATGGACATATGATAATAATCTTAAGCTGAACTTGAATAAAACTAAATTTATGATTGTAGCATCCAAACACAATTTGAAGCAGTTAAAACTAAATAAAATAAAACTTAATATCACATTAAATCACTGCATCATTGAGGAGGTTACCAAATTTAAATATTTAGGGGTAATTATTGATTCTGAACTGAATTTTAATGCACTGTGAGTATATAAAAATAAAATGGCAAAAAAGATTGGCCTGTTGTTTCGGTTATCTAATAAAATATCATTGTTCGCTAAATTAACTATTTGTAAGTCTATGATTTCCCCATATATCGATTACTGTGGAACTACACTTATTTTCCTCAACAAACAACAAATTCAAACATTACAGAAAGTTCAGAATAGAGGCATGAGAGCCATACTGAGTTGTAGTAGATATACACCAATTAATACTATGCTGAGTGTTCTGAATTTAATGAATATCGAACAAAGAATTATGTATAATACATTGATGTTTATATTCAAAATGAAGTATGGAATGATGCCACCTTACTTGACCAATAAATTAGATTATGTAATTGACTTTCATTCGTATAAAACACGGGCCACAATAAATAATGATTTCTATGTGAAAATTGAATATATAAAATCCAATACCATGCTAGGAAAAGGATTAATTTGGTTTAATGACTTAGCATGTGAGATAAAAGAATGCAGGAATATATATATCTTAAGTGTGCTTCTAGATAAAACATAATATTTCAGTCGCAAGCTCCTCTATAAAATCTTTATTTTACTATAAGGAGATTAAAATGCAGGAATATATATATCTTTAAGAGGCTTATTTGCATAGAGCACATAAAGAATACCTTTTAAATATTTGTGTAATTTTAATATTAGGTTATGTAATGTATGTATGTTATGTAAGATTGTATTGTATTTTTGTTAAGAGCTCTGCTAATAAAGTATAAATATAATAAATTGCAATTGAAAATTATTTCGCAGAAGTGCGGTTTGAACCCTCTTCACTTCTCTTTTGGGGATTTTCACTGCTTCTGTACAAAATTTTGAAAGGGTGAATAATTCTTACTAGGCCCTGCTTGCACTGTTTTTATGTAAGCTTTAATTTAACACCTTTCTCTTGCATTTGTTCAGCAGAGAACCTCTTATTTGCTTGACAATGTCTGCATTTATGTTTTGTCATTTCCATATGATGATACTTGAAATTTGCTACAGTTAAAAGTGATACTAGAGATCTGTGACAAATTTGACCGCAATCATTATAATTGCTTTAGAGAAAAAATTATTTAATTCTCATAACCTTACACCCCATAGCCATCATTTATACAAAGTATATCAAATAGTTTCCACATTTTGTACAAACGATGCACATTATAAAAGAAACATTTTAACTTACCAATTATGGGTTTCTTATTCACTATAGGTGTAATTTCCACCCACTCGCAACTAACCATATAAAAAAAAATAAAGCATAAAATTGATGATTTCATGTTAAAATCTTACAATGTACTGACATATTAAAGTTCTTTCAGTTGTTGATAAGTGTTTTAAGATTAAATGTGCAGTTAGACAGTTAGAAATGAGCAGAGCAGAAAATTTCTCTAGCAGAACTAATATCTTGCAATAAGGTTCAAATGAAACATTTTTCTTCTTTATTATTTATTTAAACAAAAAAAGGTTTGAATATAAACAAAGGTAAATTTATTATCTACAAATAAATGCAACATATTTACAATTTTACAAATAAACTGCAGTATCTTCGAGCTCTCCTTTGTTGCCGTAACATGGTGGTATCTCCCGGGTGAAGCCATCCTTGAGAATGTGAGCGGCCATCTCCATAGCCACCAATGTGTCTTCCAACTGTTCGTCTGTCACCAGTTGATTCATAAGACCAAAAGTGTTATTTTGTTGTAATGTCAGTATTAAAATTCTAATTTGAAACGTTTTTTTTTTCATCTGGAACAATAAACAATTATTGGCATAAATATACAACAGATTATTTGGAATAAGAATCTTTAAGTATCTGAATGACGTATTTAAACGAGTGGTTTCAAATATCTGCCTCAAGTACAATAACTAGAAAACCTTTGGGGATCTTTGCATCAAATTTGGTAGCAATAGGTCACATTTAGATGATATTCTAAAATTAATTTTTTTTTACAAAATTGGCATGTAATCACACCACCCAGTGTTATCACTTAAATTTGGTTTCTAATCAACCTACTAATGTTAGCCCATATCTATGACAAGTATGCACTGTATAATTTAATTTATTTTTGAACTTAAACATTCATTTAAGCATTACCCTTTGGTTTGTTTTTATTATGTGTAATTGAATGCACCCTTAGCTCAAATTACAGAAATTCTACTGTACACCTTGTGATAATCATACTAACAGCTTCGTCAGGATTCCAAAAGCAATGGTAGGGGATAACGAGTGGAAGAAGGCAGCAGATGAATAGATCCACAAAAAATGTGCAAAAATGATCATGGAGTAGCAGGGAGGCAGGATTTTTTACCAGTTACTTCTAATATTTAATACTAATTCCATTATTGTCATATTAATCTAACAAAAACGTACCTGTAATATTTGGTATGATTCTTGAGTGTTTATATTGCTGCTTTGGATACGTTTCCATTTGATCAGCTTCTAGGCATTCTGTCATGTCCCAATTACACTGATATCAAAATAATTGTGGTTAATTTTCTTCTTTTGGGGAGCCTTTTAGATTGCCTATCTTTTTCCTTAAATGGATTAGCCCATATCAAATTTTTTACAACAAGCAATGTTATGTTTCATCTCATTTGAACTGCTCAACCTGAAAAAAAAAAAAAAAAAAAACTAATTTAAAACCAATTCACAATGTAAAACTTTAAATGGTTTACCTTTAAAAGTAATTAAACGTTGTTCCCAATGTCACAGTTCATCAATAGCCATTGTTAAAATAAGTTTTTTTCATGAATATTTCTTATAATTTCATTAGCGTATTGAACAGTTCTCATATGAACATGCACAACAATTTTTGTCTTTCTTTTATTTCAATTTCTATATATCTATATCATGTCTATTCTATTACTGTAGGCCCATCGTCATACAAATATTTGTTACTGTCTCAATTATTCGGTCATAAGTATATATCTTCACCCTCTGTAGCAATGCTCTGGACCCAGCTTCTCTTTTCTTGATTTGATTTTTGCTTCCTGCCGCTACTCTTGTTCCTCTTCAAACTATATCATATGCAATTTGAATAGCTATTTCTATCTTGACAGACTTGCTAATATTTCTTCAACTTCTTACAGTCAGTCAATTCCTCCAACAACCTCTCAATCCTCATCACTATGCCATTATTCATGAAGATTCCTACGCTGCCTCCTTTTTTTTCATGTGTTGAATTAAAACTTTCACCAAGTTTCCTTCAGCTTACACAATTTTTTTTCAAATATCTTGACCTGCTGTTCTTGTTCCTCAAGGTCGATTCTAGATTCTTCGTTCCCATACCAAAAGGTTGGCTACCATATCCCAACAGCACGATTCTTCCAGCCACTTTCTCATTTCCATCCATATTCCGAAGGTAAGGTCCCACGTAGTTGCCCTGGATCCTCTTATCTTCCTTGAATGGCCGCCACCTCTTATATCCTCATGGCATCTACAAATTCTTTGGCCCGCTGTCCTCAATCCTCATTTTTAAGATCCTACGCAGTTGCCCTGGATCCCCTATCTCCATGGAATGACCGCCGCCTCATATTCATATGGCATCTTTAAATTTCCTGGCCTGCTGACCTCAATCCTTATTCCTAAGTTCTTATGCAGTTGCCCTGGGTCCTCTATCCTCCTTGAATGGCCGCCTTCTCATATCCTCATGGCATCCTCAAATTTCTTGGCCTACTGTCCTTCACTTCCATCCATATTCCGAAGGTAAGGTCCCACGTAGTTGCCCTGGATCCTCTATCTTTCTTGAATGGCCGCCATCTCTTATATCCTCATGGCATCTACAAATTCTTTGGCCCACTGTCCTCAATCCTCATTTTTAAGATCCCACGCAGTTGCCCTGGATCCCCTATCTTCATGGAATGATCGCCGCCTCATATTCACATGGCATCTTTAAATTTCTTGACCTGCTGACCTCAATCCTTATTCCTAAGTTCTCACGCAGTTGCCCTGGATCCTTTATCCTCCTTGAATGGCCGCCTTCTCATATCCTCATGGCCTCACAATCCTAAGGTCCCACGGAGTTGCCCTGGATCCTGTCTTCCTTGAATGGGGCTGCCTCGTATTCATATGGTATCTTCAAATTTCTTGACCTGCTGTCCTCAATCCTCATTCCTAAGGTCCCACGCAGTTGCTCTGGATATCCTGTCTTTCTTGAATGGCCGTCACCTCATGGCATCTTTAAGTTTCTGGCCTGTTGTCCTCATTCCTTAACCGTAATTCCATCACAGATGCTCTGGATTCTTTGTACTCATAGTGAGAGGCTGCCATCAGATCTTAACAGCATGTCTGGATATTCTAAGTCCCAGCAGTTGCTTTAGCTCATCTGTCCTTTGAATAGCTGCCACCTCTTACATCCTCCTTCACTCGATCTCCTATGCTGATACCTAAAAATTTATTTTGTCATACTTACCCTAAAAAAGCCTCTTCCTATGGTGCCCGAGTTGACGAATTTTCCGCCCTTCTGGTTACCTATCCCGCGTGCCGCCTTAGATCCTCGATCCATATTTCCAACGGTCAAGTCTTCTGCAGTTACCTTGGATTCTCAATCCACATTTGGCTGCCATCCTGATTGTCCGTATCATGTCCCTCCCTTGCTTTATCCATCATTCACAGCTAATTTCCCTACAGATTCTGTAGCAGTTGCTCCGTTTTCTCGATTCCTATGACGAATGGTCATTCCCTGTGGTACTCATGTCTCCTCGCCTTGCTTGATACACCGTCCCATTTCCAGCCCGACTGTGCTGCAGATGGCATAGATTCCCGATGCTCACATCGAATAGGGAAGCGAAGTCAAGTCCTGCGTAGATGTCCTGGATTCTCCATTCTTACCCCCTAAGGCCTGGGATTCTCATCCTCATTCCCTAAAGTCGATTCTGCCGTGCCTGCCTTGGATTTCCATGCTCATTCCCTAAAACTGATGCCGTCACGACTGCTCTGGATTCCTATACTCATTTCCTAAGACCAATTCTGACGTGCCTACTCTGGGGTTTCCATCTTCACTTCGAATAGCTATTCTTTATAGCAAGTATCTCCTTTCTCTGAATTATTCTATTGCTTCCTTGGATTGCTCAATCTGCCATCATATTGATTACAATTGATTCCACCACACGTACCACGAATTCTCCATCTCCCTATTGAATGACCACCATCTTCATTCGCTAAGGTTAAACCTACACCGTTGACAAATTCTCCATGGTATGCCTTTCTTTTCCGCGATCTTTCCTTCGCCTAGGGTGCCCTCGATTCTCCATCCTCATATCCCATGAGGATGGAGATCCATCTTTAATGTTTCTATGGTGTACCTCTGCCTTCCTCGGATTATTCAATCTTCCATCCTCTTAGTGTTGTGTAGTTGCTCTATTTATCATATCCAATAACTGAACTGCCATCCTCGATGTCCTGTCCATTGGCTGCTACCCTCGATGTCCTGTCCATTGGCTGCCACCCTCGATGTCCTGTCCAATGATTGCCATCCTCGATGTCCTGTCCAATGATTGCCAACCTCGACTATCCTATCCTCTTTCATAATTGTTTTTAATTCTTCATCCTCTTGTCCTGTAGTTGCCCTATTATCATATCCAATGACCGAACCGCCGTCCATGTCCTATCCATCGACCGTCATCCTCGATGTCCTATCCGTCGACCGCCATCCTCGATGTCCTATCCATCGACCGCCATCCTCGATGTCCTATCCGTCGACCGCCATCCTCAATGTCCTATCCGTCGCCCGCCATTCTCGATGTTCTATCCGTCTACCGCAATCCGCGATGTCCTATCCACCGACCGCCATCCTCGATGTCCTATCCGTGACCGCCATCCTCGATGTCCTACCCGTTGACTACCATCCTCGATGTCTTATCCGCCGACCGCCATCCTCGATGTCCTATCCAATGACCGCCATCCTCGATGTCCTATCCGTCGACCGTCATCCTCTATGTCCTATCCATCGACCGCCATCGATGTCCTACCCATTGACTGCCATCCTCGACGTTCTATCCAATGACCACCAACCTCGATGTCCTATCCAATGGCCCCCATTTGCCATGATGTACACGAAGTCCGCCATCCTCGATGTCCTATCCATTGACCACAATCCTCGATGTCCTCCAACAACTCGTCCTTGATGTCATATCCAAAGTCCACCATCCTCGATTCCCACGGTTCGTTCTTCCTTCTTCAATCTTGTTGTGCTCGTCTCCAATGTCCATTCTTGATTCTTCATCCACATATCCTCGCCACTTCTGTCTTCATATTCAAAGAGTGCTATCTCAAATGTGTCTCTCCAGTAGCAGTGAACTCTCTAAATTCCTTAAGTGTTCCATTTATGAAATCTATGGAGTCACTAAAAGTAAAAAAATTATGTATTAATTAAATTTAAGACCACATAGGCCAGTGTCAATGTATCAATGATTTATAATTATGAAGTGAAGTTAGACTCAAGAATGAACTAGTAATGCTCCTTATAATCCAGGTCAGATAGCAAAGTAGTATGAATTTTTTTGAAAAATTCCTCAGTCCATTTTGTAAACGTGATAATTAGTAGAAAAATAGTGGGAATTTGATGTATATGTCTTGGAAAGAAAATAATTTTATTTGGAACCTGTTGAAAAAAGGGCATGAAAGTGCCAAAAACAGGTTTTTTTCACATTTTTGATGCGAAAGAAAAAAATTTTTATACAAAAAATACTACGAAATAGCTCGTAAACAGACGGAAATGGGTTTTTGACCATTAAAATCGGTCAATAACTTTTTGCACAAAAAATTAATCTGCTAAATATGTTCATTTTTTGCCATTTAATTACAGGGGCTGTAATTATCGTAGGAAGTTGTTTCGGAGCTTAAATTGTAGCTTTTGTTGGTACCTACCTACTCTAAAAATATTAATAACTGTTAGAGGAAATAGCGAAAATGTAAAAAAGGTCTTTCCGAAAGAAGGCCAAATGGTCATGGTCAAAAATGGCCATAGAACGATTTTTCAAAAAGGTATTTGTTTCTGATGAAATTCTCTACAACCCTATTATCTTTAAATTTTCGTAAGGCAAAAATGACCATATCTAGCGGTTTTTAATTTTTTGTGCAAAAAGTTATTGACCGATTGTAATGGTCAAAAACTCATTTTTCCGTCTTTCTATTTCGTAGTATTTTTTGTATATATAAAAAAAATTCTTTCACATTGAAAACGTGAAAAATCCTATTTTAGACACTTTCATGCCCGTTTTTCAACAGGTTTCAAATAAATTTGTTTTTCCCAAAACATATACATCTAATTCCCACTATTTCTCTCTTAATTATCACGTTCACAAAATGGACTGAGGAATTTTTCGAAAAAATAAATTATCTGACCTGATATTAAAATACCCACCTTACACTGTCTCCAATGGTTTCCTGGATACACTTTTTTCTTTGCATCATATGCCGTTTCTAGTCCAGATTCTTTCCGTACTATCTATCAACCTTATCCATATTGTGACCACCTCTTACATTTCATGGAAGGAGTCATCAAAATGTTTCTACAGTTCTTCAGTGATTACTGCCTTTACTATCCATATTGTGTAAACCAAAACACCCCTTGTAATGCATATCCTGAAATGATGGTTTTACCTCCAAATGTCCCCATTGCACGCCTGTTTCCTAATACCAGATTATAACATCGTGGCTCGTCCTCCTCCTTACCATTATAGCAACTGTCTTTTCTTCAACTTCAGTTAGTAAAGCCGCGTCCCTCGGTAATCATCGAAATATATCTCTGCATCCTTTGCTATTAAGGTGATTAATCTATATCCATCATTTGTTGCGATTCAGACAAATTCTCACTAAAAATTAAAGAATTTCATACAAATAAATGGACACTTTTTTCTCCATTAATTTATCAACATTCATGAAATAAAATAAATATTTTTTCTTAATTGGCCACAATTTTTTATTTCTTTAGCAAATTTTTCTTATTGTTAGTCGTTCTATTTTGACTTTCAGAATGACTGATTTTTAGGCACTGGGAAGCAATGAGGAGCGTCAACAGAGCCATTAACATTATTATTTTTTATTAACGGAGAGTTGTGTGGGAAATATGTATAATAGTTGAGAGGTAAATAATATTTAAGAAGTTAGTAAAGTAAGGATGGTTCTATATAGAAAATTTTTACATAACATAACGACGATCAGGTATAAGAATTAATATTTACCTCTCCAATATCAACGAGTTGGCATAATTCAGTTTGTTGTTCTACATGAAACAACAAACAGTCTTCATCCCAACTAGCTCTAACTTGGTAGTCCTCGCTTCGGCTTTCCATGTATCCTCAGTGTATCACTCCATCCATCGCCATATATTTCCAATAGCACTCTCAAAATCCCAAAAGATATGTTTCTTCCTTGTGGTCTTACCATAACGCTGTTTACCATGGATTGTCCATCATCATAGTACCAGTAACAATCTGCTGCCACATTGAACTGCTGGTACTTCTTCTGCTACTTCAACCGATGAAGATTCTACACCATTTTCTCTAGATATTTCCTAAAACAGATCCCTGTACCAAGTCATCTGAAAAGTTAGTCATCCCAATTCGCAGTTATCTTCTGGGAAGTTTCCACCTAATAACTGCATATAATAGAATGCTACTGTGTAATAACTAGAGATGCAGGAAGGTTTAACGTTTCAGATGACTTTTGTGTACAAATAATATCCATATATTCCATGACACCTATCTGTGAGATGCTCGAAGTCATTCCTCTTCAAGTAACGTTCATCGATCCACAGTGATCATTCCCATATGTGAATGATGATTATTTTGTTCCTGTTTCACATAAAGGATATACTTCACATATTTGTCAATGGACCTAAATGGAGGGACCGTTCCTTTAGATATGTTTTGCCACCACGGATATGTAACGTTCCATCCATCAAAATACAGCTTCGCATTCAATCAGATTTCCTTAAAATAGATCTCTTCTTCATGGCCTTGCTACAACACCATTGCTTCCTGTGGCTCCTGTATCTTCATAACAAACAGCCCCACTTGTGTAATCTGTTATTATATTGAATTGTTGTTGCTCCAGCCAATAAAGATTACCTACCAGTTTTCCTTAAAATTCAATGGTCCATAAGATACGTTCTGCTGCCGTATTACTCCATTCATCAACATACAGCTCCACATTCAACAGCAATTCCTTAGGATTGGTCTCCTCTTCATGGCCTTACTATAACAATACTGCTTTCTATTGCACCTGCATCTTCCTAATAAACAGTCCTAGTTGTAACCTGTTGCAATATTGAATCGTTGTTTCAGCCAATAAAGATAACCATTTTTCTTAAAATTCCTTGATCACCATTTAGTATTAATTCTAGTCGTCTTCTGGCAAGTTTCCCTCTAAAAATGGATTATGCAATCATGTAAATTTTTGTTGTTATATATATGATAAATTCAAATTTAATTTAGACAATAATGTATATAATTTTCAAACGCTGGTCAACAAACTGGTAGACAGATAACTATTTCGGTAATGATTTATTAAGAGTAATCATTGTTAAATGATCCGTAAAGTAGATTCCTTAACTAATTCTGATTTGTATTTAAATGTACTTACCCAAGCTTTCCTAAAATGCCACCCTTGGAAACCATTCTTCTGCCTTCCAAAAACAGTGTACATTTTATATTCAATTCCATTGTTGTCAACACACTGTCTTCTTTTCATATCTTCACATCGCTATTGCCTTGCAGTTAAAGCCTATTAGTAGACCTATTTTATTGATGATTACTTTTAAAACATCTCAAGGAGACAAGCTTACAACTACATGTAACAATCATCCCTATTTTCATTTTTACTCTTGACGGTGACCACATCTACCGAACTACTACCAGTCTTTAGAAACCTTCTGAAGAAGCTGACAGGATGATCAGCGAAACGTCAAGTCAAGTTCGACGACCACGGCAAGACCCGGAAGAATCTACTTCATTAGACAACGGCCGCGAAAACCTGCATTCTACTACTACCAAATTCGTTCACATGGAATATTAAAATTGTCTAGGGGAGGGTTTGTATTTCGATTAATTCTTCGGATCGATGTTTTCACACCAAATCAAACACCCTGGATTCTGTAGAGATTTTATTGCCATCTGTTTTGAGATGCTCGAAATCATTCCCCTTCAAGTAACGTTCTTCAATCCAAATAGCAGTCATTCCCATAATGGGAATGATGGCTATTTGAGCCTGCTTCCTATACAGGATATATTTCACATATTTGCCAATGGACCTAAATGGGAGGGACCGTTTCTTAAGATATGTTCTGCTGCCACGGATACGTATCGCTCCATCGATCACCATACAGCTTTACATTCAATCGGATGTCCTTAAAATAGATCTCTTCTTCATGAACTCGCTATAACAACACAGCTTCCTGTGGCTCCTATATATTCATAACAAACAGCCCCAGTTGTAATCTGTTACTATATTGAATCGCTGCTCCAGCCAATAAAGATTACCTACCATTTTACCTTAAAATTCAATGGGAGGGACTGTCCATAAGATACGTTCTGCTGCCGTGAGATACGTATTACTCCATTCATCACCATAGAGCTTCACATTCAACAGCATTTCCTTAGGATTGGTCTCTTCTTCATGGCCTTGCTATAACACTTATTCCTGTGGCACCTGTATCTCCATAACAAACAGCCCCGGTTGTAACCTGTTGCAATATCGAATCGTTGCTGTTTCAGCCAGCCAATAAAGATTACCATTTTTTCTTAAAATTCCTTGATGAACATTAAGTATTCTAGTCGTCTTCTGACAAGTTCCATCTAAAAATATATTATTATACAGTGATGTGAGTTTTTGTTGTTATATATAATATGAATAGAATAGAATAGTATATTTATCATGTTAGATACACAGAGTATATATATATATGAACGTCACAACAGTAATAAAATAATTTCAAATAGTTCAAAAATTTACAAATAATAATCGTAATACACTTGATGCATAAAATAAACAAATAATCACAAACAGGTAAATATACAACATTAAAATAATTACAGATTGTGTACATGAATGTTTCGGCATCACTGTGGCTCATAGTTCAGGTACTCCTCAACCGAGTAGAAACTGTTCGTAGCAAGGACATTTTTCAGACAAGTAGTAAATTTGTTTAGTGAATTTATAGATTTAATTTCAGGAGGTAGCTTATTATACATTTTGATACCTGCATGATATGGAGATTTCTTATATAAAGTCGTGTTATGATTTTTTACTTTTAATAGATGACCTTGTCTAGTACTGTATGAATGATTATCTGAATTTGTTACGAATATGTTTAAATTTTTCTTGACAAGTTTAATGGTGTTTAATATACATATGCTGTGTATGGTTAAGATTTTATTACTTTTGAAATAAGCTTTACAAGAGTCCCTTGGTGCAATGTCAAATAATAATCTGATAAGCCTTTTCTGTAGGATAAATACGCGATTTATATTTGAGGCAGCACCCCAAACCACAATGTTTGATAAATGTGAATATGCAAGTGCATAATAAACATTTAATAGTGATTTTATATTAAAGATACCCTTCAACTGTCTTAATGCGAAATATGCATAATTAATTCTTTTGCAAACATGTTTAATTTGTTCTTCCCAACAAAGATTTTTGTCAATCATAGTTCCCAGGAACTTGACAGCTGCTGAGAAGTTTTCGGTAGGTATTACTTTGATGAGATCTTCTGAAGGTGATCTTCGTTGCGAGAAGTATACACATTGAGTTTTGCCAATATTCAAGATAAGTGTATTACTATGACACCAGTCTTGATATGATTGTAAAATCCTCTTTATTTTATCCCGAAGTTCTACAGGGTCCCGTGCTGAGAGCAGCATGGAAGTGTCATCCGCAAATATGACAACCGATCCCTCCTGCATAATAGTAGGGAGATCATTGACAAATAATAAGAATAGTAATGGTCCCAGTACGGAACCCCGAGGGACTCCTTGAGCGACTTCATAATTTTCTGATATTGTACCATACATTTTCACATGAAGTTTTCTATCAGCCATGAATGACTTAATAAGATTTAATGCTAGACCTCTAATTCCCAACCTCTGCAACTTGTATACAACAAAATCAACATTCAAAGTATCAAATGCCTTGCTTAGGTCGAAAAATAACCCAACAAAGTGATTTTTCTTGTCAATTTCGTCATATACAAGCTGCAGAAGCTGGAAGGTGGCAGTTTCTACTGATTTATTCTGTTGAAAGCCATGTTGATTTGTTGTTATAATATTGTGTTTAATTAAAAATGCTGATATTCTGTTAAATATTAATCTTTCTAAAACTTTTGAGAGAATAAATTCAAATTTAATTTACACTTCTTAAACTTAAATGTATATAATTTTCAAATGCTGGTTAACAAACTGGTAGATGATAGCTATTTCAGTAATGGTTTATTAGGAGTAATCATTGTTAAATAATCAGTAAAGTAGATTCCTTAACTAATTCTGATTTGTATTTAAATATACCTACCCAAGCTTTCTTAAAGTGTAACCCTTGGTTAACATTAATTTTTTTTATTAACGGGGAAGTTGTAGGGGACATATGTATAATAATTGAGAGGTAAATACTATTTAAGAGGTTAGTAAAGTATGGATGGTTTTATGTAGAAAATTCTTACACAAGATAGCTACCAGGTTTGGGAATTTTATTTATCTCTCCAATATCAACGAGTTGGCATAATTGGCCTATTAGAAGTTTAGTAAAATGCCGAGTAGTTAAATCGTATAATAAACAATAACATCTATTGAAATACCTACCTAACATTCCATAATCTCGTTTCCCCCAAAAAGTACTTCCGAAAGAAAGGATTTCTCTCCCAAGTGGCTATCATATTCATTATACAATGGATCAACTGCCTTCTTGTCCTACCATCTACTAACTGTAAGACGTTTAAAGGCAATCACTTCGCAGCTTAATCTACCTGTAACGACCATCCTAAATAGCTATACTTTGGAAGTTCTCGCTTCGGCTTTCCATATATCCTCAGTGGATCCATTCCATCTATCGCCATATAGTTTCAATAGCACTTCTTGAAATTTCAAAAGATACATTTCTTCCTTGTGGCCTTGCCATAGTGTCGTTTACCTTGAATTGCCCATCGTCAGTCCCAGGTATATAATCTGCTTCAACAGAGAATTATATACCATTTTCTAGATATTTCCCAAAACAGGTCCCTGTACCAAGTCACCTGAAAAGTTAAGCATCCATTTCCCAATTTGCAGTTGTCTTCTGGGAAGTTTCAATCTAAAAACTGCATAAAATAGAATGTTACTCTGTAATATCCTGAGTGGGAAAAGGTATAACATTTCAGATGACTTTTGCGTACAAATAATATTCATATAAATCCATGACACCTATCCGTGGGAAGCTCGAAGTTATTCCTCTTTAAGCAACATTCGTCGATCCACATAGTGATCATTCTCGTAATGGGAATGATGATTATTTGCTTGTTTCACATAAAGGATATACTTCCCATATTTCCCAATAGGCCTAAATGGGAGGGACCGTTTCTTAAGATATGTTCTGCTGCCACGGATACATATCGCTCCATCCATCACCATAAAGCTTCGCATTCAATCGGATTTCCTTAAAATAGACATCTTCATAGCCTCGCTATAACAACACCGCTTCCTGTGGCTCCTGTATCTTAATAACAAACAGTCCTAGTTGTAATATGTTATTGAATTGTTGTTATTTCAGCCGATAAAGATTACCTACACTTTTTCCTAAAAATTCGATAGGAGGGACCGTCCATAAGATACGTTCTTCCGCCATGAGATAGGTATTATTCCATTCATCACCATAGAGCTTCACATTCAACAGCATTTTCTTACGATCGGTCTCTTCTTCATGGTCTTGCTATAACACTGCTTCCTGTGGTACCTGTAACTTCATAACAAACAGCCCTAGTTGCAACCTGTTGCAAGATTGAATCGTTTCAGCTAATAAAGATTACCATTTTTTTTTAAAATTCCTTGATCACCATTTAATATTCTAGTCGTCTTCTGGCAAGTTTCCATCTAAAAATATATTATTATGCAATAATGTGAGTTTTTATTATAATATGATAAATTCAAATTTAATTTAAACTTCTTAAACTTAAACATATATAATTTTCAAACGCTGGTTAACAAACTGGTAGACAGAGAACTATTTCGGTAATGGTAAAGTAGATTATTTAACTAAATCTAATTTGTATTTAAATATACCTACCCAAGCCTTCCTAAACTGCAACCCTTGGGAACCATTCTTCTGCCTTCCAAAAATAGTACATTTTATATTCAATTCCATTGTTGCCAACTCACTATCTATCTTCTTTCCATATCTTCACATCGCTATTCCCTTGCAGATAACGCCTTATTAGTAGACCTTCTTTACTGGATTCCTTTTAAAACAATTCCACATTCAAGGATAAGAGCTTACAACTTCATATTACAATCATCCTTATTTTCATTTTTACTCTTCACGGTGACCACATCTACCGAATTACTACCAAATTCATTCATATGGAATATCAATTTCTAGGGGAGGGCTTGTACCATACCCAGTCACTTAATGCTTTGAATTGGCATTTGTGCACCAGATCATCTATACACTCTGGATCCTGCATTATGTAGAGATTTTACTGAATACAACAACTCCCTGAAATTTGTCTTGTTCTTTTGGGAAGTTCATTTCCTGATCGTTACTGCTGCATAATACTTTCTTCAAACTGCCCAATCTTGATTCATATTCTTATACTTCTCCAAAAGTACACTGATTCTCTTTATATTGAAGCTATTTTCCTATACATGTTTAGTTGTTCCTTTTTGATTTACATTATTATTGTTGTCTTACCATTCCAGATGATTTTCTGAAAGCTTGCTTACACTATATGTATACAGACAAACTTTGCCGTTAAAGCAACCCCATATCATTTTTCATCTCGACATTTCATTGACTAGGATTAGTCCTTGGAATGTTGGAATTATCAATTCTTAAGAGTTCCATCATCTAATTATCTGTTACATATACCTACCCTTCTAATTATTGCCCCCTTAAATCCTCAAATTTCATTACCACACATACCATGTTTGCCTTGGATCATCGTCCATCCTTCAACAAATGTTTTAGATAATTGTATCATCTTTTTTGATAAGATGCCGCAAATATACCTCGATACACAATCATCGAAATATTGTTCTTGGAATACCAGACTTATTACATATCCGTATTTTTCTGGAGCCATTTGTTGGGAAGTTCATTTCCTTATTGTTACTGCTATATACTACTTTCTTCAAAGTGCTAATCTTTATTCATATTCTTTACATTTATCCAAAATTATATTGATCTTTACATTGAAGCCGCTGTTAATTTTTTAGTTGTCGTTATTCTTTTTTGTTAATTTACATCGCCAGCAGGTTCAGAAACTATTTTTGTCTTACAATTACAAACAATTTCTTCGGAAGCCTATTTACTTCTCAGATTCTCCATTGTTTGGATTTAGTCCTCGGAATGTCAGATTTACTAATCCTTAAAGTGTTTTATCATCCAAAATTATCTGTTACATACCTACCCTTCTAATTAGTGCGTTAACTCCCTTTGGTATATTGGACATTATTTGCAACCTTAAATTTCATTACCATACCCATCACTGCTGCCTTAGATTGTCCAAAGACTCTAAAATAGCCATAACATCATTTCATATGCGAGATGCTGTCATTGGAATATTTTGGATATGCAAGCATCTCCACTGTCTAAATTTTGTTTTTGAAATGTAGGACTGACATCTTCAGCATCCTGTCATCCAATTGCCCATTTCATACAACCAACCTTCATTCTATCATTGTCCTGTCTTGGCCAAGATAGTCTCCAATGTTGCTCACTTGTCGATGTTGAGCCATGGCGGGTCTACTTGCCTCATCGTCCAGCAAGAAGAGCAGCAGATAGGCTACACAGAGTGGTTTATCCCCAGCTGATGGCAGCATGGAGACTTTCGTGGTAACTTGGACTGAAAAAGACCCGACGCCCGCTTAGATGGTTCAGGCATCTCCAACTTCTAGTTAAGCCAGTCTTGATAATTTTTGGAATACTGTCATCTTAACCACTATTAAATTATGATGGTTTTGAAGTAGTTATTGCAGATAATGTCCAAACTTGTGTTCATTGAATGATAGAAACATCTACTGAAAAATATTAAGATATGTTCTACAAGTACGTCAAGTTCACAGCTCGTAACATTTTTGTTGAATATTTACAATCTGCAGATACTAGTAATATTCTTTAAGGCTGTCATACTGCTATCAATCCCCATTTCACTACGAATATTTTTCTTCCTATAAATTATAAAAGTAAGTAAATATAATTATAAAATAAATTGTAATCTTACTTTTTAAAAAGCTGCTTTCACTATATCCATTCTATATTGAATTGTGTGATTAATTACTTGTTCATTCTAGATTTATCTTTGATGCCTAGATATACTTTTATTAATTTATAACAGTTTCAGTAGGTAATTCCCTAAATGTTACCAAATTTCAAGTGAACTTCTCAATTTTTCTTTAAACAAGTAGTGCCTAATGTCAGTCATAAATAACAAATGGAGTAACTTCTTTTTCAAGATCCAATATTAATTGAAATGTTTTTCGTCATTTTTTTGAATACACAATTTTAAGAAAATAAAAATTTTATAACATAATTTCAAGAAGTTACTTTTCCCCACAAGAGATTGGAAACATTTACTATAAATTATGAAACATGACTGTAAATCCCTGCGCTGGTAGATGATTGAAAGGCTCAGGTTTTTACTACTATCTTGAATTCATCAGAGACAATAAGTGACTATTCAATATTTTTCCTTTGATATGCCATTTTTCACTTTCAAGTTAATTTGCTCTACAGATGCTTTGGTTGAATTTACTTATCGTCCATCGACCATCATATCTATGTTTCATTTTTGCATATATGCTTATATGAAGTATTTCATGTCTTAAATATGTCCAGGTTCACATTTAAACTAATTTACAATTATTAAATACCACTAGACAATTATTGTTTCAGGTATAATTTCGAATTGTAGTATAAAAAAAACAGCGGCTTCCATGAAAATGATCATGACAGATATTCTTACTAAAAATTAAAATACCTTAGAACAAAATTTACTAATTAATATTAATTGCATACCTTACTTTCGCTGAATATCTGCTACAAACATTCTCTTATATTGACCTGGGTTAATTCATGTCTGTAATGCTTCATCGTAAGTCACGATACATGAACGTTTTGAATAAGGATCTGATATTCAAGAAATTGCAAAGATCTTCAGAAAAACCTTTTGAAACTGTGTGAAATTCCCTTTTCATATATCACGTTTTGAATTCATTATATTAATATTGAACATTTGTAGACTAATGTACAGTAAGAAGCAATTGATTAACATTTATTTGTTTAAAAATATCTTCACAATCGATCGTGTCATCTTGCTTTTTGTTATCTCAATCTCACACCAGTAAGTATATAGGTCATCTTAAAGTATTGAGAGCAAACATTTCTGCGTTGGTCTCAGATTGCAAATCACTCTGGCAAATTTTAAATTAATTGTCATTGCATCAAGTTATTCAACAGTAGTAACGTTAAAAAATCTCATCTGTTAATGTAATATCCTACATATATAGATTATACAAAAAGATTTTACTGTGAGGAAAATTCTGAAAAGAAAACTAAAATCATTATATCTGATATTTTAAATAATTCAGAACATACCAAATATTACAGATCCACAGAACAGAGATAAATAAAGCTAAGCTGTTGCTCCTAATTTCTATACAGAAAATCCTTTTTATCTTTTTTTTCTTATACAGCCTGGAAAACATATTTGGGGAATTTTATGTAGCAGAGATGTGTGAACGATAATGTGTGCGTCCATGCTTAAATGGCACCTTTGCTGTCTATTATTAAAGATCAATCAACTGTATTTATACTAATTAATATTGCCATGATGAATTCGCAATTTAATTGTAAGAATCTTGAATAGAGATATGGCTAGTAACTTCTTTTTTTCGAAAATTCTAATCCGTTCTTCCAAACTTCTTGAATATAGAAATCCTATTTTGGTTTAGAAATGTTGATTCCATATTTTTCAACTTTAGTTATATCCAAATTCTTCAGTTCTTGATATAAAAAGATTTGACCGAGAGTTTACAAAAGGAAAACCCTACATACTACTCTTGTCCATAATAAATTTCAAAATTATTTAGTACTAAACGTTAAAAAACAGCTTTAGCTTTCTGCATAAAATTTTTAAATTTTACAGAATGTATTGAATAATTTTTACAAATGTATACAGTTTTATAAATTACATTACCAAATTTTTAATATAAAGATACATATTCAATGTTTATAAATAAAAAGAGTATATTATCCTTTAAGACAACAACATTTAGAGGTATAAACTACAGGTTGCACAAGTAAACTATTGGCATCTTACTGTTAACGGAAAGTTGCTGGCAATAATTAATGAAATAATAAATCTATATTTATAATTATTATATGTACTAATATTACAATTGTTTTTAGTTTTGACATCAAAATTTTCATTTTTAAATACAAGCATTTACTTTAATTTTTGATGATGGTTACATTTAAATTTATCAGAACATAAATATGATCACAAAAATTATTAACTTCTGGATTTTCACTATGTTTGTACAAGTAATTCTAAAATTGTGAAATTCACATTTCGAACGAATTATTGCTAAAAAAATGATACATGTAAATGTGGTGCATAATTTTATTAACACTATTCATTTAAAAACAAAGTCCCAAATAATGCAACCATTTTTACCGGACCACACAACAATAAATCCACTTCACTTACTACCGAAACTTTCACTATTTACGTTTCACATTTTTTTTAAAATCACCAATATAATAAACTACAACAAAATTTTTGTACCATTACATTTAAATTACAAAACAACTATTAAAAATTATATACTAAAGTTATATTAATATATATCTAAACCATTATTGCCAGTGCTTTCGGTTTTTTGAATCATAAGTATTAATTCATTGGGATACTTTTACTTTGCTTACCACTTTTGGGACAGTCATCCACTAAACCAAACTAAGGAGTGCACAGATGTTGGCAGGTAGCTTCTCTAATTTGCTTGTCAGTATTATATTGAATGTGCTCTAAAACATAAAATCGATTTTGCTAAACCAGAGGTGACCAACCTTTTCAATTCTATCTTCCATATATGCGGGTGACCTTGAATCTTGATACAACTCTTCTCATCGTCAGCAGCCCACTGTATTAAATGTTTCTGAAAAAGCGATTTTTTTCCATTTTATAAATAACATTGGTTGTTGAAGCAAACAGGGTTTGGTGATGGATGTCCATTTCTTCTCTTCATTAACTGATGGTTTCCACACATCTTTTAATTAACAAATGGAAGATCTAAAACACACAACACATACTGGTATGTCAAAGTTACCCCACAAGCTTCTCCATATATCTTCTTAGCACATCCTTGAAGTTGAATTGGGCACCATCCAAAATAAATATTAATATTCTCTGAAATTCACACAACCATGTTACTCCATTCTCATTGATGATCAAGATAGTTCTATTGTTTAAAATTTAATCATATACATTTTCTTCTCTGTATAATAGATAGTTCTCAGTTCATATTTCTGGTCCATTAAACGGTGTCTGAAAAATAACTTTATTTTTGTAGTTCGAAAATAACCAACCTTTTCCATCATCTCTTCATTACTGAATGATTTCTTGATCGTCTCGGCAGTTCCCAATATTAACCGAGCATTTTCCAAAATTAAAATTGAATTTTTTTATATTGAAGGTATGCAACATTTTTAATTCCTTCTTCATAAACAGCTGAATTCTGGGTTCTAGGCATTTTCCTTGTCCCAAGACTTCATATTATCCACTCGGAATCATCAGTACTATATCGAATGTTCTCTAAAACATGAAATCGATTTTGCTATACCAGAGGTGACCGACCTTTTGAATTCTATCCTCCATATATACGGATGATCTTGAATCTTGATCTTTATCTCCTCATTTGCCATTGTCAGTTGCTTTAAATTCGTGTAGCTGATACAAACGGTTTACAATTTTAGTGGCGACCTTCCATTTCTTCTCTTCATTAACTGATGACTTCCACACATCTTTTAAATAATAAATGGAAGATCTAAAACACACAACACATACTGGTAGGTCAAAGTTACCCCACAAGCTTGTCCATATATCTTCTTAGCACATCCTTGAAGTTGAATTGGGCACCATCTAACATAAATATTAATATTCTCTGAAATTCACACAACCATGTTACTCCATTCCCATTGATGATCAATATAGTTCTATTGTTTAAAATTTAATCATATACATTTTCTTCTCTGTATAATAGATACTTCTCAGTTCATATTTCTGGTCCATTCAAGGGCGTCTGAAAAATAATTTTATTTTGGTAGTTTGAAAATAACCAACCTTTTTCATCTCTACATTACTGAATGATTTCTTGATCGCCTCGGCAGTTCCCAATATTAACAGAGCATTTTCTAAAACTAAAATTGAATTTTCTATATTGAAGGTACGCAACATTCTTAATTCCTTCTTCATAAACAGCTGAATTCTGTATTCTAGGCATTTTCCTTGTCCCAAGACTTCATATTATCCACTCGGAATCGTCAGTACTATATCGAATGTTTTCTAAAACATGAAATCGATTTTGCTATACCAGAGGTGACCGACCTTTTGCATCCTATCTTCCATATTATATAAATAGATGATCTTGAATCTTGGCACAACTCTTCTCAGTGGATACGTATTTGGATTACCTTGTCAGCAGTCTACTATGTTAAATGTTTCTTTATTCTATAAACAACCGTTTATCTTCTCATTCGTCATTGTCAATTGCCTTAAATTGGTGAAGTCGATACAACAGGGTTTACAATTTCGGTGACGACCGTCCATTTCTTCTCTTCATAACCGATGACCGCATACACCATTCAAGCGCATTTTTTAATTAATATGCGGAAGATCTAAAACACATGACATACTCGTACTTTGAAAGTTACCTCACAAGTTTCCCAATATATCTTCTTAACACATCCTTGAAGTTGAATTGGACACCATCCGAAACAAATATTAGCGTTCTCTGAAATTGATACAGCAACCACGTTTCTTTATTCCCATTGATGATATTGAAAGTTCAATTATTCAAAATTTAATCATATTAACTTTGTTCTGGTCCTCAGTACATATTTATAGTCCATTTTAAAATTAAACAGTGCTTGAAAAATAACTTTATTTTTGTAGTTTGAAAGTAACCAACCTTATCCATCATCTCTTCATTACTGAATGATTTCTTGATCGCCACCGTAGTTCTCGATACTAATGGAGCATATTCTAAAATAAAAATTTAACTTTCTATATTGAAGGTGTGCAACATTTTTAATTCCTTCTTATTAAACAGCTGCATGCTGTGCTCTAGGCATTTTCCTCGTCCTAAGACTTCATATCATCTACTCACAGCTGTTAGTACCATATCGTATGTTCTCTGAAGCATAAAATTGACTTTGCTATACCATGCATTTTCCCCATCCTAAGACATCCATTTGGAGCCGACAGTGCTATATTGTATGTTCTCTAAAACATGAAATCGATTTTGCTATACCAGAGTTGACCAACCTTTTGAATTCTATCCTCCATATATACGATGGTCTTGAATCTTGATACAACTATTCTCAGTGGATGCGTATTTGGTTTATCTTGTCAGCACTTTACATTTATTAAATATTTCTGAAAAATAGTGATTTCTTTATTTTACAAACAACCATCCATCATTTCTTCTCTTCATGACCGATAACCTCCTTAGACCATTCAAGCACGTCTTTTAATTAATATGCGGAAGATCTAAAACACATGACTCATACTCGTACTTTGAAAGTTACCTCACAAGTTTTCCAATATATCTTCTTAGCACATCCTTGAAGTTGAACTGGACACCATCCGAAACAAATATCAACGTTCTCTGAAATTGATACAGCAACCACATTTCTTTATTCCCATTGATGATTTTGAAAGTTCTATTATTCAAAATTTAATCACATTAACTTCGTTCTGATCCTCAGTACATATTTCTAGTCCATTTTAAAATTAAACGGTGCCTGAAAAATAACTTTATTTTTGTAGTTTGAAAGTAGCTAACCTTTTCCATCATCTCTTCATTACTGAATGATTTCTTGATCGCCTCAGCAGTGCTCAACATTAACCAACATTTTCTAAAATAAAAATTGAATTCTTCATAAACAGTTGGGCTCTCAGTAATTTCTTCATCCGAAGACCTCATATTATCCACTCGGGGCTCTCGGTACTATATCGAATGTTCTCTAAAACATGAAATCGATTTTACTATACCAGAGGTGACCGACCTTTTGAATTTTATCCTCTGTATATACGGAAGATCTTGAATCTTGATGCAACTCTTCTCAGTGGATACATATTTGAACCTTGCCAGCAGTCTACAGTGTTATATGTTTCTGAAAAGTAGTAATCCTTTATTCTATAAATAACCACTCATCTTTATCTCCTCATTCACAATTGCCCATTGCTTTAAATTGGTGAAGTTAATACAACAGGGTTTACAATTTTGGTGACGACTGTTCATTCCTTCTCTTCATAACCGATGACCTCATTACATCATTCAAGCACATCTTTTAATAATATGCGGAAGATCTAAAACACACGACTCATACTCGTACTTTGAAAGTTATCTCGCAAGTTTCCCAATATATCTTTTTAACATATCCTTGAAGCTGAATTAGGCACATAATCCGAAGCAAATATTAATGTTCTTTGAAATGAAACAACAACTACGTTTCTTCATGCCCACTGATTATTTTGATATAGTTCTATGGTTTAAAATTTAATCATATCAACTTTGTTCTGGTCCTCAGTACATACTTCTAATTCATTTTAAGATTAAACGGTGCCTGAAAAATAACTTTATTTTTGTAGTTTGAAAGTAACCAACCTTTTCCATCATCTCTTCATTACTGAATGATTTGATCGCCTCAGCAGGTCTCGATATCAACAGAGTATTTTCTAAAATAAAAATTGAACTTTATATATTGAAGGTGCAGCATTTCTAATTCCTTCTTCATAAACAGCTGAATGCTGGGCTCTCAGCATTTTTCTCGACCTAAGACCTCATATTATCCACTCGGAGCTGTCACTTCTAGATCAAATGTTCTCTAAAACATGAAATCGGTTTTGCTATACCAGAGGTGACCGACCTTTAAAATTCTATTCTCCATATATACGGATGATTTTGAATCTTGATCTGTATCTCCTCATTTATCAGTCAATTGCTTTAAATTCGTGTAGCTGATACAAACAGGGTTTACAATTTTGGTATCAACCTTCCATTTCTTCTCTTCATAACCGATGACCTCCATACACCATTCAAGCGCAACTTTTAATTAATATGCAGAAGATCTAAAACACATCTCATACTCGTACTTTGAAAGTCACCTCACAAGTTCCTCTACATCTTTTTAGCACATCCTTGAAGTTGAATTGGGCACCATCCGAAGCAAATATTAACTTTCTCTGGAACTGATACAGCAACTATGTTTGCATAATAGATGGTTCCCAGCAGATATTTCTAGTTCATTCCAACAATAAATGGTGTCTGAAAAATAACTTTATTTTTGTAGTTTGAAAGTAACCAACCTTTTCCATCATCTCTCCATTACTGAATGATTTGATCTCCTCAGCAGGTCTCAATATCAACTGAGTATTTTCTAAAATAAAAATTGAACTTTCTATATTGAAGGTGCAGCATTTTTAATTCCTTCTTCATAAAGAGCTGAATGCTGGGCTCTCGGAATTTTCCTCGTAGTAAGACTTCATATTATCCACTAGGAGCTATCAGTATTATCTCGTAGGTTTTCTAAAACATGAAATCGATTTTGCTATACCAGAGGCGACCGACCTTTTGAATTCTATCCTCTATATATGCAGATGATCTTGAACCTGGATGCAAGTCTTCTCAGTGGATATGTATTTGAATTAATTTCTGAAAAATAGTGATTTCTTTATTTTATAAACTGTCCATCTTCATCTCCTTCACTATTGTCAGTTGTTTTAATGTTGTGTAGCTGATATAAACAGGGTTTACAATTGTGGCGACGATCACCAATTTCTTCCCTTCATAACCAATGACTTCTGTTCAATTAATATATTGGAAGATCTAAAACACATGGCTCATATTCGTAGTTTGAAAATTACCTAAGATTCCCAATATATCTCGTTAGCACATCCTTGAAGTTGAATTGGGCATCATCAGAAACAAATATTAATGTTCTCTGAAATTGATGTAGTAGCCACGTTTCTTTATTCCCATTGATGATTTTTATAGTCCTATCGTTCAAAATTCAAATCATATGGTCCCCAGTACATATTTCTAGTCCATTTTAACATTAAACGGTGTCTGAAAAATAACTATATTTTTGTAGTTTGAAATTAACCAACCTTTTTCATTATCTCTTCATTACTGTATGATTTCTTGATCGCCTCAGCTGTTCTCAATATTAACCGAGCACTTTCTAAAACAAAAATTGAACTTTCTATGTTGAAGGTGTCCAGCTTTTTTAATTCCCGTTTCATAAATAGTTGAATGCTAGGCTTTCGGCATTTTTATCGTCCTAAAATTTCATATTATCCATCCGGAGCTGTCAGTACTACATTGAATGTTCTTTAAGACATGAAAACAATTTTGCTATACCACAGGTGACCGACCTTTTGAATTTCTATCCCCCATATACACGGATGATTTTGAATCTGGATACGTCTTTTCAGTGTATACGTATTCGGATTATTGTGTCAGCCATGTTAAATATTTCTGAAATATAGTGATTTTTATTTATTTTATAAACAACCATTCTCTTTATCTCCTCTTTCGCCATTGTCAGTTGCTTTAAATTTTGTAGATGGTGTCTGAAAAATACTTTATTTTGGAGTAGCAATTTTCAATCCTGGTGATTTTGATACAGCTTCTCAATGGACATTTTTAGTTCACTTGCCTACTTGTTGAGGTACTAACAACACATTGAAAAATAATGCTAGAGTAAAGGGCACATCTGAAACAAACAAAACTGGTTTTTCTATTCCAAAGATAACCGACCTTCTATTGCTGCGTTAAATTAGACCCTGAACAACAAAATTGACTTTCTCTCAAACAGACCTCTGTTAGGGTAGACTTAAAATATTTTGCCCTCTAGAGAGTTTGAAATGAAATATGACGTTTGGAATTTCAGCTAGTATGTTGACAGCCTCCAATGTTCATTCAATATTCTGTAAAATATTTTAAATGGTCTCGCCTGTTTGAACAGTTTTTTACTTTTTATCAAATGGTTTCCGAGATTTCTTGCCTAATTGACAGGATTACAAGTGTCGTTGAAAAAATATTGCAAATTATTTGCTACTAGGAGCTCTAATATAACATGTTATCTAAAACAAAATCGTTTTTGCTACACCAAAGGTGACTGACCTTTTAATTCTCTTATCTATATACAGATGATCTTGATGCAGCTTCTCAATGGACATTTTAGTTCACTTGCCTATTTGAGGGAATATGAACAATATATTGAAAAATATATTAGATTAAAGGGCATGTCTGAAACAAAGAAAACGGTTTTTTCTATTTCAAAGGTAACCGACCTTCTCCTGCTGCCTTGATTGAAGAAGACTGAACAACATAATTGACTTTTTCTCAAACAATAAACCTCTTCGTTAGGGTAGCCTTAAAATATTTCTCCTCACTCTGACACATTGTCGCTTGGAATTTCAACTAGAATTTTGGCAGCCTCCGATGTTAAACGCTCAATGTTCTGTAAAATACTTTAAATGGTCTCGCCTGTTTGAATAGTTTGTTACCTTTTATCAAACGATTTCCGAATTTTCTTGCCTAATTGAGGGGATTACAAGCGTCACTGACAAAAACCGGGCAATTAATTTGCTGGCGGGAGCTCTAATATTACACGCTCACTAAAACATAAAATCATTTTTGCTACACCAAAGCTGACCGACCTCTTAATACTTTCGTCCATATACAGATGATCTTGAAACAGCTTCTCAATGGACATTTATAGTTCTCTTGCCTATTTGAGGGGAATAAGAACAACACATTGAAAAATATATTAGATTAAAGGGTACGTCTGAAACAAAAACGGTTTTTTTCTATTTCAAAGGTAACCGACCTTCTCCTGCCACCTTCATTAAAGATCTTGAACGTAATCAACTTTTTCTCGAAGAACAAACCTCTTCGTTAAGGTAGTCTTAAATATTCCTCCTCCCTCTACAGCTTCAAATTAAATAGGACGCTTGGAATTTCAACTAGTATTTTGGCAGCCTCCGATGTTAAACAATGTTCTGCAAAATATTTATGGTCTCGTTTGTTTGAACACTTTGTTACCTTTTTTTAAACGGTTTCCGAGTTCCCTTGCCTATTTGAGTGAATTGCAAGTGTCATTGAAAAAACGCCGCATTAATCTGCTAATTGGAGCTCTAATATTACACGTTCTCTAAAACATAAAACCGTTTTTGTTACACCGAAGGTGACCGACCTTTTAATACTTTCGTCCATATACAGATGATCCTGATACAGCTTCTCTTTTTGAAGGAATATGAACAATACATTGAAAAATACATTAGATTAAAGGGCACGTCTGAAACAAAGAAAACGGTTTTTTCTATTTCAAAGGTAACCGACCTTCTCCTGCTGCCTTGATTGAAGAAGACTGAACAACATAATTGACTTTTTCTCAAACAATAAACCTCTTCGTTAGGGTAGCCTTAAAATATTTCTCCTCACTCTGACACATTGTCGCTTGGAATTTCAACTAGAATTTTGGCAGCCTCCGATGTTAAACGCTCAATGTTCTGTAAAATACTTTAAATGGTCTCGCCTGTTTGAATAGTTTGTTACCTTTTATCAAACGATTTCCGAATTTTCTTGCCTAATTGAGGGCATTACAAGCGTCATTGACAAAAACCGGGCAATTAATTTGCTGGCGGGAGCTCTAATATTACACGCTCACTAAAACATAAAATCATTTTTGCTACACCAAAGCTGACCGACCTCTTAATACTTTCGTCCATATACAGATGATCTTGAAACAGCTTCTCAACGGACATTTATAGTTCTCTTGCCTATTTGAGGGGAATAAGAACAACGCATTGAAAAATATATTAGATTAAAGGGCACATCTGAAACAAACAAAACGGTTTTTTTTCTATTTCAAAGGTAACCGACCTTCTCTTGCTGCCTTCATTAAAGAAAATCTTGAACGTAATCGACTTTTTCTTAAAGAACAAACCTCTTCGTTAAGGTAGTCTCAAATATTTCTTCTCCCTCCTAGATAGTTTCAAATTAAATAGGACGCTTAGAATTTCAATTAGTATTTTGGTAGTCTCCGATATTAAACAATGTTCTGTA
The DNA here is from genome assembly GCA_963675555.1 of Leptura quadrifasciata. Taxonomy (NCBI): domain Eukaryota; kingdom Metazoa; phylum Arthropoda; class Insecta; order Coleoptera; family Cerambycidae; genus Leptura; species Leptura quadrifasciata. The sequence goes on along the minus strand of OY776674.1, from coordinate 55,023,680 downwards.
AAATACTTTAAATGGTCTCCTGTTTGAACACTTTGTTACCTTTTATTGAACGGTTTCAGAGTTCCCTTCCTATTTGAGTGAATTACAGCTGTCATTGAAAAAATGCCGCAATTAATCTGCTGATTGGAGCTCTAATATTACACGTTCTCTAAAACATACAATCGTTTTTGCTGCTCCAAAGATGACCAACCTTTTAATACTTTCGTCCATATGTAGATGATTTTGATAAGCTTCTCAATGCTGCTTCTCTTTTTGAGGGAATACGAACAATACATTGAAAAATATATTAGACTAAAGGGCACGTCTGAAACAAAGAAAACGTTTTTTCTATTTCAAAGGTAACCGATCTTCTCCTGCTGCCTCGATTGAAGAAGACTGAACAACATAATTGACTTTTTCTCAAACAATAAACCTCTTCGTTAGGGTAGTCTTAAAATATTTCTCCTCTAGACAGTATCAAATTAAATAGGACACTTGGAATTTCAACTAGAATTTTGGCAGCCTCCGATGTTAAATGTTCAATGTTGTGTAAAATACTTTAAATGATCTCGCCTGTTTGAACAGTTTGTTACCTTTTATCGAAAGGTTTCCGAATTTTCTTGCCTAATTGAGGGGATTAAGTGTCATTGACAAAAACGGGGCAACTAATCTGCTGGGGGGACCTCTAATATTACACGCTCACTAAAACATAAAATTGTTTTTGCTACACTAAAGCTGACCGACCTTTTAATACTTTCGTCCATATAGAGATGGTCTTGAAACAACTTCTCCATGGACATTTATAGTTCTCTTGCCTATTTGGGGGGAATAAGAACAACACATTGAAAAATATATTAGATTAAAGGGTACGTCTGAAACAAAAACGGTTTTTTCTATTTCAAAGGTAACCGACCTTCTCCTGCCACCTTCATTAAAGATCTTGAACGTAATCAACTTTTTCTCGAAGAACAAACCTCTTCGTTAAGGTAGTCTTAAATATTCCTCCTCTCTCTACAGCTTCAAATTAAATAGGACGCTTGGAATTTCAACTAGTATTTTGGCAGCCTCCGATGTTAAACAATGTTCTGCAAAATATTTATGGTCTCGTTTGTTTGAACACTTTGTTACCTTTTATTGAACGGTTTCCGAGTTCCCTTGCCTATTTGAGTGAATTGCAAGTGTCATTGAAAAAACGCCGCATTAATCTGCTAATTAAAGCTCTAATATTACACGTTCTCTAAAACATAAAATCGTTTTTGTTACACCGAAGGTGACCGACCTTTTAATACTTTCGTCCATATACAGATGATCCTGATACAGCTTCTCTTTTTGAAGGAATATGAACAATACATTGAAAAATACATTAGATTAAAGGGCACGTCTGAAACAAAGAAAACAGTTTTTCTATTTCAAAGGTAACCGACCTTCTCCTGCTGCCTCGATTGAAGAAGACTGAACAACATAATTGACTTTTTCTCAAACAATAAACCTCTTCGTTAGGGTAGCCTTAAAATATTTCTCCTCACTCTGACACATTGTCGCTTGGAATTTCAACTAGAATTTTGGCAGCCTCCGATGTTAAACGCTCAATGTTCTGTAAAATACTTTAAATGGTCTCGCCTGTTTGAATAGTTTGTTACCTTTTATCAAACGATTTCCGAATTTTCTTGCCTAATTGAGGGGATTACAAGCGTCATTGACAAAAACCGGGCAATTAATTTGCTGGCGGGAGCTCTAATATTACACGCTCACTAAAACATAAAATCATTTTTGCTACACCAAAGCTGACCGACCTCTTAATACTTTCGTCCATATACAGATGATCTTGAAACAGCTTCTCAATGGACATTTATAGTTCTCTTGCCTATTTGAGGGGAATAAGAACAACACATTGAAAAATATATTAGATTAAAGGGCACATCTGAAACAAACAAAACGGTTTTTTTTCTATTTCAAAGGTAACCGACCTTCTCTTGCTGCCTTCATTAAAGAAAATCTTGAACGTAATCGACTTTTTCTTAAAGAACAAACCTCTTCGTTAAGGTAGTCTCAAATATTTCTTCTCCCTCCTCGACAGTTTCAAATTAAATAGGACGCTTAGAATTTCAATTAGTATTTTGGTAGTCTCCGATATTAAACAATGTTCTGTAAAATACTTTAAATGGTCTCCTGTTTGAACACTTTGTTACCTTTTATTGAACGGTTTCAGAGTTCCCTTCCTATTTGAGTGAATTACAACTGTCATTGAAAAAATGCCGCAATTAATCTGCTGATTGGAGCTCTAATATTACACGTTCTCTAAAACATAAAATCGTTTTTGCTGCACCAAAGATGACCAACCTTTTAATACTTTCGTCCATATGTAGATGATTTTGATAAGCTTCTCAATGCTGCTTCTCTTTTTGAGGGAATACGAACAATACATTGAAAAATATATTAGACTAAAGGGCACGTCTGAAACAAAGAAAACGTTTTTTCTATTTCAAAGGTAACCGATCTTCTCCTGCTGTCTCGATTGAAGAAGACTGAACAACATAATTGACTTTTTCTCAAACAATAAACCTCTTCGTTAGGGTAGTCTTAAAATATTTCTGCTCTAGACAGTATCAAATTAAATAGGACGCTTGGAATTTCAACTAGAATTTTGGCAGCCCCCGATGTTAAACGTTCAATGTTGTGTAAAATACTTTAAATGATCTCGCCTGTTTGAACAGTTTGATACCTTTTATCAAAAGGTTTCCGAATTTTCTTGCCTAATTGAGGGGATTAAGTGTCATTGACAAAAACGGGGCAACTAATCTGCTGGGGGACCTCTAATATTACACGCTCACTAAAACATAAAATTGTTTTTGCTACACTAAAGCTGACCGACCTTTTAATACTTTCGTCCATATAGAGATGGTCTTGAAACAGCTTCTCAATGGACATTTATAGTTCTCTTGCCTATTTGAGGGGAATAAGAACAACACATTGAAAAATATATTAGATTAAAGGGTACGTCTGAAACAAAAACGGTTTTTTTCTATTTCAAAGGTAACCGACCTTCTCCTGCCACCTTCATTAAAGATCTTGAACGTAATCAACTTTTTCTCGAAGAACAAACCTCTTCGTTAAGGTAGTCTTAAATATTCCTCCTCTCTCTACAGCTTCAAATTAAATAGGACGCTTGGAATTTCAACTAGTATTTTGGCAGCCTCCGATGTTAAACAATGTTCTGCAAAATATTTATGGTCTCGTTTGTTTGAACACTTTGTTACCTTTTTTTAAACGGTTTCCGAGTTCCCTTGCCTATTTGAGTGAATTGCAAGTGTTATTGAAAAAACGCCGCATTAATCTGCTAATTGGAGCTCTAATATTACACGTTCTCTAAAACATAAAATCGTTTTTGTTACACCGAAGGTGACCGACCTTTTAATACTTTCGTCCATATACAGATGATCCTGATACAGCTTCTCTTTTTGAAGGAATATGAACAATACATTGAAAAATACATTAGATTAAAGGGCACGTCTGAAACAAAGAAAACAGTTTTTCTATTTCAAAGGTAACCGACCTTCTCCTGCTGCCTCGATTGAAGAAGACTGAACAACATAATTGACTTTTTCTCAAACAATAAACCTCTTCGTTAGGGTAGTCTTAAAATACTTCTCCTCCCTCTAGACAGTATCAAATTAAATAGGACGCTTGGAATTTCAACTAGAATTTTGGCAGCCTCCGATGTTAAATGTTCAATGTTCTGTAAAATACTTTAAATGATCTCGCCTGTTTGAACAGTTGGTTACCTTTTATCAAACGGCTTCCGAATTTTCTTGCCTAATTGAGGGGATTAAAAGTGTCATTGACAAAAACGGGGCAATTAATCTGCTGGCGGGGGCTCTAATATTACACGCTCACTAAAACATAAAATCGTTTTTGCTACACCAAAGCTGACCGACCTTTTAATACTTTCGTCCATATAGAGATGATCTCGAAACAGCTTCGCAATGGACATTTATAGTTCTCTCGCCTATTTGGGGGGAATAAGAACACATTGAAAAATATATTAGATTAAAGGGCACATCTAAAACAAACAAAATGGTTTTTTTCTATTTCAAAGGTAACCGACCTTCTCCTGCTGCCTTCATTAAAGAAAATCTTGAATGTAATCAATTTTTTCTCGAAGAACAAACCTCTTCGTTAAGGTAGTCTCAAATATTTCTTCTCCCTCCTAGACAGTTTCAAATTAAATAGGACGCTTTGAATTTCAACTAGTATTTTGGCAGTCTCCGATGTTAAACAATGTTCTGTAAAATACTTTAAATGGTCTCGTCTGTTTGAACACTTTGTTACCTTTTATTGAACGGTTTCAGTGTTCCCTTGCTTATTTGAGTGAATTACAACTGTCATTGAGAAAACGCCGCAATTAATCTGCTGATTGGAGCTCTATTACACGTTCTCTAAAACATAAAATGGTTTTTGCTGCACCAAAGATGACCAACCTTTTAATACTTTCGTCCATATGCAGATGATTTTGATACAGCTTCTCTTTTTGAGGGAATATGAACAATACATTGAAAAATATATTAGATTAAAGGGCACATCTGAAACAAACAAAACGGTTTTTTTCCTATTTCAAAGGTAACCGACCTTCTCCTGCTGCCTTCATTAAAGAAAATCTTGAACGTAATCGATTTTTTCTCGAAGAATAAACCTCTTCGTTAAGGTAGTCTCAAATATTTCTTCTCCCTCCTAGACAGTTTCAAATTAAATAGGACGCTTGGAATTTCAACTAGTATTTTGGCAGTCTCCGATGTTAAACAATGTTCTGTAAATACTTTAAATCTCTAGTCTGTTTGAACACTTTGTTACCTTTTATTGAACGGTTTCAGAGTTCCCTTGCCTATTTGAGTGAATTACAACTGTCATTGAAAAAAATGGCGCAATTAATCTGCTTATTGGAGCTCTTAATATTACACGTTCTCTAAAACATAAAATCGTTTTTGCTGCACCAAAGATGACCAACCTTTTAATACTTTCGTCCATATGCGGATGGTTTTGATACAGCTTCTCTTTTTGAGGGAATATGAGCAATACATTGAAAAATATATTAGATTAAAGGGCACATCTGAAACAAAGAAAACGTTTTTTCTATTTCAAAGGTAACCGACCTTCTCCTGCTGCCTTCATTAAAGAAGATCTTGAATGTAATCGACTTTTTCTCGAAGAACAAACCTCTTCGTTAAGGTAGTCTCAAATATTTTTCCTCCCTCCTAGACAGTTTCAAATTAAATAGGACGCTTGGAATTTTAATTAGTATTTTGGCAGTCTCCGATGTTAAACAATATTCTGTAAAATACTTTAAATGGTCTCGTCTGTTTGAGGACTTTGTTACCTTTTATTGAACGGTTTCCGAGTTCCCTTGCCTATTTGAGTGAATTACAAGTGTCATTGAAAAAACATTGCAATTAATCTGCTAATTGGAGCTCTAATATTACACGCTGTCTAAAACATAAAATCGTTTTTGCTACGCCAAAAGTGACCGACCTTTTAATACTTTCGTCCATATACAGATGATCTGGATATAGCTTCTTAACGGACATTTTTGGTTCTTGCCTATTTGAGGGGAATATGAACAACACATTGAAAAATTATATTAGATGAAAGGGCACGGCACGTCTGAAACAAACAAAACGATTCTATCTATTTCAAAGGTAACCGACCTTCTCCTGCTGTCTTGATTAAGGAAGGCCCAGAAAAACTAATTGATTTTTCTCGAACAAGAAACCTCTTCGTTAGGGTAGTCTTAAAATATTCCTCCTCCCTCTACAGTTCCAAATTAAATAGAACGCTTGGAATTTCAACTAGTATTTTGGCAGTCTCCGATGTTAAACAATGTTCTGTAAAATAATTTATATGGTCTCGTCTGTTTGAGCACTTTGTTACCTTTTATTGAATAGTTTCCGAGTTTCCTTGCCTATTTGAGTGAATTACAAGTGTCATTGAAAAAACATTGCAATCTGCTAATTGGAGCTCTAATATTACACGTTCTCTAAAACATAAAATCGTTTTTGCTACGCCAAAAGTGACCGACCTTTTAATACTTTCGTCCATATACAGATAATCTTGATACAGCTTCTTAATGGACACTTTTGGTTGTTGCCTATTTGAGGGGAATATGAACAACACATTGAAAAATTATATTAAAGGGCACGTCTGAAACAAACAAAACGATTCTTTCTATTTCAAAGGTAACCGACCTTCTCCTGCTGTCTTGATTAAGGAAGATCCAGAAAAACTAATTGATTTTTTTCGAACAACAAACCTCTTCATTAGGGTAGTCTTAAAATATTCCTCCTCTCTCTAGACAGTTTCAAATTAAATAGGACGCTTGGAATTTCAACTATTATGTTGGCAGTCTCCGATGTTAAACAATGTTCTGTAAAATAATTTAAATGGTCTCGTCTGTTTGAGCACTTTGTTACCTTTTATTGAATGGTTTCAAGTTCCCTTGCCTATCTGAGTGAATTACAAGTGTCATTGAAAAAACATTGCAATTAATCTGCTAACTGGAGCTCTAATATTACACGTTCTCTAAAACATAAAATCGTTTTTGCTACGCCAAAAGCGACCGACCTTTTAATACTTTCGTCCATATACAGATGATCTTGATACAGCTTGGACATTTTTGGTTCTTGCCTATTTGAGGGGAATATGAACAACACATTGAAAAATTATATTAGATTAAAGGGCACGTCTGAAACAAACAAAACGATTCTTTCTATTTCAAAGGTAACCGACCTTCTCCTGCTGTCTTGATTAAGGAAGACCCAGAAAAACCAATTGATTTTTCTCGAACAACAAACCTCTTCGTTAGGGTAGTTTTAATATATTCCTCCTCTATCTAAGACAGTTTCAAATTAAATAGGACACTTGGAATTTCAACTAGTATTTTGGCAGTCTCCGATGTTAAACAATGTTCTGTAAAATAATTTAAATGGTCTCGTCTGTTTGAGCACTTTGTTACCTTTTATTGACTAGTTTCCGAGTTTCCTTGCCTATTTGAGTGAATTACAAGTGTCGTTGAAAAAACATTGCAATTAATCTGCTAATTGGAGCTCTAATATTACAGGTTCTCTAAAACATAAAATCGTTTTTGCTACGCCAAAAGTGACCGACCTTTTAATACTTTCGTCCATATACAGATGATCTTGATACAGCTTCTTAATGGACACTTTTGGTTGTTGCCTATTTGAGGGGAATATGAACAACACATTGAAAAATTATATTAGATTAAAGGGCACGTCTGAAACAAACAAAACGATTCTTTCTATTTCAAAGGTAACCGACCTTCTCCTGCTGTCTTGATTAAGGAAGACCCAGAAAAACCAATTGATTTTTCTCGAACAACAAACCTCTTCGTTAGGGTAGTTTTAATATATTCCTCCTCTATCTAAGACAGTTTCAAATTAAATAGGACACTTGGAATTTCAACTAGTATTTTGGCAGTCTCCGATGTTAAACAATGTTCTGTAAAATAATTTAAATGGTCTCGTCTGTTTGAGCACTTTGTTACCTTTTATTAACTAGTTTCCGAGTTTCCTTGCCTATTTGAGTGAATTACAAGTGTCGTTGAAAAAACATTGCAATTAATCTGCTAATTGGAGCTCTAATATTACAGGTTCTCTAAAACATAAAATCGTTTTTGCTACGCCAAAAGTGACCGACCTTTTAATACTTTCGTCCATATACAGATGATCTTGATACAGCTTCTTAATGGACACTTTTGGTTGTTGCCTATTTGAGGGGAATATGAACAACACATTGAAAAATTATATTAGATTAAAGGGCACGTCTGAAACAAACAAAACGATTCTTTCTATTTCAAAGGTAACCGACCTTCTCCTGCTGTCTTGATTAAGGAAGATCCAGAAAAACTAATGGATTTTTCTTGAACAACAAACCTCTTCGTTAGGGTAGCCTCAAAATATTCCTCCTCCCTCTGGAAAGTTTCAAATTAAATAGGACGCTTGGAATTTCAACTAGTATTTTGGCAGCTCCAATGTTAAATGTTCAACGTTCTATAAAATACTTTTACCGAACGATTTGCGAATTTTCTTGCCTAATCGAAGAGATTGCAAGTGTCATTGAAAAAACACTGTAATTAATCTAAAAAATAAAATCGTTTTTGCTACACCAAAGGTGACCAACCTTTTAGTACTTCCGCCAATACAGCTTCTCAATGACACTTTTAGTTCTCTTGCCTGTTTGAGGAAAATACAAACATATTGAAAAATATATTAGATTAAAGGGCACGTCTGAAACAAACAAAATGGTTTTTTCTATTTCAAATGTAACCGACCTTCTCCTGCTGCCTTGATTAAAGAAGACCCTGAACAACATAATTGACTTTTTCTCGAACAACAAACCTCTTCAGTAGGGTAGTCTTAAAATATTTCTCATATCTCTAGACAGTTTTAAATTAAATAGGACGCTTGGAAACTAGTATTTTGGCAGCCTCTGATGTTAAAGGTTCTGTAAAATACTTTAAATGGCCTCGCCTGTTTGAACAGTTTGTTACCTTTTCGCTACATCAAAGGCGACAGACCTTTCAATGCTTTCTTCCATATACAGATGACCTTGATACAGCCTCTCAATGGACATTTTTAGTTCTCTTGCCTGTTTGACGAGAATACAAACACATTGGAAAATATATCAGATTAAAGCGCATGTCCGAATCTTTACTCTCCCTATCTATATGATTTTGCTATATCAGTAATATTGAAATTAAAGTTGAAGGGATTATGAGTCATTGATAAAAGTATCACAAATTAAAGGGAACGTCTGAAACAAATAAAACCGGTTTTCTACTTCAAAGATAACCAACCTTTTTCTGACCCCTTGATTAACTAACACTCCAAACTAAATAAGTGGCACTTCTTCAAATGGATGTTTCATTGGGGTAATCTTAAACCATTTTCCCTTTACGGTTCGAATAATGCCGACTAGTTGTAACCTTGTCGGCTCTTGATGTTAAATTTAAGGTTCTATAAAATACTTTAAATGTTTTTTTATTTGACATTTTGTTACCTTTTTATACTTGTAAACCTGCACGATTTTGGTGTATCAGCAACTGTGGTGACTGATGACCGAAGTTTTTTCCTGTTTGCGGAGATTATCATAAAGACATCACAAATTAAAGGGAACATCTGAAATAAATAAAACGGGTTTCCTGTTCCAAAGGCAACTAACCTTTCCTCACCGCCTTGATTAAATGATACGTCAAATAAAATATATGGCAAACACGTCTGAAACAAATAACAAGTTTTCTATTTCAAAGATAACTGACCTTTCCCTGTTGCCTTAATTAAATAAGACTTTGCAATTGACTTCTTCAATCTGGCAACTCTTCCAAGCCATAAGATTTTATTATATTGGCAACTTTGAAACTAAATTGAGATGATTTGCATCATTGTTAACAACATTGAATTAAAGGGAGCGTCTAAGACAAATATACCGGGTTTTCTATTTTAAAGGTAACCCTTCCCCTGGCACCTTGAGTAAGTAAGACTTTAAACAGTTGACATTTCTTCAAAGTTATCAAGCGTCATTCATAAAAATACTGCGAATCAAAGGGAACATCTGAAACAAAACTGGTTTTCTATTTTAAGGCTAACCAACCTTATCCCGTCCCCTTGTTTAAATAACACTCCGAACTAAATATCTGGTACTTCTTCAAATGAATATCTCATTTCAAGCAAACTTGTCAGCTCAATGTTAAAATTTAACGTCCTATAAAATACTTTTAAACGGTTTTTTTATTTGAATTGCAGTTACCTTTTTACTCTCACAAGTATACCATTTTGGTGTGTCAGCAATTTTGAAATTAAATTGTGGTGCTCGACTTCCCTTTCCTGTTTGAGATTGTAACAAAGACATCGTAAAATAAACCGAACATCTGAAACAAATAAAAAGGGTTTCCTGTGCCAAAGGGAACCCACCTCTTCATGCCGCCTTGATTAAATGAGACTTCGAGCAAAATAAACGACTAGCACGTCTGAAACAAGCAAAACTGGTTTTCTATTTCACAGATAACCAACCTTTCACCATCGCTCTAATTAAATAAGACTTCACAATCAAGTCTGGAAGTCTTCATTCTGGCGATTATTGGCAGTTCTGGATGTTAAACTTAATATTCTATAAAATATTCCAAACGGTTTCTTTCTATTTGAACACCAATTATCTTCTTACTATATGATTTTGGTGCAGATGTAGATTATGTTCTTTTACTAGTCAACTAGGCCGCAGATGAGCCCGTTATGCCTAGGGATCTACAACTTAGCACAGACTCCAGTCCTCAGCTTATAAACCACTCGCCATTGTGCAAACCTCCCCTACAAGGATGGTTCCTGTCCCAGGGGTTGCAGTCACTCACAGCCTCCAGGTCCTGTGGCGACAGACGGTCCAACAAGGCAGTAGTAACGTGATATTTTGTGTATCGGCAATTTTGAATCTAAATTGAAGAGATCATGAGCCTCATTGATAAAAACAGAATTAAAACGAACGCCTGTAACAAATAAAACTGGTTTTCTATTTCAGAGATAACCGACCTTTTCTGCTGCCTAGATTGAATGAGACCTCAAATATGTTTGGCATATCTAAAAAAATAAAACTGGTTTTCTATTTCAAAGGTAACCAACCTTTTCCTGCCCACAACGCATTTCACTTTTCTTCAAATTATGGACGTCTTTATTCCAGTAATTCCCTTAAACAGTTTGAAATCAAACTGGAGACTTGGTTACTTACTTCAATTACCACCTTGGAAGCTCTCGATGTTATTGTTGCCTAAAATATTTCAATGTTTTTTTTTCTACTTGAATAGAGTTACCTTTTACTGTTCCAAGCTATATAATTTTGGTGCATCAGTAACCTTTTGAAATTAAATTCAGGGGATTACGAGCTTCGTTGATAGAAACACTGCGAATTAAAGGGAATGTCTGAAACAAATAAAACTGGTTTTCTATTTCAAAGGTAACCGACCTTTTCCTGCTGCCTTGATTGAATGAGACTCAGAACAAAATACAATGAGCTTGCCTTCGCTCTTTTGTCAAATATATGCTCGACACAAAAACGTCACTTTCTCTCCATGTAAAAAAATTTACTATTTTTGTGTGTGGGTTAAACACAATATCTAAAAAACAAGCTGTTCCTATCGAAAACTAATTGACCTTTATAATGAATTTCTTCATGAATTGTTTTTAAGTGTTTTCTTTTACTTGGGAGACAATCTATCTTGAATTTTCAGGTAATAAATTGCAATTTAAACTACGTTTGGAACCATGAAAGTGGTTTTCTATTTCAAAACTAATTGACTTTGTCGATCCCATTTGTGTACAATTTTTCAGATGATGAATCAGCAAGCGCTTTGAAATATGCTTATGGTTGCTGTCCCATATTTAAATATTTGACGTAGAGGATATCTAGAAAACATTAGTAACACCAACGTATTGATTAAACAATTTTTTTTTTACCTCATCGACATTCTATAATTGGAGGCCATTTTTATATATGGGTGTCGGGTGTCAATCATATTTTGAAACCATTGGAAAAAATTCCATCATAAATGGATGCCTAAAATATAAAAAAAGTTTCCTGTCTCAAAAGCAACCAACCAACCTTTTATAAAGTCCGTGTTCATAATTAGCTGATGGTTCGTTTTTGTTTCATCGTACTAGAAAATATTTAACTGTTTTTTCATTATAACATAGCAGCTACTTGTTTTTATATTTTTAAATAGGATTGCTAAAAAATATTAAATTAATTTTTCCACAACATGAACTGTGGACCATTTTAGTTAATGAATATATAGTATATAGTGGAATTAAATAGGTTAAGATGTTCTATTTCAGCACTCCCTCAGTTTCCTTCTTGATACACATTCCAAGGGAATTTTTCTATTTGTAATAAAACGAACTTGTTTTTCTTTCTTGAAAATTGGTCAATAGTAGAATATCTTAAGAAAACTATGCTGTGATTGAAACAATTCAGACAGGTTATTTTCCGTATTTAGAGAGTTCTTGGCCCAGGTCACGATTCTGCACATCTCATTTTTCATAGTGTCTAATTCTTGATACATTAAATATATAACTGTCAAAAGAATGCTAGATGCTTTTACATTAGGAAAAAAATACTAAGAGAATTACTAGCTTTTTAAAGATAAATTATTCAAAATGAGTAATAAAATAATTAAATATTTACTTAATCTTCATTTTCGATTCTATGTATTTGCAGAATTCTTCCTGTTCTTTGGACGATCTTCAACGTGTGCTCAGATGTAAAAGAAATTAAAAAACAAAAATTGCAGTTTTAAATATTTATGCTGTATCATTTTCTTCAATGCATTAAAAAAACGTTTGATACCTATCACCTCAATTTCATTTTAGTTACAAAATCATCTAAATCGATCTTTTATTAAAAGAGGAATTATTTTTGCATGTGATATCTACTCTTCTTTCAAAAACGTCGTTTCCGATCCACTAAATAGGCTAAAAAATTTCTTGAGAGCGTCATATTTTAAAAATTACTGACCTTTTTCGAACTGCTTATCTCACGGATAAATATTTCAATTTCAAGTAACGATAAAAATTCGGGTCAATATAAAGGAAACACTTATCTTTTGCTTGACGTCACAATCCTTGGACAATTGGTTTGTTAGTTTAAAAAAAAAATTAAATATACCTGACCAATATTAAACTGGTTTCAAGCAATAACTTAGCAGACACAATCTAAAAAAAACATGAATATTTTTGTATTTAAAAAAAAACTAACCTTTTGTTTGGATTTTGCTCCTAGTTTGTGTTTAAAACAATTGTTATTATTATAACTTGGGCATTTCATATACACCAAGCTTAAATAATTTAGTTTATAAGATGTAAGTTTCACGACTATTTTCTAGAGCTCATTTTAAAAAAAGATTTAAAGCAAGTCTTGCCAATTTGTGATTTTGAGGGCAAAAATATTTATTCCCTTAAGTTATTTGTCATCTAAAACAGAGAGTTAGTATGTTGCCATGTTACCATTAGTATGTTAAAATAACTGAATTTCCCACATTAATAAGGCATTTCAATTATGTCTCCATTTAGTTGGACTTTATCTAAAAATTATAAAATTTTTGTTACACTTTATTCCGTTTTGGTTTAGTATACATGAGGTTGCAAAACCTCTTTGGAATATAAAAAATGTTCATCCTCTGAAAATCAAATTTATAATGAAGACAATGTAATTTAGAGCTTACAGTGCTCATGCTCATGAATAATGTTTATTATACTGAAAAATTAATTTGTGATTTTTTGATAATCTAAAAATTACCGGAGAATTCTCATATCGTAATACTGCAGTTAGTATAACAATAGATGAAAGCATATCTAATTAGATGCTCCACAAAGTAATTAAAATAGCTAATCTCAAAGATATGAATTATGTTATAGTATTAGAAAGTATTACCATTGTTTTTGTATCAAAGCATTACAGAACCAGTAATAAATTGTTTGAAATACCCTCTTCGACCATTTGTAGAAGTGGTTAAGATACTGCTAGATTACCTAGAAATGATTTTGCATTTTATGGTATTACATATTTATATGTATATTAATTATCAGTACACACGTGATGACGGCATCATTTTTGGAATATCAAATACAGTATTATCTTCATTTGTTCACTAATTATAAAAAAAATTAATTAATGAATAGAATTTGGTGTTGGTTCCACTTCAAAAGTTCTTATTATGTACTTGCCTCAGGTCTTATATCATAGTAATTAGTAATATTAGCAGGATGTAAAGCAATTCAAGCCATAAGTACTTGCAGGATCATATTAATTGTATCTAAAAAATAATTAGGCTTCGCAGTTTTATGTTTACCGACCTTAATAGGAGTTTTGCAAGATGATGTATAAATATTTATGGTGTATTCATGCTCTTTTTTGTATCATCAAGAAATGAATTTTCTTTTAAAAAATAGTGGGTATTTCATATAAGTAATTTAGTTTACAAAGAATAAGTTTCGGGGCTATTTTGTGAGCTCATTTTACAAAGATTTAAAGCAAGTCTTGATAATTTACGCTTTTGGAGACGAGCATTTATTTCCTTTGTTATCTAAAACAGATTGTTAGTATGCTGGTGTATATTACCATTAGACTTATTAAAGCACTGAAAATTTTCTCATTAGTAAGGTAAGCCATTCAATTTGAACTTGATCTTCTTTGATTCATCTGAAAATTTTTACCATTCTACAATTTTTAATCTAAGAATCAACTTCCTACACATTTGCCAGCTATTTAATATCACAGTAATTAGTAATAATAACAGGATATGAAGCAACTTAAACCATAAGCATGTGGGATGACTTCAAATAAAAAAATTGTATCTAAAAAAATAATTAGACTTTGCAATACTTTACAGTTACCAACCTCAATGAGTTTCGCAAGACCAAGATGCCCTTATTTTCCAAAATAAAGATAAAATGCAAATCTACAAATTTAGAAAACATGCTTCATATGAATGCTTAGGCGTTTTTCTCCAGGCCAATGTAGATATATTAAGCATGTCTAGGTTAATAAATGCCAAAATCTAAAATAAATAATTACTGGGTCTCACATTCATCATCACTAGAATTACTAGGAACTGCTATTATAATGGCAAAGCATTATTAGATTACAAAGTGGACATGTCATACTCATAATATTTTTATGCATGCGACCAGGATTGAAATTTTATCTAAAAAATAAGTTGAGTTTGTGGAATTTCATCTTTACCGACCTTAAATTATAAACCAAATGTCTGTGGTAAGCTAAGCTATCAATTATTCCTAAACTTTCGTATTGGCTAAAATATTTTTCTCAAGTCTCTAAAAAAACTGCATTACTTTGCTCTATATCAGATTTCCACTACTGGTTTCTTCTTGACGAGGCATTCAAGTTACTAACAAAAACAAGCATTAAAGAAAACGTAAATATCTAAAAAAAAAGGGTTACTTTTCTACGAAGGTATCAGAACTCTTCATTTTTGAAACTCTGTAAAAGTTGTACAAGCTAATGCTTCTACAGAATATTAAGCAGTAATTAAGACAGAGAAAAAAAACAAACCTCATTTCCTGCTCTTTAAAATGGCACAAATAATCATCGGATCATAAAAATGTGCAGACTCTTTCAGAATTTTAATAGAATCGATTAATGGACACGGTTTATCCCGACACTTCAGCATTGATCCTTACAAATTAATTGAAAAGCTATAAAATAAAAACTATTTTGCTTTAAGATTTCAGTTCGACAGTAACCAACATGGGTAATTTCCAGATTCAAGATTTATACAGATCAGAACTGTGAGATGCGTAATCAATCGGATATACCTCTACAGAGTTTGACGATATATTATACTGTGCTGTTTCCCCATTTATCATTCCAGGTTTTCTTAACATTTGTAAGAGAATTTAGGTTCAAATGCGACTTAATTTTTCTCGTATTTCCTTAGTAAAATGCAATGTTTCAGTAACATGAAATAAACTATATCCTATTATTTAATAATACACTTTCAATTACAAAATCTGAAAAAGAAAAAACTTGATAGTTTCTATTTGAAGGGGCATTCATGCATATTAAATAAATTAAATTGATTATGTTTAAAATAGCATCAGAGCACAGGTATTAAAATATATTTCGGATAATTTTTTTTATAGGATTCTCTTCAGGATAAATAATGCAATAAAGTGCATGTTGCCAGATGGACACCTAATTCAAAATAGTTCAACAATTAAAAATATAAACTTTTTTGCATTAATCAATTTTTCTTCCAATTCTTTGGACAAATAACAGAAAATGTGCTGTCGTCAATAATTTTCAAGTTGCATTCAAAAATGAATATGAATATTATCTTTTTACATTTTTTAACGGCTGCAAAAAATTGAAAATTTTTCATATAAATATTACCATTATGGGGGCATAAATACAAGATGGGGCAAAAAGTGCCGCATATGGTGGGCACGGCTTTGAAAAGTAATCCTACAGTGAAAAGGTTAAGTCTGTACGATAATTATTGCAACAATATCTTCACTTCGCTTATTAGCAAAATTATTGGTCAAGTGTGAGTAGGGCTTGCCATCTGAGATAGAATGCCAGTAAAAAGTCCTATTCGATTGTATAGAAGTATATAAATGGTCTTTTATACCCTCTGACAAGTTTATAAGAATTAGCGATATTAGGCAGTATCTGCATAAACATTGAAATCAAAACTAATTTATCACAAATTAAAAAATAAACATTTACCTAAACACCTCGTACCTCTTACGGAGCCAACCAGACATCCTCAGCGCTGATCGCTGCACTGCGTCAGTTGGAGGACTGGACGAGATAAGTGAATATCTTGACCTCTATGCTATTACCATTGAGGATCTAGAGGTACAGGCTGACAGAGTGCCAAGCGAGAACAATAGATTCCATTTAGAACCGTTTGGGTATGGAACCTTGAAAATTGTGTTTTATAGAAAAAATCCTGGTTATAATATACCTTTGAAGTGTTGAAAAGGCTAATCAGTTAATTATCTATTCTCAAAGTTCAAAATTTCATAGTTCAAAAATGTAAAAAATTTATATTTTTTATCGTCCGAACAACTATTTTTATACAAACAACATTTGATTAGGTTTCCACCATGCAATATACATTTTTCATTGTAAGTGCTTTATCTTGAGTAAATCCTGGCAAAAAAATGATTCAAAAATTTTTTCTTACAATCCAATACGTGCTGGTCTAATTTTACATTAAAGTGGGCGTATCCAAGAGAGATATTCGATAAGGAAATATTTATTATTTTTAACTTTTTTATTAATACATATATTGGTAAAAAAAAGTATAGGACCACCTAAGTGGTATTATGGCAGGTGTAGTGATACAAATTTTCACTTAATAATTTCAGTTGTTTGCAAAATACTTGATTTAATTTTAAAAATATCGATCTTCGTATTTCCTAAATTTAAATCTAACTATTTCACGTTTGAAATTATCGAGTGAAAATTTATAACAATACTCTTGTTATAGTTCTACTTAGGATAGTCATGTAGTTTGTTTGCAATATGTGTTTTAGAATAAGAAGTTATGGTCAAAAACAGTAAATATTCCCCTATCGGATCTTTCTCTCTCTCTTGGATATAGCAACCTTAACCGAAAATATGTTAACAAATCCAACAATATAAATGTTTAAAGCTGAAGAGAATCGTGTATATAAGTAAATGCTCTATGATTATAAGTGGCCATTCATATATTGCCACATAGAGCATTAAAAATAGTTTAATAGGGTGTAAGTTAACCTTTTATCGATGAACAATATTAATCTGAATACACTACAGAGGTACAGTAAATATCCTTATTTGAGAAAAATTTGAGGTCGACTCAATACTGAATATACCGATTTCTATAAACTCTTATTTTATGTCAATGAAAGTTCTTAGTTCTTAGAATAATTGAAGGCAGTCCAATACTTTTCTCATTTTGGGATTTTACATGCAGATCTAGTTGTTATTCTTAAAAAAAAAAAATGAAAGACGTTCATTTGAGTTACTAGTGTTAAGTTTCAGATGCAACTTGAATTTGTAAAACAGTTTTTACTTGAAAATAAGACATTTCTGTCATGAAATCAGCAATTTTAGATTGGAACTCTTTTCCAACGAATTATTAAAAAATAATTAAATAAAATTACCTGTTCCTATAGTGCAGCCGTGCCTTCGCCTAACAAGAAGCGGCAAAATCAGTCAGTTCGCAAACCAATACAAAATAATCTAAGTTCTGATTTGGGTAACGTAAATAAAATTAACGAGAATAAATTGCGTTTGTAAAACAACCTAGTTACAAATTTCCCTTAAAGCGGTGCTCATTCGAATATTTAAAGTATTCTGGTGCTATAGGAGTTACAGAAGTTTCATACTATTTTCTTTGAGGATTCGATTTATAAAGCTGTAAAAGAAAATATTGTCTTGTAGTCTTAGGTGTTTATCATAAAAAAATTGTTATACATAATTTACATACAGATATAGGTAATTAATTAAAATATGTCTCAAAAAACCATACACACAAACTTATAGTACCTTAATATTTACTAAAGTTACAGAAAAATAACCGATCAAAGTGGATGCTACCGGTTTTCCCCAAATGTCAACTAAACCTCAGCATTTAAAGAAAAACGTAGCCACAAGTCTAATCCGATATTCTGTTTCCCCAAGTAAATATTTTGGACACTAAGCTTGTATTAGTTTTAAGTCACATAATATATATATATAGAAAATAAAATTAAATCAATATTAATGATAGATAACGATGTCTAGTTTTCTAGTTCGGTGCCAAATAGGCTAAACTTCGCCCTAAATATATGTTAAATGTAGGTATATGCATTTACTAAATAAAGATGATTATTATTATTATTATTATTGTATTCTCTTTTGCTCCCTACTTATGTAAACTTCATCAGAATGAAAAATAAACAAATTTAGAGCTTCTATGTAAATGTTTCAGGCATTAATTTAGGTACTGCAATAAAATTATTAAAACTTTGTTTTATACACCCGGTATATATTCAAATATTTAATACAAAACCGTTTTTAAAATTTTTTTAGATTATGAATAAAACATATCCCCAGCAAATTATCTATGACCATCTTCACTAATCTAGATTTAATAAGAGCAAAGTATTTGGAATATTTCCAACATTTTAATTGACATTTTCACAAACTAAATTCTTTCTGACACAGTAAAATTAATATTCAAGTTCGTTATTAGCTTGAAATTTTTTTTACCTAAAACATTGTCACTAATTATAATAGGATATGTGGGCTAATTTCATTAGCAATACATATCGGGTGAGTCATTGAATGACTCGACCAATGTGTATTGATGCAATGACGGAAATACATGTCATACACAACTATTATCTTTGTAAGGAACTTTTACAATTCTAGTATTAATAATTTCTTATAATCACAAGTTAACAAAACGCCATTTTCAATCATTACACTGCACAGCATTTTGCAGATCAATTAAAAAGGCTAATAGCTTTCTCAATTTCAATTTGTGGAATACCCGATGATTTTTAAAATTATTACGTTTGCCTTCCTTTGTTTTATGGAGATGCAGCAAGGATATGGATAAATATTCAGTTTCATTTCAATAAATAAAATTTCTCTACAGCTCATAATTAAGAGCTGTTGAATGTATAACAAAATTTCTGTTTTACCGCAGTAGAAATAATAAAGTACTTTGCGATATTTAAATCTACATAGACTTTCGAACGGGATAATCAATGGGAAAATATTACTCAGCACGATTTTATAAAATACAATACAAATTCAAGGTATAAAACTTACAAAAAGACCGAAAATATAAATTTTTATTTAATGTGTCAGTTGTTTGTGAAGAATCAATGAACATTTCCTATGGAAAAGTGATTTATTTTGGTCAAGCTGAAATTCTAATGTTGAATACAACTGCCAAAAATGAAGCTTCTCAGTTAATGATGCAAAATGATAATATGGGTGATATCATTTATAGAAGAATTAAATCAAATTGCATTGTAGCAAAATGTGGCCCTGTTGCAGTTCCCCATGTGAAAGGTGCTGGGTTGAATCCGAAGCATGATCAGTTTTACCAGTCCTGCTTAATTTTTCATTTTGAAGCACTGCAGTTGTAGATATTTAATAACAATTGCAGTTTTAAAAATGAAATTAAGCAGGACTGTTAAAACAAACTTCGTCGAACCTGGGGCGTTTCACATGCAAAGAGGACTTTTCAATTGAGGCTCATGTCCTACTAAGTCCGTTTACATAGCGGTCTTATTTAAGTTTTTAAATGTGCAACAAATTAGAACCACTCAAACCATGGTAATTTTGTTTATTTATAGACGTGGTTTAATCTCCGTTATACATTAATTGCATTTGCTCATAAAATGGTAGAGATTTTGCAAGATGCTTAAACAGCAGACTTTTTTCGACAAATTTTTGGGAGCGGTTGCTTACGCCATTTTTTTTTAATTCAAATATTTTGATCCTTAATTTCCCCAGCCGAAACTTCCTATTCAAAGTACTCAAAAGCGCATATCATAAATTTTAGCCGGACACTAATTTGTTACCTCAAGGCAGTTCTCTGGATCAGCACATTTGTCTCCAGTCCCTGGACCTAGAGTCAGTGTCCACCTTTGACCAACCTAGAACCCAAAAATTTGCTAGGGAAACATTTCCCGTAGTCCAGTAAAAATATTTGATATTAAAAAAGTGACCTAAGCTACCACTTGAAATGAACCTAGAACCCAAAAATTTGCTAGGGAAACATTTCCCGTAGTCCAGTAAAAATATTTGATATTAAAAAAGTGACCTAAGCTACCACTTGAAATGAACAGTGGCTGGTAATGTCTCAGCCGGACACTAATTTGTCATCGAAAATATCAGTAGCTCTACAATTACAAAGCTCACTAATCATTCTGCATTGACTATCAAGAAGTAAACAAAATATCATGGCTTGAAGCTATTTACAGCTATGAACTTGAAAATAAGTTTAGTAATACGCATACAGAAAACATACATTTAAAACTGTAACGACTACCATATAAACAAACTTATGGTCCAGGGTCCCACGCCTCTTTTTTAAAGTGATTACGAACAAGCTGAATTCTCGTGAGTGACTTCGTTTTGACGAGTCTTCCAACTTTTTCCTCTGGGAAAATTATCTGTAGAGGTAGATAAAGTTCTACGCAGCCGCTAAACATGTTAATCGTGGAACTGATACTTGCATGGCGTAGGACTGGAAAACCTGCCAGAAAATTTGTAGGACAATTTGGCCATTCAATTTCAAAAGTATTAATTAAAGATAGCATAAAAATCAGCCAGTTAGTGTAAACAACCAGGAAGCTGCGCTTGTCTTACAAAAGCAAATATGTGAAAATATCGAAGTCCGAGATTTTATTACTAACGGACTGATTTTTACACTATTATTTAATTAATATTTTTGAAATCGAATGGTCAAAGTGTCCTACAAATTTTCTGGCAGGTTTACCAGTCCTACACCATGAAAGCGTCAGTTCCACGATTAACATATTTAGCGGCTGCATGCAACTTTATCTACCTCTACCGAGAATTTTCGCAGAGGGAAAAGTTAGAAGACTCGTTAAAACGAAGCCACTCACGAAAATTCAACCTGTTAATATCACTTTACAAAAGGGGCGTGGGACCCCAGCCTATACTATTATTTTATATTCAATGGGCCAATCATATTTCAAGTAATGGGTATAAAAAATGTAAAAATATTTATACTTTTTGCAGCAGAATATTGTAACATTTAGAATCAAAATATAGTTCTGGTAAGTATGTATAAAACATTCAATAAACTACTTAAGGAATGCAAAAAACATTCATAAATACCTGCAATGCCGACTTCTTCGCTCATGAAGAATGGTCCAGTTTTTCAATAGAACAGCTAGCACGTTTCAGTAAAATATAAGTACGCAAGATTCATTTCATAGGTGGGGACCTCAGTCCGAAATAAAAATGCACTTCAGATTCTGAAAAACCAAGTGCATTTCATGGGGGAAACAAATTTGGTATGGTTAACGCATTCAAAAAAATATTGGTATACTTCCTAGTTCAGTATCCACCCAACAGATTCGTAGAATATTTGAAACAACCAGTAACCTTTTGACGCCACAAGGCTTTCATTAACTCCGCTTCGGTACTAGAAGTTGACCCGGCCGCTCATGACCTCGGTCACTTATAGGTTTGGTTCGATCCTCAGCAGCTTATTTAGGTATCAAATGCCTTATATACCTGACAAAAATAACCAAACACATACGAAACGGCCACATTATGTGGCATTAGGAGAAATAAATATACCTTACGTTACCATATCAACTTCGCAATAGTCTGGTATCATCGCATAAAATTTCAGAGGTAGGTTATCATTATTTGTGTTCGTAAGCCTTAAACATTTTCATAAATAGAACTACGATCAGCTCGTCTGCATAAAAGTACAGGCGCATCCACGCCTCCTCTCATTTTCTGGACTAACATGGATGGGCGGAATGCTTAACACTTGTTGGCAAAGCTGGCCGGCAAAGCATTCAGCTCCACTGCCAACCTAGAGAAAATAGTACGTTTCTAATAGAATACAGTTTAAACTGGAATTATTCATTTATTTGAAGCAAACATAATCATGACCATTATATTTGCTTCAAAATTATTGTTTATAATAAACAGATTATATTTTCCAAATCTCAAGAAAATTAAAAATGAATGTTTTGAAAATGCGTGAGATAAAATCTCGGTAATTAAAATTTTAACAAAATTTATTCATATTTACCCATCGCAGATACAAAGCGACTCACTGTTTAGCCAAAAATCATCTTACGATTTCAATTATCTGGAAAAGCAGGAAATTAAGATTTATAAGTGTCTATTTCTAAATTTACTCTAAAATATATTCTTCATACACTCCAACACTCAACAAGTATTCAATACATGAGTATCAAATACAAAATTAAATGTTGGACAGTATATTAGAACAGTATTTCAATCATAGAATTGAAAAATATAAAGTGCAAATATTATAAACAATCAAAATCAGTACAATTATTTCAAGTCTATCAAGAAATAAACTCCAAATAACTAGTACTTACAGAAGAATTAACAATTACGATACCAATATAATCGTTACCGTTTTATCACAGCAGGTTTCTACCTTCCACAGGGAATTGATGGTTTCACGTTTGAGAAAAGTGCGCCTCCACATGAGATCGTCACATGGAGTTGATAGTAGTGTGTGCAGGGATTATTGCTTATTACCCAGGTGTGTTCAGCAAACGAAGGGAATAAAATATTGCTCTTGTTCGAAAGAGATGTCGACTATTCAGGAACATCTTGCTTTAAATACATGTAAAGTTAAAACAAATTAGTAATAGGAACACAAGGTCAAAATAAGTATTCGAAACTTCAAAGTTAATGGGTTTTTATTAAAATACTAGTATCACCTTATGTACACTTTTTTTCAATTAAATTATTGAGACTAAGTCTAATTTGTACAAAATAAATAAATAAATAAAAATAGTTAATGATACATTTACAAACCAAAACAGGCGATTTCCTTGCTCGGTCAGTTGAGATCCCCCCAGGGGCGACTGCAATAGAAAAAATTCTACATAATATCACAGAATAATTCACGATAGCCTTCAAACAATTATTTTGGACAATTAAATAAATAAATCATCTTTGAATAGGAACTTTGACTTCTTTTAATTGCAACATAAATTTATCTAAATTATTATTTAATTCTTCACAGGTTTTGGTATCCCAATTTATTGGAGTATCACAGCAGTCATTTTGAACAGCCCATTTGGATTTTAAATCCTGCCATCTTAGCCTTCGTTCCTGTTGTTTTTGACGTAATTCTGTCTCGGCCTTGTATAGGGCTTTATTTAAAACAGCTTCAATGAAGAGATTTTTTCCTCTTTTGGTTTTAAAATTTAATTTCTTGACTTGGATAAGAGAAATCCAATCGGCTAATTCGGACGTTTTTAATGAATTGGATTCATATTTTAGTTTTGCAGCTACGCCCATTTTAATAAAAAGTAAAATAAAATCTCTTCAATTTAGCAACTTGCTAATAAAATGTTTGCAATTTTAGGTAAAAACACACCTGGATTATTTGTAATAATTACAGTGGTAGGCTTCAACTTTCTTCGCAACTCCAACGTCCAAAGTCCAAGGAGATGAAAAGGAACGAATTCGCAAGTTACCACAACACAACACACTACATCTGCAACTGCGAAAATACGAATGACGACAAACAGGGTGCGGTTCGCTTTTATATGCAGGAGACCTGCTAATATTGTAGTCCTACGCGTCTACAGAAAAGTAGTTCGACATATTTTATTTAATTTATACGTAGCACAATATTATTAAGGAGAAATATACAAATATTTGTTAAAGAAACTTGCAATTTACATTTATCAATAAATATTTCTTAGTAACTGTCAAATATAACAAAATAACTGAAGTCGTTCCGCGGAGTAATGGATTTTTCATGTGACGCCATTCTCACAAAGGGTATTCAGAGACGTTGTTGTCGTAGGTTGTAAGCTATTCCACCAAAGGTATAAACCAATAGCCAATTACCTATTCCAAGAAAATTAGTAATATAAACTAGGTTTAATTTAAAATCAATGACATTAGGTACTAATGTAATTATATTGCAATATTATCACAGCAAAATAAAGTGCTTTAGAATCGAGCATTCAGTTATTGTATTTATGGGTTGAAATGTTGAAAAACATTTTATAATTCAATACTAAATTGAATCTGCAAATATTTACTATTTCGTAGTGAAGTTTAGGAAAAATCAATAGTTTATGGCTTTAAGCAGCCGAATTAATATTAGTGACATTATAACTAAATTTTACAATGGTTTTTGTCATAGCCGTACAAATTTAAAAATCTCATATTTATATCATGGTGACATAAAACTATTTAAAGATTAAAATATAAGAATATACAATAGCTAGAAACTTTATAAAATTTTTGAGTAA
Organism: Leptura quadrifasciata; assembly: GCA_963675555.1. Lineage (NCBI taxonomy): Eukaryota > Metazoa > Arthropoda > Insecta > Coleoptera > Cerambycidae > Leptura > Leptura quadrifasciata. The sequence goes on along the minus strand of OY776674.1, from coordinate 54,999,120 downwards.
ATTTAGGACAAGCTGTATTAGGTATATCGGAGAGGTAGGTATGGTAGGTATGTGGATATGGAAAATTTTGTTTCATGCATTGATATTTTAGGTATGCATAGGTATATAGTTCAAGTAGGAAAATCCTGAGACATAAGAAACCCAAGAAAAGCTTTACGACCTCGTTAAAATACCGGTACTCCTTTTTTAGTGCTCTTCGCAAATTGACTAGCTTCCCTTTATAGGTTTTTAATGTGCGTCAGGTCTCGGATCGTTATTTGATGTCAGGCTTGGCGCTTGATGTTGTAAAGTTTTTGGTGCGTTTTTTTTACTGGGATCTATTTACTTCAACTTAGTGCCATGGCCCGCGGCGATAATAATTATGTCGTAAAGTTTTTGTTTAGTTTTTTTTGTCTCGGCAAGTCCTTACTTGGACTATACCTATATAGTAGTAGCATAAAGAAATCTTGGGTCGGTCGTATAAGATAGAGTGAAATATAAATAGAAAGTAATGCACGCGAAAGAGAGCGATATATCAACATTGACGCCAGAAGCTTGCTGAAGCATGTTAGAATGTAGACCGCTAAAGAGAAAAATGGCAACGGCGCGGCGCAGTTTATATTATATCTGTTTCTTTTCAGATATTATTTGGCCATTTCTCTTCTCTTCTATTTTGCATATTTCTCGACCCAAGTTTTGTACTTGCCAGCACTGTATATAAGAAACATAAAAGAAATGTGGATTAATGGTCAAGTTGAAATTGTCAATCTTAGAAAGATGAGTAAAATGTACGCAGTTCTACATGTCTTCAAATTGCGAAGTGCATGTATTTTGTTATATTATAATATACATTGTGTTTGTTCCATCTGCTGGCTCCACGAATAGTACTTTTTACGAAAAATGAATTTCAAAATGTTTTTTGTAATGCATATTGTATCTAAGAAAGAATTTCTTGTATCTAAAAAGGAATGTTCTAATTTTACATATTTTCTCGGCTTTTTAAAAAATCTAAAATTGGGGATAAAATACGTTTGAAAAATGACTTTTCGAGCTTCTCCATACGGAGGAGCCGTAAGCGATGTTACCAATAAATTATTTTATTTATTCGAGGCAAGAAGAAATTGAGTAAATGAAGAACCCTATTGATTTTCTGGCAGTGAAACAAATGTTGTTCAGATTCAGAACTGTATTACTAAGAAAATAGCAAAAAAAATTCAATTAAGTTCACAATATCATATCGACATTAAATAGAGAAATGTTAGAGAAATTTTAATGGGTACGACCAGTGCCATATCCAGACATTTCTTGAGAGGGGCAAGATTGAATTTTGCTACCTCCGCCCCCAAAAAAATAAAATGTTCCGAAAAAAGTCAGTTTTCCGATTGCTGACTTTATCCATATTCTTATTAAAGCAATACCGTATACACGAAATTATCATATGCTTTGGAAAGTAAAGAGCGAGGGGGGGGATTATTATATTATGTATTATTCTGATCGTTTCTGTTAAAAATATGAAAAGCGGGGGCAATCCGACTGGCAACACTGTTGTCTTAACATCCTCAATAGAGAGGATTGCAAGTTTGACAAACTTTCTTAAGTCATTGTTTCTTTTTAATTTTTCCTCATTTTACCGTCTCCACAACGTGCCGCCCGGGGCGCTTGTCCCTTTTGCCCCTCTAAATCCGGCTCTGGGTACGACAAATATATATTTTATAAAACAACCTTTATTATATCATTAAAAAATTGATATAATTAAATTGTCTCGAGTTTTTGTCAATTTGACCTATCCCATAGCAAATTATTAACCAACAAATTATTATTTTAAACTACTCAAATAATGAAAAACACGAAAAAATTTTATTATATTAATTTGTTAATGACATACTGATTCAGAAGTATATTTGTTGCTTTTCTTAACACATTTAAGCTTGTCAAGCGGGGTGTAAACATTACCAAAATTACTCAAATGGCATTTTCCACTATTTAATGTCCATATTACACTGTGAACGTAATTGCAGGAACTTTGATGGTGCAAAAATCCTTCAAACATCATTTGTTGTCTCTTTCTTTCAAATAAAAGTAATGAAATCAGTTTTTCGCGGCCTTCACAAAAACTTGTACCGCTACCACCAGCATCTATGTAAAAAGCCATACTGCGCAAAGTATCGGCGCCCTATCTTTGAGTATCGTATCCCAGAAATCAATCAAATAATTTGTTTTGTTACTAGTGTAACACAAAGTGAATTTCGTTTGATAAGTTTAATGGGGTTTTCTTTTATAGTAATTCGACAAAATTGTATTTTTTTTACTCTTTATTCTTCAGTATATATGACGGAAGAAACATTAAATCATGTACAAAATAATATCAAGTGTCAAAACGTATGTCGATGATTTTATTGTAGAATTTAGATAATTATAAGACTTTTGACAGTTATTTAAGGACATTTTACAAAAAGAAATTATCAATCGTTTGATTTGGTCTCTGCACTGTATTTCCAAACAGTTGACCACCGAAAAGAGGAAGATGGCCAAGCGAAAAACCACAAGAATGATTGATTATGTCGTTCTCTACTTGCAGAAAATTGATTAATAATATTAAACAATTCAGAAAATCCGCATGTGAATAATATGTAAAGTCAAATTTTAGTTAATAACCTGAATAAGGGGTTTGTATCCCACGCAAGTTATTAGTTAAGAGTGCATGTATATATGTATATATAATTATTATGTGTATTTAGATATGATAACACATTATGTTATTTTTATATTTACTCGAGCAGAAAGTTGCTAATAAAGGATTAAATAAAAATAATAATAGAAGCAGTAGACATTTCTCTAGGACTCGATAAAAAATGCCGTTAGTTTTTATAAAATATGGATACAAATTATAGCCCATACGTTAGTTACACAGTTTAGTGAGATTTTTACACATACCAGAAAGTTCCACTGACTTATAGTACTTTTAACCGTTCTGCATTTTTTGTGTCGAAAACTTGAGAAAAAATTAACCGAATATTCAAAAGTTTTGCGTCATATCAAATGTAAACGAAGATAGTTATGGAAACAATTCAATGATAAATGTATATCGGGGGCGAGCGTAGGTGAGTCTTTACTATGTACATACTTCGGTATGCGATGTAAAGCAACGACAGGCGCAGTTAGTACTTGGATGGGTGACCATTCTAACGGAAACCGCGTTCTCGCCTCACACATCTTCCAGCGGCTTGTATATCAGTGTATGCGCGGAAGCTATACAACCTTAGGCGAGGGTTGTATAGGAGATATACTATCCTTCAGAGGGGATGTAAAGCCGTCGGCCCCTTGTCTATTAAATGTTAGGCAAGTAAAAGATCCCTACTCTTCTTAAGGGAAGAGGTTCGGCAAAATTCCTGGTTGGGGGTAGCTCGTCTACAGGCGTCGGTGTTAGGCCTCAGTAGCGGAAATAGGCCGACGTTAAATAAATGTATAAAAAAAAAATTAATGTATATCCATTAATAACACATACTAGTTAGTCTTCCAGCATTTAAATCGGTATTTATCTACCACTGGTGGAAGAGAGCTATGCTGAATTCTGGCAAATTCTATTACGACCTCCGTTAAAATCATACGATCAATAGTGCCAAAAACCTTATACGAATTATTTTACGTAAACATTCAAGTAAATAAATTAGTCTAATCACTCTAATCTTTTTTATTGTTTGTAGAAAATAAAATACGTGTACCAAAACACCATTCTTTGTATGAAATTAAATCCAAATAAATTCTTACAGCTATGCAGCTAATGTACAACACACAATCAATGAGACAATGTTTTTAAAATTTTATTAGATTTTCTAACATATTCTGTATATTTGTATATAATACGTAGGTACCTACTCTATATCTTCAAACGGCAGCTTGGTTTATGATTGCCCTCTGAAAAATAAACTTTGACAGTAAATAAGATTGTACAGGTAGAGGTAGGTATAGTTCTACCTTCTTTTGTACAGTTATTAACGAATAAATAATAATTTTTTGGAAATTACAGCGAATAACTATATAATCCCTATAATCTCTGAATTGCTATTAAATATTTTAAGAAAGTATAATATAGGTCTACCTATACTTAGATAGGTCTATATAATCAAGACTAGGAAGTATGCTCCAACTTTTTTGATAACCACCTACCTACCGCTTGAATTTTTTTCTGGAATTCTACTAATTTAGTTTTGCTTTTTTTATTGGTAGGGAAATGATTTATTGAAAATATATAACTTCTCTAACCCCAGTTTACTTGCTCTCCTAAATAGCAAAATTATTATCGTTATTAGGTATACTCCATTTTCAACAATTTGTTCTAAAACTGTTATACCTACTATGAATCAAAGCAAAGTTTCGCAATTTTTCTGGATTTTTTTTGCAAATAACTCAAAACTATGGCTTTAAAAGAAAGCTTGATATAGCGCGTTTAAAATAAAGTTTAGAAAGCGGTAAATAACTTTTATTTATCAGTTTTTTGTTTAATAGTTTTTGGAATAATAAAAGAAAAGAAATGTGTAGAGCAAAACCCTGGAATATTGTTTTAATTTAAAGTGCAATATTTTATAAAATAAGTGCTCTAAGAATCCCAAAATTTGAACAAGTTCGTCCAATTTTTTTTTTTAATTTTCATTCTACGGCCAGTGGCATCAGAAAGAACCATAAACTTTTTAAAATTTACAAAATATTAATAATTGTCTTATATTTAAAAATCTGTCGTTTAAAACCATAGAGATAAGGAAAGTCTCATTTTAAATGAAATTTCAAGACCTTCAATTGGTATCATATACATCTTAACGTTAGATTTATTATTTTTGAGATATTTGAGGCTTAAACATTATACATTGACTTTTAAACGTTCGAGCGCCACCTTTATAACAATTATTCATCATATCATCGAAAGAAACCGAGCTACTTGTCATTTTATAAGCTTCTCTTTTATGCTATACCACTTTCTATTAAATGTAAAATATGAAATGTAAAATTTTTTTACATTATTTACGAAAACCGTCATATAACTTCTTAATATCTTCCAATTTTTATAAAAAGATGTGTACCAACTTTTCTTCCTGAAAATTTGATTTTCCACCAGATTCAGTGGTTAATTTTTTAATTGTTTTTCCACTCCTTAGTAGAGGTTGACGCTCAAATAAAAGCGACCTATTTTAAGTGGTAAACTTTGTTGTATATAATGTACTAAACACATTCCAAAAGGTCTTGCTTACAAAAATTTAAAAAATGAACTATTAAAGCGTACAAGAATTGCGCATATTTTTATCACATGACAGAACTCCATTTCCCTTGGGAATTTTAGATGATTCATACCTAATAACGTCATCTTACCTTAAGGGGATTTAAAGCATGGGTAGCTTGCAATCCTAAACTTCTCAGAAGGACAAGGGGTGTAAATTCGCAATTATATAGCCTATGCAATCCTTCAATGGCTAGCATAGTAGGTATATTATGCCTTTGTCTCTCTGTTTCATAATCCTTTAGGTAGCTCAAGTTATCTAAAAATAGAAAGAGAAAGATGTTTTTATTTTCTTGACCGTGAAAATCAACGACGGTTAATAAAACCGAAACGTCAGAAAATATAATAACCTTTAATTTAACGACCGAAATTCCAAGAACATACACATCAATCGGAAAGAGAAATATAAAACTAGAAAATTTAAAGAAGAGTAAATGATAAATAATTAAAAAGGGAGAACTGTTCCTTTTTTAATTCAATTATTATAGTGGAGGCGACTATCCAAATTTTTGCTAGAATTTGGTGGAAGAATATTTTGTTGAATGCTACTTGTACGAATTTTTCTTTTTAAATAATATATTGTTTGAACCAAATTTTTTCACTTTTATTTCTTCTTTGGGACCACAAAATATATTAAAATAAATTTAGCCATTTATTTATAAAACAATTAATTTAAAAATTCATAATAAAAATTTAAAAAATAATTTTGAACAATACTCTTATTATATACTTATGAGGTGATAGGTTATCAGTTATTAAAATTGATATCATCATTAAGAGTTTAACAAAAAACATATATGTATCCAACTTAGTATATGATCTTTCTTTTCTTAATACATTGCAGGCATAAGTGTTTGAAATTTTCTGATGCTACATTTATTTAAAGATTGTATAGTTCAAGTAGTAATATCCCGAGACATAAAAAACGCAAAAAAACTTTACGATCTCATTAAAATATCATTACTCTTTGTGCTACCTAGACCGGAAATCAGCTCGCTTACCTTTATAGGTTTTTAATGTGCGTCGGATTTCGCCATAGCCCGTGGCGATAATAATTATGTCGAGCGAGGAACTACGGCAGAGGGTAGTGGTAGCCTCTGATGACATGAACAACCACAGAGAAACCATTGGAAAGGTCACACGACATTTATTGGTGCGGTACAGGAAATGCATCGAAGTTGGGAGAGGACATTTTGAGAACCTCATCTAGTTTGAAATGAAACATTCCTTATCTAATATTAAGATGTTAATTTTGTGGAGAATTACCTATTGTTTACAAAAAAATTTCAGAAGTACAACCTTGTATTTTCCTTGCTAGGTATGTTTTTTTGCTATGTATTATGTGAAGTCTTAAGAAGGATATGTATGGATCTGAAGCATTTGAATAGACTCTATCAAACTGTTCCATAAATAATGCCCGGTCAAAGTGTTAGTCGTGATGCGCTAAATTGTTTGTGATTTTTTTGCCGGAACGCTTTAGGTGTGCCGTCAAAATTGAATCGCTCTTCTGATAGCATATTTTTTCTGAACTTTCCGAATCCGCTAATAGTTTTCCAGAAATGCGATAGAAAAATGTACTTTTTGTAAAAAACGGGGAGGGCAGGTTTTTTCCGAGTCGGTATTTGGATTTTTCAAAATCAAGTAGGTTATTCTGACAAGTCCTAGCTGATGAATGTTACTGATAAATTTCATTCGATTACATCCAACCGTTGAAGAGATATAGCTCATTGAATTTTCAGACCAAATGTATACAACAACCTGTATCTTCTTAACCACTAGCCAAAAAAATTTTTCCTCATTGATCAAGACTTACTTTGAAGTGCTCTATCTACCATTAGGCTATGGTATATGGATCGCGAATCACCCTGTATAATTAAAATTATTCAATATATACACCACATGACGACCGAAATCATTTTAGGCAAGTAAACTGAAAACAGTGCATCTGTCTTCGATAACTCGTAGTCGTCTTTTATCGCACTCCTCAAAACTATGATTTGACAAATTTTGTTAGTAGATTATTATAAATTTTACTTAAATTATCTGTGAATCTGTGTCTGTTTTTTTTTTATTTATGGTGTTGTTACATTTGTTAATTAAGTATCATTTCACTTATTAATCTTTTCTTATAATTTTGTTCTTTATCTAAAATCTTTACGTCGGCAAATATAAAATCTTGGTTTGACTCAAAATAATGTATTGCAAGAGCAGTTTTTTCTCTTTTATTACTATATCTTTCATTGCATGGGTATGTATGTTCCTTAATTCTATTTTTAACAGTACTCTTGTTTGTCCAATATATACTACACCACAATTACAGGGTATTTCATAAACTAATTGTGATTTATCTCCAGATGATAATTTGTCTTTCATTGTTGAATATAAGTCCAATCTTTTTTTATAACAATAAACTATATTAGCTATTTTACTTTTATCTGCTCTGACAAACCTTCTACATACGATATTTTAAAATATATTTTTTTCTCCTTATCATTGTTGTTAATCTGTTGTTGACTTCATGTGATATTTTTATGCGAATTATTGTTAAAAATTAAATTTGCTAATTTTTTTGGGTAATCATTTTGTAATAATTTATGTTTGAACATATTTATGTTTTTCCCGGAATTTGAAAAAAAAAAACACTTGTCGAAATAGTACAGAAAGTAACGGTATTTTATTGAGGTCGTAAAGTTTCTGTTGTATTTTTTATCTGCACGTAGAGCCGGATGCACGGCGGGGCAACCGGGACCTCTACACATTGAGGGCTTCCATACACCTTGGATTAAAAAAATTTACAATAATTTTTTAAAATTTTTAAAAAAGTAAGGGGTAATAACATATATTCAAAAAAGGGATATTTTCATCCTGTCAAATCTATTCAGTGGTGGAGCTTAAAAATTTAGGCCTCTTGTAAAATTCTAGAGGCAAAATTCAATGTTTATTTATTGGATACGGGAGAAAATGTACGCTGGTTAAGGGGCAAAATGACAGCTAAATACGAGGTAAAATGGAAACTGGACATGGGGCAAAATGTCAGCAAGACATAGGGCAAAATATTAGCAAAACTCGATGCAGCTAATATTTTGCCCCGCGACCAGCTTACGTGATACCCCGTTTCGCGCTCGCACTTTGCCTCGTGTCAAAAAAAAAAAAAATCCTCACACGGCTCTGTTTATCACTCGTCAGAAAGTAATAAGGATAATTAAAAAATTACAAAAAATAGTACGTATTTTAATAGTGGAAGGACCCCGCACCAAATGCACGGGTAATTTATTGTCGACGGAATCGTTCCAAAATCTAGGAACAGAATATTTAGGTCATTCTGAATAAAAGTTGTCATGTACATAAAATCACAAAATGCCTTTATTTTACCAAAACGAACTTATATATTGGTTTATATGACGTTGTTTTATATGTAAAATACTGTTTACTTATGTAAATAAGTATAATATCACGTTATTCATCCCTATTTATACGCAAAGTAGGAATCAATAGTTGCAAAAATTATTAGTATATATGAAAGCTTACAAGCGTTAGAAATATATTAGTTACCTACGCACAATCTAACGTAGAAAAAGGTATTATAATACTTTCATATACACTTGCAAGGCGTTTAAGAAAAAAAAAATACTATGACCTTGAATTTTACACTACTAGCCTTCAAATAGATTTGTTCTAAATCCCTTCCACACATTCAATATAATACTCAATAGGCACTTTATTGAAACACAAAGTAACAATTCCAAGGAAATCTTTTAAGCATCTTTTATAATGCAGTCAAAACAGGATTTGAAGTACCTGTTGGGAAGGTGCTAAGGAGTACCAAAAAAATGTTTGTACTTTTTTCTTACAGTATCAAAAAGCTGGCGTCCAGACCCAACTTTTGAAAATAAAATGATCCATTTTGGACTTAATGACATAAAATAGCGGTCAATTCAAATTTTAAATAACAAATTCAACTGCGCACACTGGATTTAATATTTTTGCACCAAATTTTTAGGGTGTTTTTGTTTGAGCAAAAGGCAGATTTTCTGAAAGTTTGAAGCTGATCGGTTCACCCAGAAGTTCGTTTTGGTAAATAATACGTAAAATTTTAGAGGTACGACCTGCTGTATTTTTGAAATAAAGGCATTTTGTGGTTCTATGTACATGACAACTTTTATTCAGAATGAGCTAAAGATTCTGTTCCTAAATTTTGGAACGATTCCGTTGACAACAAATTACCCATGTAGTACGTCGGGTATACCAAAAAAGCTGCACTTTTTGATTGGAATGTGTCACTTCCTGTGGTCACATTTGATGCCAAAAGGTAACTTTCCAGATAGGGAACCACTTGAAAATCCATGTAGAACACCAAAATGGCGGCCATTACAGATGGCCGCCATTAGCCGCACTAATTTTCTTGTATCTCAGCTCCTAATTGTCCGATTTCGATTTTCTTTTTTTCGTTTGAAAGCTCTTGTAAAGGGGATCCTTTTTTTGTCCCTATACATTTATCTGTACACCTTAAGGGTTCTGCACAATTTTCAAAAACCTGAAAATTTCACTTTTCTCACTAATTTCGTTGATAAGTAAGTTTTTAATTGTGCTCAATATCCAAACTAGTCCAGCCACTACCTTCGAGAATCTGGTCAAGCACTTTCAAAAATGCCTGCTCAATATGAAAAGCTTCAAACATGGCTACAAACTTGGATTCACCGTAAAAATCAGGCCAGTTCCACTGGATGGATTTAATCAAAGCAAATAGAGGCTGGTCCACACATATGACAGGAGTTTGTCCTGGATTTAAAGATGTAGTAATTTTTTTTATTTGTTCCATTGCATGCTTCAGCATTGCCGGTGAAGAAGAACTTTCATTAAATAGGGGAAGCGTTAATTCAAATGATGAAGAGCATTTTTTTGAAGCATGGAACGCTGCCCAGGAAATATCTAGAGGCCCATCTTTTCTGTCAGTAAGGATGTGGTCTAGCCATTCCTGTTCCATTTTCCATTCAGATCCAAATTCTGAAATTAACATTTCGGAAGAGATGGTCTGGTCTGCTTTTGGCACAGGTGGCTGCTTCGAGGGCAGTGTAACAGGCTTGACAACACCGTAGCTATCTGGAAGCTCCGGCACTTTTCTGTTACTTTGATCAACACAAGATATGCTTGTGACAATTTTCACCAACTTCTCCTTTAGCGGGAATTTGAAAGATAGAAATTCCTGTTCCGTGGAAAGATGATTCTGAAGTTGTGCTGCTGTAGTTATGATCAATGTTGTCGTATGTGCCAATCACAAAAAGACCATGGAGCAAGTTTGAGGGGCATATGACACCTTCTTCTTCAGCTCTGAGAATCTCCAAGTAAGCAAGGCTTGCTGTTTTCTCCCTAATTCTGTTTGGTGATATTGAGAGGCTCCTTTCATGCGTGCCTTCAATTCTTGTATTATTTCGTGTTCTTCCAAATACAGACAAGCCCAGATATAACGGAACAGGTGGTTCATGACTTTTCTTGTGACGAACAATGTTGCCTTTCGGCATGCTTTCACTGTGGTTGAAAACTATTAATTGACTGATAGTCAAAGCAGGCTGAGTTGCTCTAGTTGTGTTCTCTGCTGAAGTGTCATCATGGAGTAAATAACACACTAGAGCCAGAAGTTCTGGAGGAACGCTTGTAGTTTGTTGATCATCATTAGTTCAACGTTATTTGTATGACTGGTGGTCGAGAGGTGAGCGCACTTGCCTCTCACCTAAAAGTTCCGGGTTCGATCCCCGGCCGTGGCAGTGGAAAATACTGTGAGAGGGATTTTTTCACTATACACGGATATTGGGTGTGTGTCCCTTGTCTCTAAATGTGTAGCCCCCTCCCACACAAGGCTCTTCTAGAGCCTTCCGGGATAAAGGGGGTCGTAATTACCTGTGGTGTTATTTGGTGGTGTTATTTATTAAGGTGACCATCAAAAGTAACTTTTTTCTGGGTTATTACTTTTCAAATTTGTTTAATGAATCTTTCACAGGCAACAGCATCATCATCAAGGTTTTCAGAATGAACATTTTGAAAAATATTAGCACCATCTCGGTGCAGGAAGTATTCTCTGCCTGAAAATTGAGCTTTGAGTTGTGGGAAGTGTTCGAGAATTCTCTCACGTAGACGGGTAGTATGTGTATTTGGAAGGTCTTTACTTTCCACGCCCAGAAGATTTGCTAGGCTGTTTGTATAAAGAATTTTAAGATCAGCCATTTTGAATACAATCTCAGTGTTTTCAGTTTCAAAGGTCTGGATTTTCTCTCTCATGAAGCGCGCAACGGAAGCAAAGGCCATACTTTCGCAGATAGAGATGACCTCTTCCTCTTTTACTCCACTCGATCTTCTCAGACAATTTGTCAGATTTGTATAGCACTTCGAGTGGTAATTTGCTTCTTTGGCAACTAAATCGCCACCCTCGAGGAACGCTTTAAGTTCAACGTTATTGGTAATTTCGGCAAATCTCTTAACTTTATCGTCTTGTAGAGAAGAAACCTTATATAAAGATTTTCGAGTAGTACCACCCTTCTTATTGCATATAAAACATAGTTCATCTTTCATTTTAGTAGACCCCAGGCCTTGTTTTTTTTTCATTTGATTCTGATGGAGCCTGTAGACTGTCTTCAGATGACGTACTGGGCAAGGACGATGAACGTTTGCGTTTCTTTGCCCTGTCAAGTTTTGTTTTATTGAAGTTAAGGGCACACTTTTTGTGCCACTTTGCCTTGTTTCATCGAAATGTTCCTTCTATTCCATCTCCCTCATTTAACTTTTGTAAATCCAAACCATGGGGCACTGCACCTACATCCTGAAATTCCATTCAATTTTCTGTAAGCGTCCTGTAGCCAACACCAACAAGTGATTCAGCAGTGTGTGTGGCAGGGTAAATCAAGTTTTCATCACTAAATTTTTGACATAAACAACATATTGTCCAATCTATGGCACTGGTACTAGAAGGAGATTAAGAGTTAATATCTGCCTTGAAGCCATTTTCAAAAATTTTGAAAACTGTCAAATCTGAAACAAAGAAGGTTTAATGTTTGAAATGAGTAAACCTTCATAATAGAATGAAAACAAATATAAGAAAACGACACAAATCATCAAATTACAAAGAGAACTAAAAATTAAAAAATATTTGTTTTTTTGAAAAATGTGCAGAATTCTTAAGGTGTAGAGATAAATGTATGGGGACAAAAAAGCGTCCTCTTTACAAGAGCTTTCAAACTAAAAAAAAGAAAATCGAAATCGGACTCTGAGGTTATAAGCAAATTAGTGCCGCTAATGGCGGCCATCTTTAACGCTCGCCATTTTGATATTCTACACGGATTTTCAAGTGGCTCCCTATCTGGAAAGTTGCCTGAAAGTGACACATTCCAATTAAAAAATGCAGCTTTTTGGCGTATTTAGCCATGTACCCGACGTACTAATGCATTTGGTGCTGGGTCCTTTGTTTTTTTAATGTAAAAATAAAATTATCGAAAGATATTTATTTATTGAAAGGGCCTCCGCTTTCTTCATTATCCCGAGCCCCCACACCCCTGCATCCGGCCCTGTCTGCAAGGTTAAATTGCAAACGCATATACTTTTGACTTAATTCTATAAAGCAAGCGTCAAATTTACAATACGATGGCAATCTTAGAGTTCCGCGGCTGTTTTTGCCATTTGTTGAATTGTAGCATTTAAAAGTCGAGTTAGAAACAAAGTACTGGGATGGTAATTAAAAACATTTCAATTTTTACTTCCACGTCGTGGAAGTACAGTAACGCAAAACATTTTTTTTTCTTGAAATAGGCTAAAATATCATGAAATGTCGAGATTTTAAATTTGAGCGAAAAAAAATCCTGTCGGTCTGTCTGTCTGTAACTTTTTTGTGCGCACGTTTACTCTGGAACCGTTTATGATATTGACTTGAAATTTGGTACCCTGATGTATTTATAACGAGATCTGGAACTGGATTATATTTTGATCTAATTCCGTTGAAGGGCTCGGGGGTAAACGGTGTAAATAAGGGTAAATAGGCAAAGCAAGTAGGTAAGAGTCCATAAAATTGCAATTTAGGGTATGTTCGAAAAGTCAAGGTCTCCAAATTATTTTGGCATCAGTCACCCCCCACTATCACCCCCAATACCATCTCCACACTATTATAAAAGGGAGTAAAAAAAATAAAATGTGATTTAGTACGTATACAAGAACGAAACGTCTCAAAAAATTTTTTTTGACGTTAGCCACTCCCTCTACCATCCCCATTGCAACCCCCATCCTATTATTAAAGGGAGTAAAAAATTAAATTGGGATTTAATGTGTATACGAGGACCAAGGGACCCTAATATTTTTGATTTATTTGACTTACCTACTCGGCTACCTGAATAAACCGCATCACCTAAAACCTTGTTGAGGCAACTGACATCTCCAAAACCTAGATTAACACCCTGCCCCGCCAAGGGATGTATTCTATGTGCAGCATCTCTGAAAGAGAATAGTTTTGTGTTCAAAAAATTACATTTGAGAAACAAGTATATTTATTCAACCGGGCCTGTGTAATGGGCTCGTTTAATGAATTTTAAGAGTGGTCAGGCAAAACTGAAAATTCCAGCCTAATCAGATAAACGGTTTCCGAAATATACAGCGTGTTTTTCATTTTTTTTCAAACCATCAGATCAAGAAAATCCATCCAAATAATCGTTAGATTATTGATCAACACGACCAGGACATCAAGTTGAACCCTCTGTATGAAAATCTGATGCGTTCGAGTATTTCAAAATGGCGATATTTTTGCAAAAGCCGCCACTAGCTTGCGTCACGTCCGAATCGTCATCTTTGAATGGGAGCTTCGTTCGGGTTCACTTAACATCTCGAATATCTGACGCGCTCGAGTAAATTTTTTTTTCGAATTTTTAACCCTTCCGTACGGCCGCCCCCACCATGTAAACCGGCAGATTAACATACCTCCTCATCGGAGACACGTGGGACATATACATACACTATCAATATCTGACGCGCTTGAGTATTTCCATGTGACTGTTTTTTTTTTACATTTTTGAAAGCCTGTAGACGCTCCCCCCACCGGTGAAAGAGTATACATCATATAACCTTTTATTCTTTCTACCATCTAATCTTTGAAATCCAATAGGTCGCCACCACACTCGAGTAAATCCCCATTTAGCATCGTGGGCTCCTCTATTATTGCGGTCAGTACCAAGACGTCACAGAATAGAAACGATCGCGCGCTTTTGCAACGTCGTGCACCCGCTTGAAGTCATCAAGTCTTTTCCGTGTTCTCTTGTTAAATTCGGTAATATACCCTATGTTTTATATACCTATTTAATGCACGAAAAATGGGAAACTGGGATTTTTTTTTAATGCCTTGTTTATATTTACGTCCTGGCGGAGTTTAGCTACAGCTGCTCTTCCACTCAACCAGGATGACGAAATGATATGAACACGATTAGGCCCTCTGTGGTGAAAATAAAAATTTGGAGCAGTGGGGGGTTTAGAGCTGAGACCCTGGAGGCCGTTCGTGCACTTTATTTTTATGTGAGAAGCCTTTTTGTTGTATTTCTGCAGTGATGGTGAGGGTCAAATACTACACCCTGTATATTGTAGTCTGGATCTGCTGAAGCACTGTGGCTTCAATTTTATTGTTGTTAAACACTGTATAGTTCTTTGAGTTTTGACAGGGTCAACGGCTGCACCCTGTATATGGTGGTATTCTTGAAAAAATAACACTTTAAATCGGAACGAACAATTATTTATTTAAGCTTTCACTTTGAACAGAGTTTGAAAAAATATAGTAAAAAAGTTTTATTTTGTAGGATGAAACTATTCGACAGCATAAATTCGGACTGTAGAATTTACCAAAAATTATTTATTGAAATATTTTTATTTGATTTAATCTGAAAAAAATCACTTGGTTTAAGATTGTATGGGCCGTAAAGACGAGAATAAATGTAGTCACTTAAGACGAAATATAAATATTTAAAAAAGAAAGGGGCCACTTAAGGCGATTACTTAAAACTACTCTTTTTAACCAGGTTTCGGCCTGGGAAACTAGACGGTGGGTATCTACAACTTTAGTTAAATAGTAACCAGAGCGGAAGCACTAACAAATGAGCTTATTACACTTCTCTTCACTTTTAAATAACTTGTTCCACTGAATCACGTCGCGAGTACTAAACATAGGAGTCACTGCCAAAACTGAACTTAACTTCGGCTTGTTGCACGCCGGTATTTATACTGTTTAGATAAGTTTCGTTTGTCGCGCCCCATCGAGTCTCGCATCGCGTTCTAAAGGTCTGGAAAGGCTTGAAATCGCTACGTGCGGGCGGGGATGAGATTACGACATGTTGCCCAATACTGGAAATTTTAAGATTTCGAAGATGAAAGTTACATAGAAAAATCGGCAATGAAAATAGGAATAAGAATGAAATTCAGATCTATTTTGGTTTAGAAGTTATTAGAGTTTAATTAGCGAAATCTGATATGACCCCGTAAGGTATTAACGAAGGTCCGATGTTTAAAAGTTGAAATGAAATTATAATGTTCCCGGTAGGTGCGTAGTGTCTGAAGATAAGATATTAAAATGTTCCTAACGGGTACGAGTCGAGTTGAACGGAGATATTGTATGCTATTGTACGAGGAGTGATAAAAAATGGTGAAGTTTAAAATAGCAATCGGGTTGCGAAAATTTGATGAAATGAAATTTAAACTATAAGACTCGAGGTACGGAACGTGATTTGAAGTATACAGGGGGTGATCGAAAAGTAAGAAGAGTAAAATGCGAAGTGGTTGCAAGAAAGTTGGGAAACGAGCTCGAAGGTTAAGTTTAGACGTAGTTACGTATACGAGGGGTGGTCAAAAAGTATTAAAATTTTGAAAATGAAATTGTTTATAGAAAATTTATGGATTGAAGTAAGACGATGAAAATTTGGGATTGGATAGTGATTTTGGCTAGGTTGATGAATATACGGAGGCTGTATTTTTAAGTGACGTTTTTCCCAGTGAATCGGTTACGAATCGACTTGAATGAATGTTTGAGGTTGGAACTTAGTGAATTTACGTTATATATGAATTATCGAGTGTTTGCGAATTTTCTCAGATTTCCTTTGAGTTTGACTATGGTTTTTTTATGTGAATGGTGTCTGGTTAACTTTTTTGATGTAGTTTACCATACTGCATGGGATCTGATTTTTTGGTGATTTTTGGAATTTTTTATTTTTTATTTTGGACTTGTAGGGGACATACCCTACAACAGAGATGCCCCGTTCACCCATCCAAGTGGCGGACTCGACCAACGCTGCTTAACTTCGCTGATCGAGGTCTCAGCGCTTAAACCGATGACGGTACCTCATTTCACTTAATTTTCCCTCGCACAGGAAAACATTTCCCGCACGCTAATGGTATTAGTTGCTTATTTGTCAGTCGTAATAAAGTCCCTTAATAATAGCAAACAATTATTGTTTAGTTTCCTTAGCAACGCTAAACAAGGCTTGTATAGTGATAGTTTTTCGAATTTTTATTCAAAATATTTTTAAAAGAATTTCTCCAGAAGAAATATCACTTAAAGCGCCAAAAGTAAGTACTGAATATTGTCCAGGAAGTCTTGTCAAAGACACAAAAATGACTATCGTTTATTTTGCACGTGGCGCCGGCAAAAAAAAGTTAACACAATAAGTGACTCCTCTTATTTATTTATCGGAAAAAACCAAATCCATGAAAGCTTCAATTCTATGGAATCGACTTTCAATGTTAAAAAGTTGTCTGGCAATAAAAGAAAATGGGATTCAAATGGTAGTAATTTGCCAAAAACTACCGCGCATTTATCTAACGGCAAAGTGTTGGTTACATACCGAAAAAGTCCAAAGTATTAACTGCCCACCAAGTTGCCAAATTCATGCTTGAAACATCAGATGAGAAGTAGTTATTAACTAAAGCAATTTTAACTGGTATTTTTGGTGCATGCGAAGATATGACTTGACTCATTTAGCTTTGGATGTGTGGAGAGATGTGGAAAATAATTGAGGGGATTGAGGTCTTAAATGTTAAGCAAGTAAAAGATCCTTACTCTTCGAAAGAGAGGAGGTTCGGCAAAAGTCCTGTTTGCGGGTAGTTCGTCTACAGGCGTCGGTGTTAAGCCTCAGAAGCGGAAATAGACCGTCGGCGTCGGTCGTTAAATAAATATTAAACAAAAAGATCCGGGGGAAAGAAAAAATAATTTGCTAATATATCTCAAATGAAATTAATCCCCGATACAAAAACAAGGTTTTATTATTTGACACGTATGTCTGTGTGTTTGTCTGTCTGGAGATTCATAACTAGTCAAGGGGTGATTTTTATTTGAAAGAGTATTTTATCGAGGTTTTAGCAAGGTTTTATTTCGATAGATCATCAGGAAGCTGAACATTATTTTATTATTTTGTATCACCAGATCCTCCGCCATCAAATATACTATCATCAATTTATTTATTAATAACAAGTAACTAAAAATGTTACACAAAATCAATTAAGCGAGTATATATTCAATTAAAGATATTAGTATTAAAAAAAAATAAAAAAATTCGAAAACAGAGATAACACAGAATATACAAACCGAACCTTAAAACACAATGAAAAATAAAATATTATCATAAATAGAATTAACTTTTAAATTTTAATAAAAGAAATTAATTAACCGCAAAACTTTTACTCGTAAAATTAACTACAAAATATGTAAAAATGTAAACAGGACTTTATAACTACTTCTTAGGTAATTGGGTGGACACTGTCTGCCCTGCCTTGATGGGCCGCCATTGGAAACAATCTCTTCTGGTTTTTGAGATACCGCCGTCCATCAACGTTAGAAAAATGTGAAAAAATTCGCTCTATTCTATCTTCAAATCAGAAACACTATAACCCATTTAAACTACTCTAGTACACCACATACCAGGCGAACCAGCGAAATGACTCTTCCAAATGAAAACAATAAACAAATCATGTACCTATGTGGTATCTATCTGAGATCTGAGACCAGCCTTTACTTCTTAGCTGGACTAAAGCCAATCAGGTTTAAATTTTGACATAGTACGCCATTTCTAGACCGAAAATAGGGATATCCGCATACCTACATTTATTGAGTGCCCCCTCTAAAATTCAAGCCTGGTTAAGCTACTGCCTTTGCAATAAATTGTAACATTCTAATTTGTTACACTCTCTTAAGTAATTTAGTTGTTGTTCTAACCCTTTTTCGATTAATCAGTTCGATTTATAGACCGTGGGATAGTGTCAGATTTTTTTGAAACGTTTGGTTCTTATCTAGCCTTTTGGGAGGCTTTTGTGCCTGATTTATACTAACCATTTTCGTGTTTAACAAACAGCTATCCAGGGCCTCTCAACGGAAAACAAAAAAGAAAATTTCATGAAAATGAACAATTTCAAACGTTTTGTTCCTATCTGGCGTTAAGTTAGACTTAAAGAAAAACATCCGACGGAAGCTTATCGCCAGACAAATTCCATGGGCCCTAAGGCCCGAAATTTCAATCCCAAGTTGTAAGAAAAATGGTCCAGAATCAAAAGATTTGGTTCTTATCTGGGAATTGTATATATAGGTAAATAGATTATAATTATCGTGATATAACAAACGCTAGACAAATTCCGAAGGCCCAACAGTGAAAAAATTATTTTTCAAGCACAAAAGCCTCCCAAAAGGCCAGATATAGGAACCAAACGTTTCAAAAAATCACTATCCCACGGTCTATTAGGGTAAATGCTTAATTCAAAAGCCATCACATAAGATTTTAGTAAGGGCGAGCGTGGGTGCGTCTTTACTATGTACATACATCAATATGCGATGTAAAGCAACGTAAGGCACGGTTAGTAGTTGGATGGGTGACCAACTGTTATAGGGTATTTCCCCTATAAGTCAAAAACAAAAAACAGAAAAATGCAAATTTAACAAAAAATTCATATCAATTCAAGCATCATGGCAAACGATGTAAAAAAGTCAACTAGACCCAGCTTACATAAAAAAACTACATGCAAGGTCACAAAAATCAGGAAAAATTCACAAACACTCTATGATTCTAAAGTAACGTAAAGTCACCGAAAACACACTACCAACATTCATTCCAGTAATTTTATAAAGGAAACTTTACAAAAAACACCCTTTAAAAAATACAGCCCCCTCATAGTCATCAAATAGATCAAAACTACTACCCGTACCTATAACCGCAATATTTTATATCGTTTCATTAACTTTTTAGACCACTTTACGTTTCGAATCTCATTACTTTTTGACAACCCCTCGTATACTTCAACTTACCTTAAAACTCAACATTCAACTTCATTTCATTCAATTTTTGCAACCGTTTCATTTTTAAATCTTATTATTTTTTGACAACCCCCTGTATACACCAAACCACGTTCCCTACCTCGAGTCTTAATGTCTAATTTAGTTTAATCAATTTCTAGCGATTCAATTAATAGTTCAAATTTCATTACTTTTCAATCACCTGTCTTAAAACTCCATACAATATCTCGATTACCCTTTCAACCGATATCTCCACTCAAATTCGATTCGTGCCTGTTAGGAGCATTATCATATCTTATTTTCAGCCACCTCGCACCTATCAGGAACATTTTCATGTCATTTCAACTGTTAAACGTTTGTCCTTCGTGATAAGTTTACGGGATCAATAAAAATTCCGTCAATCAAACTTCAATATTTCCAAAACCCGAATCGATTCCAACTTCTTTTTTATATAAAAAAATTCTCCTTTTCGTCGCCGATTTTTCCATATGACTCTCATCTCAAAATTCCAACTTTTAGTAAACTATTGCGCAATATTGTGAAATATTTCGAACCGTGCCGATCCAGACTCGATGGTGTCAAATCCAGCTCTAAAAAGGGGGTAAAAACGTTCGTGCTAGGTTTATGGGACACAAAAAGCGCAGCCAATTAACAGTATAAATACCGGTGTACAGCAAGCCCAAAACAAGTTCAGTTTTGACAGTGACTCCTGTGTTAAGTACTCGCGAAGTGGTCTAGTGGAAAATATAAGTTTCAAAAAATGATTTTTTGTGTAATAAGCTGATTATGCTATTGTATGGGTCCGGTTACTATTTAACTAATGTTGTAGATACCTCCGTCTAGCTAGGCTTTCTTATTCCCAGTCCCTGCATACTTTTCGTGACAAACTGTTCAATTCTAGCTTCCCAGGCCGAAACCTGGTTAAAAAGAGTCAGTTTTAAGTCTTCGCCTTAAGTGGCCCCATCTAGTTCTAGGAAACAATTCGCCTTAAGTGGTCTTCTTTTACTTTTAATTATAATAAAATACTTCGCCTTAAGTGGCCTCCTTTTCTATTTTCCCTTCGCCTACGAGGCTCAACCTTCAAAGTGAATTTATCCGATTTAATAAAATTTAAACATTTTTCAAATATATTTTCAAAACAACCTAAGACAGAATTTCTGTTGTCGATTAGTTTTCTAATTTCCAAAAGAAAACTTGTAAAAAATAAAATAATTCTTGCTTTAACTCTGTTCAATACATCTGAATAAATAACTTTATATTGTCGTTTAAATAATAGTGTTTAATTTCAAGAAAAAAACATACACAGGGTGTACCCGTTGACCCTGCACTAGCTGTAAAAGTCAAATCAGTGCTAAAATCCAATATACAGAGTGTAGCAATTGATCCTAACTGCATTACCAGAATTCGAACCCTGAGACTCTACAAATCCAAAAATAAGTGCACGAAGGGCTCCCGGAGTCTCTACAAAGCTCAAAGGCTCTAAGCTCTGCCGACCATTTTTTATTTCCCGAAAATAGGGAGCTTATTCGTGTTCACAACGAAGACCGCGTCCTCGCCTTACACATCTTCCAGCGCCTTGTATATCAGTGTATGCGCGGAAGCTATACAACCTTAGGCGAGGGTTGTATAGGGGATATACCATCCTTCGGAGGGGATGTAATGCCGTCGGTCCCTTGTCTATTAAATGTTAGGCAAGTAAAAGATCCCTACTCTTCTTAAGGGAAAAGAGGTTCGGCAAAACTCCTGGTTGGGGGTAGCTCGTCTACAGGCGTCGGTGTTAGACCTCAGTAGCGGAAATAGGCCGACGTTAATAGTCAGTAGGTAGGTATAGGCATCATCTTAATATGCAGAATGGGTGAAGATCATTGATAATTTGATTTATTTAATATCCTTGTTAAATTTCGATGCTTTAGAATTTAATATGTTTAAAATTTCATATAGTTTCTGTAACAGAATTATTTATATAACTCTGTATTACTGTATTACTAATAATGTTAGGTATTTGACAATTCACTAATAGGAAATTATCTCCAGAAGTCCTCGGTAGTATAGTGGTCAGTATCCCCGCCTGTCACGCGGGAGACCGGGGTTCGATTCCCCGCCGGGGAGGATGTTTTTTTTTTGTTAACAAAATTCTTTTTTTTTTGCATTAGACTTTGCATATAAAAGATAGATATTTGTGCCATATGTTAATTTTATCTAGCGTTTCTAATTATTACTGATTTTGGCATCTCACAAATCAGAAATCGCGGTGGCTTAGTGGGTAAATCATTACAACGCATAAGAGGTAATTTGGTAGATTGAGCTTGCACAAGGTAGCTTAATAATTTTGTTACCTTAATTATTATATAAAGCAAGGAAGAACGGTAATGTTTTAAAATAAGGCGTACGGGAAAAGTAACAATAGTAGTTATTTCTTTTATTCTTAATAAGAAATAAGGACTTATTGACGTCAAATTATTACATACATTTTACATACAATATATTATGTAACTTTCCTATAAAAAATAATATATGGGTCATACAAAAATGACGTGCACATGCTGGTGGCATTTGATGTCACATACATAATATATAAATGGGAGTCACATGCCATATAACATGTTACATAGGAAATAACATAATGATGTAATGTTTATGTATGTAACAATGTTTATTGGCTATTCTTGCAATTATGCGATTAGGCCATTAAAATCAAAGATATTTACGCAATACCGTTGGAAAATGCAAATTTGCAAAAAATATGTTTCCGTCTAAATTAGCTCCCGAACAAAACTTATGTTGTTTCCACTATAGTCAATAACGGTCTAGACAACCCCGGTTTTGTGCGCATATTTATCTTATAGACCGTGATATCGTTGCAAAAATGTCTCTCGCTAGTCTTTTTGCTGGCTATTTGTCAATAGGTACAGGGGGAAGGAGAAGGTAGGGAGTCATAGCCATAGCCCGGGGCGATTAGAGCGGTCATGTCTCTTTTCAATTAAAGTAAAAAAATCTTATTTAGAAAATTGGTACTAATATTACATCATCTGCAAAGAACAGCTTCCTTTTGACGATCTTGCAAAACACATTTTTGCATATTAACCCTTTCCGCGACACAACAAATTGCCGTCAATAGCCCAATAAAAGTCACGTTTAAGCAATATCTCGATTTTGGACAAAAGCTTTTAGTACCATCCTGGCACCGGTACAGGTTTTTCCGGATTCCCGGAAGTTGGCCCTGAAAGCCAGACCTGACCACCAAAATTGCCATCAAGGATATTGTTGGAATTTTCAAGATAACATGTATCATATGGACAGCAAAACTTCCCTTTAAAAATTAAAAATCGAATTTAATAAAAAACATGACCGTTCCGATTGCCCCGACCAATCCTGTACCTATACCTATTGACAAATAGCCAGCAAAAAAGCTAGTGAGAATAATTTTTCAGCGATATCACGGTTTATCACTGCTTTGTTTGACAAGCTGATCTTTATGCGTCGCATTTGTTAAAGACACCAAGACAGGAAACGACCATAGGGCGCTATAAATCAGCTTTCACTCATCTTTTAAATCTTAAATAAATACAGATTCAACTTGACTTATTATCAAATGTACGACAGTGAGGCAATGATAATAGTATAGACTTACCCTACAAGAGCCACTCCCTTTCCAATGTAGCTAGTAGAATGTCCAAATCCAAGAGGAAAAGCAGCTCTACTGCACTCTTCGATTCCTGCTATTTTTGGAGGAAATTGTCTGACCGCGTCAGACGAACAATTCATCAGCCTCAGCAAAGAATCGAAGGATCTGGTAGCTTGGTCGATTATACCGTAACGTTCGTAGGATTTGCACTAAAAAAATCATAGTTTAAAAACATATAAATAAATAAAATTATAATCAAGGAGTAATCTGTTGTAATGTTAAAAACAATCTCTAAGTTTAAATTAACTATGAGGTGAGGCAATTCTGTTATAATGAAAATAATAATGGCTGTGCCTCGCCACAGTTATTTTTGGACTAGATTATTGAAAACATATTGTCTAATAGGCCAGCCGTCAGGTAGATTAACAATGTGTTAAATCGGACAAAAGATTTTACTATTGGAACCAGTTCATTATAGGCCTCTTTCCACCTCGCCTACCCCCCCCCCCCCCGAACACCCACAATTTTTGGGTAATATCGCTTAATAATCATTTTTTTGCAAATTTTCGGTTTTGAAGGGTCTTACGAAAAAAGATGGTTACCAAAGTTTAAAGATAAGTAAATTCTCTATCGAAATTCAGACACATTTTTACGTAGTATTAATATTATTGGAGTTATAGGCGCGGGAATTAAAGCACCGTATTGTATTAATTATGTATATCGACACATTCATATATACTTCCACGCTTTTTATTTGCTACGTTTAATTGTCACTTTTGAAGTTAAAGTAAATATATTTATTATCAATTTTGAAATTACAAATGTCTACAACTATCGGTGGTCACTACCATTATGCGCTCGTTTCCACACCACCTTGCGCACTTTTTGGCCCGCTGTATTTATAACATCAGGGCGAGAATTGGGGTTTTTAAAATATTCCACGTATTTTTGTAATTCTGCAGATTTTTGTAATAATTTAACGAATTTTGCTTTGCCCTGCCTAAAAAATGTAGAAGTTGTGTCACATCCACTCAATGCGTGGAGGAATAATATGTTATCCGCAACTTCTTTTGGGTATTTAAAAGAGTTCGAAGAATAAATTCGTTCGTCAGTTTTACCCTTGCTTGGCTTTATAAAATACATGTTTCAACATAATCGTGATGAGGTGATATATATCATCTATCGCTGTTAATAATAAGAGAATCAGCATCTTCGGCAGCCTAATCAATAACGAAATCTGCAGTGGTATGCTTGGAAGTGATGTAATGTACTATATTGGCAGTAGAGAATAAAAGAATTAGATGTAAGTTAACCAAATAAACAGAAAGTGGCCAGTCGGATTAGAATTTGTCGAGGAATTAATTTCCAGTAAGCTGGAAATCGTTTTAATACCTTGGTCCAAAATGCGTGTAATCTGAGTTTGCACCATCCCAGGAGGTGAGCATAACTTTCGAGAGCCAAAAAACCGCGAAATTTTTGCACTTTTTTCAGTTTTTGCTTGTAGCTCGAAAACGGCGCATCGGACAGAAAATGTCATCCCATTCAATATTACAGAGGGTTAAATTCTGCGTCGAATGAACATCTAAAACTTCAAATTTCTCATTTCGGTGCAAACTTACGTTTTGCAACTTTCCAAGACCACATATCCTGAAACCTATAGAATAAAAATTGTAGAGAATAAAATTTCACGCTATATAGACACCTCAATTTTCAAATTCAGTCATTTTGAAAGACTAAATTTGGCATCAATTCAAAATCGTTTTTTTCAACGTTTTCAGTAATTTTAAGGAGATTCGTGGTAGTACGAATGAAAAACATTTTTGTTTTAACAAAGTTGTATATTGCCATTATATCTTTAATTAGTAAGTATTATTAATATTAATTAATTAATAAATAAGTAATTAATCATAGTTGTTAATAATTTAGGTGCAATGAAGTAACAAAAACATTTAAAATTGACATGACATTTAAAATATGAATAAAATATATGTTATAGAAATCAATATAATAGGCATGCAGCACAAAATGAGGCAGCATTCATGTTCACATGTCGATGGCCCTTCATCTACGAAGCTCTCAAGCTGTGGTGTCATGTCGAGGCACTCTTCATCGGTGTCATCTTGAAAGGGACTCTCCTCACGTATTTCTGCTTCTACGGCGATCGGCATTTGGGATACACCCTCATCCTCGAATGGTGCTGAATTCGATCATGACTGGGCGTGGCAGTTGAGGCAAATTGTTGAACATTTCATGCCTACTTTCCAGCAGCTGCACTTCCCTGTACACCCCTTCGTACATCCGCAGAACACTGTGTTGAGGATTTCAGCTGGGGCTGGATCCTTGATGTTCATGGTGGGGAGCAGGCCAAGGTCCGTTCTCCTCCAACTCCAGCTGAGAGGATCCTTTGGTCTATCATGCCAGCCCTGGATTTGGAGGTAGACCCGCAGAATATGTTGGTCGGCGGCTGCATTTGTTGGGGGTAGAGAGACTAGATTGAAAGTTGGCTTTATGAGGGATTTTGAGAATATCTCGTGGCGGATTTTGTCCAAGGAAGTCTCATCGGCCTTAGGTGAATAGAGGGCTGTCAGGAAGAGTTGACCTGCTGAAATGAGGTCCTCAGGATCAGCATCTGCATGGTGGAAAATCTTGACAGCCTCCTGTAAAGCCGTGTTCTTTTCAAGGAGTTTGACAAACTTCAACTTCCCTTGGCGATAGAATGCAGATGTATTACATCCACTGATTGCATGTAGGAACAGAAGGTTCTGTTTGACTGCAGAAGAAAAGTTGAAGTAGAACAGAGTAGAGCATATTCTGAGAGGTCCCCTTTTCAGGTTTCATGACGTAAACGTTTGAGGAATTTGGTGCTTTGGCGAATAATAGAATCAATAGATCGGTGTCCTCTCCGATTATGATAATAATAATAATAATAACTTTATTGTCCATTCGACCGGTATAAACACAAAAGTATCGGACTCGTCAAGAAACATACAAACTCATTTTGGTAAAAACCTAAATTAAATGCTTACATTCGTACAACACAAATTAAATCATGGTAAAAAAATATATTGCAATATTTGATTTAATCATTTAACTCACAAAAGCACAAACATTTATTGTTTGTTACTTAAACTAAGATTTCAGATACACTATAACACAAATTCAAAAAATTCTCCCACATTATAAAAAACATGTTCCAATAGTAAGGCACGTAGCTAATTTTTAAATTTAACTATACCGTTAATCTGTTATAAGCGGTCAGGAAGTTTATTATACAGTTTTATTCCCATATAATAGGGACTCTTTTCATAGAGTGATAACGAGTGAGCAGGTGTTTGGTGTTAGTAAAGTATTCTGACTTTTAGTGTCATAATGATGGTTATAGTTATTTCTCAGAAATTTATCGGGATTAGATTTAACAAGCATAACAATTTCCATTATATATAAACAAGCGAGCGGTAATATTTTTAGTTCTCTAAAATATCTTCTGCATGATGTTCGCCTGTTTACTCCTAGTATATTCTGTGCTTCTTTTTTCTGCATCCTAAAAACTGTATCAGAATAATGCGAACTGCCCCAAAATATTATTCCGTAAACAATCCTTGAATAGAATTTTGCATAATAATACGATAGCAATATATTTCTCTCTGTGACAGTTCGCAGTCTGTAGAGCGCAAAGCATGCAGGAGACAATTTTTTGCATAAGTCGTTAATATGACATTCCCAATTAAGCGCATTATCAATATGCACACCTAAGAATTTAGTTTATTTGACCTGTTGTAGAGATTAGCCATTTATTCTAAGTAAAAAACTTTCCTTATAATTCCGACTCCTAGGGGTAAAATTAATGAATACCGTTTTACTTTCATTTAGCAATAATTTGTCACTATTAACTGATGACCGTCGCAAAGTTCTCTGCCACTTGGATGGCGGTGTTGACAATGAGGGTGTCAGCATCCTCAACAGCTTGCCTCACTTCAAACCCCTCTTGTACTAATTTCTCACGCAGCATGGAGATAAGCCGTTCTTTGTTGTTGTCGTTGGAGAGAAATTGTTCTTTCGGCATGGTTGCAGTCATCGTTTCAGTGAACACCACGTTTGCCGAAGAGTGCTTGCTTTTACGTCGAAGCCGCTCAGCCGATTTGGTACTCTTCAGTCTTCAATGATGCCTCATCAGGGTAACCATCAAAAATGATGGTTGTAGTGGCAGGGTTGTAGTATTGCTTAACGTAGTCGACATATTTGGAGAGAATTGTTGAAAATTTTTCCTCGGATTGCCAAACCACTCGATGTAGAAGGAACCCACCATCAATTACAATAGCACTACCTATAAGATTTTTTTAATAGGAGTATCTGTTTCAAAGATATGTGGTCTTGAAAAGTTGCAAAACGTAAGTTTGCACCGAAATGAGACATTTGAAGTTTTAGATGTTCATTCGACGCAGAATTGAACCCTCTTTAATATTGAATGGGATGACATTTTTCGTCCGACGCACCGTTTTCGAGCTACGCGCAAAAACTGGAAAAAGTGCAAAAATTTCGCGGTTTTTTTTTTGCCGTCAAAAATTATGCTCACCTCCTGGGATGGTGCAAACTCAGATTACACGCATTTAGAACCAACTGAAGCACTGAACGTATTAAAACAGTTTCCAGCTTGCTGAAAATTAATTCCTCAAAACGCTTTTTTGGATCTAATTAGATTGGCCTATATTGGGGACATCACTTTAAAAAACGCGCCAAATGCTCTACCGCAAGGTAATAAATATATTTACTAAAACTTGAAATGTGCCAATTAAACGTAATAGCAAGTAGAAAGCGTGGAAGTGAATAAGAATATGTCGATATACAGAATGAATGCGATACGGTGCTTGACTTCCCCCGCCTGAACCATTTCGATAGAGAATTTACTTATCTTTAAATTTGACTATATTTTTTCGTAGGACCATTCAGAACCGAAATATTTGCAAAAAAATCATTTTTAAGCGATATTGCCTCAAAATTTATGGTGTTCCGGAGGGAGGGCGAGGGGGAAAAACTAGTATATCTAAAAGAGGCCTATAATGAACTGGTTCCAACAGTAAAATCTTTTGTCCGATTTAAAACGGTATTTACACATTCTAAACTCCCTGACGGCTGGCCTACAATACTAGAACAACAATAATTAAGTTTAGAAAATCTACTTTTTATAGTTAAAACTCCCACTAATTTTACTAAAATCTCATACTGTGGCAAATAAAGGTAAGTTAAATAAAAAACGACTTACAATAGCCTCGTTTAGTGCGTCAACGAATTGTTCTTCGGGTATCTGCAATAACTCCCTGGCATGTTCAACTGATGTGGACCATACCAATGAACTTAAATTTTTGGTTAGCTAATGAAAGAAAATTAATTAAAAGTTTTAGCAGTTGTTTGCGCTAATCACAGACTGAAAAGCATTGGCTTGTTTAATCGAAGCATAATCAATTACTTATTGTCGATTTTAATTAAATAATAGGTTAATTACGGATAAAAACAAAGTTCCAACTTACTGGAAGAAGAGCTATAGGTCCACTAGGTAAAAATCGTTGCCAGGCAATTTTGTTATCAATTTCCTAAAAATAATTTGTATTAATATGAATAAGGTTGGAAAATGATTAGGTCTGTTGGTTGAAGAGCATTATAGTCCGTATTCATTATGCCAGATTTTGCTTCACATTTGCAATTTTTAAAAAAAAAACCGTATAATTTGAATTTGAAAGTTACTTGAATCACCTAAAAAATCTAAGGCAGTGTTGCATTTATATCGATATAAATAATATTCTTTTTTAAACCATCGGCATATTGAAAATATTTTCTATATTTAATAAAATTTAATTTGATAGTTATAACAACATCTATTTGAGTACCTCGTGATAAAAGCATCTATTGAATAACTGCATTCGATTATTAGATAGTGGAATGCCCCAAAAAAACGTATCAGATATTTACGGTTTCTCAAAGCGTCATTTATTAAACGTTCTCTATTGTACCAAATGTAACTTAAGCAGAGCTAGGTAAAGTACTTCACTACAAAGTGCTTCAAGTACCAAGCACTTAGCTAGAGTGCTTTAAATCACAATGCTTTACAAAACTGCTTCAATTACCAAGTACAGTACTTGAAAAAGTAAAGCACCAAGTATCAAGCCCTCAAAAATATAAATGTCGAGTACAAAGTACTATTGGTACAGTGCTTGAAGCCCTTAACGTACTATCAAAGGTACAAATATTTAAGTAACAACTCCAATGTAATATTATACAATTTGTAAAATTTCGTTTATTGAAATGGGGAATATAATACCTATGAATCAGCGGTAATATGAGATTAAAAAACAAAGGCAATATTATTTTCACACCCACACCGTTCATACCTTTATGATATAACGATAACGAAAAATTCAGGGAAAATAAACGCTCTAAAAGAAAATTATTTATGTATTTTGTAGCGTACTTTCCCACAATTAAGCACGGAAATGCCATAATCGTAAAACTAACAAAGGTTATACCTTTAAGGCAAAAATGCCGACAGGCTGGAAGCAGTAATGGACAACTACAATAGCCAACTGTAATTTGGAAATTACGCTCATTTACCCATCCCTCGAGAGGTATACGAGAGACCGCCGAAATGCAGGCAAAAGAGGTCAGTCATATTTCTGTTCTCAAACAATTCACTTCGTATATTTAAACTTAAGATTCGTAACCACTTTTTGTTAAAGTTTTGTTTAATAAATAACTCCTTCTGAAGAACATTTAATTAGTTGTACCCACACAACATATTTATTACTTAGAATACTAAGTAGGGTAGGTACATAATAATGTACATAGTGTATATTAAAATTAAAATAAACATTTCATACAAAAAAATCCAAAAAAGTAAAACCTATACAATACTAATAGTGGAGTATGTAGTAAAAATAAATTTCTTAAAAAGTGTTTGGGGAGGACACACATTACATAAAAAAAAGACTTCCGTCAAATCAGCCGAGTTGTAGTTTAAATCATTCTGAACAAAGAGTTCCTTTGGCAAAACTTCAATTTTTGGACAAGCTGTATTTTTATTAGTTCCTGTGTTCCCGATAATTCATAATGAGACTTGCCTAGAAGGGCTTTGAATGAATTTTAAAAAAGAGCTTGCAAGTACTTTAGAAATACTTCAAGCACTTCAAAAGGACCTCAATTAATTTTGAAGTATTAAAAAGGACTTCGATTACTTTAAAAGTAATTGAAGCACTTTCGAAAGTAATTGACGCCCTCTGAAAGGTGTTTAAAGCCCCAAGTACTTGTTTATGTAAAGTAATTCAAATATCAAGTACCAAATACTCTCTCTCTCTTAAAAGTAATTGAAGCACAGTGCTGGAAGTCGTAAAAGTGCTTCAAGTACTACTCAAAGCACTTTACCAGAATAATTTACCAAGCTCTGAACCTAAGTAATTTGACATTCGTTTAATTATTTTTCCTTTCATATTTTGGATTGTAGAACAGTAGAAATTTCATTTCAAAGACGCATAGAGATGTGTGTGTTAATCAAAATAGGCAACATATGGAGTCGAATTCTCCAATCATACAATGAAGACATCAACTTATGTAACAAATATTTTATGTCATAAATGTACAAGAATTTTGTGAGGAATTAAACAACAATCAAATATTGCAGAGCTAAGTGGGGACCAGCCCATATCCACGCTTCAAACCTCTTGAGATGTTAAACATGTCAATTAGTTGGTTTTGAACACGTATCGCCGCTACCTTGTCGTCAATTTTGTTTTTATCATTCAATCGGAACAAAACATAACATAAGTTATGGATGTTCAAAGTCAATTTAAGGCACGTTTTTTAGCTACGGATTTCACACAAGTTAAAGAAACTCACTTTTGGGAAACTTATTCACCTGTTGCTAAATCGATCATTATTAGATTATTATTAAATTTACCTAAAAAAAATGATTGAATAGTGTATCATAGGGATGTAAAATCAGTATTTCTAATGCAGAACTAAATGACGCAAGTTATATGAAGCAACCAAAAGTTTTACAAAGTATAAATAAAGTATGTGACGTAAATAAACAGAGTTCCTAATGTTATGGATAACCTGGAAAAGTCAGAAAATATGAAGTTGTTTAAAAATATTTTGAACAAGACAGTAAACAATAAGAGAAGAAAATGCTTTCATTTCCACCCCTACTATACCATAACTATACTATAAAATAAATGTCCGTACACACAAGTAATTAATATATATGCCAAACATATTTAAAAGTTGCATAGGACTGAAACAGAACATCTCTGGATCCCAATTAACAGTGCAACTCTATCAAAAATTCACAACAATTCAATGAAGTCAATGAATATTTTCAAGGGTAAGAGCATAAACAAAGTATAAACCTTACCTCTGACAATTTCAGCGTTGCCACAACGCCCATCTGATCATAGTTCCAAGTTAAGTATGGGACTTTCATTGCCTTCCGAACTTGTGAATTGACACCATCGCATCCTAACTGCAAAAATATAAAGAATCAATAATAGACAATATTATTTATATTAGGTTTTATAAATTTATAAACCTAGTTTGATGAAATTATAGAAATGGTAGATGCAATAACAGGAATAAGAATAATTTCAGTATTCCATCTTGTATGAAAAACTACGGGTCAGTAATTTGTTTATTTATGGTACTATACACGGTTCTTCAAAAATAGGGGGAAATAATTTAGAACATCATGTCTCTCACTGCTTTAGGAATGACTAGACTGGAATATTTAGAAAAGCCCCAAAATATCAAATAAAGAGGATTTTAATTAATTTAAAAAAATAACATATTCATAATAAATAATTTTTTGAATATTTGCATTTTACTTTCAGAATTCCATACTATGTAATATGATATGCTCTAAAAATGGAAGTCCTTCGAGCGGTATTTAAACTCTCCTTCACTCATTTTGATGTAGTTCATGTAATTTACCACTCCTAGAGTTACAATAAATCTCGAAATACAACATTTAAAATAAAAGTTTATATGGTTTGGGGAAGTACCACATGCGGATTTCTTTAAATTGTATCTTTTTCAGCAATTTTAAGATATATTTTATTAAACTTCATGTTTTTAATATCCCTAAGCAATGGATCAATAATAGTATTGTTACGTAAGGAGTATTCATATTTTAGGAGAAAACTATAAATCAGCTTTAGTAGGTTACATATTGATACAAATTATTTTTCCAAATTTTAAATTGATATACTTTGCAATAATATTAAACAAATATTGAGAACGAGACCTGACACTGGATTATTAAAAACAAACAATAAATACGAACTCAATAGGTAATGCTAAGTAAGCAACTAGTAAAATTATAAATACGAATTTTATTAATGCGGGCGAGAGTCGAATTCTTAAGACAGTCCTACTCTTAATGTGTTAAGAAGTGCGACTCCTTATCCTGACGCATTTCCCCACATCAGTGATGTTGGTAAGAGCCCCATTTGTTACTATTGTTGTTGTGCCTGTTTGTACTGTGACACTGTTTGTTGTTATTTTGTTAATAAATTGTATATGTTTTAAACTCGTCTCCTACTTTGACTATCCAATCTCCCTCTCTCACAAGCCAAGTGGCCGTCAGTCGCGGCTCTCCCAAAGGGGGATCGTGACATTTGGTGAAGGCGCCGGCTTCGGCTTTGTACAAGGGATGATTTGGCTGTCATAGCAGGCCCGAATTTACAACATAAAGTTTTCTAAGTCAATAATCGCGTTTTGTTTTTATTTCGCTTATTGTGCGTAAAGTACGAGGTCTTGTTTTCAGCAAATGAATTTAATTTTCTATTTTTCATTTTTTTTTTCATGGGATATAATTTTTGGGGTTCTAAGAGGTTCCCAGAGGATAATTAATCGAATAATTTCTTTTTTTATTAAAATATCTAGAGTTCCTTTTAAAACTATTTTATGTCATTGCTGACAAACAAAAAAACTAATTAGGTGCATCATTAACCTAGCAGACGTTGCATAATTGTAGTGAAACTAGACCATGACCAGGATATGTTTATATTTGATAAAATATATTGAGTTATTATGAATGGTATGTCGTTTATTAAATATTGTAATTGTTTTACATGTATACATGTGTTACATTATATGGGTAAATATAAGTATTGTACGTTGATTGATTATTGAATATTTTTATTGTAGTTTATGAAGTATATATGTATTAAACTGTTTTTTGATATAAATATATATACTTGGGTATATAAATAAATATATAATAACGTAACAATATACTGGATCATAGTCGGTAAAAAACAAATAGAGTAATTGTGGAGTGTCATATGTACAACAGGTAGAAACAATGAATTTGTATGGGAGTGATCTTGCTGATATCACATGGTGTCGGGGAATGTTGGGATAAGTGCTAGTTTAAGTAATTTTTTTCTTTTTCAATAGTAACGTCATAAATTATTTTTCATTCTTCAATATACACATTTAAATTTAAAATATTTTAAAAGCCATATTTGATTAGTCTCTTTCAATATTTATTCTTAAATAATAGAAAAGCATTAACGTAAAATATATTGCGGGGAAGTAATCGAAAAATCATTATTTCCAATATTTTCATTATTCTTACTAATCTTCCAGGGGGAAAGAATTCCCTAGTTTCCAATATAAAACTAAATAATGTTTTAAACCTATGAGTAATTTACACCAACAGTAAGACAGTGGCCAACATCGCATACGTTGTTTGTTGAACTGCTCTGTGGATAAAAATATTATGGGAAGGACATTAGATAATAGTAAATTAAAAGTTAGGAATGCAAAATTAAGTATGTAAAAAAGGACATAGAGAAGAACCACAGTACCAAACAATAGGTGTTAAAGAATTTGTTTCTTGTACGTGCATAGGGAATAACTAACGTCTCAAGAATTATGTATAAAAGTGTACAATGTTGAGTATTATGAGGTTTTTGCATTAAGAAATGCAAGTATATTTATGAGGTTTTTGCGTAAAGGAACGCAAGTGTTTTATGGAGTTTATGATGATGAATAATAATATGAGGTTTATTATGGTGAATATTATGAGGTGAATTGATTTTGTGAGGTTTGTTGCACAAAGAGATGCAACGTGACAGATGAGGAAGACGTGGAAGATGGTTTCACGGTGAAACTGAACGTCAGCCCCATCAATTATAGTTTTCTGTACAAAAGTACATAAGTGAGATCTGTTAATTTTTTTTATATGCAATAAGTTCAATTTTACCACGAAGGGTACAAATTTGAGTAGGAAGTTGTTTATACAGGAAATAGTCCTAGAAAAGTCACATTTCATGCTAAAAGATAACACTAACTTTAAATATACTCGGAAGCAGGAAAAGATTTTGCATAATTTGTTAAATTAAACTCAAGTAGAAAAATATTTTGATTAATTTAGTAGAACTTCCCCCATTTTTTATTTTTATATACTTGTCTCTAGTGATATAATAAAAACAAAAAAAAACTTAGATGTACATATATTTCTTCTTTGGGAAAACAGTTTCTCCGGAATAATAATGCTTTTATAAAAATATTTATATAATGTTTTAAAGAAATTTGTTCCTTAATAATAATGATTTTATAAAAATATTTATATAATAATGCTTTAAAGAAATTTTTTCCTTAGTAATAATGCTTTCGCAATATTTATATTGTAATGTTTTCTGTATTCTTTTTTTATGTAACAAAACGCACGAGGGCGGAGCACACTTAGCACTGAAAACCAGAGGATGGCAGTTGGCATTGTGAAACTAGGAGGGTTGGATCCTGAGCAGAGCAAGGAATAGATACTTGGACCATCCATAGTATATAAGTCATTGTTAATGTTCAGAGAAGCAACATGGGACCTAAACTTCCCCAACCACTACATGGTGGTGACAATGGATTTCCAGTAAGGGCCGTAGAGATAATCCATTCATCTATAGCCAGCCAAGGGCTAAAATTTCTGCTGCAGTTCCCGAAGCTAGCTATCTAGCTATAATGCAGTACATGTTCCCATCATAGCTGCGCTAACTTCCTTCGGACAAATGTTTTGTTTATGGTTTACAAGTGTCAGCAACCCAGGCGTCTGCTACAGCTAACTCAGCGACTTCACCTCCAATCCACTCAATAAGTAATGACTCAGTGTAAGTGCAAAAACACTAGACAAGGTGTGCCCGCAAAAACTATATTTCCTCGTAATGAATTAATTTGTTAATTTATACAATTTTTTTATTGATGAAGCGTATTTTACCAATTTGTATAATTTTGTTATATTGAATGATAGTTTTTAAATGAATGAACGAATTTCTGTTTTTAGTGTTAGGTTGAAACTTTGTTTTTTTCCATATTGAGAAATATCTTTTTTAGAGCTAGGGGCTAGCTCTATCTAAAAGGGGGAAATGTGTTACGTAAGGAGTATTCATATTTTAGGAGAAAACTATAAATCAGCTTTAGTAGGTTACATATTGATACAAATTATTTTTCCAAATTCTAAATTGATATACTTGGCAATAATATTAAACAAATATTGAGAACGAGACCTGACAATGGATTATTAAAAACAAACAATAAATACGAACTTGTACTCAATAGGTAACCTGCTAAGTAAGCAACTAGTAAAATTATAAATACGAATTTTATTAATGCGGGCGAGAGTCGAATTCTTAAGACAGTCCTACTCTTAATGTGTTAAGAAGTGCGACTTCTTATCCTGACGCATTTCCCCACATCAGTGATGTTGGTAAGAGCCCCATTTGTTACTATTGTTGTTGTGCCTGTTTGTACTGTGACACTATTTGTTGTTATTTTGTTAATAAATTGTATATGTTTTAAACTCGTCTCCTACTTTGACTATCCAATCTCCCTCTCTCACAAGCCAAGTGGCCGTCAGTCGCGGCTCTCCCAAAGGGGGGTCGTGACAGTATTTCTCATTTTTAAATTATTTCCTAGTCCTTCTAGCCCGGTCCCGTCTGGCCTTTCAACTGCCTCTCCCCTCTAGTACACGGATATTAGGCTTTATTTGGAATAGAAGAAAAAAATTATAATAAGCTGAAATGTCTATAATAGTTAGCTTATGTGTGTAAGAATACATATCAAAAAAGTTCCCACCCCTAAGGGGTATCTCTATCTCACCCCCTTTAGGGACACCGCACTGGTTTTTTACAATATTTTTTAAACGCTTTATCTTAGGGAAAAAACATAAGTATAGAAAAAGGTTTGTCACAAAATTCTCTACAAAAAAGGTTCTGTGTTATGTATCGATATATCTATTACTTTTTATGTTATTAAAACGTAAACTGTAGGGTTAAAACAAAGTATTGAACGCCAACAGAGCATTTTAAGAAGAACATCTCCCTCAGTTATTTTTGATGAAAATACGCCAATTACAGACCTTAAAGAAAAATTATTAAGCAACCTTGCCAACAAAGAACGATTGATTTCTCAACTAGTTCAGACCGTTCAAAATGAAGAGATACAAACTGTAACTGCGCATGATGATGCTGATAGAGTTATAGTTCAAACTGCTATTCAAAAAAGTTTTAAATACGAACCGGTCGTAATTGTAGGACAAGATGTCAATCTTCTTACCTTAATTATTGCCTTAACGCCAACTGAAAAGGAAATTAGACTACTAAGGGAGGCATAAGGTAATATAAAAGCAAAAGTTTATAGCTCTAAAGATTTACAGTTGTCAAATGTCCTTGAGAACTCAAGAAAAACATTTTTTTGCTCATGCATTTAGTGGTAGTGACACAACGTCTGCTTTTTTTGGAAAAGGCAAACTCCAAACCATAAATTTATTAAACTCGAAAACAAATTTACAAGAAGTTGTTAAAACCTTTAACAAACCAAATGCTACAAAACAGGATATTACTGAGGCTGAGGAAATATTTGCTTTTGCACTATATAAAGCACAAAAAAATGAAACGTCAATAAATCATCAGAGGTATGTTCTGCTTAACACCTCGGGTTGGCAATTCTAGTCAAACGGTTACTTTGGCAAGGCTACCCCCGACGTTCGCAGCTTTGTAACAACATTCGTTGCGGGTTTACCACCAAATTCAGGCTTGGCATGGACATGTCTTATACCCAGAAGAATGGGGATGGAAGAAATCAGGTGATATTTTAATACCTGTTTTGACTACTGAAGCAGCAGCTCCCTTATCAATTTTAGAGTTAATTTCGTGTGCGTGCAAAAAGGGCTGCGGAAAGCGATGTGGATGTTTAAAGTATGGTTTAAAATGTTCGGCTATGTGTATGAACTGTCACGGACAAGCATGCTTTAATGCGGAACGGACCATTTTTGGTTCTTTTTTAAATTAAATTCTATATCATTTTTAAAAAGTTGTTGAAACCGAATGCTACAAAACAGAATATTACAAGACTGGATACATATTGTGTTACCGTGTGTTGCGTTTTTGTTACCCACCCCTATACCCCTAAGTTTACCGTCGATTACGTAAACACCCTTAATAATCTGCAAATGACCTATAGGACATGTTTTATAGAAAATTTAATTCTGAATATTTTTCAATACCTCTATTTTTGTTGTACATCACATTTCCAAAATATTATTGAAATACCAGCACGGTGTCATTATAAGAGTGAAAAAGGGATGGAAGCTCACCAGTTAGGGATGGGAACTTTTTGATCCTGTATTCCTACCCCTATCAACTGTCGATTCAGAAAATATCAGTTAATTATAGATTTTTTCTTCTATTTTTGCTAATTTCCGTGTACTATACGTGTTGAGGATGTTTAGTTGGCTCCGGGTCCTTATATAGTAGTTTTTAAATTTTGAATAAACCCTTTTTTCCAATTTAATTTGAATAAGTGTAGAACGTGGCCCTTCTAAAAAAATCTTACGAAAAAAAAAATATTTCTACTCCCTTATGTAAATTTGCTGTTTTCCGTACAGTCTGTAGAATGGATAAGTGGGCCATTCCAGTTAACTGAACGGATATATTTCATATACGTTCTAGGATGGATATGAAATCGACCAATCACAGTTCGTGTATTAAGTACATAGGCAACTATTCGTTTTAAAATATTCAAGCTAGTGCGTAAGCTGTCAAAGTAATTGTCAGTGTGTATTCGCGCAGTTTGAGCTAGAAAATAATTTAAAATGAGTGATTCCAGTGAAGAATCGATAAACGGTATACCATCTAAAATTTTATTGAAATTATTATATACAGACAAAATTTTAGAGATATATGACAAAAAAAAAGTAGCTACATGTGGGGATTGTGATGATGGGGGGATGATCTCTTGCATTTCGAAGCGTGCATATAACCGCTAGGCTACTGAAGCTTCTATAAAATGTTTGCACCTAGAGCATAAGATTTAGCAGAAGCTAAGTTTGTATATTAAAATTTGATTAAAACTATTATTTGTAGTTTTTTCTTAATCCGGTCGTAGAAAAAGTATACTGTACAACTTGAGTGGATTATCCATATCGCACTCGAAAGATTGAGGCACTCCGCCTACGGCGTCGTGCTCAAACTTCTTTCTCGTGCGATATGGCTATCATATCCACTCTTGTTGCACAATCTACTATTTATAAAACTCTTTTAACATAAAACATAATATTTTTAGTCGCAAACTCCTCTATAAAATCCTTATTTTACTATAAGGAACGTAACCAGACTGCAACCAACAGCTACTCTCCGGGCTATGTGCCCCGCCGAGCGCTGAATTACAAGTTGTAACATAGGTACTCTATAATATATATTTTTTCCAAAAAGATTTATAAAATAAGATATGAGAAAAAATATACATATCTAATATTTTGTGCCCTGGATTTTCTTCCTTACCCCTCCCTCCCTTTTCAGAATTGAAGCTTTGGATAATTTAATGTCACACAATTAATAGCATCAATATCGACCTAAACCGTGGAGGTTATTTATTCTATACTTATTTCAATATGGCCTTTCAAATCGATGGGATTTGTGGAAATGTGTGAAAACTGTATTGCAAGATTTGATCCCAACGAAAAAACATACTCAAAGCTTGTAGTTATAATATAGTGTTATGTGCTGCCCTCTAACAGAGAGGAGAGTTGTAATTACTCCCTGGCCAGTAGAGTGGCGCCATCTGTGGGCCAACTGGCGAACCGCCGTTTAGTAGTGCCTAAGAAAACTGTAGAGGATTCCAGTATATTCTGGAATGTTCTAGATATTCCAAGTGTGTATATAAAGAGGTGAATCCAGCAGATGAGGGACAGTTCAGTTGAGTATACAGTACAGTTCTGATAACAGACAGTTTTTTGGTTATATAAGAGTTGATAAGTAATCAGAAAAGTAAAGTACAGTTGTGATTTAAAAGTAGTGAATTTATATTAGATTAAAGTTATTATTAGTTGTGTGATTTTTTAAGGATTAACTAACTATTGTAATTTAAGTGATTAATAAAATAGTGGTTCGTGAAGACTCTTGTTGCAAGTTATTTGAACCTACAGAGTGTTTACTGATTGTAAACACGTAACAATAGATTCTACTGCTTTGATATAAATAACGTTTTATAGTAATGCCATTATTTGTAATGTTTTTCTCGGGCACAATAAATATGGCAATTAATAAACGTAGTAAAAAAGAGGACTAGGAGGTGTTTTCCAGAAAAGTGCATATTCTTGTCGACAGGTTAAAAATGTCGTGATATAAATGCGCCAGTCAGATTGTTCTGTAAATAGAACGTTGCATCGAGTTCCGTAAATACAAACTCGTTCTATTTTCATTAAAATTCTTATCACAAATGTGTTATATAGTATGTTTCCTATTGAAGGAGAATAATAAATAATGAATAATTTGTATGACACCCTTTTCACGGATGGGATGTGCATTTTCTATTTCATTTTTCTACGTCATAAAATATATGAAAGACTTGAAGTTTCAATAATTAGTATTTTCTAAACATTACGTATAACTTGAATAAACTTAACAGTATTCAAGTTAAACGTCTATGTATATGACCATCTTTACTGTTATACTTTTCGTTTGTTTATAATATTGAATGTTTTTAAGAACCTGTATCTAATGATGTCCCATTTATTAGGAAACTAAAGCAAATTAAAAAGTAAGTACCACCATCCACGCATTCTTGAAGGCGAGTGTGAAGCTCTTTGTAACTATTTCTAACCTCTTGTAAATATATTAACTAAACAGCTTCCCTAATGCTGTCTTTCAACAGATCAGTGTTATTATCTAAAGGCCTAATATATACATTTTGCTTCAATCGACCCCACAAATAAAAACCCATATTTGTTAAATTGGGGGATCTCGAAGGTTTGGACCATTCTGACCAATTCTTCGGTCATCAAACTTATTCTGTAACCAGGTTCTAACATTTACCGCAGAATGAGCCCGACAACTATCTTGTTGAAAATAAAATGAATTGAGGTTATTCAACGGTAAATTTTCTAATTCATCACTGAAAAAAATTTGCAGCGTATTCAAATAACTATTGCTGTTACAAGTATCTTCAAAAATATGGCACTATAATTCCATGGTAAGACACTGCGCACCAAACATTTGCTTTTTTTCGCCTAGATTGTATTTTAAAATCAAGAAACACGGTCGGGTTTCGCGGCTAATTTTGAAGGGAAACCGCAAGATACTGCTTTCTGCGCCATCTGGATATTTCTTTTCTTTTATAAAAAGAACATAATCATTTAACATTGGTAATTATATGTGAAATGAATTGTTTAAATTTGTTTTAAATAAATACCTGTTTTTAACTTCTCATCTCATTACGGCATTGCCATTGTGTTTAAATTTTGAGATCTGTAATTTCGGTTATATTTGTGTACTAGACGGAAGTACGTCTTCAAAAACGAAAGTATGACGCCAACGGATACGGAAGTTGCTTAATTTATTCCTGTGACAGTGACGTTTATCAATAACATGAATATAGACAGAAATAAACTAGTATAAACATAACCTAATTTTTTTTAAACACATAGTGAAGTTAGGCGCGAGTGGGTTCTCTAACCTAAACATCGAATATTTAAGTAGGATTTTCGGAAGCACCTCCAAAGTCGGGTGGGTAGCATTTTCCACTATACCGACCATGAGGAATCGATTACGACGGTTATCGAATCGATCCGATCACTCCCGAGGGCGTTATTCACCGTTTTATCAACGACTTGGGGAATTGAAAAACCGAAACGAGTTTCAGGGGAGTTCACACGTGTGGAAGCTAGGATTTTAAGAAAAAATCCGAACTTCGCACGAACATTTCGAAGTTTCGAAGTGTCAAGCGCCAACTCCTCAGTTATACAGTTTTTCTTTTAATTTTTGAAATAGTAAAATTTTACCGATTTATCAACAAATTGGAATTGTGATATACGTTTTTTTAATAAGTTTTTTCAATGCTGTTAAAAATAAAAGTAGTTTAATTCGACATTCGCGCGGGAGCCCCGCAAGGATCGTGCCTGTCACCAAATTTGGACAACCTGTACGTTTCCGATTTCCCAGAGTACATGCGTACATGCTGCTCAAGGCCCATGTGGCACGTATCACGGCTTATTACGACCAGCGGAAGATTCGAGTAAACGGTTATCATAACACCAATCTCGATCCTGAGAAACAAAATTCAAACCAAAAGATACTTGGGAATCAGACTGAAATAGCGACTGACGTTTAACACGCACATAAATGAGACAGTACGGACGGTCTATTCCTTGTCCAGGAGTATGTAGCCACTCATGGTCGGGGGTAGCAGACTTAACCGATAAAATAAAAAAAAATGTTGTACACAATGGTGGTCAGGCCGTCCATCATATACGCGGTGCCGGTGTGGTATTGCACGTCAGCCATGACAATGAGAAAACTAAAAGTGCTCGAATACAAATTTATGAACCTCATTTATACTTATGCGCACTTTACCACGACATAACCCCAATGCGGACTACGTCCAGGGAGTCGATTCTCAAATGACAATCAAAATTGTCACTTGTGATAAATTGTCGGTCACTCATATCGAATAACTTGTGAGGAACGTATTCTCGAGAGCTCTGCGACAATGAAGTTTAGTAGACAATTGTTTCTCGATGATTAGCAGGTGGGAACATCGTATTCGGATAATTTTGTGTCGATTCCGAGTGTGCCCGAGTCCCGAGGATTACTTAAATCTGTGGGGAATATCTTTAATTCTTTCTTGATGTTAGGCCTTTCCATTCTTTCAAATATAGATAATAAAAAATTGTCCTGCTGCTCACAACAGTAAAAAATAAATTTATTGAAAAGTCGAGAATATGAGTTTCTAATTTCGGAAAAATTTTCCACATTTAAAGACGCCCCAAAAAAAATTAGAAGAGATAGCAGTGATCCTGAATTCAATACCAGGATCGAAGATTGAAAACAATGGATAAATAAATAGTCAAATCTTGAAATGTAATTAATTTCGCAGAAAATTGTTTTGCTAGAGTTGGCAAGATAGCCGTATTATACACATGGGTTTATCTCTGATCTTGTAGTGCAGTATAATTATTTTCCACATTTTCGACTGCATTTAAAATTTCTGTCTTCATTCATTATATTTGTAGAAAATAATAATTAAACAGCGA
The DNA here is from genome assembly GCA_963675555.1 of Leptura quadrifasciata. Classification (NCBI taxonomy): domain Eukaryota; kingdom Metazoa; phylum Arthropoda; class Insecta; order Coleoptera; family Cerambycidae; genus Leptura; species Leptura quadrifasciata. The sequence continues at coordinate 54,956,396 of OY776674.1, read as the reverse complement.
AAACCGAAAAGATCTCTGTGCTCAGTTGAACATAAGCACACAAACACAAATGTAGAAACGTTTTTTACCCCTCTCCCTAGCACAGTAGAAGGGCACGTCAATTATTATCATTTTTTATCTATGGTGTCGATCACGACATTGGATTGTTGACGGGTTATACCCACTCTCCTTTATGTCTATTAAAAATTGTCTACTACGATATTAGAGAATCGACCCCCTGGACATCTCTCAAAAATTCTATTCTATCAAGCTGGCCGACATGCGACAGCCCGCTAACAGGAAACATAATACAAATTAGACCAAGATTGACATATTTAAAACAAAATGTTTTAAACAAATGTTTAAAACATCGCACTGTGTTTTAGTCAAATGTTTAAAACATATTTAATACACAATGCGATGTTTTAAACAACTGTTTAAAACGCAGTGCGATGTTTTAAACAAATGTATTACTTTAGAGTTTGTGGAAAAGCGCCGATGATGGTCTCACAATGGTATATGATAGTGTACATAAATAAAAAGACTATAAGCGCCTTTATGTTATATTATAATAGAATTTGTAAAATATAAAATACTCAGATTAAGTCATGATGTCTCATATGGTCAGTGACTCAGTGACCGCATGCACTAAACTGAGCATTTTATTTGTAGGTGCTGCAAAATCCGTTTAAGAACCCCATCTGTCATGAATTAGTAGTAGCAGATACAGTAACTTGGAGCCATTCAATTTTAGTTGAAGAGTTTTAAACCTGTTTTAAACATACCATTTAAAACATTGAAAAAACTGTTTTAAATAAAAAAAAACTGTTTTTTTTGGATAAAATACACAATACCATACCAGGCGTTACAGAGCAATGACTTAATATGTTACAGATCGGCAACCTATGTAATCAAACTTCACCAAGTATAACTTCCGCTTACCCTAACCATCTTTACAGATATTTCATATCTTTTGTACTTTTCAATATTTTCTGTCCCCTTCTTCCCTTATGTTTGTTCTTTTATTCCATTTGATTCTTATTTTCTTATTGTACATTTTTGTCTCCAAATTCATTTTCATTGAAATTTTTGACAAAAATTAAAAAATAATTGTTTTTATTCAATTTTTTTAAACCAATCTCATCTCATAATACCAGCTGGGTTAGCGAAACAATTTTGTGAGAATTCGATGCATTAAGAGCTCAATACATTTGAATCGTATAATAGTAAACACAATTTACATATTCTTCTGTGAAAAGTATATTATGATCCATTAAAAAAGTTTAACATGAAAAATATAGTTTATATTATTAGTGTAATTGAAAAAAACGAGAAAATAAACAATGACACACTGATATTTATATAAAGTAATGCATCGGCTAGTCCCCATCAATTGGAACATTTTGGTTTATTTTCAAAGAAAATTATAAATAGCTTTTTCTCAACACTAATAAAGCTTGTAAAACATGGTCTCAGTTTGAATATAAAGTTTTCGCTTGTAGTACACATAAATAAAACAGTGAATGGTTTTCTATGTCGGATAAGCGAATTGGAGTTGCTGAATATAGACGGGGCTAAGAAAATAAAATCAAAATAATTTTCTTACACTTATGCGATCTTAACTTAAAGGTAAGTTGTAGTGTTGTGACTTATTATTACGAACTGATTTAAGGCAATTTTGCACAGAATCAAACTGTAAAAGTGCATTGCGATATTCAGTGCCAACAAGTTAACGTCACTTACATGTCCAAAGAAGCTTAGTCTACCTTCTTGAACTAATATTAAAAGATTTGTACATACTTAACATACTTACATTTACAAATAATGCTGGATACTTTTCTAAACATGATTCTGGAATCAAGGATTATTTCTTGATTGTTTGTCTTGTTTTAAATAAAACAGGCCCAGATAAAATGTTACATATAACACAACCACCTATTACATCAACAAATCTCTGTTTTAATGCGTAATATATTATTAAATGTTTACAGTACCGGCGATAATTGAAAAAGTGTAGATCTTTTCTTTAAACTGTTGACTTACAAGTATATTTAGAAATATTGAAAAATAGATTTTAGTGCGTCCACAATTTTTTATTTTCTTGTATCTAATTAAGAAAACATAGTAATCAAGATTTTTTTTACTAAACGCCGGCGCCGTGATATTTTGTCAAATAAATTTACTTTAAAATACTCAAAATGATTATAAATGTATTAATACCAGATACTTCATTCAACAATTTTTTCCAAGAATAAAAGTGATTCAAAAATACATTTTGATATTTTAACATAAAAAGTCAAGACTGGGAAAATATTTATTCCATGAATTTTGAATTCCTAAGTTGAATCGCTGATACAATATTTTATCCAACACTTTCATACAATGTATCCAATACAATAAGATTTTAGGGGTGTAAAATAGTCCATAAGTCGCTAGTGAGTTAAAGTGCTTATAGTTTATTTGGAAGCGGGAGAGAAAAATAACCGGCCATGGACGTACTACCACTTTTCCTCCCATTCATATAAATCATACATTATATATATTGGGTCGTTTGTGCGAGGGCGTAGCCAAGTTCGAATATACACCATCCATAGTATCGGATATAATTGCAGTGCTAGTGTCAAAGAACCTACCTAAATACACTAAACTCTCTCCAGAATCAGCTGAACTTGAAATAACTTCATGTTTTAGGGATGTAGAAGAAAATGAAGAAGATGATGAATCGGAGTACATTGGCAATAATGATATACGTGAAGACAGCAGTGACTCTTTAGATGGTGAACCTCCATCGTATATATAATAAATTTTATCCTTAATAAAAAATAAAACATTTATTTTACATTTTTTTTATCTATAAAATACTATGTATATTATTTGATATCATATAAATATTTACTTTTTTTATATTACTACATTTTATATTTTTTTATTAACTATATTTTTAAAATTATTTTTTTTTCATAAAATTACTTAAACTGCAATAGAAGGTAAGCATAAATATAATGCATTTATTTGTTACTAAGAGAGACATGGTAAAAGAGAGAAGAGGGAGAGCGACAAGAGTGGTGAGTGGGGTCAAAAAAATATAAATTTATAATAGAAAATTCTCAGATGCAATTTTTATGGTGTTTTTTACATTTTATGTGGAAAAAGGCGAAAAAAGCACTTTATAATTTAAATTTTGCGCCATTCCCGATCAGCCATTTTGAATTTTCCAATTTTCATGTCAAATGTCTTACTGAGTCGATATTAACAATATTCCCTTTCAGGTTAATTAAGAAGTTTTAGATTTAGAGTGTTAGATATAAGATAGTGCAATTGATACTATTTGGGGCAAGCAGTTAAGCAAAAATTGAAATTATAAATTTTGTATCTTACGTCTGAATAAGTCACATCTAACTCTTCAGGTGATCATTCATTTAGGAAAAATAACAAAACGTCCCTCAAACACCGATCATGGATCGTTCACATTAGAACTGAACCTGAGCAGCTAGTGCAGTACGGGAAGTGCATTTCTTATTGTGCAGTGAGCAGTGGACTAGTTGTGATTACCAATATAAAAACATGGAACATTGCTGAAATGAAATTAGAGGAAGAAGGAAATTCATTAAAACACAGGCTACAAGAAACATAACAACAATGCGCATATGAAAAGATACATAAAAAAGTAATATCGCAGAAACCAGAAGAAAAGGAAACTCAAAGAAAGAACAAACAGAATAATTAAAAAAAAAAACCCAGAAAAATGGGTCTTGAACAAACCACCATCGAGTATCAACTGCTAACGGTTAGAGCTGGAAGAAAACTTCATCTGGAATAGACAAATAAATAACGAATGGAGAAGGAAAGCTAAAGGAGCAAACCATAGACACCATGATCAAAGTATGAATAGAATCGAATCACACCTCTACCTACTAAATGGGACAAAACCTTACAAATCCTCAACTGCGCATAAAAATAAGGCTACTCTGCAATTTTCATAGCCGGCAATAAAATTACCGTTGCATATTTGCGCACTACTACGTCTTTTTATCAGCTGTGGCAATGTTCCTTGCATTGCAGAACTTAGAACCCGACCTATTATTAATTGCATTGCGGCGACAATTTAGTGATATTTTTAGGATATTGTCGGGTGTGATACGAAGCATTATCCATTACAATTAAACTTGGTTCTTCAAGATTTGGCAGTAGTTGCTGTTGTATCCATTCTTCAAAATTGTCACAATTCATGTTATCGTGATAATCCATACTTTTATTGGTAGTAGAAAAAATTAAGCTTGCTCCCGGAATAAAGCCATCTGATATGCCTGCATGCAAAATAATGAATCGCTTTCCTGCAGTTGATTTTTTGTGTTTGACACTTTTTTTGATAAATCTTGCCACGATTTTCGAACACTTCCATTGGCAAATACCCATGTTTCATCTATAAATACAACCCTTCGAAGGTTACTGTCATAGTTTTCCATATATTTTCTTAAAAATACAACCCTTTGCTGAACTATTTGCATTTGTTCCCATAAATAGCGACGGTTACAATCTTTTTTATACCTAAATCCACAATGTTTTAATAGTTTTAAGAGACTTACCTTAGAGACGTCAATGATTCCCTTATTTTTTAGCATTTCCTTCAAAGTATCTAATGTAAAATGTGTTTTCGATTCATAAAAATTATAAATTACTTCCCTTATTTGCATTTTAACGCCTTCACGTACATCTAATGTTTTTGGTTTCTTTTTAATTCGTTTTTTTATTTTCAAGGATACATTATTAATATGTTGGTGCTTAATTCTGCTAACTGTTCTGAGACTTATGTTTAAGGCTTCAGAAACTCTTCCATGAATTCGTTCAAGAGGTACCAAGGGTCCCTTGTTTTCCTTTTCTTTTGTAAAATAATCTATTAAATTTAATACCAACTTCTTTGACTGTTCATTTAAGACGCCTAATTTAGTTGCCATATTTACCAAATACTGTATTTTTATAATTTAATGTTATTCGAAATAAATATTTACACACGTATCTAATTTAGAAACCTGGACACATTTAACGTTAAATAGAATGACCGGCTTAGCGACCCTCCAAACCGCAAACTGTAGATGGTACGTCTGTTTATTGGATAAAAACTATAGATACGCCACGCCCATATCATCAGGTGATATAGGAATGTGCTGTAAAAAATACTTTAAAAAATACTACAGCTTTGGCACACCGCGGTAAACTGTTCGGTCTAACTATTTATTTAGCAAGAAATAAAACACGAGGGATTGAGGGCCTATGGCCTATGTAATGTATAATAAATTATAAAAAAATGGCTGTGGATATTTGTCTGACAAGCGAATAAATAACCAGACCATTAAATACCAAGGGATAAACTCGCGCGGAATAATACAAGAAAAATGTTTAACGAAAATAAAATTTTAACAAAACTTGCGGCGCGGATTAATAAAATAAAATGTTTAGAAGAAAGATGTTTAACTTTTAATATAATAAAATTTAAAAAAAAATCGGTAGGCAACAGGATTTGAACCCGGATGTTTTATTCCCTTTACTTACACACTGAGCTATTCCACGACGTACAATTCATGTAACATGTAGATACTAGAAAATTGCAAGTCCTAGGTATAGTGGTTTGGCAATGTCCGTTTGTCGGATGAATATCCACTACCACTAAAAATAGCTTATATATTTCATATAAAGATGAATTTAATTCTAATATGAGACGATTGTTAAATAACCAATGACAAATCTTCAGAGTTTGAGAATCGCTGAACTTATTGAAAACGTAGATTAAAATTTCTTTCTCTTCAGTGTGTATCGAAATATTTCTGTCTCAAAATACAGTGTTTTTGGGCTATTACTTTAACTTTGTGTGCAAGAGAAATGAAATCGTACGCGCATTATCAACTCATACACATGCCAGTTTAGAGTTTTCTAGACTCTAGTAGCACATCTATGACAACTACTAGAAAAAGAAAACATGAATAAAATAATAATCAATATATGTAAAAAGTTTAACAAAAATCAAGTGAATTTTAGAAGAAAAAAATTACATCTCACCTTCGAGAGTTTTTTTATCTAATTATTTAAAACCTGCTCAAAATCACTTTTTATTATTAATATTGAAATTTTTATAATGAATAATTACACGTATACTTGTGCGCGCATACGTATAATACCGAAAATGACGGGAAATCGCCGCGTGCATGTATATACCAAAAATGACGAAAACTCGGCTAAATTAAAAAAAAGTTATTTTTTAGGTACATCACCTGAAAGTACATAACCTTCATTTTGTTAAAAAAACATTTCGTTCGACCATTTGGGCAAATTGGGGAAAGTTTATAAAATTCTGTGGAATTTGGACTAAAAATGGAATTGCGGCCAAACTGTTGGATATTTTTTGCTAAAATTTAGCAGGCTATTTCTTGGATATATGGGTTACTTTGGTCTAAAATTTCATCAAATTCGGTTTAATTTTGGCCAAGTTAGCCGTAATTCAATTTTTTACTTTTTTTCAGTATTATTATTTGAGCTGAATGGTCTTTGAACATCTACAATAAAAGAGTACCATTCTCGTTTCTTAGCTAGCATTTTAAAGGGCACAAAATAAATTAAAACTGAAAAACCACCGTTAATAATGACCAAAAAAGGGTTCTTCCACCTACTCGAAGCAGAAAACTGAGGGTATTCTTAGTTTCACCAAAACAAACTTATTTTTCTATGTCGCGTTGCTAATGTAAAATTTTCTCTATAAATCTAAATTTACTCCACTACAATGCTTTTTAAACTTTAAGTTCTCATCTATTATAATACCCAGGTACTTCATTTGTTTAACTTGTTCGAGCTTATAATTATTTATCTCTATATACAAATTTGTTACAGTTCAACTACATAATTTATAATTTTTAGCATGTATTTTTTATTTAAATTAAGACTATTTTGATTCAACTATTTATTTAGTTCCCCTAATTCCTTATTTATAGTTATATACATCTGGTCATTACCACTTATATACAATATTGTAACGTCTGTAAACGTGAACATTTTACAGTTACTTGCATACTTAACAATATCATTTATATAAAGAGTAAATAGAATAGGACCAAGAATAGTTCCCTGAGGAATGCCATGTTCTATCTGTAGCTCACTCGTTACTGAATTTTTATAACTTTTAACTTTTAAACCAATTTAACACGTTATTTCTCAGCCCTATTCCCTCTAGCTTGGATATCAACAACAACAACAACAACATACTTATCGTTTCAAATGCCATTTTCAAGCCAAGAAATATAACTAAAACCACCTGATTACCTTCTAAACATTTAAACCATTCATCACATATATTTATAACAACAGACTTACAGGAATAATGTTTGGGCTACGGTCTTCACATTTCGACGAATTTGAAACCTTTGGTACTGGAATAACGCAGGAACTTTTCCATGCACCACGGAAGATACCATATGTTAGCAAAGTATTTAGTGGTAGTGCATTTCCTAATTTAAATTTAATATAAATTTTAGGTGAGTCGGTTTTCTTCAACAATGTTTAATGTTTTTTCGTGTTTAAATAATACATATTCTGATTTTTTGGGAATCTTGAATGTGAGGCAGTGGCATTTCATTCATTTAGATTAATAAGATATATAGATATTTTCCATTAACTTTAGTTTACTATGGTGATGCAGAGGCGCGTTTTGAATATTTGTAATTTTATCAACTGGTAAATGATACGTAAATATGATACAACTATCTACAATTTCATATTTGGCACTCATAAGACAAGCTTATTAACATTTGAAAATACTTGTTTTACTGATCCAATTGTGTACATTTTCGAGATGCGTTTTTAAGCAGTGTACACATGGGATTGGGACGAGTACGTTATAAATTTAGTATATTCGGTATAATATAAACATTATCGAAGTGAACAGTTTATTTTACATTCTAAATGCGGATTAATGTAGAGTCGATTCTCTAAGCCATACCCGCGGATGTCCGATAGGAATACACACCTCTGTGTTTACCCGTTTAACTAATTAAAATTGACGGACAATTAAAAACGTTGTTAAGTGCTGTCAGTGCGACGTGCATTGTACAACCGATGTCAAGAAAATAAAGTATTGAGAAATTTTTGTAAGTGACTAATTCATAATTTAATTTGAAAAATTCTGCAAATTCGCAAATGTTGAGAAGACGTGGATATAACTTTTAATAAAATGATGACATCGCTTAAAATAATTATATTTTCTATACATTTTAATTTATTTTTAATATTTTGGTTAATATTTTCTTTAAAAGAAGAAATACAACGTAGAAAATCATAAATTATGTGAGTTTCCAGTAAATACTTCAGATATATCTGTTTAATTACATTCAGGATAAAATCTTATTTTTTTAACTTAGGCCAACTTCATGTCGAAAATAGCCCAACAATCGTTTTAAAAACTAAAATGCATCGGAATCCCAGTGTTAAGGAATTACATTTCACAGGCTTAAATAAAAAGTTTTTTTAGGAAAAAAATATCTATAAACATACATACATACGTATCTTGCTTACTTTAGAAGGTACAGTACTTTAAAGTTCAAACTATTTGCAAGTTTTTCATTTGTACCTGCATCCTTTTAAATAAATGTGATATCAACTTGAAACTTGGCTCATTGTCTAACTTCATTTATTACTTTCATCATTTATCGTTCAGATATTTAATATAATTGCTGATCTCAATTGGTATAGATAAAATAAGTGCAAATATGTTAAATATGTTGTCAATTACATTGTGGAACCGTTAACATATTTAATAAATTGGTTACTATATGAAGGGATATTTCCAAATATTCTTAAAGTTGTCAAAAGCATTCCAATACACAAAAAAGTTGATAAATCGTTAATGGATAACTATAGACCTGTAGCATTACTGTCATCTATATCTAAAATTTTGGAACAAGTGGTATTCAAAAGAATAGTTGCATTTTCTATACAGCATGATATTTTATGTGACGAGCAGTACGGTTTTCGAGGAAGCAGATCGACAACAACCGCCATGTTTCCTCAATAATTTGTATGACAATTTAATTAAAAACCATAAATGTGTTGGGTTTGTTCATGGATTTGAGTAAGGCTTTTGATCTTGTAGAACATAAATTACTTATGGAAAAATTATATAAATACGGATTCAGAGGCAAACTGAAGTGGTGAGTGGTTGGTGTCATATCTGTCTAACAGAAAATAAGACGTAGAAATAAATGATGTCATACATTAGGCGTAACATGTAGTGTACCACAAGGTTAGGTATTGGGTCCGCTACTACTAATACTACTTTTAAATGACCTCCAAATGTTGCAAATAAACGTAACTTAATAATGTTTGCTGATGATAAGCAAAAAATTTAAAGTTTTGTTACAAAATTCAATACTGACAAACTGCTAATAAATAGCGACAATTTCTATATATTTAACACCTAGAATTATAAATTATACAATTAAAGTTACCTTCCCAGTTTTTAGCTTAAGTAAATTCTGCAAAATTTTTAGGCATCCACATTGATAATAATTCATTAACTTGGTATGTTCGTATTGATACATATTGTGTAATAAACTTTCATCTATATGTTTTGTGTTTGTGATTAAAATATATCACTAATCAAAGTGTATTGCTGTCTATTATTTTGCACAGTTCTATTGCAAGCTAACATATGGTATTATCTTTTGGGGCTCTTCTCATTACAGTGAAAGGGTTTTTATATTTCAAAAAGAGCACTACGTAGTGTAGTAGTAGTTAACCATCTAACTTCCTGTAGAGATATATTTAAAGAATTACAAATATTGCCACTGGCTTGTAGTTATATTTTAGAAATAGTGACATATGTTAAATCAAATATATGTCAATTTTTGAGAAATAATGGTAAACATAACTACGACGCATGGCATCATGATGATTTAATAATCCCAAGCCATACACTATCATTGTATAAAACGCGTCCAAAATATATGGGTATAAAATTGTGTAATAAAGTCGTACGTTTATAATCTCCAGTAAACACCCTGTACGTAGGTTTAATAAATTACAACAAAAATTTTCACAAATGACTGATTTATTAATCACTAATTACAATAAATAGTCCTTATTCACATTAGTACACACTAATTACAAGTTTATTCTACTAAAGTCTCTCTACTATAATTCACAATGTGTTACTGTTCTTTATCTCATCTTATCATTTGCTCATCTCATACATAAGTGAACTCTGTTGCCGAATCGCAATGCGATTTCTCGGCAATTCATATTAGCGACTTTCTTATCGAAAATCTGGCAAGGTAATATTGTTCAGTGCTCTCTAAAATTCAAATATTCCGCGTTTCGTAAAACTCTCAAATGGAATAATTTTTACTAGAGCCTTCAATTTACGAAAGTTGGAAATTGTTACTTTATAGTAAACGTCCAGAAGGGAATAAATGAAAACTGTAAATTTAAACACAAAATAAGGTATTAAATAATAAATATTTGAAAAGTATTAAATGTGTTTTTTTATTGCCTGAAATAAAAAAAACATCCACTTGTGTAATTAAGTTTCCATTGACCGTAAAAACTATAGATACACTTTTTACTTTTAGAAACTCTCATAATAACTTCAAAAATAATCGAAACAAATATTCATAACAAGTCAATGATTAAACATAATTTAAAATATTCTAACGAGATATCTGTGAAAGGCAACAAGTTTAACTATACTTCAAGTACTAAACTTATAAGTTGTGAGAGTACCTATATAACAGTTTAAACTATGGCTGAAGTACACCTAACAATTTCTGAATGACTCCAAATAGTCTACTTAGTTGAATCCACTTTAGAGAGGAAAACATCAACATAGAAGTACAAATTAGTTTTGAAACTGTGGCAAATATTGACTATGATTTCTGCAATACTGGAAATGTTTTTATTAAGACTTCAATATTTGAATAATCCTGAATTTGACGAAACTGTGCTACAATTGGTTCATAATAATCTGAAATTTAATATTAGGAAAATACAATTGAAAGTATACAGTATACCAAACTTTTTTTTCTATAATTGAAGATGGCGATGCAACTAACCGTTTGGAGTATTGTTTGTGGGCACAAGATAATTTTTTAAATGAGCGATTTTATAACAAAAAAATCACCGACGAAGCGACGCTTACAACAAACGGCATTGTGGAAGGTAACCCAAACTTCATAATTAACTATGAAGTCGCAGTATTATGAAAAAGGCTCGCATTTCTTCAATAATAATTTAGATGACCAAATTTATTTAGATTTTCTTAACATAGAATCTGAAAATACCATTGATGAATTATCACAGTTACAACTAAGAGATTTGTATCTGACGTAATTAGGTGGCTCCTCGCTTGATAACGCTACTATTGCTCGCAATTAGTTGAATCGTAAATCTCCTATGCGCTGAATGAGGCGTATAGACCAACGGTTATTGAATTTTTTCAATGAGCGACTGAGAACATCATTTAACTTTTATGGTGCGTCTGCGTAGTACTGTTTAAGAAGACAACCCTACGCGAGGACCCGGTCCTGGCGGTAGAGGCGTTTTCGTATGAGGATTATTTTTCACAAATCAATATCCATGGTGTCTAAAAACTACCTTTACAAAACGTCAAAATATCTGAACACTACAGTCGAATACACTACTCGACGTGAGTTTTGCTAACTATATAAACATCAGTGGGACACGAATACAACTGCTTTTTAGTTTTAATCATCTCCTTATGATGCTAACATGGTTAGTGAAACGCGCGTCTCAAGACTCCGGCAGGGGAAACAGGCCAACGCTAAATAAATGTCTAAAAAAGCAGGTAAATGTTTTTTCTTTAATTTTCAAACAATCAATTTGTTTTGATATTTTTAAGTTGTAATGCTATTTAATGTACTCTTATGCTTTTTATTTTACAATATTAATTTATTTCAAAAGATTTCTTGACGTTTACAGTAAAATATATTTTTACGCTAATCCACTGCTTTCTATTGATATGATCAATTTGAAGAGATTAATTATTTTACTCTTATTATATTCGAGTGCTATTATTTGGAGTGAGTTATACATTTTCCTTTATACCTTTAAAATCGTCTGTATCTTTATATATTTACAAAATGTAAATTTCTATTGAAAATTACTCGAAATAATATTCTTAAATATTCCAGGAAAATCCTATGTTTGAAACGTAAAAGTTTAATTGCAGATAATCACACACAACAGGTACTTTTTACTGTAAGTTATACTGAAAACACAATAAATTACACAGACATCTTGTTATTTATTTTCTATAAAATATTAGTTTAGGATTTATAGACGTATCATATATTTTCGTCGTACACTTTAAGGAGCAAGTTTTTTTGTATTTCCATAAACAATCTCTGCTTAAAGTATCGATCAATACCTCTGAGCATAGACAATATATAAATGAATTTTCTTAGTAAAAAGCAGAAATCGTATATTTAGATATTTCAACAAGCAGCTTAATATGACGGTTAAGCTATTTGAAGTATTGCTATATTATTACGCGTTAAAACGAATAAATAATTTAAAATCTCCAACTCAAAGCATATACGAGGGTGCAAAAAAGTGTTTGTAGAAAAATCAGTTGCTGAAAATAGAATACTTTTTATATGGAGTAAAAGTGATGATTTTTACGTCAGAGATGTACTCGCAAGAACAGCCGAAACACTAAAAAGACTTTTAGTGCTCCTCAGATGGAGTGTTGCAGAAATGATCGTTTAAGTTCACGAACCTTGTCATTAAAATTACATTTCTTTGACGTTTGAGGAAATTAGTTCTCTATGCAATAAATCACAAAAAGTTCTTAGTACGCTCGTTAAGCAATTATGATAAATCAAAAGAACACTCGTTCTTGCAATATTGTATACAAGACTTTTTTGCAAGTCTGTAATAAAATCAGAAAACTGAGTAAATATATTTTTGGGCAAAAAATTGTATTATATTGACATTAATAAATGACAATCAAAAGGTTGGCAGTTCAGTATAGCTTGCAATATGATTATTTATGACACAATGATAAAAAATGCAGTTTCTCGCACTATTACAGAAAATTGTATCAATACGAAAAACATTTTTATCCATGTTTTATCATACGCAAGTTTTTATTCGAATTTCAGAAAATAATACAAATTATTTTGAAAAGACTGCTTATTCAATTATTACCTGATGTAATTTACTCCACATTACTTTAACACAATCTAATAATGCCATGACATATAGTATAGGGCCAGCCGTTTTCAAATTATTTTCTTATCAAAATTCAATTACTCTTATTCAATTTATCAATAATCATTTTTTTATGACATAGTCACAAGGAATTAAATTCAAAAAGGTCATTATCAGTTTTAAATACGCATTTGCATAATATTTCAGTTTTCAAGTCAAATAATTTTATTTTGTAGAGAAATGAATAAGTTTAAAAAGTCTTAAAAGCAACGTTAGGCTATACTAGTTCGTTGAATTTCTAAACAGATGTTATAGAAGTTAAGAGCCATAATGAACCATATTAGTCATTGGAGCCTGTAACTAAAATTTAACAAATACCATTTCCAAGTAGGCCGACTATGCGTCTCTAAACGGGCTACTCTCACATCACGTCATACATGTTTCGCATAGGATGGCGTGCATATAAAAGTGATGAGGAAACCGCAGAAGAGGGTCATTTTAATTTGACCTGCCCACCACACAGGAGAAATCAAGCCCAGCCACCAAAGATTCTACCAGGACATACAAGAGAATTAAATCCGATCTAATTATTACCGATACTTTCCGTATCGAGGCCTTGTACTTTGAAGAAATAGCAGCAGGCTCCCAGCCATGAAGTGCAACTTACTTCCCAGCGAGGCGCGAAACTGACGAAGTTCCTCAAGACGGCGACCTGGCTACCGAGAGAGAAATTGCAATTTGCTCAGGTGATGCTGAAATGCTCGTCCCGCGGCCAATTTTCAAATAGGTTAACTAAATTTCATCGTCATTTCGACTCTTTCTAAATTTATCTGGTAACGATATAAGAAATCCGGAGGAGAATTTGTGAACTTATACATACTGAGCCTAACGTTCACTATCTAGCCGTTCGGACGCGGTGGTATCTAAAGACTTGTAAGGTTAGGTTAATTTGTGCCTTAATTAGGTTTCCTTATTTAGGGGATAACCAGTTGCATCACAATTTATTTTATCTTAATTAGTTTACAAACAGTTTCAAAAGTTATGTTCATTTCATTTTGCTTTATTCGATAAACAGACAAATAGTTTTCTTTTCAAGTCAGAGTCAGGTTAGTTCAAATCACAGTCTCATTTGTTTTGCTTCAGTTAACAGCTAATATTGTTCCGCTTCTCAGCGGGGTTGAATTTTACTCATCGGTTGGTATGAAATGCTCTTTGAATTATGTTATTGGGTGAACGGGACAACGACCCTAGTCATCCTAACTATCTAGCAATATTCTAAAAGTTTATGGTTGTCACGTTCAACAAGGGCCTTTGTGCGGGGGCGGCTTACCCTATTTATTTGAGGTCAACGCAATGTAAGTATATTTTATTCATGGGCGAATTTGCTCAACTGTTCGATTGTTATTATTGAAGATAAATAAATCAGGTTTAAAATAAGCTCAACACGATTTTAGAAATTCCTGATCGGTAATATTTTATTCCTTCTTTACCATCTATCAGTGTATATTAGTAGGAAAAATAGAAAAAAACTTAGTCTGTTAAAATGAATAAGGATAAAAATCAGCTCTATTCGATTTAATAAATTTCTAATCTGTAGTTTGTTATGGTAACAGTAAAGTAATATTTGTTATATTTTATTCTCTACCATCAATGTACATTAATAAGAGAAATTTTAGTCTGTTAAAATAAAATAAATAAGGAGAAAAATGAGCTTTACCCGATTTCATAAATTTTTAATCTGTATCAGAAAGTAAAGGTGGTCAGAAGGTGCAGGAGACTACGATAACGATAAAGCGCTTTTTGTTATTGTCTTCCGGTTTGGTTTAAGCAAAGGCTATGTTGCTCATCATGAAGTATATAGTCAAAAAGATAAACATGATGCATGGTCAGGGGGTGCAGGGAAGCTACATAGAAAATTAGCTTGTAGTATTATACATTGGAAGTGTTGTGGGGCGGGATTTAGCTTATTTTTTCATTATGAAACAGTACGTGGTTTCACAATTAGCTATTAAGATAGATTATGTAAAAGAACCGTAAAATTTGAATATAGGCATACTTATAAATTTATTTCTAACAAGCGAAGAAGAAAATCACCGCAAGTAGTAGCAAAATACAATATCATAGGATACTTCTATCATTTCCTTCAAGCAATGGTCTTCGTCTTACTAGTTGGATCAGATAAGAAGAAAGATTATTCTCTTCTCATTTGCAAACTTAGGACTGTCAATAACGCTCTTAACACTGGCGTCCGACGCGCTTTCCTGTGTCCTCTTGGTTCATTTATTTAGGTTTCTCTAAGAACTATAGGCCTAGACTGGCGGTACTTCCGTCTGCTTCATTTTCTGTCCGACGACGTCATACTTCCGTTTTTGAAGACATACTTCCGTCTAGTACACAAATATAACCGGAATGACAGATCTCAAAATTCAAACATTAATAGCAATGCCGTAATAACATGAGAAGTTAAAGGCAGGTATTTATTTGAATTATAAAACGATAAACAATTCATTTCACACGCAATTACCAATATTAAATGATTATGTTATTTTTATGAAAGAAAAGAAATATCCAGAGGGCGCAGAAAACAATATCTTGCTGTATATGAATAAGGTCTTGTTTCGCTCGAAAATTAGCTACGAAACTCGACCGGGTTTCTTGATCTAGCCGTGTGCATTAAATTTCAGATGGATTACTGATTTTTCTAAAGCATTTGACCACATTAAAACAATATAATTTATAGAAGCTCTATCAACAACTATGTTGCCTATTTCTCGGGAGCAATTTGTTTCCTTTTTATATCATTTTATTATTAAACGTCCTTTATTCAAATGATTGCCACTTTGTTATTAATATTTTACATATATTTACCGAATAAAAATTGTATTAAAATTATGTTTTAGATAAATTCATGACCAAACATATTAAACAAGAATTATCATGGACAAAACAACAAAAGTCTTAATTACCGAGGAGCCCATACTGCGGTGGGCTGATGATACTGAAATAAATAACGATGAGACGGTTAGCATTTCTAGTGAAGAAGAGACAGGCTCAGAATACGACAGTGAGCAAAGAGCTAGGACGAAACCATCACAAGAAATCTGGAATATAGACTCTTTATGGAACGACTTAATGGTAAGGATATGGTATATTATGTTTTGTAATATTGAAACTACGTAAAATTAAACACTTCTATACTCAAACCATTAGAGGAGGACAGTGATGACGTTGGTGGGCATGTTACTGTAGGTACGTTTCAATCCCGTAAAAATATTCACAATCACAGACAAAACATGAGGTGTCTCTGTGTAGAGGGCATTTGTATTATGGCTAGGTTACCTATATAACTCAAAATATATCGCAGAGCGAGCGTATCTCCATGGCGGAGAGTTTACTTGGCATGCCAAAGGCCAATGATTTAATCCTACAGACCCAATTTTATTTCAAAATATTTCTTAATTATATTGTCATTTTCAATTCCTTTTAAACAAAAGGAGTCAGGACTTTTCCTTTTACCTGACCAAACCGACCCAATATATTAACTTTTTTCATTTGTGAAATAATTACCAAACATAGTTACTCTGATAATTTTTTGACGAAATAGAAATCCAATAAAATCCGTCCGTTTCTAGTCACATGTCAAAATTCATCCAATTATTAAAGGATTACACTGATTATTTCTTTCATGTGTCAAATCGATTTTTTTAACCAATCACAATATTTGAAATTCCTTAGAAACGAGGAGTATCAGTGGCGATTTTGAACTCTATATAGCCAAGGCATTGGCTGAAAATAGTCGCTGATATTTAATTTATTAACTTATAACAAGTAGGCATAGTGCTGTCGTACACATATTTTCAAACGTCATATTAGTTGATTAGTGTCAAAATGAACCGATTTGGTAATGTTTCGAATGATACAATAAATAATGAAAGGTAGAAATTTATATATCTCCAATTATTAATTCCTTCAAGAAATAATCTAATAAAATATAACTCAACCTTGATAAATTAGCGGCTATTATATTGTTACAATTTTACTCGAGTGCTCACCAATTTGCCTCGACCACATTTGGCGTTAATAATCAAAAACTAGATCGCTCGAGCTAAAGCTCTCGGGCTTTAGTCAGATTATTAACGCCAAATATGGTCTCGTCAAATTGATAACCATCGCACTCTCGAAAAATTGATGGCAATAGCCGACTATTTATCAAGGTCTTGTTATATTACCCTTGATAATCTCCCTACGGAGATTATCACTTAGGGGTCGTCCACAAATTACGTAACGCAACTGGGAGGGGGTCCAGCCTGGCGTTACGGTCCTGTTATGTGGAGGGTCAAGGTTTGCGATACGTACCGATTTTAGAACCGCCAGAGAAGCAAAATTTAATAATGTTCAAGTTTTGAATTTAAAACTAGTCCGCAATTTACCGGGGAAAGTGGCAGTTACTAGTCTGATAGATGATAGATACACAAATCAGGCGTAGGTGTGGTTAGGTTCTGGTGAAGAAACACACATACATACCTTAATGTTGACTAGAAATTGTAATTGTTTATTAAAAAGTGAATTATTATTGGAAATCAAAAAACATTTCTTTTCTGAATTAAAGCCTAAATTTTACAATGTACGCGTTACGTAACGGAATGGAGGGGGGGTCAGGGGACAGGCGTTACAGTCCTGTTACTTGGGGGGAGGGAGGTGGTAAAAAATTGGTGAATTTTGCGTTACGTAATTTATGGACGACCCCTAATGTTGCTATGCAACGAAAAATTATTGACAGTTTTATAATTTATTTAAAATGTCACATTCACGATTTGACATATTATTAGAATTTCAAAAAATTATCTCACCGAATTTACTGCGTGCACTGATAAATCCTTACAATTTTCTCTAATAATGACCCTCAAGTTCGTTGCTTTAAGTAATTACCCTTCGCCTTAAGGCGTCGGGTAATTACTAAGCAACAAGCTTTCGGTTCATTATTAGAGAAAATTATCGCGTGATTATCAGCGCCCTTAGTCAATTACAGCTGATAACTTATTTTATAACATTTTCTAAAGTAAATCACCTCCTTTTTGCCACATTATCAATAATTTGATCACTGGTTAGACTCATTAGGATGTATTTTTCAACTGATATTTATACTAAGGCATCCAAGTGATCTTGTGAAAGGCAATTTCTAAGCCTATTTTACACAAATTTTAATTTTGAAAAGGTTCTTTCAAAAGATACTTGGGTGCAGGACAAAGTCAGTATATATTTGTATGCAAAAAACAAATTTTTATAAGCTACTGTAAGTATTTTGTATTGCAGCAGTACCTTAAAACAACAAACAATACATTTTTTACATGTTTTACGAGATAAAGGAGGCTCTTCTTTTGCAGTTTCAGCAACTTCATCCTCAGTAGGTCCCTCATTGGAAAATACAACATAAGTAGTATTATAAAAATATAAAAATAGGAATTACAATATTCCAACCTATCTGCAAGTGCCTTATATATAAGAATTAAACAAATTAAACCAAAACAGCTATTCTCCCAGCTGCATGCCGATGACGAGCGCTGAATTAAATTGTGAAACTTGCCGTATTTTGTGTAACACAGTTAGCACTAAAATACAGTAACTTGGATTGTCCGAGTGCTACGAGGAAGCTGCGAAGTCTCCTTTATCTCAGGATGTGGTCACTAACTGCAGACCGGTTTCGACCTATTTTTGCGTCTCGTCAGTGCAGTGCAAGTGAGCGAGCATAGTATTGTCCGTGTAATCCAGAATAGTTTTAATTGTATCCCATTTTTCGATAAAGTTTTTGAATTCTGTTTGTATGGCATGGCTTCTTTGGTTACATTTTCATCAATATTACTATCGCCAAAGCGATTGAAAATCTATTCAGCAACATTTTTGAATGTACCTTTGGGTAAATCTTTTATATTTTTAAAGAAACTGGGATCCAACCATGCAAGATCCTTAAATAACCCTTCATGTTTCTTAAATCGACCTTCTAAACTTTTTTATGGCCCTATCGTAAATGACGAATGTGACGTATGTAGTAAATGGCAAAAGCATATCAATCAGGCTAATATATCTAGAAATTTTTTTCAGGATGAAGCGAAGAATGATTTTAAGGATGGAAATGTTTGCGTTTTTCTTGATCTTTAGAAAATAATCATGATACCCAGGCTTCACATATTGAAAAAAGTTATTTTTGTCAAACGTTTAACCACTTATAACGAAAATTTTGTACCTATCGGAAAAACTCAAAATTATCAAAATTATTTTCCCGTTTTATGGAATGAGTCTATTTCAGGGGGAAATAAGGAAGATATAATTAGTACTTTTAATACCTTCTTATTACGGCAAGGATATGCAAATCGTGTTATATTCTGGTTGAATAATTTTTCTAGCCAGAATAAAAATTTGGTGTTTTTTACATTTATTATCAGAATGGTTAATTCCAATGATATTGGAGCCAAAGAGATAATACTGACTTATTTCGAGCCTATGTCGGCCTATAGCTTTCATTATCAGGTAGAATTATCTCTGAAGAGAAGGGGAAACGTGTATAATTTTGAAGATTTTATTGACGCTGTTCGTAGTTCCAGGAAATCCCCTGCTGAAATAAAAAATATGCAGCACCAGGATTTTTCTTACGGAAAAATATGGCATCGAATCAAAAACTTAAAGACATTTAACTGATATTGTACAATTAAAAGCCACAATAGGCAAATTTACACTTGAATATAAAACTTCATTAGAAAATAAAGAGGACGAGATGAAAAAGTTAGATTTTTTATGCAAATATACCGTGAAAAAATGTGGTTTGTTAACATTTCTGAATTTTGTTGATCGTTCTTGTGGAATTCCTAAAAAAGTAATTGTAATAAAAACAATCAATGGTTTAATACCTGAAAATAGAAAACAATACTGGCTAAATCTTCCCGAGTGCAGTGGCTAAAAATACTATATATTACCTGTTTGACTGTACAACATGTGTTGTTGAATATTTGAATTTAATAAACATTGTTTTCTGTATAATAAACGAATTTATGTTTATTGTGTACAATTATTGACTATTTTCTTCCAAATATTTCAAAAGTTTCAACGATTTAATAATAATAGGGTTTATGCAAACGCCGGCCATTCTAAATTATTTTAAAAAGTCGATTTTCAGCCATAACTTTTATTATTGTCTATTTTTAAACTAAGAAAAAAGAAAACTTAAGAAAAAACTAAGTCAGGTCAGACTTTTAACCAAAAATGTATCTAAAAAAATTACAGAGAAGTGTAACACGTAAACTGGGACACACTGTATATTTGTTTACTGCTTGGCATGTACTGTCGGCAAAATATAATGTTGCATTTTATTCTTAGACGTTTATATCTATCTCTTCAGTTTACTAGGTAGATGTTGTAAAAGTTTTAGCTTACCAAGCAAGTTAATAACCCTTCTTTATTTGTAAAAATCAAAAAGCTCTATTTACAACTTATTTTTAATTAAACTGGCCTCATTTATGTAAGCGGCAGATCCATTATCCACATTATCAATTAAAATTTATGAATACTTATCAAGTACACTTTTGAGAAAAACTCTTAATAAGATGCACACTTTCGATTTGCGTTTATTCAAAAACTAGAAAGAAATTTGGGTTTTGTTTGCATTTATACTATTATAAGATTTCGTCCCTTGGGACGAAATGGAGAAGTCATAAAAATAGTCATTTTCTTAAAGCACCTGTTTGCTGAAACCATCGGTGTCCTACATCTGGAATTTAAAATGTTCTTGTATATATCAATACATCAGACAAATACTGAACAAAACTCTCACTGTACACCACGAAGTAATATTATGTATTATATTACTTCGTGCTGTACACTTATAAAGTCCTAGAATTTAATGAGATACTATTGTGAAGTTTATGGCATTATATTCACAGACCATAAACCATTTGATTCCGTAATTTAGTGGAGTCAGACAAGCATCAAATTTTAGCGAAAAAGAAATTGTTTCCAGTGTCAATTTATTTTAAAAATATGTTAGTTACATCGAATGCTATACGAAATGGACATTTTCTACCTCTAGCAACTGCCGCTACGCAAGTTATCGGCTATTTTGTGAAAAATCGACCATTTTCGTCGTTCTCTCTAAATATAGATGAGTATATCTCGGTATGTGTAGGTCCAAGAGAAGCGAAAAAAATTGAGGCTATCCGTTATGATATAGGCTATATCAGCGGTTACAATATGAAATTTTTATCTGCACACATAACCTCAAAAAAGAAAATAAAAACTGAAAAACTATATTTTGGTTTCTTAGTTATAACTTCGGATGTTTTAAGTGAAATTTGATGAAATTTTCAAAAATTATACTTTATAATGTGAACAATAAACTGGTTAAAATGTCAAGTCAAAATATCTAATACAAGTCTCAAAAATTTACTTTAAATTTTAAAATTGATTGGCCAATAACTTTTGTATATTGCATCGTATGAGGTTTTTTTTTAAATGTAGGTTTTTTTATGAACTTTATGATGGTGGACAAGAAAAAAATTTTAAACCTGAAAAAAAGTGAAAAAAATCGATTTAAAATTTTTATTCATATACAAATTCAATTATCCATTAGATTAAAACATAATTTTTCAATCGCAAACTCCTCGATAAAATCCTTATTTTAGGATAAGGAACATAACCAGACTGCAACCAACAGTTACTCTCCGGGCTATGTGCCCCGCCGAGCGCTGAATTACAAGTTACAAGCCTGGTGCGTTAAGTGTAATAATTGCATATTACCAACAGAACGCTAATGCTTCGATAGCAATATACACCAGCCGAAAGACTGATCCTACTTAAAGGAGCTCTCGCACCAGTCGTCCCACACCACTTGCAGACTGCAGTTTCGAGCTATTGGCTCTCGTCAGTGCAAGGTAGGCATGTTGCGACCGACACGGGGATCCTTTGATCATTTGGTACATCTCGGTATTTTTAGGATAGCGACATGCAAAATAGTCAGCAGGCGCCATCTGGCGGTCCAATGTCTGTTGCAATCGAAAAATAAATAGCCTGACTGGACTTGCATAGTTCAAATGCGCTTCTAGAGGGGGGAATATTAAAACATAATTTTTCAGTCGCAAACTCCTCTATAAAATCCTTATTTTGCTATAAGGAACGTAACCAGACTGCAACCAACAGCTAATAAGTGTATATTACCAACAGAACACTAATGTTTCGATTGCAACAAACACCAGTCGAAAGACTGATCCTACTTAAAGGAGCTCTCGTGCCGCTAGATGGCGCCTGCTAACTATTTTGCATATCGCTATCTTAAAGATACCGAGATGTACCAAATGGTCAAAAGATCCCCGTGTCGGTCGTCACATGCCTACCTTGCATCGACGAGGGCTCGAAACTGCAGTCTTCAAGTGGTGTGGGACGATTGGAACGAGAGCTCCTTAAAATAGGATCAGTCTTTCGGCTGGTGTGCGTTCTGTTGGTAATACGCAATTATTACACTTAACGCGACAGGCTTGTAACTTGTAATTCAGCGCTCGGCGGGGCCATAGCCCGGAGAGCACCTGTTGGTTGCAGTCTGGTTACGTTCCTTATAGTAAAATAAGGTTTTTATACAGGAGTTTGCGATTGAAAAATTATGTTTTAATCTAATCGATAATTGAATTTGTATATGAATAAAAACTTAAAATCGATTTTTCACTTTTTTTAAAGTTTAAAATTCTTTTCTTGTCACTATCATAAAGTGCATAAAAAACCTAATTAAAAAAAAAAGAAACTCATACGATGCGATGCACAAAAGTTATTAGTCAATCAATTTTAAAATTTGAAGTCAATTTTTGAGACTTGTATTAGATATTTTGACTTGAAATTTTAACCAGTTATTGTTCACATTATAAAATATAATAAATTTCATCAAATTTCACTTAAAACATCAGAAGTTATAACCAAAAAACAAAAAATTAGCAGTTTTTAAAGTTATTTGAGGTTATGTGTGCAGATAAAAATTTCATATTGTAACCGCTGATAGCCTATATCATTACAAAAGCCTCATTTTTTTTCGTTCTTTTTGGACCTACACATACCGAGATATACTAATTTGTATTTAGAAAGAACGACCAAAGTGGTCGATTTTTCACAAAATGGCCGATAATTTGCGTAGCGGCGCGGCGGTTGCTAGAGGTAGAAAATGTCCATTTCGTATAGTATTCGATGTAACTAACATGTTAAAAAAAATTGATACTGGAAACAATTTCTTATGTTTTGCTTGTCTGACTCCACTAATTAGGGACAATAAATATAAGACTAATTGTAAGTTCCAACCCCTGATGTCGGATTTAACAAGCTATAAAGCAGTCGAAATATTTTTTAAATATTGGGCTCATAAGGATGATATCCAAAGCACTTGAACATGACTGATGCGGTCAGGTAGTTTTTGAAACGATAAATAATTTTGTCCATATAAAATGCAATTCAGGTTTGGGTACATATATACAGAGCGATTTTATATTTGTAATCTTACTGTGAATTATACCCCCCTCCAAATTCAAATGCCAATGGGCTTTGTCGTTCGCGCTGATCACGTGTAACTATAACTGTCCTCTTATATCGACTTGAGTATAGTATTCTCAACTTAAAGTATTGTTTACTGAATAATAAATAATCAAACGGCTATTAGCTTCAATTCTACTGCTTATTCCGTTCTAATATTTAATCAACGTTTACTTATAACATTTCAAATAAAATTGTACCCAATGTTTCAATATTTAGTAGGTCAATTTTTACAAAACAATTTTGCACCCCTTTCACTAGTCTCATATTTAACTTCTACATAGTGGAAGAGAATAATATGACTTCAGCGTGCCAGACTTTCAAATGAATAGACCTTTTTGTCTATTACTAGCGCATCCTCCAAATTAGAGAATATTCTGGCAACAGAAACCTGTTTCCAGTTATTGTTTACCTTACACTAAACGTAGCGTAATGACACTATCGTCAGCGATAAAACAACTACTGAGTTATGACATACAGTAATATATTAATTTGTTACAGATCCTTCCCGATGCTGAGATAATAAATGAACTTATTTTAAAAGAAGATATAAAAAAGATATTGCAAACGGACAAGTCAACTGCATTATTAATATCATCTTGGCTGGGGAAAACTCAAGTATTGAACGCAATCCTGCAGGAAGGCGCATTGGTAAACAGCAGAGATAATTCTGGACGGTATGTAGCTGTAAAACTTACAATATTGTAACGCCAAACGAAAACACACATGCGCTAAAAAGACGTCCAATCAATAAGAGCACATTTAAATAAAATAAAACGTATTGACGGTGTGCGAAGAAGCTGATTTATTTTCACGTTAAGTTTTAGAGATAATAGCTCGAATCGCATTGTTTACGGATTAAGATCTACGGAATTATCTTCAGATAAAGAAGAACTACTAGTGTAGTCATTTTAGTCCAAAATTTCACAATCAGTTAAAAAAACTCTTACAAGCAAGAAATTTGGTATACATATAGTTTTAGCCACCCGACCAATTCAATTCAATTCAAATAGTCTTTATTAATATTAACACTACAAACAGTTGCCTCACCAGGACCTGTTCCGGAACCGATCGTGCCAACCATCGTGTTGACGTGGTGGCGGATGGCACGATCGGGCGGAACAGACCTGGGTGGGCGGAAACAACAATACAATAAATTTAACCTAAACTCCTTTTTACAAAAATAAAATAAAAATAGGTATTAACTTAACTTAACGAAACTTATAACTATACTAATTTTTATAAAACTTGTGCACAAAAACACTGTTAAATTTTTGTATCTGAACGCAGGCACCACAAATTAAACAAGATGCCTTCCGCGAGACACTTCAATGCAGGGCTGGCCTAAACTTTGGTTTAAAAAATTTTGGATTTTGAAAGGTTTTGATTTTTTTAAAAGGTTAATGATGTGAAATGGACTTAGAAAAAAACATGTACAAAAAGAAACGAAGAAAAAACAAAAGCAACAAAAATACACAAATAGAAAGGAAGACGAAAGGTTTAAAGATGAGCGAAAGGTATGAAATACTAGTGAAAGATGGATAGGGTTAGTGAAAGGTATAGTCGGTGAAACTTGGCTATAGTGGTTGCTGGAAAATCGGTAATGTCTGGTACGGTAAGGGGTATTTGATCCGAAATGGGGCATTATGCTGTCTAATTTGCGTTATGTGTCTTGTTAGCAGACTATAGCCCAGTTTGAATGAGTAGAAGTTATGAGAGATGTGCTGGACGTAATACTCTATCGGGGTTATGTCGTTGCAGCGTGCGTATAGGTCTCTGAAGGAGGTGTATCTTCCTGAATTCGATATGGGGCGCATAAATTTGTGTTCAAACACTTGGAGTTTTTTCATTGTCGTGGCCGGTATGCTGCACCACACCGGCGCCGCGTATGTGATGGACGGATGGACCACCATCGTGTACAACAGTTTCTTATTCTGTCTGTTGAGTCTGCTACCCCTGACCATGAGCGGATACAGACTCCTGGATAAGGAGTAGACCGTCCGTATTGTCTCATTTATATGAGTATTGCGAACGTCAGTCTTTGGTCGAGTCTCACCCCCAGGTACTTCACGCATCTCTTGGTTGGAATTTTGTTTCCCCTGATTTGAAATGGGTGTTATGATTTTGTAGCCGCCCGACCAAGGTACTAAAAGTCCTCGAAAAATAAAGTTGTGGTACGGCCGCTATCTTGGAAAATATTGGCCGAAAATCAATTTTTCACACTTATGTCGGAAACTATTCATGTTATAAAAAAAATGTTTCAAATGAAAAATGTTTGTCATAAAATTGTCTACACTGTTGTTGTTAGCATAACTTGCCGTTTAGCCAGAAAGCTTTTGCTTGTAAGAGTTTTTTTACCTAATTTTCATAAAATGACTACACTATACCTCAGAACCAACATGGCTATCATTTTTATTAAACAAATATATTTAGTATTAGATTAGATTGGCTTGGCTATTAGAACTTAAATAGAAAAAAAACTGTTTCATCAGATTATGTCAACTGTAGCATACAGCAATCCATCAAAATTATTGCCGTATATGGAATTGTCTGAAATTTGCATTATAGCCAACTTGGTTTTGAAAATCTGCAAATTTTCAAAATGTTGCTGAAGCTAAACTAAAGCATTTAGAAAGTTGAAAATTTTTGGACATATAAAAGAGCACTGAAATTTTCAAATTCATTTTGAAATGTTAAAATCCGTCAATTAGGAGAGCCTAGGGAATTGTTTAAATAAACAAATGCAATAACTTTGAAAATTTTCAACGGATTTTTATTTTTAAAATATATTTTGAAAGTACTCGGAAAGACCGTTCTTAAAAAAAGCACGATGATTTGTTTATTAGAACCGGTGTTATGATAGACCAAAGTTGAACTGTATCGCATGTACATATTTGATTCAAAATAAAATTTTCAAAATTATTATTACTTGCTATTTCAAAATTTTTGCGATTTTTACTATTTTTGCAATAGTAAAAATTAATTTTTGGATTCGCAACCAACTGCACCTTATTTAAAATTTAATTACAAAACTTTCTCACTTCCAATAACTTTTCTATAAATGCGAAAATTCCTGAGATATATGAGAAAATAGGAAGAAAAAACGAATTTTTTTGGATCTTTTCACATTTCTTGTTCAACAAAAAATTACGCCCACGTTTTCAAACTAGTGCATAGTGAAATTATCATTTCTTATGATTTTTAGGAGCGATTAGGCCAAAAATCTGTCATACTACCCGATTCACCCACACACACGTGATTTTAAGCAGATACCGCCTAGGCTATTAATGAAATGATTAGTTCAGTTAGGAAGTTGCGGAAAAATATTTTATCCAATGCTGACCCTACCGAAGATCTATTTTTTAAACAATTTACTTTCTAATCGCGTTTTCCTTACTGTTTGCTGAATATCTCCTGCTGCAGTTATGATATCTTTCAAACATCTATTATTATCTAACTCCACAGTATCTGGCTTATTAAAAATAATGTATCAGTCAAATAACGTCTTCGTATTTTTTTTTCTAGAACCGGACTACATTTAGCCGCATACGCGGGAAAACATGATTGCGTAAAATTACTACTAGATCATGGCGCAAGAATGGACCTCAGGGATGAGAAAAGTCAAGCCACACCTTTGCATTGTGCTGCTGCAATGGGACATCTGTCCTGCCTGAAACTCTTGATAAAACATGGAGCCGACGTAAATGCTGGTTTAAGCAACAGAAGTCCTTTACATTACGCTGTTCAAAATTTGGCCGTTGATTGTGTGAAAGAATTGCTGGAACATAATGCATCACCAAATACTCCACAGGTTAGTGTTTTTTTCCACACGCAAAATATTCAGACCATTAGAGTGAAGTGACGCGCTGAATGGTCAAACGGTCTACGAATAAAACAAACGATAACAGTACAAATATTGTAACCGATAACTCATTTTCAGATATTCAGCGAAACACCGCTTCACATAGCTGCCGGACTGGGTAACACGGAAGCAGTAAAATTGCTGCTTGAATACGGAGCTGCTGTAAATGTACAGTGCGGATCGGATAAGATGACACCTCTACACTTAGCTTCGGAAGATGGCGACGCAGAATGTGCCAAACTGCTACTCGATGCCGGTGCCCTTGTGGATGCAAGAAATAACAAATGCCAAACTCCACTACATCTAGCAGCTCTTTCTCAATGCTCTGAGACATTGGAATTGCTATTGAACAAAAGAGCAGATCCAAACGCTTCGGATATAGACGGCAGGACCCCTTTGCACAGTTCCATAGTGAAAGTAACAAGATCTTGTGAATGTGTGCGACTTTTACTAAACGCCGGGGCAAATGTCAACCAGCCGGACGCTTTTGGTTACACCCCATTGCATTTGGCTGCTCTAAATGAGTTTTCACATTGTGTAATGTTACTAATCAATCAGGGTGGCGATGTTACTGCAAGGACAAACGGTGGCATCTCAGTTCTTACTTTTATTACGAGAAAAACACCAGACGTTATACCGAAATACATAGAGAAATTCGACCAGTCCATAAAACTAAACGATCATGAACTAGGTGATGTGGACTGCGAGTTAAAATTAGATTTCCGAGTGTTAGTTCCGACGATGGGTAATAAAGAAACCGAACTGCTTTTAAACTTCATTGAAGTGGGATATAAAGACGTCTTAAAGCATCCTCTATGTGAAACTTTCTTGTTTTTAAAATGGCGCCGAATACGAAAGTATTTCTTGTTTAGTTTATTCTATCACGCACTATTCGTATCTTTATTTACAATTTACGTAATCGGTGTATATCTGAAGGACTGTCCCTCCTCAAGATCTATAAATGCATTTTGCCGGGTACCTACGGGTATAAAAAATATAGGGTATGTCTTGATTTGCTTAAATATTCTGCTGTTAGGTAAAGAACTATTTCAAATAGCTCATTCCTGGATCATTTATTTGAAACAGTGGGAAAATTGGGTGCAGTGGATGATAATAACAAGCGTGTTTTGCTGCGTGCAGCCCGTGGTTAATATGGACGTCAAAGAAGATGTTTACGAGTGGCAACATCACGTAGCCGCTATATCCATTTTTCTATCCTGGGTAGAGCTGATGGTCATAGTTGGTCGTTTTCCTATATTCGGTCTCTATATTCAAATGTTTACTACAGTGTCCGTGAATTTTGGGAAGTTTATGCTCGCTTACGTTTGTCTATTTGTTGCATTTGCTCTCAGCTTTGGTGTAATTTTTGCAAACTATCCCGCATTTAAAGACTTGAAATGGGTTATTTTAAAGGTAGTAATAATGATGTCGGGAGAGCTTGAGTACGAAGATGTATTCTTCGATAAGGACTATCCACTTAAATATCCCTATACCGCCCATCTGATGTATTTCTGCTTCGTATTATTAATGACCGTTATTTTAACCAACTTAATGGTTGGTTTGGCGGTAAGCGACATACAGGGCCTCCAAATGTGTGCTGGATTGGATCGATTAGTGCGTCAGGCGGAATTAGTAGCTCATCTAGAAAGTATGTTATTTTCTAGGTTACTTTCTTTCATACCTGGCAAACTGATGAAATTTTTTCACAAGCAAGCTCTACTGTTAAAATCTCAGTTCCATTGGGCATTGTATATAAAGCCAAATGATCCCAGAGAAGAACGGATACCGAAAGATCTCGTGCGAAGTATTTATCAGTTAGTCGTTGAACGCAAAGAGAAACCACGAAGCAAGAAATATAAAAAATATAGAAATAGCCACGTCGACGTGATTTCTCCAGCCATATCAAGAATAGGTTCTTATAGTAGTGGTGGTGTTATAAACGCCAATAAAAATAATATGCTTAAGGCGCAAATCGATGAAATAAATTTAGAATTCTTTGAGTACAGCAAATTTTTTCGCCTGAAGATGGAAAAATTAACTAACCAGATATTAAACAACCAAAAGCAATAGGATGGTAATTTACTTTCAAACGTAATGTTACGACTTTGTAGAAGGCTTCTATGAATGATAACAAATCATGTGATTTTTTGAAGTAAGGTTTTACTAAATCTCACAAAATATATATTTATGGATTGTACAGGTCTGTGGGTTAGTTGTAGTGGATCGATTTACAAAACATATGTTGTAAATTACTACCTATAGATAGTATTTTTAAAAACGGTACTGGTCACAGGGGTTTATAATGTGGACTAAGAATCTATTCGCCGGGTCAGAAATGCCAGTGGTTCTCAAATATTTCACGAACCTGTAACTTTAATAATAATAAAACTCGGTCCATGACCACTCCCCATTTCCCATTTAGGAATAAATAAGTTATGTTAAAATTTGTATTTCGAATTATTGTAAATCTGCCGAACTAACATTAAATATTATACACACACTTTTAAAAGACGCCAACAAGGAAACCTCTTTTTATAGACCGCCATTCATACACGGAAAGGAATTTTAAACGATTTTTCCCGCCACGGACTAAATCTGTTGTCGATGTTTCGATCGATGTTTACGTTAGTGACGTGCAACGGATTTGATCGGTAAAACATCCGATATGTGACAGGGAAGATCGTTACAGGTTCAGTCCTGTCGAAACACGATATCAATATCGTTCGAATAGTAAAGGTGCTAGTGGAACATGGAATGGACAAAAAAAATATTAGCCGATTTTATAGATTTATGTAGGGAAAAGCATGTTTGTGGAAAATTAAAGACAGTTCATATGTAGATTAAAATATGAAAGGAGAAACTTATGACGGTTTGGTTAAGTTTTTGAACAACTTGACCTGGCGTTCGTAAATAATTCTTGTAAATCATCCCACTCATTCGCTCTTAGTTCTCGAATTAAACGCATATGTCCATATTTTTTTCTCATGGATTTACGTTTTCATCCACTTTGTTCAATTTTTCTTCTTTTCATGTTCACAAATTTGTCAGATACATAGACCTATAAGTGCAATTTTTCTTTTTTTTTGAACCCTGCTCATCTTTCCTGACAACAAATTCCTCATGGATTTTAAGCACACCTAAAATATCTGAATGCTCGTTCAGTCTCCTCGGAGGCCTTGGAATAAAGAGGATTTACCATTAAGTGAACTAATCGCCTGTCCCTTCAACGACTTAATATTTGACGAAAATAAACGATGCGATCAAAATATCTGTACCCTGAGAGTCGGCAGATGCGATCTGGCAGATTTGGACTCCGGGACACATCGTTTAAAATTTTCTTCCGTGTATGGGGGCGTTATGAAATTAGGGCATAAATATTCTTGCTCCATTTACTAGAGCGGACCTTTGTTTTTGAGTTATTGAATTTTGGAAATATAAGTATAGCCGTTAAGTACCAAGAAGGATGTTGTGTCGACAAAGAAGATTGGTGCCTCAGTGTATAGAGCATCCGCCTCTTCCCCCGAAAATTGGGGATCAAATCCAATACGTCTTGTTTTTAATTTCTCTTTTCATTACCATTAACCGAATTGAGTCTAATGGGCCTGGCAGAGGCCGCAACATACAGATTCTGTTAAGAGGAAGAGGAAACCACAGTTCACGTATTGTGCCACTTACAGTAATGTAATGGTAATGGTGAAGGCCTAGTGAGACTGAGATTCCAAGGACTCAGACAAGAAAACCAAAGGCGGACAGCTGCACAAAAGGGTCCTTATCAAAGTTGTGGATTATGGTACAAAAACAAAGCTGGATAAGGTACTATAAGGAATGTATTCTAGGAGCACCACCATAGACCTGAAAAGGTCGTGGTGGTAAAGGCCAAATAACCAAATCCTCTATTTATCTATCTAATCAAGAATTAAATAATAATTTAAACAAAAAGACTTAATTATTTAAACAAAAAAATTAATTGGTAATGAAAAGCAAAACTAAAAAAAAGAACAGAATAGAATTTGAACCCAGAATTCTCTGAATTAATTGAAATGCTCTATCCACTCAGCCACCAACAAGGTTCTACATGAATAACTCCAAAATAAAGGCCTATTTGCATAAAGGGAGCAACGCGTATTTATTTAAATTTATATATATATATATATATATATTCCAGTTTTACCAAAAAAATATGAAGGAAGTATGTCAGAAAAAAAATTCATTGTTTTAAACTTATCCTCCACAGCTTTACTCCCTGCATTTTTTTTGTATAACAGGTTATGTCATCTCACACTAGTACTAAAAGAGTAGTACTAGTCTCTCCATCTTATACTGATGATAAGGAAGTATCCATGTAGCAAATTTAATGAAAATTATTAAAACAATTTTAGAGAAAGGAAATAATTTAATTATTTTAATCTGACCTTCCACAGTCTCCGTTCCTGCATTGTTAGAGAGTAACGGGTTATGTCATTGTATACTAGTGCTAAGTGAGTATCCCTGTGTCAAGTTTGATCAAAATTTTTAAAGCCATTTTTGAGAAAGTTATTTTACGTTTTATTATCGTTTTTTTGGAATTAACGCCCCCACATTTGAGCCAGGATCGATTTTGCGATTTCGCCTCGAGGTATGGCCGTCCTAAATTACCAAAAATTCAAAATCGACATTTTTGCACGATCACAATACATTCCTTATATACTACATGGGAGAAAGTAGAAAATAAAGGCCGTGGATATTCGTCTGACATTTGGATAAATAACCAGGTCACTAAACGTCCGAAAGTCGATTTTACTTACTTAAAAGATTAACTCGCGCGGAATAATAAACACTTAAACATAAACATTATTAGAGAAAAGAAAGTTTTAATAAAACTTGTGACGCGGATTAATAAAACATAATTTTTAGAAGGAAAACTTTACTTACTCTTTTACTTGTCCAGGGCGCCACTGACTTTATATTACGTAACTTTTCCTTGACAACCTTAAGTCAGGAAGGATATTTGATTTAATTGTACTGATTTATTTAAAAGAAAGAAAAGTTAAAAGAAACATATATATACAATTTTATTTAGTAAGAGATGTCTTTGTAATAAGTTTTTTACTCCCAACTTATGACAAGAAAATTTTATGTACAGAGGTTAAATTTGTAATAAATTCAGATTTATTACATGATAATATATAGACTAATATAGACAGGTTATATAATAACATATTATATACACTGGTCTACCAATTTTTGATGAAATAAGAGCAAAAACAACAAAATAATATACCAATGGCCAGATATATCGATGGTGTACATGAAAGTAATAAAATAAATTTGTCTTTGTATCTTAGAGTAAACCATAAAATAATAATAACAAAAATATGTTCATAATACTATAAGTCCACGTGTAGAGGACAAAAAAATTTGATATGTTGAATAATAGTGCTGAATGTGATTCTTTATTAAATACCTGTTAATTTTAAACAACTATGTAAAATATTTATTACCAATTTAGGTTTCTGATGTTACGTAAGTACATAAAGAAGTTACCAAATTTCTCGTGTGTAGATGTCCAAACTGTATATGGTTTCCATATCCCTGAATTATTGCAGAAACACCTCGGCAGCGAATAACCAAAAGAAACAGCATTACCTCATCCCAAAAGTCCTCGTGCCATGGTCCTGACAAAATGGCGGTCTCGAAACTTCAGTACGCCACGTACGATTTTTCCAGAGATTTGATGGTGTCCAAACGAAATACCGGAACCCCAAAATATAGATAGTTTGGTCCAAGGTTTGACTTAAGTTTTATTTCAAGTTGAAATAAATTGGTATTACGAATTCAAATTGGTAATATTAAACTGGTATGTCTAACCGGTTTTTTAAAGCCTGGATGGAAGTGGTTTCTTGGAAAACTCTAGTATAGAGGGTTAAAATTTCCGAAAATGTTGCTCCGCTGTGTCTCTAAGACGGGATTCAAGTCAAATGAACGAAACGGAATTCTCATGGTGTCCGGCTAGGGTATTCCTAATCAGAAAAAACAACCCTGTGCCAACTATATTTAAGCGACGACTCTGCTAGACAAAATATTAAACCGATATTCTGAATTGTCGGTTTCCTACCTATTTACATACCAAAGGATCGCTGCGTGAGAAAATTAAATACTTAAATTATCAAAAATAAACGCTAAAGTATCTTACACACTGAACTACACGAGGACAACAATTCTGCTATAAAACGTGTAATATATATAGTTAAAATCATGAATGTTGTCGTTCTCGTCATCATCCTTTAATTTCCAAATCAAATCATCTCAAGGACACAGCATGGCACGCATGTGCGTATCTACGTATGCAAAAGACAAATATTTTGTAATGAAAATATCCCCACAATAATAGCATGCGATACAATGAATTTTAACATGCCGCATTTAATTTTATAATTCACCTCCTGGATTTCTTGCAAAGATAAAAAAGGGAACATCCGTTACGTTCTTCCTGATTAGAGCACTCGTTTAATTTCACCACCATGTGTCTGGCTACTATTCAGTCATTTATCCACCGTACGCTACTGAGTTGACAGAGAACTGACAGAATGCTCAACGTTGGTTGCGGCTACGACTAACGCCTGTAATATTCATTTGTAGAACGAATCGTTACGCTCGGAACTTCTGTTGTAGCCTCAACAGAAGTGACTTTCTGTTATTCACATCCTATGCGCTTTGTATTTGCAAAGACAGAAAAATCGCATGTCGTTGATAAGTACATAAATTGATAACGTGAACGACAACATTCGTGATTTCAACTATAGATACTAGATAATACCTTTTTTTAGTGATATAACATGTCCGTTTGTCGGATGAATATCCATTATTTAACACTGAAAATAATCTCATATAAAGACTAATTTAATTCTAATATGAGATGATTATTAACCCAAATAAATAATAGTTCGCAATAACGATTGATAAATCTTTAAAGTTTGAGAATCACTGAACTTACAACAACTGAACAACAGACTATTTATCTCTTTCTTTTCAATGTATATTTCATATTTCCATCTCAAAAGAGGTGAGACTGGTAAGAGAGAAGCTTGGTAGACATAATGTGAACAATGCTTTTGGGCCCAGATTCTAAAAGTGATCTAATTTCAAGTTATTTACGAGAGTACGATGGCTCTGAAGGACCATGTTCAAAACATTTTTCCAAATGCCTTGTTAAAATGTCGCACTGCAATATTTTAAGTCGCAGTGCCTGTTAACAAGTTGCACTGCGAATTATAAAGTTGCACTGCGAATTTTAAAAACACACTGTGAGATTTAAAGTTGCACTGCAAATGTTTGCGTAAGGGACAAACACATTTATCAACGAATCCATCCAGCTCGTAGCGTATGCAGACGACATGAACATCATGGCTCGTAAAATTATATCCGCCAAAGAAACATACATAGATTTGTAAAATAATGCCAAAGAAATAGTTACTTTCCTGGCTTTGGTTTGGTCTGTCGATATCTATACTTCGGGCCGTTTCATTTTCAATCGAAACTATGGCTAAATTCGTCAAATTTTCTTGTAATAAAAAGTTCCTTAAGTAGTTTTTAATTAACATCAATTTCGAAAATGACCTCTCGGTTGAAGCTACTAAATACAGGTATCGTTAAATATAAATATGCCATCCCATAGAGTGATTAAATTGCAAAAACCTGGTTAATATTTCCCAAAAATTTGAATTTTTCGCTGTTCTTGAGCAATAAGTGAAAAAATTAATGGTAGATAAGATTACCTACAATTTGACATTTGAGAAAATGTCTACACGACTAAAATTTACCCAATTACAAATAACATCCTTCTTGAAAGCATCAGTTCACGTATACCGGATCGGCAGTGGCAGTTTCTCCTTTGGGTCATTTGGTTAATGACCTCGCACATGAAATACACACAATTACACAGAGCTGCCATCTCGCGAGTGTAGGCATGGATCAAATGATGCAGTCGAGAAATCGCTGCTGAACCGCGGATATCTCTGATAGATTAGAGAGTTATTAGGATATACGCCCCGTTCAGATAGTTACAGAATGCGAATTTCCGCTTGCGGATTCTTTTTTAAATTCGACATATGCGTTAATTTGCTAATTTAACTTCTAGTTAAAAGTGAACGAATTGTCTTACGTACATTTGCTATACCTGCAAGAAAATTAGACTGTTTTAGAACAAATTTTATAAAAATCCGCAAGCGGAAATTCGCATTCTCCAACTATCTGAGCGGGGCTATAAATGGGAAACTCTACTTTCGACCAATACCTGTTTGGGTTCATACTATGAACACCTGCGGCGCCACCAGTACTACATTTGCGTGGTCGGCGGGAAGGAAGATTTAAATTCATCTTTGAGATTTGGGTGAAGGTGGATTTAGTGAATCACATTTTGCTATCCAATTATTGTTGAAAACTATTTCTTATCTTTAATTAAGTGGTAATTAGTTGTTATGACCCGTTGTTACTAACTGAGTTAGAATGCAATTGGTACAAACTATGGTGATATATCTGACAACACTAATTAAAGACAGGAAATATTTTTGAATAAAAATTTGGCACAAAATATGACTGATTAAATGCACATTGTTTAAATAAAATAAGAAATATCCAATGACAAAATATATTTGAAAATGTAAGCTTGAAATTTCCTTGTAAAGTATATAGTTTATAACATGTTCATGAAATAATATCTGAATTACAAGAATACTAAATTCCATCATACTATACCATTAATTTTTCTAACTTCTAACAATTAGGCACACAAAGAACAAACACCATAATAGTTTCTTCCTCCTGCCGATAATAACAAAAACAGCAAGTACAACTTAAAAGCAAATTTTAACTACACTTGAAATCATGTGCTCAAATCATCAATACATTTGACAGTTTCACCCATGACAACTTCGATGGTAGCGCTGCTTGGGGTCACGTATGAACCAAAACAGTTATAAAATATTTTGCATTGAGGTAGCATAGCCGCTGAGAACACATACAGTCATTTAAATTTAATCTCTCAGCCCTCTACCACTCCAAGCGGAATCCAGTTATCCAAAAGGCAATTTATATATTTATTTTCACGTTAACCTAACCCTAACGCTCCAGCTTCTTTCTATAAATGATAACTTTCATGACTTATATGAATAAATATTACTGTATTGTATAGTTAAGGCTTACAATGTAAGCATTAAATTAAATCCATACGTGTTTTATAACTAAAGCAACATTTCCTATATTTTTTGAAAAATAAAATATGTTGAAAAATATACTCTTTCAAATCATTTAATTATTTGTGTTGATTTTCCAAGTAGAAAGTAACTCATTAATATAAACAGGCGCTCTTTGTAACTAGGTACTATCGTTTGAACTTACCAATAAATCGCAAGTATACTTTGTCTCATCCACAATAATTTGTACGCCACTTTCATGATACTCTGGCAAGTGATAATTTTTAACTTTAGCTGAGTACTTCACTTCAACATTGTGAATATTTTTCACTTCTTTATTAACAGCAGCAAGTATCAGATCATTTTCTACAATATAAGAAACAGTTTCCCCTGCGTTCTGATCACCAAAAGTTATCGAGGCATCAGAAATAGCATCCCACACCTAGAGGAAAGCAATATAATTACTCAATAACATATTATTTGGGACAATTTTACTTGAAGCTTTTTGACAGGAGCATATCGGCTATTTTCTATATGTTGCCAAGCGTTGATGTCATTAAACAATTTGTAAGTGCCTGGGCTTACAGAAACTACTCTGTTGCTGTAGTTTTTTGGTAGAGACCATGTCCTTTCCTTGCTAGCCTCAAGTAGTAATATTCGCTTATTGGAAAGTTTCGAATTTTTACCTAAATATTGCAGTTAAACAATTAATTCACCGATATATGTATGTACGTAAAGTATTACCTAAAGTACATGCCAAGGTAGTTCCAACCATTCCACCGCCTGCAATGACAATATCATAATGATGTTTATTTTCTGCCGAAGAAAATTGCCTTTGGACAATTATACACTCTAATCTCCTGGGTAAAATACACTTTATGTTTGATGGTTTTAACATGATACTTAATAAAGTCATGTCTTAAAATATTCTAGTGATCGTTGCTCTCTAATTTGATTCACTATTCTATTATTTACAAAACATATAAACTAGGGTAACATAACCTCCATGTCCTTATTTTTAGTCCATTTGGAAAGATATTCTTCTTCTTCTTCTTCTTCATTATGACGTACAAATCATACAGAAAGCACAGGGCCGGCATCAACACTAGTAGATTAGTTCATAATATATAGATTATGCAAGCCGTTTAAAGCAAATTGCGGTTAAGGATTAATTAAACTCCAGCGTTACCGAAAGTGTAACACTTGGGCTGTAATAGAGTAAATAGCAGCTGGCGTCACAAACAAGCTGCAACTTTAGTTCAGTGGGCTCAAAAGTTTTTGTGATATTTACGGTCATTTAATTATCCCAAGTTTTAAGAAATTTTAGAGCTTTTTAAAAGCTTTTTTTGTGTAAAATTAATTATTAGTGTTCCCTTTTAGTAATACGTTTGGCGATTTGTTGAACTGGTTTTAATTTTCTGTCTTATTGGCGTTTTTTAACGGACGTGTTTTTTTTCCGTACTGTCAAACGTTGTTTATTTTCGAAATGGTGAGTTCACTTTAGCAATGGAGTAGTAGCAGCTGACGTCACAAGCAAACTGCAACTTCAGTTCAGTGGACTCGAAAGTTTTTGTGATATTTACAGTCATTTAATTATACCAAGTTTTAAGGTATTTTAGAGCGTTTTGAAAAGCTTTTTTTATGTAAAATTAATTAATAGTGATCCCTTTTACTAATACGTTTGGTGATTTGTTGAACTGGCTTCAATTTTGTCTTTTATTTGCGTTTTTTAACCGACGTGTTGTTTTCCGTACTGTCAAAAGGTTTTTATTTTCGTAATGGTGAGTTAATTTTAACAATTAGGAATATTAAATTTATTGAAATTTGATCTATACACTTCATTTAATGAGTCACCAAATTATATTTCTAAGTTAGAGTACATTAACGGTGTTGATC
This sequence comes from Leptura quadrifasciata, assembly GCA_963675555.1. Taxonomy (NCBI): domain Eukaryota; kingdom Metazoa; phylum Arthropoda; class Insecta; order Coleoptera; family Cerambycidae; genus Leptura; species Leptura quadrifasciata. Next base: position 54,917,729 of record OY776674.1, on the reverse strand, counting down.
CATATAGTATAAAAGTAGAAGATTTAATTGCATCGCTAAATGATATCCCAAAAATTTTAAAAACTGTGGTGATGGATTATATGTTATTTCGAACGAGCCCTACGACCATGATGACCAAGTTAGATGCCTTTGCTCAGCTTGCCTGTAAATGGATAGAATTTCTGGATACAAAAAAAATTAGCAAGTGATATCTCGTTGGTAAAGTAAGTGTAGATTCTATATGAATAATATGAAATTCAAAGTTTATTATCAAATTATACTGCTTATGTCTGTAATGTCTAATCACAAATTACTGCTTTTCAACATTTGTACATTATTAAAACAGATTAAGGATAAATGTAATTTTTGTTTTAGGTTAGGCATTCTCAAAGATTACCAGAAGTACCGTTTAAGCCTTGGATTGTTGTATGAGGATACGTCTGTGACGGACGTATTGGCTTATTAAATATAACTCAGTAACAAGAACATTTATATGGCTGTAGTATTAAAAAACAAGGCCAGATGCTTAGAGCATGCAGTGCGCTTTGGCATTTCACAAAGATTTTTATGTAATCTATACATTTGTAAATTGTGCAGTTATGATATTTAAGAAGTTAATGACTTTATATAGTGTATATACAGATGTATGTTTCCTAAGTTTACATGTAGAATATGTTAATATAAACAACAAAACCACTATGTATTGCTATAAAATAAAGTATTTTGCTCTATGCTGCTCTATCTACATTTAATATACTCATCGCTTTTTCTTCCTGAATTTAAAAATGTTCAGATACATTGAAAATTCAACGAAGTTTTTCAAAAAGTTAGTTTTATTTTTCATTCTTCCATGTATTTTGCATTGTTTAGTGCACTCAGTTTAAAATCTGATTTGATCTTAAAACCTACCTTCATTTATCAAAACAAAACTATCTCTATTCACACGTTACTGGAGGATGATGTAATTAATAACCATATAACTACATCTTCAATCAATTTTATTTGTGTTATTAACAATACTTTTTTACACAAGTCAATATAATAGAATACATGTTAAAATCTAATTATGTGTGAACCTATGTTCTCACATAATTAAGAAACATAATATGTAAAGCGTACCTACTAAAAAAGAAACATGTTACCTATCACCTTAAGAACAATCTACACTTTAAGTGAAATTTTAAGAACATTTATGCATCCTATTTTGACTAAATAGGCAAATTCACTGTCAACATTGCAATATGTTATAAATCATGTAAAAACTATCATATAGGTACCCACAACGAAATGTTTGGAACAGATTCTTGCATTTTTTATTTTCGATTCGAGAAAATCATCTATACAGAACGCTGCTGGGCTGAGTACGTATTTCTATTCTTGCAAGCTCTACTTGTCGTCTGATTTGAACAGATGGAAATCCCAAAAATCTGACTGTTCTTTTTCGATTCCATCGATTAGTGCACCCAACAGCAGCCGTCGTCGACATTCTGTTTCTAAAATGGTAACAAATTCAAACTCATTAGAAACTTTTGAGCTTGAAGTACAACCCTGCCAAAAAGTGCTCATAGAAACAGACAAAAATAAAGCTATGAGATTCTATGAGACCGACATCAGTTTTTGAACGAAATTAGTCGACTCCACATACGGTCACTTCAATAACCATAAAAATTCCAAGAGATATTCTTCCTCAATATGATGGAAAGTCGTTGTGCAATAGAATGGCATAGAAACTCATATGTAAAACTGTTTCATCATCCACATAGATGCTCTCCATGCTTATAGAATAGTATATATTTTAAATTACTTTGGAGCTGCCTCTATATGCCATTTTTGGCAGGGAATTAATAATACTGTCAGAAAATATAAATTTCACAGCAATTGATATTAATCTTTTATAAAACCATTAATATTAGTAAATAGAAATTACTACTACCTAACCTATTATATTCTATGTCAATATTGGCTTATACCAACTCTGTGAATACATATATTAAATGATTATTTAAGCAAATACAATAGTCATACAATATACCTACTTAACAAAAAAAAACCGAAAAACTAAATTGGTAGCGTTATTGGTGCTTATTTTTACAATTTACGAGTTAACAGGGATGTCAACAAACCTGACAACAAATTTTCTTTTTCCGAAACAGCACTGATACGATATATAGAAATTTCTCTCAAACTAGGCTTTTTTTTATACATTTATTTAACGTCGGCCTATTTCCGCTACTGAGGCCTACCACCGACGCCTGTAGACGAGCTACCCCCAACCAGGAATTTTGCCGAACCTCTTCCCTTAAGAAGAGTAGGGATCTTTTACTTGCCTAGCATTTAATAGACAAGGGACCGACGGCTTTACATCCCCTCCGAAGGATGGTATATTTCCTATATAACCCTCGCCTAAGGTTGTATAGCTTCCACGCATACACTGATATACAAGCCGCTGGAAGATGTGTGAGGCGAGGACGCGGTTTCCGTTGGAATGGTCACCCATCCAACTACTAACTGCGCCTGTCGTTGCTTTACATCGCATACCGAAGTATGTACATAGTAAAAACGCACCTACGCTCGCCCCAACTAGGCTTTTAAAAAAAACGTTAATAAATTATGCGCCAGCAATATTTAAATCGATCACAAGCTAAGACTTACTTTTATGTAAAATTCTTCCAAGTCCACTAAACCATTTTTAGGCTGTCAAATGATGACGTCACTGCTAGTACTCCATTTCCACTATAACTAATTATAACTTGATCTTAATTTACGATACATTTTACAGGCTCTAACCATACTTTTTTAACCGCCTTCCAGGTCACCTGAGTGACACTCTTATATCTAGGTAATTAATATTTGTAAGGAGACAGAGCTCTACAGTTTATAGTGGAATCCGAACCGCCTTTTGGGGATAATATATAATGACAATTTCTTCGCATCAGATGGAGCTCGAACCCACTTCGCTATGTATACCAAAAGAGCAAGCAACACGTGCTAAATCACTGAGCTATTATTATTGTTATAATGGCAATAGAAAGAATGTCCATTATCGTAGACAGATGTGTACCATAATTTTAACAAAAATAAGTAACTGAAAGCCGCAATTTTTTCTCTTTTTAAATTCATCATGTTTTATTATTTTTAATAATGTTAGCATTACAGTATTATGTGATTTGGTATGATTAAATTTGTTTGTTATTATATCATAATTTGGCATCAAGTTGTTGTATTTACATTTTTTACTTTAGTTCAAATGTGCTTTTAGAGGGCGGAATATTAAAACATAATATTTTTAGTCGCACACTTTTCTATAAAATCCAGTTTCGAGCTGTTGGCTCTCGTCAGTGCAAGGTAGGCATGTGACGACCGACAGTCAGGCTATTTATTTTTCGATTGCAACAGACACTGGACCGCTAGATGGCGCCTGCCGACTATTTAACATGTCGCTATCCCAAAGATACCGAAATGTACTAAATAGTCAATAGTCGGTCGTCACATGCCTACCTTGCACTGACGAGAGCCAACAGCTCGAAACTGCAGTCTGCAAGGCGTGTGACGACAGACACATCAGTCTTTCGGTTGGTGTTTGTTGCAATCGAAGCACTAGCGTTTTGATGGTAATATGCAATTATTACACTTAATGCGCCAGGCTTGTAACTTGTAAATCAGTGCTCGGCGGGGCACATAGCCCGGAGAGTAGCTGTTGGTTGCAGTCTGGTTACGTTCCTTATAGTAAAATAAGGATATTATAGAGGAGTTTGCGACTAAAAATATTATGTTTTAATTTTTTACTTTGCTTCAAAACCGAGTAACTTGAGTAACCATGATTTATTGAATAAATAAATGTGTGAAAAATACATGGTATATTTTTAAAGTATTGGATATTGATGTATATAAGGGGCAGGCAATAAAATATAAACTCTTATATCTATGTTATGACACGATTTTTGTGAATAATAAAGCAATTTACCGGGAAGGTTGTTTACTAGACATTCACCTGTGGTGAGTTCGACTCAGACAGGCGTAAAATACAAAATTTATACTTACTTCGATTTTGCTCAACAGTACTCCATAGATGGTGCTAACTGGAATGTTATTGTACTATCTTATAGCTAAGCTAACACGATTGTTGTCTAATACTTCTTAAAAATTTGGTGAAAATGAAACTGAAGCCCTAAACGTTCTCAAAACTAAACACAATATTTCTCCCAGCACTCTGACCCTTCTAGAACATTGTCTGTCCAACACCTATTTTCTCTTTCAAGGCAACTATTACAAACAAGTGAGAGGAGCTCCAATGGGATCACTTCTGTCCCCCGTCATAGCTAACATCTACATGGACAACTTCGAAACCCAAGCTCTGAATTCATCCGAACTGAAGCCTACTTGCTGGCTAAGATACGTAGATGACATCTTCGTTATCTGGCCACATGGTAGAGATTCTCTAAACAACTTCCTGTCTCACATTAATCATATACACCCTCAGATCCAGTTCACTATTGAAATCGAAAACAATTGTTCTCCCCCTTTCCTAGACGTCCTCATTACAAAACAAAACAACAATCAATTTTCCTACTCTGTGTATAGAAAACCAACCCACACCAACCGTTACTTTAACTCAAAATCACACCACCATCCATCAAAAATAAATTCCGTTGTCAACACTCTTATAACCAGATCCCTCAGACTAACAGACAATCTCAACAGACAATCCGAACTGCAAACATTACAAGAAGCACTTCTACAAAACGGTTACGACAAAGGACATATAACGCGATCCATACACAAAGCACAAAATCGTTCCCAAATTCAACAGACAGAAACTCTTCCTCAGCAAAAAGCTTTCCTACCCTACATCAAAGGTGTCACAGACAAAATTTCAAAAGTTCTGAAATCCAATAACATAAAAACCATATTCAAAACACACCAAACAATTTCCAATTTAATCAGAACCCCAAAAGACCAAATACCTAATGATTCCCACGGTGTATACGAAATACCTTGCTCAAACCGTCCCCAAACCTACATTGGACAAACCAACAGACGGATTAACAATAGAATATATGAACATCGTCTTGCAGTTAGAAAATCCGATCCCACATCCTCACTTGCCCAACACCGCCTTCTAACAGGCCATAATATAGACACCAAAACCATAGCACCATCATATTTCCAGAAACCGCGAATCATCCGCAAAGCAATTGAGATTGAAAAACGTCCCAATTGTCTAAACAAAAGGGATGACGGTCATCGTCTTCCAGTCGCTTGGAAATCATTGATCTCCAGGCTAGCCCCACAATATTCATCCACACCTCATAATCCTGATAGCAGCCGTTCTGCTCTCCTCGAATCTCGTCGAAGCAGATTTTTCCTAACTCAGAGCAGGACAATATTTGGTGCATGTAGGTTCTTTAACAGTACCACCGGTACAAATAAGTATGTTTAAGTACCCATGTTTGTAGAAAAGATAGAAGGTGCACAATGTGCATTTCCTTGATGGGTGGCAATTAATTAAATGTCTTTTAAAGGAGTTAATGGTATTTTTGGTCTATCGTAGTATTTAATTTACTATATTTTTATTTTCATAACTATTCCACTTTGCGTTGGCTTTATATTTTGTTAAATATGGCTTAGTCCGAGTAAGTCACCGACTCAGATGGCAATAAGTCGCCACAAGATGGAGCCATTCGCAAATTGCAGACGTTATCGTTTGCAATTTAATGGACTGGAGAACGGTGTAAGGTTGTGTATTCACCTATACCGTACTGATGAGAGCTAACAAGCTCGAAACTAGTCTGCGGCTGGTGATACACGACAGATCTGCACTGTGGTCCTTTCTATAGGATTAATCTGACTGCTGCGGGCTTATTGCAATTAGATTTTTGTTGTCTATCGTACTATTTAATTTAGTACATTTTTATTTTCATAATAATTGTTTCACTTTGCGTTGGCTTTATATTTTGTTTAAAAAAAATAACTTTAAAATTTCCAAATAGGAATAAATACAATTAAAACTTAGAAACTAATAAAGTAAGCGCACACTGATTTACTCTGGATAGTTAATAAGGGTTTTAACCCAACGAAAACACTCGTTTAAGATAACTACCATGGAGATAAAAAGGTCTAAAGGAGTTAAATCTGGTGACCGACGTGGCCACCTCATTATCAGATGCCTTCTTCTTGTAAAAACTGCCAAGGAATGTATCAATATCAAATTGATGCATAGTCACAGCAAAATGTGGGGTACTCCGTCTTGTAGAAAAAAGTCTCGTCGTTTCTAATATTTTAGTAATTCATGGATTAATTTCATCTCTAAGTAATTTCAAATAAGGTTCGCCATTTTTTTTTCCACTAATAAAAAAGGTGTTCTCTTCTGACTAGAAAATTTATAGTTCGTATTATTCAAGTCCTAATTTTTTCCAATCTACTACTCAGTCTTATGATTTATTTCCAGGAGAAATATTTAACAATTTTAATGAAAATACATGATACAAATTTTCTGCATATTTTCAAATAACTTACAGTAGGTAATTCGTCAATTATTTACGTATGAAAAAGAAAAACTCTTTGGTTAGCCATTTGATTGTCGCTGAAAATAGTTTTCTACTGCATTATATTTACATAATATGTATATTATATTCACTTCAAATATTTTCTGTAGAATGGAACGAAAAATTTAAATTTAACAAGTTTCTATTGTGCTATTTTATTTATCCTTATGAGCTGCTATCGTGGAAGCAGTCGATCAATAAAATGTTGCCATAGTAACTTGACTTTAGTCCGTATAGTTAGCATAAACAAGTGATTTTATATTAGGTGGCAAAGTGCAATGTACAATCACACCTCTTCAGTTTTCAATAATTCATGTCTTAAAGTACCCAGAAATCCAAAAAGTGACCAACCTCTCCCGGTGTATGAGCAGAGATACTTAAACCAGTTGGAAAACCAAGTTAGAAAATCCAGTTTAGAATCAAACGAGCTTGAAATGAAATGTAAAAAGAGTGTGGTGAACAAAGAGACGACCAAGTCATTTCTAGATTTCTTTGGTAGCATACCAGAGTATGATGACATAAATCATTTATCGAATAAAGAGTTTTATAAAAGACTTGAGAATTTAAAAGAGAAACAAAAGTTTTATCAAGAGTATTTACAAAATGAAATAAAGTTTGATTGCAAGGATTCTGAATGGATTGAGGATTACAAAAACTTAAAAATAGGTACTAAAGGTATAAAGGAAACGAAGAGAAAAACAAACCTGAAGCCGTTTTGTGTCACTCCCGTGATAAACAAAAGTGGTAATTTAAGTAAAAACTTTGACGTCGAATCCATATTCTCAGACAAAGATGTATTGAATAAGCCTCCCTCGAGAAGGTCCGTAAGAATTGAAACTCCTAGTGATAAGTTATCCGCCAATTTTACACCGGAACCAAACTTTAGATCAAAATCGAGGGCCAATATTTCCTCAGCTGGATCCAAAGGTGCTATTAACATTAATGAATGGGATGATATCAGTATTGATGATTTAAATTTATTATCTGATAGGAATACGCCTTTGCTTTTGGAAACAAAGAGTGCGCCTAGTAGTCCTGTAAAAGGTAAAAGCAATGTCAACTGGACTGATCGAGGAAATGATGGTATAACAATACCAAAACCGTTTCAAATGACAGTCAGGTAAGTAAATGTTCGCGCTCGATGTTACCCACTAAACACTGTTACGTGATAAACACACAGAAATTATGTGATCACATCATTAATAATTGCAGAGAGACGTATCTACCACATCACAGAGTTGCCATAGACCATTATTTCAATGTGGCGCTCCGCTCGTATGGACTGATATTTCATACACTGTTCAATGTGCTGAAAATATTCCAACATATACACGAAGCACACGATGTTGGTTTCATTTCTATCGAAAATTCCATGCTGAGTTTGCGCCTGAAATTTAGGGGGATATTTGAAAATGGCAGAACAGAAGTTCGCATCATTATCTCATTGTACTGGATTGTGATTTTTTGAAACAGCAGTACAAATCTGGCTAATTAATTAGAAAATTATTATTAGGACTATCGTAATCGTCGATTATCAATAAATTACCATTTTATTAAGTACTAGCTTAAATAATTTTCAACAGTCTTTAATTCAATTAGTCTTTTCTTTCCCGGCTATGTATTTAATTCTAAGGACAAAATTAATATCTTTATGTTCACAGGGTCTTATACAGAGCCGTGTCTAGCACGGACTAAAAGTGCTCGCGAGCACTAAGCACTTTTAATAATAAAGTGTTAACGATTACTAAGCACTTTGAAAAAGTGCTTGAAATTCACGAACACTAAGCACTAAAAAATTAAATAATAGAGTATCTATTGGGGCTAGAGCTTCATTGTATTTAAGTGTTATTTACAAAAATCGACCTATAGGGTGACAATGTACGAAGAGAGCGTCACAACTTGCTGAATGTACTATAATTTTATTTTATGTTAGTGGAAATGGCAATAGAAATAATAATAATAGATTATCTGTTCATTGAAAAACTTTCTTAATTTAATGTTTTAAATCTTTTGTGAATAAAGATAATAATAGTGAAATTATATTTTTAAAAAAACGCTTTTAATAATAGTAGTTACCCATTGCAAGTTGAACTGTCAGTATTATAAGACGGTTCCTTAAAATAAGACAGTGATAGTAATGTGTACGACTACGTCACTGTCTCATGGAACGTGCGAGAAAGAGCCGGAGGCGCCGTGATGTTTCTAAAATAATCGACTACATTCGACGCGGGTATATAGAGTGGATTCAAATGCACTGGGGGCAGTTGGGCGCGCCAATATCCATTGGCTGGATGTCGGTCTCGATAACTAGGGCCGAGTAGGACTATTACTCTTTGCACCTAGATTATCTCTGTAGACCTGGACCGGCCTTCGTGATAGGTGGGCCCGCGTACTTCTACCAGACCCAGCTCACAAATGTGAGATGTGTCGTGGTATTTTCTGCGGACCTCCCCTGGTCCTGGCTGTTGAACCTCGCTGGCTGAGGTCTCTTCTGGCGCTCTTCTTGTCTTGATGTTTTCTTTCTTCGCCAGCTTGTCACCCCCGGGGGTAGTCATCGGTCGAGTTGGGTTTAGGAAGTTTTGGCTGGGACTGACTGCCGGTACGTAGGACATCAATTGATATCCTACCCCGGATCGTCGGAAAGGTAAGGATGAGCTGTGTAGCTCGGGAGTGTGGAGACCTAAGTGCTTCTTTTAGCATTTTCGGTCTCCACAGGCAGTTGGGGACAAGCAAGTGATAAGATGATAAATAAGAAACGGTATCAAGTTGTGATTTATAGTAGATGGAACTTAATAAAAATAATCTTTATTTCTTCATTTAAAAAAAAAAGTATAAAAGTAAAAGTATACACACATTGAATGAAGAACGTATCACATAAAATACTACAAATAATAGAAAACTACCATATATATTATACATAATACATAGTTGTTTGTAATTGTCAAAAAAATATAAATATTTATAAATATAACCAAAACATATTCATGTACGCAAACACAGTAAAATTTAAGTTAATAAGTCGTTAATCGTATAACAGTTTTTGGCGAGCAGTAGTTTTTTTAAGTTTACTTTTAAACATCCGAATACTATCAGAAGTCCTAATATCTTCATCTAATGGATTATAAGATTTACACCCTTGACAAAGGAAACTTTTTTTATACGTGTGGTAGTTCTGTATTGGCCAGGTATTAAAATATTTCTAGATCTGGTCTCGTGTAAATGTCTAACCTGATTACTAGAAAAATATGATTTATATTCTTATAAACATATAAACACACTTCCAGAATATAAAAACTCGCAACAGTCAAAATTTTCAAATTTTTAAAGGCATTTCTGCAAGTCTTTCTGTAATTCAGGTTTGACAAAATACGGACAGTATATATAATAAAAATACCCTGGCCACATTACTGTTATTACCCCAGTTCACGATTCCATACCTAAGATGGGAATGAAAGTTGGCATAATAGAGTGTTTTAAGAACTTCAAAGCATAGCAGCTTGTTCTTAGCTTTGCACACAAATTTTCTATATGGTGAGTCCATTGCAAATGTACATCAAAAGTAACGCCTAATAGTTTATTAGCGTCACAGGAATGTAATTCAGTGCCAGTATCATCAGAAAGTTTACCCCTTCGGAATTATTATTTAATGAAAATTGAATGGTAGTAGTCTTTGTTTTATTTAGGTTCAAATTGTTATTGTGAAACCAGCAAATTATATTTTGGTAAACTCTTTCAGCAGTTTCCGTTAAGACATTTCCTGTACTATAATGTTTGTGTCATCGGCATAGACCACATGAATATTTGGTATTTTTTGAAGGTCATTGGCAAAAAGAATATACAAAAGTGGTCCCAATATTGAACCCTGTGGAACTCCTTGTTTAGTAACACATATTTTGCTTTTTGCTACACCATCGGCCAGTTTTACAGATTGAGTTCTGTTTTCAAGACATGACGAAAATATTTGTAAAGCCATATCGTTCAAGTCTAGCTTTCAGCAACTGGTGATCTACCAAATCGAAAGCTCAAGAGATCTATAGAAAGGCATACGACGATTTTCTTAATCTAAGGCTTAATGATTTTGTGGTGAAAGTCACACAAAGCAGATTCTGTGCCTTTGTTTGTGGTAAAATCATGTTGAGCGGGGGAAAGGGCGGTTTTTTTGTAACAAGCTTGAAAACTGAACCGTAAGATGGAGTTCTAAGAGTTTCGAAAAACTAAGCTAATGGCTGTGTAATGAGGAAGTTGCGTGATTTTTTTTATATCACAGATAGATAGATGACAGAAAAATATACTTTCTCGTATTTTTTCTTTTTCTGTTTTGTTAAAATTGTGGGTGAAATTTTTATTTTATTTCGGCTGAGCATTTAAAACCATTAAAACGCTCTATCCCTAACGAAAAGCGTCATTCTTAACCTGTAGCGTTACGTTGTTATTGTTAAAACGTTGAAACATCTAAAAAGAAAGCTGTGGTTATATATTAACACATTAAGGATGTTATGAAATGATTATCCGTCGTATTAACCAATAATTAATAACAAGATTAAGAATAACAACGTAAATAAGCAAATTCAAATCCAATTACATCAAAGCAATATTGTAGCGTTTTCAGTCACGTGGTTTTGTTTATACAAAAGTTCAAATTTTAACGTGGCATATTTACGAAGCGAATTTTTTCTATGAGTTTCTTTTATTATATTATCAATCTGTATAGTACATATTATGGAAAAATAATAAAATTAAGTATTTTTAAAATCAATGCATCTTCCTCATTGTTATAATCATTAGGATCTACTTTTTTTATATAGAGGCTGAACGACGGCTCTTTTAAATTTGCTAGGAAATATGCCTTTTTCTATGGAAAGGTTTATTATATTTAAGCTATTGGGCAGCTAACAATATATTTGCAATTTTTTATCAAATTATTAGATGTTATCGTGACCACTAGAATTTGAAGATTTTAATTTACTTATCAGAAGTTCAACATCTGTAGTGGAAACTGGAGACAAATAAAAAGATTTGTGAAAATTAGGTACATTAGATTCTAAGTAATCAAAATCGCACAAAGCATTTATATTTGTGGTATTTGAAAAGTGTAAATTAAAGTTGTTAGCCACCTCTTCCATAGGTACTTCATTACCATCTCTTACGATACATATATTCTTTGAAACCGAACTTGATCCTTGTATTGTCTTTATTATTTTCCACACGGTTTTAGTTTTATTGTCTGAATTATAGATTTCTCGTTCATGATATGCTCGTTTTGCAGTCTCTAGTTGATTGATATAAAGTATTTAAATATGCAATAATTCGCATTTAATTTAGATATATCACTATATAAACTTACGAGATTTCTCAGTTGAATTCATTCAGGTGTCATATATTTATTCTTATTAGGTTTTTTATCGTTACTAGCAAAACGTTATATAGCCTACAGGGAAACTTAACTCAAAATAATGCAGGATAGTATCATAAAAATCATCCAGGGCGATATTAGGACAATTCTGGGAAATAACTTCATGCCAACTCTCATTCTGCAGATAGCCATGGAAACGAGATATATTTTATATGCTAAAGTTTTTCCTGTATACATAGTTTGTTTCTTTTTTTTTACTTTTTAATTTTTGTGTTCCATATTAATGCAAAGTAATTGAGAAAAATGATTCGATAGGTACAAGTCAACAACACAAACTTTAAAGTAATTAATATGCGTTGTGATCAGGAAATTGTCCAAACAAGTGCTGAAAGTTGAAGTTACCCTTGTTGGCGAATTAACAGTAATAAAGCGGTTAAAACAAAAAAGCAGATCTTTAAAAAGTGTTAAATTACTACTATGCCTCAAAAAGTTTATATTAAAACCCCCACCAATAACTATTGACTTATAATTAGTGTGTACTAATGTGTATAAGGACTTAATTATTGTAAAATTAAGTGATTAATAAATCAATGCCAAATGTTTTGTGAAGATTCTTGTTGCCATTTATTGAACCTACATACGGGATGTTTAGTGGAGATTGTAAACACGTAACGGATTTACATGTACATAAACAAATAAATACGTTGGATATTAATGATTATAAGATATTACATAACGAAATCACTTGGGCTACTGTAGCGTAGCAGATATCGCAGGAACTACTTCACCCGGACAAGTGATGTGCGTGCCTAAAATTTCTCTAGCTCAGACTATCTCAGGGCGTTAAGCCCAAGTTTACATAAACTATGACAAATTATTAGTTTACTTACTTAACAAATCACTGAGGCTTCCATACGTAGTGGTCGCAGACGAAATAATGACACTATGTTTAAAAATTAAATCCACTATATTATACAATTTACAGATATTGGTTCTCTAGCATGTAACCTGGCGATGTTCAAAAGGTGTGGCAAATTTCTCGATTAATGTTATAACATTAATAAAATGCCTCGTGTAGCTACACATCGGTTTACAATGTCCTCATAAATGGTCATAAATTCTGTCACAATGGGTCTGATTTAGAGAATCTCCTTAAATAAATATAAATGCATAAACTCTTTAAATATGTACAAGTTAAAATACAAAAAAAAAATATGAATCGAATATAACCGAGCCGAACCACTGAAGGTGGTCCCCGGTAAGTAAAAAAAAAAACACAACACACTTATTTAGGGTGGTACGATACCGAGTCGAACGTGGAAGAACTATATCCCTACGGAGATGTCTTCGGGACACAAGAAATGGACCCAAGGATGGGGTTGATTGTAGCCTCTCTAGCCCTGGAACCTTCCACTGTGTGTGGATGCCCTTTCCGTGGAACTCTCACTGATGAGGGTAGAAGCCCCGTCCGTGGAACCCTCACTGATGAGGGAACAATCCACCAATACTCCTCGGAAGCCACAGTCGGATGAATGGGGTCGAGTCCGCCTTTCAAATTGGCACGGTATTTCCAAATGAGAGCGTTGTGTAATTAAATATCCTGCTTCCGCAGATAAAATTTACTCACAACCACAAAATATTCCGCTAAACGGAACAACAACAGATTGAGGAAATTTTCTTGTGTTGATAATTCCAAAATCCACCAGGATGCCTTGGATAAAACCGAGGTTCACAGAATTATCTACCACCCCAGCAAAAATGGTTGCCTACCCGTCTTCCGCTCTCTGCTGATCACGTGCCACAAGGGTATCGCCCTCCCGTGGAGAATAGCGAAATGTGTTACGGACGTAGCAGTTGTTATTATGCGGCCCACAAAACGCTAAAGCGTATGGTGGGTCGCATACGCTAGAGGTCCGCAACAAATTGGTGTCAGAAGCGGAATTGCAACAGGATTTCTGAAGAATTCTATAAAGTTCCATAGTGTTGGACACCACTGGAGATAAGTACTTTAAACTGGAAAGTGATATAGACATTAGACAAGACATATTTGTGCCAGTGTGAGGAAACTACCAGAATGTTCTATTTGGAAACTAATGCAGTTCGTTAAATTCTCTCAACTGGAAAGTGATATAGACATCAAAATAAGACTTATTGTGACATTTTGAGAAAAGTTCCAGAATAGTCTATTTGGAAACTAGTGCAGTTAGCCAAGTTCTGTCATCTGGAAAGTAGTATATACATTAAATAAAACCTACTGTGACATAGCCGCGTGGGTTAAGGTGCGAGGTGGCAATCGCGATTAATCACACGGGTATCGCGCCACCGGGTTAGAGTTCCGGCTCCGGCATTGGCACTGTCGGAGGAAATGGTTGTATGTCCGCATTTTTCAGTGTGTAATCCCCATCCGCACAAGCTTCTGGCTTTTGGAGTTGAAGGTTGTCTAATTTCTGTGGCGTTTATTTATTAATATTATTATTTTGAGGAAATTTCCAGAATATTCTATTTGGAAAGTAGTGCAGTTAGCTAAGTTCTGCCAACTGGAAAGTAGTAGTAGTAGATCTTAAATAATACCTACTGTGACATTTTGAGAAAATTTCCAGAACATTCCATTGGAGATTAGTGCAGTTGAGTTCTGTCGGCTGGAAAGTGATATATAGACATTGAATTAATATTTGTGATATTTCGAAAAATTTTCTAGAATATTCTATTCCGGACTTTGTGAAACGATTTAAATTATATCTAATACAGACTTTAAATAAACCTTGTTAGTGCTGTTTCAAGAACTTTTTGGATGCCTCAAAAAGTTTATATTAAAACCCCCACCAATAACTATTGACTTATAATTAGTGTGTACTAATGTACATAAGGACTTAATTATTGTAAAATTAAGTGATTAGTAAATCAATGGTTTGTGAAGATTCTTGTTGCAATTTATTGAACCTACATACAGGGTGTTTACTGGAGATTGTAAACACGTAATAGTAATTAAAAATAATCACCGATTGGTCTCCATAAGAAATATATGTATAACCAGTTTTAACGACTAATATTTTAACACATAAATTGTATGATTATTAGCTACTAAATAAAAATGACCTAAACGGTAATAGTTATTTTGGCACAGCTTAGTCAAAATAAGTACAAACAAAATATGTAGATTTAGTTTCAGGGGAATGTTAAATTAGAAACGCAGAAATTGCATAAATATGAATTTAATGAGAAGTATATAGCGTATTAGAATATATTTTAACTTAAAAACTTAAATCTTTTTTTGGCTTCTTCTGGTTCGTTGGATTACATAAAAAATCGTTTGCGATATCTGTAATAGAGAAATTTATAAACATACAAAATATATTCTATGATAAATTCTTAGGGCCACTGAATATAAAAATAATCTTTGTCTATTTCCAAATAAAACAGTAAAAAAAGAATGCTCATCATAGTTGGCCTATATGTTTTTAGCATATAATTATGTTGGTTTTCATTTTTTCCAAAAACATTACAATTTTTCTAAAATTTTATTAATTTATTATACACTTTGTATTCGCCTCAAAATGTTCCGATTCTGCCTGAGACTTACTACTATAAAAAATATATACCTAGAGAATATGCAGCCAAAATAATAAGAAATAATAAGCTTATTGCATACATTTATTAAATTGAAAGAATTATCTTGTTGACTATCTCTTTTTTAATCTAATAACTGCGTAGCTGAGATATTAGCTAAAATATGTCAAGGTGGTGATCCATTTGGAATTGCATAAACCATTAAAATTCGTGTGGCTGTGATGTCATTTCATCACTTGGGTTTAGTGGGTATGATCTTGATGAATCTTTGAGATTTAGCTAAAATAATATTCATTTGCTATTTCGTAGAGATGAAGAAAATAAAATAGTGGAAGAATTATTTGTAAAAATGAAAAAACCAAAAGAGGAAAAGCCAGAACAGTTCAAAGCACATGATATTCCCATCGAATCCCAAATTCCTCTTTTTGATAAGATAATGGCAGATCAAGAGAGAAGGTAAAGTATTTCAAAATGTTTCTGCATTGATATCATATTAAAACTTTCAAGGAGTTTTATTACAAAGGAACGAAGAAAAGCTGCCTTGCAGGCCCAGATGAAACCATTTTCGTTTACAAAAAGAGACGAGGAAATACAAGAGCTAACCAAACAGTTCTCAAAATCTTCGCCGAACTTATACACCGATCCTCCATTAAGAATTAAGAAGTTTAAAGCCAAACCGATTCCTAAGAATTTATTTAGCAATTACATTTACAGAAAAATGCATGAAGATGAATTTTATAGGTTGATACAATTTAACTGTATAAAAATGAATTGTAAAAATCTTGTTTTAGAGCTCTTCAGAAAAAAATCAGAGCTGAGGAGATGCTAAGGGCAGCTTCTTTACCCCCTTCTATGGCCAAGAGAGAAAAGACGCAAACGAAAATGAATGTTTGTCCGCGATCATTTCGAGATTTAGATAAAGAAGATAAACCACCGAAGAAGTCCAAAAACATACCTAATTACAAAGCTTATCATGATCGTTTTGAGAGAGAATTAGAACAATTAAAAAATGAATTTATAACGACTAGTCCAAGGCCTTTTAAATTAAAAACATCAAAAAGGGGTGATAAAAGGGTAAGTACATAATCAGACTCTTTTTTATTATTTTCAACAGTCTATATACTAAAGAGGAAGCATTTTTGAAAACGTGTCTATAGAAACTATCCACAGATGCAGGTCTGTCACAATTAATTTTAGGAACTTTCGTGCTATGCCGCGTTTTTTAGTTCACTTGATTTTCTAAATGATTACAACAATAGACTTGTTTACTAAACCACATTTATTGCTAACGTTCTAGAATTTGTACCGGGAATACGGCATGTTAATTTAAAATATTGTTATGTGCTGCCCTCTAACGGAGAGAGATGTAATTAGTTCCTGGTCAGAGTGAAGGGAGACCTGTTTAGGATGGCAGGTAGGGTGGCGCCATCTCTGGGCTAACTGACGAACCACCATTTAGCGTCTAGAAAACTATAAAAATTTCCACCATATTCGAGAAAGGTTCTGGAAGGAGATTCGAGTACTTCCACGGTATATATAAGAAGTGGAGTCTAGCAGGCAGGGGAGAGTTTTACATTAGACGAACAAGTGATCAGGCGAAATAAAGAACAGTAACAAGTTGTGATTTAAAGAAGTGAATTTATGTTAGAGATTAACGTTATTATTAGTTGTGTTATTTTTAAGCATTCATTATTGTAATTTAAGTGATTAATAAATCAGTGGTTTGTGAAAATTCTGGTTGCAATTTATTGACCCTACATACAGGGTGTTTACTGGAGGGTGGACACGTAACAATTGGTGTCAAAAATGGGATTGCAGCAAGATTTCAGAAGAATCTGACGAGATTCTAGAGAGTTCTATTCTCTCTATTTGGGAACCACTGCAGATATTGAACTGCTTTGAATTGGAAAGTAATATAGACATTCGACAAGATTAGTGCTAGCGTGAGAAAATTACTAGAGCATTCTATTAAAAATCTAGTGCAGTTAGTTAATTTCTGTCAACTGGAAAGTGATATAGACACTAAATAAGACCTGTCTGTGACATTTTGAGAAAATTCTAGAACATTCTATTTAGAAATTAGTGTAGTTATTTAAGTGCTATCAACTGAGAAGTGATATGACACTAAATAAGACCTATTTGTGACATTTTGAAAAAGTTTCTAGAACATTCTATCCCGGATTTTGTGGAAATATTTTTTGTGGATATATTTGACTTGTACCTGATATAAACTCTAAATAAGACTTATTAGTGCTGCTTCGAGAGCATTTTAATGATGGAAACAAGAAGTAAGGCTTCGAAAACACAAACACAGGACTTGCTTGCAGAACTAAGAAAAATTATGTTAGACGAGCAGAAGAAGAGCAACGACTTGAGAAAAATGATGCTAGAATTAAGAAAGGAAGAAATGACATGCCAGGAAGAATTGAGAAAAAATATACAAATGCAACATGACGCCCTACTGTCGAACACTGATGAAATCAAAATTAAATTAAGGAGAATATAGGGATTGTAAATGCTAAAGTTAATGACGTCGAAGAAAAGTAGATAAGGTGGAAGAAAAAGTTGATAAGGTGGAAGAAAAAGTTGGCAAAGTCGAAGCAACAGTTACTGACGTCGAAAGAAAAATGAGTGATATTGAAGGAAAGTTCCGAGTAGTTAAGGGAGAAATGGAACGACTTAAGTGACAGTTGAGAGAAAACAGAGGCCAGCTAGTCGTACCGGGTCCTCGGTTACAACCGCCCTCCTTTGATGGACAGACTTCTTGGTCACCTTACAAAAAATAATTTGAGGCAGCTGCTTGTGCTAACAACTGAAATAATATAGAAAAGGCTATATCATTAAGGCGCCAAGCATCAGAGGTGCTTCAAGCGATTCCAGTGGTGCAGCAACAAGATTTTAAAGTTTTAGAGGCTGCATTAGATCTATGTTATGGCGACCAACACCTCACCCAAGTATACCGAAGTCGGCTCAAATCACGTACTCAAAAAGCTGGCTAAAGCCTACAAGAAATTCAAGCTGCTGTTGAACGACTGGCATACCTGGCTTACCCGGATGCACCCAAAGAATTCCAGGAGCAATTGGCAGTTGGTACCTTCGTTAATGGTATAAGAGACGAGGCGATCAGACGAATCCTTGGATTATCTCGAGATTAAGAGAATAGCGAAACATTGGCCCATACCCTCGAGGTTGAAGCCGCTTATAAAGACACTCCCCGTCAAAGAATACGGGTACTGGAGGATGTGAACACGTAACAATATTTTCTTCTCGCTACGAATAATGTAAATAAGATGGCAAATTTTATAAAAAAATATTCGGTGTGAACAAATAATTTTGAAACCAAATATGTAGAACCTTACGAAAGGCATATAGTTTAATAATATAGTAAATTCTTTGTTATTTTTAGGGAAAAAAGCTTTACAGAAATTCATCGGCCAGCAGTAAAAGTTCATCCACTAGAACGCCTTCATCTCTTGATTTGCAGTCAATAAATAGGTCTAATTTGGCAGCTGTTCTAAGAATACAATCGGCAAGGTGATATTTTATTTATTGTTAAATAAGTGGACCTAATGTATATATTAAATAAATATTATTGTATAAAAAATAATGAATTAGCACTTAGGAGAGGAGTAGATTATTAGGCAAACATTGTTTTCCAAGACAACTAAAATCTGTCAAAGTGAAAAGAATTGCTCGTAATTCGAATATGGCTTTAGATGAAACTTCAAAATTGACACACATTATTAAGAGTAATTATCGCTGTATTTACTATAAATTCAAATTAGCCATGCAATGGCTTTACAGGATAAAGTGTACCTAATTTTTTGTACTACTTTTTTTGTTTATTTCTCTTTTTTTAAGGGCAATTTCTATAGTTTCCCTTTATAGATCGTGGAGAGTTTCTATAAGATCAGGCTATCCCGTGACTTATCAAAACGATATTTAACACAGCGAATGTGGACAAACAAACAAGTATCATTTGCCGCCGTTGACTCAAAAGAACCTCGTTTCGTTGTGTGTGTGTTTCAAGTTTCAAATTAAAAGTAAAGATGTTACAGAAAGGGGCTGGCCTTCTATTACACAATTTATGTATGATATTCAGGAGCAGCTTAGCGCTTGGGTACATACCTAAAACCTAGGTACTAATTAGAGTAAACTTTATACTTAAACCTGGCAAAATTGGATAGGAAAGTTCAAAGTCTTTAAGTCCAATAAGTCTGATGACGTTTATTGTATTAAAGACTCTGGGAGAACTGTTGGACATACATATCAGAGATGATGTACTGGCAATCAGGCCTCTACACCAAATGTGCCTATTGGGCAGAGATTTCAATAGAAACAGCATTGCATCAGCTTGTTAACAAAGCTGAGTTTATGTGCCTTTTTGGATATTGAGGGAGCGTTCAATAACGCCTCCCTAAGATCTATCACCAAAGCATAGAGAGAGAGAGGAATCGATGAAACTAGCTACAGGTGGGTAAACTGTATGCTTAAGGATAAATTAGTAGATACGTTCGTAATGGTGGAGATATTGGCGGCTCAGGTTGGACGGGAATGTCCATAGGGAAGTGTTTTATCGTCTCTTCTGTGGAACCTAGTCATGGACGAGCTAGTAGTAAGTTACTGAACAGGGACAGACACAACCCAATAAACATTTGACGTCCAATGGACATCCATTTTATATCCATTACAGGTCCAGATGTCCACGGACATATTTTGGATATCCATTGGACTTAAATACATGGATATCCATTGGACACGTATCCACTGGACATCCATTTAATATCCATATATATTTCTGGACATGATATTCAACCAAAGAACCATGGTTATATTCTGGACATCCAATGGACTTCAATAAATAGATATATCCAGTGGACGTCCATTTAATGTCTATAAAATTAGTTTTTCGATATATATATAATAAACAGAAATTGACCTATGTTTCTACATATCGGAATCGGCTCGTAGACACATTTTAAAACAACCCGCCCGAATTAAACCTGCTTCACCGGTCAGGAGGATTCTTATAATTCTTTAGATATAAGCATATTTATTATTTTTGAGGACGGCCGGGCGCGTTAAACTTGGCGGGCGTATTTAGTATTATTCGTTACAAATCGGTAAGATACTAGCGCCACCGATGTGCGCCCATCTACAGTACTATTATTACTATCTGTCGAATGTGTTGGAATTATAGTCAAAGCCAAAATTTTCGATTTTGTTAATTAGTTAATTGTATGATATACATTTATTTTTATTGTTCAGTGTACCTATATAAAGTCATTATACTACGTATTTGTTCTGACGGAGCACTTTAATAGAGGTAAGTACATTATATTGTCTTTTAATAAGTAACCCTGCAAAATGCCTAAAGTGTCAAAAAGATACCTATTACAAAATTGCAAAGTTAAATTCAGACATGGTCATAAAAAATAACTATTCTATATCACAGTTAGAAAGTAATTTAAGAGCGCTCCGGATATAAGCCGGCAAGACACTTCGATATACTCTCATATAAATCATTATTTTAAAAAACGGCTTTTATTAAAAGAAATTAAAAACATATTACAATATGGGATGATGAGAGAAAAAAAAAGTATATATAAAATAATACAAATTTTTTTCTTCTATTTTCGATTTGCAAAAATAATTTTTATCATCCCACATCGGTATTATTAAAATAAGCATTTTCCCTTTTGTAGAACTAAAATAAAAGTGACCCTAATGTCCTCAGGAATAAACAGAGGTTTAAAGATTAATAGTAAAGTATAATAAATTTGCACAATGTCATATTCTATTACATCTCTATCTCTCTTTTTCCAAGCACACCGTACAATTCGGCTGGGTCATTTTATTGACGTGAAGTCATTTATAATTAAAATTGGAAGCATGGATGACTAATACACTCCGGAGAGCTCTTAATATTTGTGATTTTGATACGCGTACGCCTGCAACCGTGGAAAATTTAAATATTGAGTCTGACATAAACTCCAATAATTCTAGTGTGTACCATCACCTATTTATACTTATATATAAGGATGAAAGTAGCATAAATTCGGTAGATACAAACTCGAATGAATATGATACGGTTTCTGATCAATCTCTCGATGAAAATCTGCAAATAACACAGTGGAATCTGAACCATTAGTTTTATAAATGAATGACTTTTTTCTTCTAGACTAATCACATATTTTGTTTTAGATTCCTCATTTATTTCAGGGGCCTCGGAAATTATTGACAGTAAAGTAATGCAGAAAGACATAGAAGAAAACATAAGAAAATGGTTGAGGCGAGCCAGAGAAAGGAAATACTATGTAGCCCAGAGAAAGGAAAGACAATGTGAGCCAGAGAAAGAAAAGACAAATTGAACATATTTGAAAGTAAAAGCTAATATAGAATATAAAAATTATTTTATATTGTATAAAATATATCGGTAATTATATGTGTTCGACCATTTGCTCTGACTGAAGCCAGCTAGTTGTTCGCATTTGGTGCTTTGTTATAGCTAATATACTTTATATTGTTGTATCTACGTAATTTGTACATAACATACCTTTATTTCTATTATCAATGTTAATTTTTCTTCTTTGTAATGAACTATTTTTTATAAAATAATTAGTTGTACGCTAATAAAGATTATTATTATCATATTATTATTATTATGCATAACAGAATGAGTTAAACTGTATTTAATGAAAATATCTGCATGTTGCCTTTATTAAACGTAGTTTACCATTTAACAAAACATGCCACTTTCTTTCAATCATGTTTAAAAGTTTAATAAGCTTGTAATTCAAAATTTTAATTTGAGAAAGCCAAAATTTCATAGCGTATATCTCTGTATTTTATCTGTTTTTGTTCCTCTATTAAAGCGTCATTTGAGTAGGCAAGTGCCGAGATCTCGATGAAATATGTAGTCTAGATTTAATGACGATTAAACACTTCTCAAAGTCTTATTATTAAATTTTAACTCTTAATATCTGTATGTTTGCAGGCAGCGGCAAGAAATGGAAATGACGCAAAAGCTTGAAGAAGCTAAATTAAAGGAAGAAGCGAGGTGGCGTGAAAAATTGCTACGGAAAAAGCCAGTATGGCAAGCCTTAGCTTATAGTCACGAGGAAGATTTAGCGATGCGATTGCAATTAAGAAAAGATGAAGAGAGGTTACGAAATGAAGAACACAGAATGAGGATGCAACTTATGTTAGGCAGAGTTAACCAACAACCAACGCTATTTGAGAGACAATCCCAGGCAAGTATTTTATACATGTGTATACAATATTAATATGGATCCTATTAGTAACAAAGAACCCCGTACCAGAATTGGAAAGTCAGTTTCACCAGATTTACTTCAAACTCAGGCATTGTTTAGCTTTTGCATTTTTGCACTGAACTACAACAAAAAACATTAAAATTTAAGCAGTGATATTCGTTGATGTCCATGTGAGCATGGGCGTAACAGCGTTTGTATGCATATTTTATAGCTCTGTGCTCGAGTGATTCTGTTAGTTTGAATGGATGAATGTGACACATAATGTCTTTTATAAGTATATTTTAAACCACTTGACAACACCGATTATCCTAGAAGAAGAGCTGGCGACGACTAAACTCATTTGATAAGAAAACATTCTAAAAATTAGAAATAGGCTACCAACTATTGCCAGCCAGTTAGGTCTTCGACAACCTCCAAGTAGTAAAGAAATGTATTTTACAAAAGTTCAGTTTTTGTTAAACACCTAAGTCGGACCGATCAACTGCTCTTACTATAGTCTAAGAACTGTTGAACGATTTGGTTCAGATGCTTGATAGAAGTTAAAACTTTGTAAAATTACATTTCTATATTATGTGTGATCGAAAACATGGCTGGCCGCAAATAGTTGGTAGCCTACCTCCTACATTCAAAATTTAGAGATGGGCTAACCAAGCACACTAATTTCATTGAAGTATGGCTATCTCCCAAGAGAGTTCTTAAAATCTCATCTATCAGTTATCATAGTTAAAAAATGATTTACAACTTTCACAATGTCAATGAGTTTATTTTAGTACCTACTTGGTTATTATTATTACACATGTGTTTACTTATTTCATAATTGCATTTTTGTTAGGTGAAATGTCCTAAAACGAGAGAAGAATTAGTCAACCAACTGCATAAGGAGTACGGGGTATCAAAGAAAAACACAAAGAGAAGTCTTAGTGATCTGTCAGATATGAGGTTAGTGGAAATGAAAGATGAAGCCATTCAAGCATTTATAGATGAAAACTTTTCAAGTAAATCCGACGATACCGACAGAAGTAAGGAGAGTGAAAATTCTGCTGAGGAAAAAGAGAAATGTGATTGTTCTAGTGATGAAAATGAAAAATCTAGTTAAAAATGTCTATTAAGCCATTCGGCTACTATTACTAATTATTTGTATTTAAATTAAATATGTATACAATGAATAAAGTAGTTATTTATTAACACATGCAATTATTATCCAGGATGAAAACATTTTTAGAACCAAGGTACAAATGGTAGATGATATTGAGTACGCTTGGTTGAGGCTTGACATGCAAACAACAGATGTTGCTCTAGGCGTGATTTACAGACCTCCTGGAGGTAGTTTTTTGAAATTTTTGAACAAATTTGAAAATATTTTAATCTCTTTAATTCCAAAAGTTGAGCAAATTTCTTGTCTAGGAGACTTCAGTATGGACCTGCGTACAATAGGTAGTGCCAATGCTAACTATACTTCTGAAATTTTAGAAAGCATTTGGCTTTAACAAATTACTGATCAGCCTATGTGAATAGCAAATAATTCAGCTACTCTCATTGAGTATGTTCTAACATCTAGTAACGAATTCGTTACGTTGTCTGAGGTAATGACTGTGGACGGTGAAGTGATCACGAACTAATTTATTGCAATATTAAGGTTAAAAATTAATCTGGTCCAGTTTTTGTTACTTCTAGAAATTTTAAAAACTTAAATTATGAGCAGTTCAAGTCAGATTTAATGTCCCTACCATAGAATCCCTAATAACAGAGTAAAAGGAGGCCTGCCTGATTAACTACCAGTAAAATCGCGCTATCTCTGGGTCAACTAGCGAACTACCATTACCACGCATGGATAAAAAACAATAGAAACATCTCGAATGACAGGTTGGAAGGATCGAGTTGTCCGGAACGATCGGAAGGAAAATGGTCCAAACGAGAATAAGAACTTTAGATCTTAGAAGTGGGTACTGGCAGGTGGAGCTTCAACCTGATGACAAGGAAAATACTGCCTTTTCAATAGGTAGTGGTCTATATCAATTCACTGTGATGTCTGTTGGACTTTGCAATGCGCCAGCTACTTTTGAAAGATTGATGAAATTTGTAGTATAAAATTTTCTTGAAAAACACTGAGCGTAAATAATTAACAATAACATGCCTGTTTACACCTGGCAACCTAGAGGTTACGATTGATTGAGAGCTGGCAGCCATTTTTTTCATTCTTCGCATCATTTTCTATCAAATGACGTTTGATTCGCTTAAAACACGTAGTGGGAATTCATTAGAATAAATTAATTACAATAAGTTTAATTAAAGGTAATTGCGACTAATTTTTGACAGGCTACACGGCGGTAATATATTACCATTGCCATTAACCATTCATTTGAATAATCAGTTGCCGGATCTTAGACTACAACGATTTAATTTTAAATATATTACCATTTCAATTTTTTTATTTTATTTTTTATTTTACAAATTAAAAACACCTAAAAATGTCAGTTACTCTCTAAATTTAAAAATTATATTTACGAATTAAGAAACACATATATTGTATTTATCTCTTTTAACTTTAAAATAGTACATTTCATAAAAATAAGACTAAGAATTAAGTAAAGTGATGGATAAACTCAGCGTAAGATTATTTTGCCAAGATCAAAGATCTATTGGATAGGTGTAAGTGTAAGAGCGGATACCCTAGAGCTCCCACTCTTCCTGCGCCTGTGGTTATAACTGCTGATCTAACAAATATATTTATAACTGGGGAAATCCATTAATATTAATACCCATAGAAATTGACATTGTCACACCCCCACTGTGTACTAAGTAAATAGCAAAAATCTGTTATTCCAAACAAGATCTAAAATTCAACTGATTTACTAGTCACAGAGTTACGAAAATAGAGTGAAAAAAATGTGTAGTGACGCTTTAAAATATTTGTTTTTCTTGATACTGTTTTTTGTATGTGTTATTAGAATGACTACAGGTAAGTTTCATATGCTGTTCTATTTTAAATTAACCTTAAATATAACTTATTTATATAGATCTTTTTTAAATATATGATGATAATAATAATAAATATAGAAAAACTAATTTTATACCACAGTAAAAAGTTATAATATAAAATATGGAATTCATAAACTTTGCGTATAGGTACCTTCATGTTTTGTGTCTTTATAGAATTTTTATGTAAATATTACTTATTTATTAATAAAAATGTTTAATAACTCAAATTGCTACAGTCTAAACTCAAAGGGTTTCCAATAATATGCATTTAAACGTTAGTTGTTGTATCTATTTATATTTGGCAGAGCTTAAAACTTATAAATTTGAAATTTCATGCGGACCGCAATGTCTCTCAGTAGGGGTGATAGCTGGGGACGATTGACTTGATTCCATTTCTGAAATATACAGCTGACATATGTACCATTATTTATGAAACACTCCGTATAAAAACCGTAAAAGTTTCACTTTGCCTAATGTCATTATAACATTTGTTAATACAATTACGTACATCCAATATTCTAATTCTTCATATTTAAGACCTTTTCCATTTTATTTCGGAGGGTATGACTATTATCATTATTAAATTTAATTTCTACGGTGTGACTAACAAACGAAGTTGGTAAATAAGTCAATAATGCTATATATTGTTTACCGAAAATGAAATATATTAGGAATGAATTTTGGTTACGGTATCATTGTACTGCGCCTTATTTTTGGAAAACCCAATATTTTAACAAGTTTAAGAGATGATTAAGTGCTGACAACTTTCCTTATTTAACGTTTACTAATTCTTTTCTAGGGTTAAATAATTATCAAATCTGCAAGGATCAAAGCCAATGCATCAGTTTGAAAAGCTGTAAACCATATATGGATCTGCTTAGAACTCTGGAAAGACCATTGACGCCACCTGTTGCAGCTTTTCTAAGATCGAGAGAATGCGGTTTTCAAGAAGATTATCCCAAAGTTTGTTGTTCATTGATACCAAAAGATTTACCCATCTGGAACAATGCCGGTTCTGAACTAAAGCCACGTATAAACAAAAGTGAAATAAAGTCTAATGATTTATCATCAAGTGGAAAGCCTCAATCAACAACAGCAAAGTATACTCCGGAACAACTAAAGGAAAAATTAGATGCTATCAATAAAGCATTTGATTTGTCAGATTTATTTGACTTCACTGGAAGTTATGACTTATTTAGAAGAAAAAGGTTTGATTCTAACAGTAGCATAGATATAGAAATTAGGTAACTACGACTTTAATACGTGTCTTGATTTTTATGTCAATGAACTTTTGATTCTTTTAATCATATGTACTTATACGCATTATTTTTCTTATATACTTATAATGTATTACTTATTTATAGTGGGTTTCGTTATGGGACCCCGTCTGCAACTTTATGTCAGTAATAGTATTGGAGATTATGTCAGTTTGTTTCTTAGGTGGCAGAGAATTAAAATAATGAAGGTGGTTATGTGTGACTTGCGACGGGAAGTAGAGGAAGAATCTTTGTATCTGGGCCATTGATTATATGATTTCAAGTTCCTTTTTTTATAATGAGGGCTATTTCAAATATCTATGAATTTGTTAATATAGTCTAGTATACTTTAACTTGGCGTGTGTATGTATGAGTTAATATTTCCGTACGATTTCATTTTCTCTTGTACACAAAGATCCAGAAATATTGTCCACGTAGATAATGTTTCTGGACTATTGCTTTAACTTTGTGTATAATATGGGAGAAAATGAAATCGTACGGAAATATTAACTCATACATACACACGCCAAGTGAAAGTATGCTAGACTATAATAATGTTTTCTGTAAACATTAAGATTTTCCTACAAATTAGTTAGAATTGAAAATATTGACGAATATTTTTTTTGAGTATTATTGATAGTTTCTCACCTCGGCATTCAGTCTCCCAATGATTCGATACAAATTCTTTCGTAATGTATCGCATATTATATTCAATAATCCAATACTTAAAAACCGCTTTTAATTTGGGGATGGTTTTCATCTCTTCTAGGAATAGACATCTGAATTTTAAGAAAAGTAGGTAACAATTTTTAATGAAAATTAATAATTTTGTAGCTTTGACGGTTTGAAGTTGCGATTATAGCATGGAAAAATTGAATTCTCTAGATGGCTTTTCGCAAATAACTGAAAAATTATTTGATATAACGAAAAGGTGGTATATACAAAAATAAATATTATAAAAAAGGAAACATTTTGATTTTCTGTTTATTTCTGCAAAGTGAATAATTATAAAAATACGCCAGTTTAAAGAAGGCACTCGAACGTTTATAAATTTAAATTTCAATGTGTCTCAAAAACTATAAGTCTCTCGTACGAAGTGATCATAACACAAATTAAAGCTCTTAGTTATTTAAAATTGTTTAATCTCATTTGCTCTATCCATAAAGATAGCTAGTTACGAATGAACAAATATTTTTCTAAATTCGTAAAAAATTGATCAAATGATCACTCATAACTTCGTTAATTTTAAAACTATGGCGATTAAAACAAATTAAAGAGAATTTCAAGACCTTCAATTTCTATCAAATACATTTTTAACGCCGGACAAATTGTTTTTTAGATATTTGAGATTTAAGCATTATAAAACGTACTAAATCCATCTTTGAACAGTCACATATTCAAAATTGTTCATTGTACAGAAATAAAGAAAAAAACATGATGTGACATTCTATAGTCTTCCTATTTATGTTTTGCCTTTTTTCGTTAAATATAATAGTTTTTGAGTTATTTACGAAAAACCACCCCGTGGTACCTATTTTTGAATTGTACGATCGTAATTCGATATAACTTGAAAAATATAAATTCTCCTGAAAAATTGTACACCATATTATACTTAAAATTTTATTTTCCATTGGATCCAGTGGTTAGTTTTTTATTTTTGTCCACCTCCCCAGAAAAATTGCAAGCCACGCGGAAGTTAAAGGTGATTTTTTAAAGGATTTGACATTGTTTTACGTCATGTACAGATAATTTGCAAAAGGGTTCGTATGGAGAAGCGAGGTCCGAGGTCATTACGGAAAAACTTTGATATGTTACGAAAAATATGATTATAAACAAATTTGTAGATTTAGAACAGCTCTCATTTAAAAACAAATTGAAATCATATAATCGCGAACCAAAATATGAAGAGTGCGTCTATGTGCATACATCCCCGCCCTCCCCACTTCAAATCATGCGCGTCACCACTGTTCTCATTATCTACCTCCTACGGAACACATGGACACAAATTGCAACACTTTAACACAAAAAGTTATACATGGGCCTTAAAAGCAAAGCAATAACAAAACTCACCAATACTGTAAAATATAATAGTGCACAAATATAATAAAAATTGATATGATTGATGGTTATTTTTCTACAACAGCTTCAAAAAGATAGGTCATTTTAGTTTCGAATTAATTTCTCACACTAGCCCAAAAATTAAATTACAACTTCGCACTAGTGAGAAAATAGCTATTTTGTGTATCAAGTCCATAATACAAGGCTTTATTGGCCGGGCCGGGTGCGGTTTGGCCGAGCGAGCGAGCGAGTAAGGCCATAAAGAGGGCGATTCAATGGAGCCTTATTATGGACGAGTTGCATACAATGCTTTATGCCCGACTGCTAAACTTGGCTTATTAACGAAAAAAATTAATTCAATGACATTTTTATGACTGTTGTACATATTTATTTGAAAACGTCGAAATCTGACACCGGCTCATTATTGAAAATAATTATAATAAGCAATAATATTTGTTATATCATTTAACATTTAGTTAGGTTTAGTTGTAATGTTAATTTAAATAAACCTATGTTGCCATTGACAGTTGTACATAATAATTTGAAAACGTCTAAATCCGACATAATAGTAAAATGAAGTTACTTTATTAGTACAATAAAGAGGTACTTTATAGCCGATTATCTGATTGTCTGGTCGATAGCCAAGTGGGTTAAGGCGCGAGGTGGCAATCGAGATTAATCACACGGACATCGCATCACCGGGTTCGAATCCTGGCTCCGGCACTGTCGGAGGAAATGGTTGTATGTCCGCGTTTTTTCAATGTGTAACCCCTTTCCGCACAAGTCCTGGCTTCTGGAATTGGGGGTTGTCTAATTTCTGTGGTGTTTATATATTATTATTATTTATTTATTCTTTTATGCATAAAACAAAATTTTATGTATAGTCAAAAAAGGCAAAAAAGGCGAAAAAGCAGCGTCATTATTTCACACTGGTGTAAAACCGAGTCATAAGGGTGTATTCAAAACAATTGAAGTTATCTCGCAATCTTCGCTTGAGTAAAAAAGGCACTTTATGAACGAGTTTCATACAATATTTTTTTCTAAAACTGTCTACAATCAGAAAAAAGATAAAAACCGCTGCCGAAGGAATCACTACTTCCACATCCAGATTTTGTATCCAAGTCTTATACACGCTAAATCCGAATGTAATATTTTATCCCCTTTAATAAAAGAGTGGAGGTGGCAGAGGGGGTGACTAATGTCAAAAAATTTTTAGAAGCCCTTGGTTCTCGTATACACACTAAATCCCAATTTAATTTTTTATTCCCTTAAACAATAGGGTGTGGGCGGCAATGGGGTTGGTAGAGGAGGTAACTAATGCCAAAATAAATTTTAAAGGCTCTTGGTTCTCGTACACACACTAAATCCCAATTTAATTTTTTACTCCCTTTAATACTAGGGCGGAGGTGCCAATGGGGGTGGCCAATACAAAAAAAAATTTTAGAGTCCCTTGGTTCTCGTATACACATTAAATCCCAATTCAATTTTCCACTCCTTTTATTAATAGGGTGATGGGTGCCAATGGGGGTGGTAGAGGGGGTAGCTAACACCAAAAAAATGTTTGAGACGTTTCGTTCTTGCATACACACTAAATTACATTTTAATTTTTTTTATTCCTCTTCATAATAGTGTGGGGGTGGCATTGGGGCAATAGTGGGAGGGGGGGTAATTAGAGTGGGACAGGGTAATTAGATTGGCGGAGTAAAGATCACTTGATGGGGTAATTACCACGTTAATTAGCGTGGTGAGGGCAGAGGTCGCGGCTCAAGGTGGAAGGGTCAAGATCAGAGGGTCAAGTGGTGGCAATTAGAGAATAATTAAGGACAATTTAGGTACAAATAAGTGTAATTTAGGATAACTAACGGTAATTTAGGTCAAAATAAGGGTATTTAATTTGAAAATAAGGATAATTGAGGGTAGTTTAGGTAAAAATAAGGCTAATTAAGGCAATTGTACTGTACAAAATATATCAAGCCGACTGTGAAAAATGACATTTGGAATCTAGCTAACACTATAGCAAAGACAGTTTAGGGTAAATACTTTTATGGAATTTGTAACAGTCAAACAAAACCATTTAGAGCGCGTTCAAAGGTTAGTATAATTAGCAGATATAATAATTTTTACTTTAAATAACTTGTCGGCCTATTCACCATTCCAAATTTTATAATTTTATTTATTAATTATCTAATTTTTAGAATTTTACATGCTTTGTAATTTTACTTATACTACAGTAACTAGAAGTTTTAACTTCTAAAATATCATATGAATTGTATTTCTTTTTTTCCATAATTTAATAATAAATGCATCAAAAAAACATTTATATCACATGCGAGGGAACTAAAAGAGAATTAAATGTCGTTCTTACAGAGTAAAGTCTTCAATTAAAATTTCATATCAGAATAGATGTTGAAACAGCTGAAAACCGTATTTGTTTCCAAAATTTTACACCTTTGTGAAATATTCTCATCAATGAATGCCCACCGTCTGGAGTGGCCCCTGGAAATGTATGCGATAGTTCAAACTGTAACATATTAAGTTGCAACTTAAAAATTATTGACAAATTATTTAACAAGAAGATTCTCATATCGTTTTCTTTACCAACACCCTATATTATTTCAAGTGTTTTATATTTAATTTGCCCAGGGCAGGTCTTAGACATTTGTCTCTTCTAGACACTCATATATTTGAGTTAATATATTATATACCTGCTTTAAAATGCCAGTGTCAATCTTTTGTAGAAAATAGAATTGAGTTGGGCGGAAATGAACAAACGGACTTACCATTCAACACTGATTTTGTATGCACACTCGAGTCTCCAGTTGTAAAAAATAATACGTAAAAAGTTTGTAGTACTTAGACTAGAATACTTTTTTACGCTACTTCACAGCGGCAAAACTGTTAATTATTGAATCTAAGTCCATTGAATCTAAGCCCATTGAACAAAATGTTTCACCCTCAACGTACATTAGTGCTAAAGAGTTTAGTCTATCTTCACTGATTGTGGATCGTAAATAATTTTTGACACGTCGAAGTGTAGAAAAGCAGCGGCTCGCCTGAACAATTTGTAGCTGGTTTGCAAGATAAATTTCTTGCAGATCTCTTTCATATATCGAGTGGTATTAATTTATCATTGGTGATTGTGCTTAAATGAGTTCCAAAATTAATGCATTCATCTACAAATCAGTCTTCTAATTCGTTTGAATACATTTTATTAATAAGTTATTGGCTGACTGTCTTATTTCATGTGGTAGTGTAGTTTCTATCTATTCCAAAAGATGAAAATGAGACAGCAGATTTTCGTACATTATTATTTTAATTATGTATAATAAATCATGAAAATTTACATATTACATACAAAAATTACCAAGAAACCAAAAAGTTTTAAAATAGTAATAAATTTAAAATTTGCCGCCCTAGGCAATTGCCTAGTCTGTCTAGTGGTAAGACCGGCCCTGAATTTGCTTGTCGAATATAGTTACTGAAGTGTCATAATTAATTAAACGATACTGTGATGCGCTTTTGACGATTTCATGCGATCACTACCTGAGTGTAATAGAGTTTGCCAAATATTGTTAACTTAGGGTTAAACCCCTTCTAGATGGAGCGCTTCAATACAAATGACTTAGGGCATTCCTTGAAATTCAGCCCCTTTTACATACAGTGCCACATGCTAAATTTAGTTTTTAAATTATGTTCAAACGAACAAGTGAAACCAAATTGTGTCCAGAATAATGCTTAACGTTGTGGTGTTTTTTCTGTGTTTTTGTGTGACTTTGTTATCTGGCGGATTTTTTAAAGGTAAGGTTTTTTTTTTTAGATATCCCTCACTGAGAAACGAACTGATATTCCGTAAACCGTAATTTAAAATTTAATTTCAAGTATACCGGGTGGCCACGAATCAATGTACCCCACCCCCTTGATACTTTGATTGTTTCTGAATTTAAAAATTTCGTTTCTGGTACACATAAATCAGACAAAAGTGGGCTACACGCATGTAGTTCCGGCGACAATACAATAAAATAAATTAATAATTAAAAAAAACTAAAATAAAAATCAATAGTTTAAGAAAACTAAAATAGAAAATTAATAGTTTAAAGAAATAAAAACAAACACACAAAATCATTTTTCCAGTGTTGTTATTGTTACAACCGATAGACGTAAAAAAGCGTGGGGTGCTCAATTCGATGAAAATAATGTAGGTATAGTCCAAGTCAGAACTTCCCGATACTCAAAAACGCAACAAAAACTTTACGACAATTTTTTTTTATACATTTATTTAACGTCGGTCTATTTCCGCTACTGAGGTCTAACACCGACGCCTGTTGACGAGCTACCCCCAACCAGGAATTTTGCTAAACCTCTTCTCTTAAGAAGAGTAGGGATTTTGTACTTGCCTAACATTTAATAGACAAGGGACCGACGGCTTTACATCCCCTCCGAAGGATGGTATATCCCCTATACAACCCTCGCCTGAGGTTGTATAGCTTCCGCGCAGACACTGATATACAAGCCGCTGGAAAATGTGTGAGGCGAGGACGCGATCTTCGTTAGAACGGTCATCCATCCAACTACTAATCGCGCCACATAATACGACATAATTATTATCGAAAGTGAGTTGGTGCCTTATTCATCAAAAAGAAAAAACAATGCAGCTACGGACACGTGTTTCGAAGTTATTGCTCCTCATCAGCGTAGCGTAGCTTAGCGAATATATCTTAGGTGAGCAAAATTATTAAAGGTAGGAAAGTACAGTACACAGTACTCCATTTGCACTTTCATATCTCATGTGCCACATTTTAGACCACAAATGAGAGCAGTCAGTACGAGGAGCCCTATGTGTACTGCTCTATTTCCACCTGGCAAATAAATAATTCCGAAACACGTGCCCGTAGCTGCATTGTTGTTTCTTTTTGAGGAATAAGGCACTAACTCACTTTCTTTAATTATTTGACCTTATAAGCCCTCCATCTTTTATAATTATTATCGCCGCGGCTCGTGCGGCATGCCTGTCATCAAACAACCCGACGCACATTAAAAACCTATAAAGGTCAGCGAGTCAATTGCGGTCTAAACAGCATAAAAGTGATGGTATTTTAATGAAAGTTTTGTTGCGTTTTTTATTTGCAGGGATGCGTTGACTTAGACTATAACAGAGTTATTCACTATATTTTGACCCCTCCTTTATTTTTGTTATTATTGGAGATACAAAAAAGTTTCGTTATAAAAGTTGTAGGGGTGTACTGTAAACGCCATGTGTGATGGCGAGCAAAGGGGAAGCCGTATGTAGATAGTAGTATAGACCTAGCGTACGCATCGCTATCTTAATTGGTGTAGTATAAATTCTAAATAGTTCCAGCGGTCTGTGCCGTTCTACGATAGGTCGACTATATTCCCCTACAGTCCCCACCGCCGGCAACACTCGTGGCGTTTACTGTACATATATATTTTTAAATGTAATTAAAAAACAAATGCTTGCATAGGTCACTTGATATAACAATGAAGGTTGTTTTTTAAACGGAGACCCTGTATGATTTTACATATACTTTTGAATATTTTCCCCTGATCTCAAACATATAAGGGTTGATAGGTCTAGATGTAATATATTTTGACATATCAGACATAACACCAACAAAAACTGTGCATATATGTATTTCAGTGCAGTAATTATTTAATACGCAGTAGGCTATGATAACATTGATATAGTTTGACATTTTGTATTATTATTTCATCCTAATGGTTTACACAGAAGCAGAAAAGTTTGATACATTTTGCACAATTATGTTGAAAATAATAAAAATAATAAACTGTAAGAAGAGAATCTACAGTATTATACCCATGTGTCTAGTTACATCATGATTATACCCAAATTGTCTGGCTCCTAGTGAAAACATACTTACCGTCAAACCGGTAATTTTAAAAGAGAAATAAAGTAAAAAATGAACAGTTATATTTTGGATTTTTTTAAGGTAATTTTTCTATAATTTATTATTATGTGCCATTCTCTTACGAAGAGAGGTTTAATCCCTGACTACCAGTAAAACGGTAGTTCGACAGTTGGCCGGAGATGGCGCCATTATCATAGATAAGCTAGAAACGCCTCGAATGACTGGATTAATAGAAAATAAGCATCACGGATATATAAGTACAGTTCTGACTGAGTTATGTATTAGATGAGCAAGTGATCAGATAAGACAAAGAAAACAGTAACAAGTTGTGAATTAAAGTTATAATTAGTGTGTTATTATAAGGACTAATTATTGTATTGTAGTGATTAATAACTCAGTGGTTAGTGGGAGTTTTTGTTGCAATTTATTGGACATACGCTTGAAGGTGTTTGCTGGAGAGACTAAACACTAACATTGTTTTATAAATATTCAAAGTCAAAAGTAAATTTAAAGTTTCTATTGCCGCGTCCATAGCGCTACTAGATTTACAAAACCTCTGTGACTAAGAACATGTATTTCTTGGAGTGTTTAACTATGTAAAAAATTTACTTTGTTATAAGCTGGACGCAAACCCTGAACTTTCTAGATATATATTATAGACAAATGAATCGTCATTATCCACGGCAAGGGAAATAGGTGTTCGTGGGAAAAAAAAATCAACGACAAAGAATATTTGTTGAAATTAGAAAAATCCTGTAGAAAATCAGTTCAGTTGGTGTGGTATTTTGAAAGGTAAAATTGTAGGGTACACGAGAAACATATTTTTAGAGGAAACTTTCCCGATGAGAAACATTTTTGTGAGGGAAAATATTGAAAACCTTATCTAAATAGCTCCATTTCGAAAATTTGCATTATTAGTTTCAAGTTTAGTTGTTTTTCAAAAATTTAGTCAAAAACTAGTGTGGTATTTTTGTCCTATAGCTCATATTTTTGTAATTATAATAACACGGCGTTTCTGTGTACTACAGAAGAGCGTGTTGCATTTAGAGGCTTCAAGCACTTTTGGATATTTGCATGTCAAGCACCTCGCAAAATATTGACAAGGGCAAAATAGAAATTGGACCACTTTTGGAATCGGGAACCTTCGCCAATCGATTTTTCGGACAAAATTGGTTTTCACCATACCTTAAGCAACTTACAATTAATAAAAAAAAATATTTATAAGACATTCAAGAAAACAAATAATTTAGCAGACTATCAGTATTTTTCATACCTCAGACATGAATGTAGACCGTAATACATCGAAAAAATCAACAGGAACTTAATTAACGATCCGTTCTTTTTTTTTCGGAGGCATGTAAATAATTTAAGAAACCTTAGAAATTATCTTTCAAATATGCATGTTGATAATGAACAAAGTAGTGATGGTTACTTTTCAGTGTGTCTTTTTGCGAGGCATTTTTCTTCAGTTTATTCTGACGAAAACTGTGCTACTCCCAACTACATAAATAATAATGTTATGGATCTAAATAGTTTTCACATATCTGTTCAAGATATATATCAATTAAAATCTAAATTATCTTTCGGCCCCGCTGGGTTACCTGATTCGCTCTTGAAAAATTATGTTAGTACTTTGGTTAACCCTTTGCTATTGCTACTTTTATTTAACTGTGGACTTCAACTTTTCCAAGTTATCGGAAAAATAGTTTCGTAACTCCTATTTATAAATCTGGAGAGAA
Source organism: Leptura quadrifasciata (assembly GCA_963675555.1). Lineage (NCBI taxonomy): Eukaryota > Metazoa > Arthropoda > Insecta > Coleoptera > Cerambycidae > Leptura > Leptura quadrifasciata. The sequence goes on along the minus strand of OY776674.1, from coordinate 54,881,094 downwards.
GGAGAATGTAAAGAATTACCGTGGAGTTTCAATTCAATCTCAAATATCTAAACTCTTTGATAAGTTGATTTCAAGGTGTTTGGCCTGGTCATCGAAGCATATAATTGTTCCAGAGCAGCATGGTTTCTCATTGGGGAAATCGGCCACAACAGAATTATCAGAATTATATTTTGAACGCCTTTGAAAATCGTACTCAAGTTGATTATATATACGGATTTCTCAAAGGTGTTTGATAAAGGCAATCACAATTTACTAATAAATAAGCTTCAGGCACTTGGAGTAGGTAAGGGGGTTTTAGATTGGATTTATAGCTTCATATTTGATAGGATTCAATGAGCAAAAATTAATAAGTATGTATCAAATGCAATTAATGTCCTATTTGGAGTCCCACAAGGGCTATATTGCGGAGCAATTTTATTTAATTTATTTATTAATGATATTGACCAGGTATTGAAACATGAGTATCTTCTTTTACCCGATGATCTAAAAATATATAGATCAATATCCCAAGATAGTGACTCTGACATATTGCAAGTTGATATAAATAGTGCATGGTCTGTGGATAATGCGCTTGCTTTGAATACTTCCAAATGTACTTCATCTCTTTCTCTAGAAGTACACCAAGTACTTTATATGAGCATAAAGTTAATGGTACAGCTCTTAATAGAGTCAAAGATATCAAGTATTTTGGCATTGTTGTGGATAAGAGGTCATATTAAAAAGTTGACATCGGCAAGTTTTAGGAATCTTAGTTTTATATTTAGAAATAGTTAATTAAGGTCTAGCTCTGAATAGCAATAGAGCTGGGTAAAGTACTCTGACAAAGTGCTTCAAGTATCAAGTACCAAGCACTTAGGTAGAGTGCTTTAAGCTTGCAGTGCCAAGTACTTTTATTTTTAAAAGTACTTCAATTACCAAGTACAGTACTTGAAAAAGTAAAACACCAAGTACCAAGCCCTCGGAGATATAAATATACAAATATTTAAGTAAGAACTCCAACTTGTTTATTGTCCAATTTGTAAAAGTTCGTTTATTGAAATGAGGAATATAATACATATGAATCAGCGGTAATTAAATTAAGAAACAAAGGCAATAATTACTTTCACGCCCACATCATTCACACATGTATAATATACCTATCATGAAAAATTCAGGGAAAATAAACGTTCTAAAAGAAAATTATTTATGTATTTATTACTTAGAATACTAATATATAGTTACATATTAAAATTAATATAAATATTTCATATAAAAAATTAATTGTAGCTAATTGACACCAAACAGGCAGACAGACTGATGGAATTAAATGACTTTAACTTTCTTAATCTACATAATCTAAATTGTGAAAATCCGATGACATCTCGGTGAGTGATATTTTCACGATTACCATTCCCTTCGGTATGCGAGAAAAGTAAAGACAGTACTTTTCATAAAAAAATAAAAAGCCATTGCGGCAGTTAATATAATGGCCAAGGTGTGCTGGAGCGTATTATGTGCACTGATTTTTATGTAAATCGGAACGCTCGCTCGCTAATTTGTAAATAGGAAGACTAGCTTAAATAATACATGTATTGTACTACATTTCGTGCAAATTGGAAGTTCCGTTCTTGTTTTTAACCCCTTTGACAAATCCAGTCGTATAACAGTGAGTTTAATACGAGGTTTAATGCTTTGTAGGAATGGGACAATTACCTCACCAAAAATGTACCAAATTCTGTTCAAATAATGCACAGGCCACAGATAACGAGATAAAATATTTACACAAGCTGCATTGTTTTTCTATTAGTTCCTGTGTTCCTGGCAATTCATGATGGTACTTGTCTAGAAGAGATTTGAATGAATTTTAAAAAGAGCTTGCAAGTACTTTAGAATTACTTCAAGCACTTCAAAAGGACTTCAATTACTTTTGAAAGTAATTGAAGCCCTAAATACTTATGCAAAGTAATTGAAATGTCAAGTACCAAATACTCTCTCTTAAAAGTAATTGAAGCACAGTACTTGAAGCCCTAAAAGTGCTTTAAGTACTACTTAAGTACTACTTAAAGCACTTTACCAGAGTAATTTATCCTGCTCTGATTAGCATAAGATTGGTTTATTTATCCTTTGTTAGGTTGGGTCTTGAATATGGATCTGTAGTATGGAGTCCTTTTTACTAGAGTGATATTGATATGTAGTAGAGAGTGCGAGAGGTTTCTTAGGCATTATGCTTTTAGACTGGGATATATTTTGAGTGAAACTGATTATGGAACCATCTCAAATATCACTAACCTACAATTTCTAGTAATTACTAAATGGTGACATAAATTGTCCTGAACCGTTATCAGAATTTTCTTTTAATATTGGATTAAGAATGAACAGAAATAGACCATTGTTGTAAATTCAGTTACATGCAAGAAATTATTGTTATAGCAGTCCATTGGCGCATTTGCCAAGAGAATATGTATAACAAAAAATTAATGTTCTCTTACTTCATTTAAGAAAGCATTAAAATGCATGTATGAACGTGAATACAATTAATTAAGTGTAAATGTTGATTTCTAATGTCAAGTAAGATGGCGGATCACGCAAAGGTCGAATTAAACAAGCTAAAGAAGAACTTGTTGACATTATTTTAGAACATAAATCCAAACAAGTTGCCAATAGTGGTGCAATTAGTAGTGAGTTAATGTTTGAAGAAAGTGAAGCGTCTGGAAAACACGACGATGTTGAGTTTATTCACTCGGAAAATTTATGCGTACAATGTGACAGAATTGCTTGTATGAAGGTAAATATTCAACATAAGTATTTAAACAAAGAATTAGACACTCTAAAAAATCTGGTTATTCATCTCGAGAAGAGAATAGTTGACCAGGAGGAAATCATACGATTACTGAAACTAAACCTTAACAAATCAAATAGTAATAACAATAAAATTTATTCTCATATCCAATCCACAGAGCCATATACAAGTAATATTCGTAACGTGACGGAAATTAAAAATAAAATAATAGCTAGCGATAAGCCAACAAACGACAACAGTCAAAAAAGTTAGTCTTCAGCAGTAAAAACTGGAGCTCAAAAAATTATTAACACGATTACAGCTGATCAAGTTAGTGCTGCTATTAAAAATGCTCAGCCGGTCACAAAAACTCATAGCAGTTCATTGACCGCGAATAGAGTAAATAAACCAAAAAAATCTAAACCAGTTATAGGCACGAATAATAATTTAAATCAAATTACAACTATACCTAAACTTGGATATTTGCACGTCTATAGATTAGGTCCAAAAACTACAGGAGATGCACTTATTAAATGTTTAAAGATAACTGCTCCAGATATCAATTTCACCTGTGAAAAATTGGAAAAAAAAACAATTCAATATGTTCCTTTAAAGTGTCTTTTCCTATGAAGCATGGTAACGAAGTGCATGCCCCAGATATTTGGCCAAATGGTGCAGTAGTCACCAGGTTCAAGTTTCCTAGAGGAAAAAAAATTCACCAACCAGCCTCGATGCCCCAGCCAAATCCTTACTCTTATCGAAGCGTGAAGAAGTACCTCAAGATGAAATGTGGAGTATTTTTTATATTAATATACAGTATGTCTCAAACAAAATTAATTTACTAAAAGTCTTAGCAAATACTATCCTAGTTTCTTATGTCTAAGTGAGCACTGGCAATGCAGAGAAAGTTTACAATCCACTTATATTAGCGATTACACCTTAGTGAGCGATTATTGTCGTCAAGTTCATGCACATGGTGGAACAGTTATATTTGCTAAGAAAGATATAGTTTCTCTCTGTAAACTCATAAAACAGTTTAACAAGTTATCAATTGAATTATGTATTGAATGTTCTGCTGTGATGTTTAACAAAGAATATTGTATTTTAAATATTTACAGACCTCCTTCAGGGGACCTTGAAACGTTTTTCATGCAATTGTCACAACTATTATCGAAAGCATCGTCCGAATTTAAATTTGTTGTTATTAGTGGCGACCTGAATATAAGTAATAATACTAACAACTTGCACTCAAGAATTTTGTCGGATATATTTACGCCACTTAATTTTACCTCATTAATTTTTGAACCCACTCGAATAGCCAAAAATAAATCATGCACCACGCAAACGATTATAGACTATGTTGTTACCAACAACCCTAAATTTACTATATGTGAAAACTTTGACCCCGGACTGTCCGATCACCATGGTCAGATGGTATATTGTAATTCTCCCTCTGAAACGGCTCCGGTTTTGCCCGAACATATAACTTATTTACCTAACAACTATTATAGAAAAATTAACAGCCAGCCAATAAACGAATTTAAATACTTGTTTAAAAATTTCTCTTTGCAGACTAATAATACTGACATTGACAGAATTTTTGACGACTTTTTTGAACATTTTATCTGGTGTTTTAATACATCATGCAGTTTTAAAGCCACACCTAATAAGAAACAAGTAACAGGTAAAATTAAATTTTCACAATAATTATTGAAGGATATAGAAGAATTAAAAAAACTGAACTGGCTCAGAAAAACATAGAAGATGAACAATTAAAGGAAAAATATAAACAACTTAAAAAGCAAGTACAGAGTGATATAGTCTAGTATACTTTAACTTGGCGTGTGTATGTATTAATTAATATTTCCGTACGATTTCATTTTCTCTTGTACACAAAGATCCAGAAATATTGTCCACGTAGACAATGTTTCTGGACTATTGCTTTAACTTTGTGTACAATATGGGAGAAAATGAAATCGTACGGAAACATTAGCTCATACATACACAAGCCAAGTTAAAGTATACTAGACTCTATTCGCAATGAAAGGGTAGCTCATAATGATGCTATCATTGAGAACCCTCAAAATAAAATAAAAACTATGTGGAAATTTAGTCAACAGATTGAAACAAACATCTCTTAATAATAATAATAATACTATTACATCAATAAATTGTGAAAATTCTGCAATTAATGAACCAATAGAAATTCCAAATATTTTCGGGGAATATTTATCAAATATAGTCGAAAAAAAACTTTGAGATCATTTTGGTGACAATGCCTCAGCAATAGGTACATCAACTTCAATTAATTATAAAAGCATGTTTTTTACCCCGGTTACGTAAACAGAAATCGAACTGATTATTAAAAATTTACCAAATAAAAAATCCACAGGTCTTGATGAAATACCGGTAAAACTAGTTAAGGAATGCAGTAGCGAACTAGCTGAAGTTCTCGCTTATATAATTAATGTGTCAGTCTCAATGGGGCAGTTTCCAAAGTCCTTAAAAAAAGCTGCTGTAATTCCTATATTTAAAAAAGGCGGCCGGACTAATATTGAAAATTACCGTCCGATATCATTGCCGAGTATTTTCTCCAAAATCTTCGAAAAAGTTGTCTACATTAGAATCTTTATTTTCTTAAACGAAAATAATATTCTCACAAACTCTCAACATGGTTTCCGTCTCGGGTTTTCAACGGAGTCGGGCACTGTTGATCTAATTCAATATGTGAGCAGCAAAATGGATGAAAATCATTATGTACTAGCTATCCTTTTCGATCTTACAAGGGCTTTTGACACCATAGACATAAGTTTGTGTGTGAAAAAATCTTTAATATGGGCTTACGTGGGCCTATAAATACATGGATAAAATCTTTTTATCGGAAAGAAAAATAATTGTTAAAATAAAAGATGTCGAATCTGACATGTATGACATAAACATTGGAACCCCGCAGGGGAGCGTATTGGGACCATTAATTTTTTTATTATTTGTGAACGATCTCCCTAATTATATAATTGGTGGTAAAGTTTTCATGTATGCAGATGAAGAGGAAAGAATGTTCCTACCAAATTATAAGTGTCCAGAACGTATTTCTATTTTAACACATTCAGAAATATACGAAGGTATCGTACAGGCCCAATCGAGGTCGAGAGATATTCAAGACAAGATCCGCCGTTGGAATGATTTATTTCAACAGGAACAACGTTCCGAAGCGGATCTTATTTTTCTGAAAAATTTTCAAGTACAAGACGATGTATTGATGAAAGAGTCAGATAGAAATTTAAAATTGGCAGTTCCAAAGAGGAAAATCAAAGAACTGATTTACCATTATCACGATCGAGATGAAGCATGTCATCCGGGGAGAGACGAGACTCTTAGGAAAATTGCACAAAGATTTCAATAATATGGCCAGGATCGTAGGCAAATACATAAACGACTGTCTGATATGCCAATTAGTAAAACCACGACAGGCTCAACCCAATGCTCCACTTAGAAGTCATGCACCGCAGAATGCATTTGAAACTTTGAGCGTCGACGTAATTGGACCACTGCAGAGGACCAAAGATGCCGAAAACCGATATATGATTATCGTAGAAGACGTATTTAGTAAGTGGATAGAGGCAAAGGCATATATTCAGGTCGATGGTAGAACGATCGCCAAATTTATAGACGAAGAAATAGTTGCGAGATTCGAAGTCCCTCGAGTCATAATCTCCGACAACGGAGGTCGTCACTACGATTGTAATATCTGATGCAGATCCTTTAAATCTTAAAAATAAAGTTAACGAACTTTTAAAACAATTTAGCGACTGGTGCCATTTAAACCGTTTAATAATTAATTACTCAAAAACAGCTTGCATTGAATTTAAAAACAGGTACAGAATGATAGATAAGGATTTCACATTTGCATTTAATAACCATGACATCAAAACAGAAAACTCAGCTTCTTTTCTGGGAATAACTCTAGATAGCCATTTAGATTGGAGTCACCATATCGAAATTCTATCTGCAAAATTGAACAAAAGTTTTTATTTAATAAATTCTCTCAAAAATTATTTAAACAACCAAGCCCTTTTAAACGTATACTATGCTTTCGTCTATTCCCCTATTGCATACAACATTATAGTCTGGGGACAAGCTAGTGACATTTGCAGAATATTTATACTTTAGAAAGGAATACTCAGGCTTCTGTTTAGTCTTGGCTATAACGAATCGTGCCGCGAAATCTTTAAAAAGTTTAAAATTCTTACTGTGACGTCTATATATGAAACTGTTGACATATATCTATGTAAATAAAAACAAATTTATACTTAACGGAGATTATCATAATTATGATACAAGAGGAAGAAAATTAATTTCCTTAAGTAAAAATAAACACGAATTTTATAAAAAGTTGCTTTTTAACTCGGGTTGTCGCATTTATAACCTTACCAAAAGAAATAAAAGACCGCGTATCATTGGTCAGTTTTAAAAACAATTTAAAATTTTTTTTAATAAAAAACTCATTTTATTCAGTGAGTTTATACTTTTTTTACAAGCCAAATGACTTACTACATTAATATTGTATGTTATACTTTTTAACTATATATCTTCGGATATAGGTACTATGCTTTTAATGTCACTATTCATTATTTATTGTAAATTTTGTTATACCCTGTATATGTCTGTATTTACTCTTTTTTACATATATATGTATGTAATATATTACTTCTGTAAGCCATTAACATGGCAGTATTCTGACATGTCTTATCTATAATTTATTATAGCTGAAAAGATCAATAAAGATATTATTATTATTATTACAATTAGTGTTATTGTTGCCTGTATATCTTTTGGTCATAATGTATTTTTGTTATATTTTATGCACAGATTTATGTTCTGTAGAATTTTCCTTTTTTTATATACTGTTAATATTATGATCTTTTCGTCAAGTTATACTTTTTTATACTTTTTATTGTATACGCAATTTATTATCCATCAATAAACTGAACTGAACTGAACTGAACCGAACCAAACTGAACCGAACAAAACCACACCGAATCAAACCAAACCAAACTAAACTAAAATTAGGGAAACAATTAACGATTTAAATTAGGGCAATAGTGGCTTTGCTTCAAACTGTCTATACAATTTAAAAAAGATATGAGCTTTGTGTTTACATAATGGAGGTCATTTTGAACATTTTCTATAGATCATGAACCTAATGGTGACGCTGTTGTAAAATTTTCTTTGTTATTTTGTTATAAAATATTGTTCATCTTAATATTTTATTTTGATTGCTATAATAGAGCAAACTTCTCGCTTCGATGTAGCCTCTTTTGATGAAATAATAATACAAAAAGTCAAATAATAACAATTTTGTCATAGTATGATACTAAAATACTTATTTGCACATTTGTTGATGTTATGTCCGATATGTCAAAAAATATTACCTCTAGACTGATCAACCCTTATATATTTGAAATTAGGGAAAAAATATCTAAAAGAATCTGTAAAAGTATACAGGGTTTTTCATTTAAATCACATTGTTTTTTAAATTTCATTTCGAAAAAATATGTATTTTTTTATATATTACACTTATCACAAACTCAATCCGGGGACAGCCCTACAACTTTTATACACAACTTTTTTTATATCCAATTTTAACAAAATAAAGGGGGTCAAAACATACCAAGAGCGTCTCACTTTATTTTGAGCTAATGAACTATTGTTTGAATGTATTTCTCAAAATTACAAAGCATTATTTGAGTTTGTATTTCATAATACATTTTTTTATATATTTATTCTTGCAGATATTCCATGTGTAGCGCCAGAAGTGCCAAAATGCGTATCAATAAAACAATGCCCATTTTTTGAAGATATGCTCAAATCACCTTTGTCAAGAAGCGCTGTAAGAGTTATCAAAGATCGCCAATGTAAATTTATTGACGATATCCCCTATGTACTCTGTTGTGAGAGACGTACACTTCCACCTGTGACAACTGAATTTATGACTCCATCACCACTACCTATTTTTGACAAACATGTAGACTTTAAGGAACACAGAAATGTTAATCTTCTACCGAACAATATATGTGGTCACATAATGACAGATTCTAGAATTACTTATGGAACGAAAACTAAAATTAACGAATATCCCTGGATGGCCCTTATCGTGTACGATACAGGTGAGTCATATTTCTTTATTCAGACGATGCAAATATGTACAGTGTCATCCAAAGTAACGCAATGCAAAGTGTTTTTCCTTCCTACATCGGTACCCTAACAAAAATGTCAAACAATATGATTAAGACATATAAAAAATATAAACAATTTATAAGCCTCTTTAATAAGGATTTAAATTTTTGATCTGTAATGTAAAAGTATGTGATATTTGCCGTTTACACTTTTAGGCTATTGATTATGCCTGGAACTAAGACGCTCAAGGGTTTTTATTGCATAAAACGTTCAATTTGTCATTTAAGATGAGAAAACCGTGGACTGCTATTAAAATAGAGGGTACAAATTGGAGATAGGGCTGAAAATGCAACCCTTTCAGTTTTTTAAATATAACTCGAAAACGAACCAGAATTCAGGTATAGTTTAATACACAACTTTTTGTAGAGAATCAAATTTCCCATCGAAATGGCTTCTTTAAAAGATAAAAACAATTTTTGTGTGCGAAAAATATCCAAAGAAACAATTAGAAATAAGCAAAAAATCCAATTTATTGTGTTTTTTACTTTTTTGCCTATAAATTTCTTTTGAGCAGAGATAGGTATAAGTATTGTTTTGTAGAAAAAAGGTTGGTGAAATTTTCTTTAAAATGGTGGTATCAAAAAGTTTTTTCAATGAAAATTGACTGAGATATAGTCGCTCAAACTTAACCATTTTTTTTCGATCTTTATCGCGTTTACCTTGATATTGTTTTAAATCTTATTTTTTATAACAAAATTGATTTTTACTCAATAAACAATGTATTTCAAGTTAATTTGTTAATAATGAATAATTATTTTCACAAATGTATAAAACTGTGAGGGTATTTAAAAACAAAGTAACAATAAATTATTCTTAAAATATTATTGTTCGCTAATATAATGTACTTATTTTACAATGTGCAAAAGAAAAGGCATCCCAGACAAATAATGTGGTTGTAGTTGGCCAAGATATAGATCTTCTTGTTGTTACGGTTTTGTGAAATATACCTTTAAGTGTATTGGTAGAAATTATTTTTGGTCCAGTCGGATTTTAACATCAGTTTGATACTACTCGAGGCATCTATCGGCAGGAATATTTATTTAGTACTGCATCCCTTTTTGAATGTAACAGCTATCAATATCGATAAATGACCGACCGGAGCGCATTGTACGTAGAGAGGGACGATAGATCGTGGTTTTTTGGGTTTTGCAAAAAAAAGAAGTAGTTAGAAGAATTCTAACTTATATCATATACTACCTATCAATTGTTCACCATTCTAGAGGTTTATGAGGGATTTATGAGTTTTGAAGAGTATATAAGATTAATATCTTATTAAGTTTTATCAGACATGAAATTCTTGTTATATTTCGTGTTTTTGTAAGATAATACAGTTCTAATTTTCATTGTATTCTAGGAGTTGTTCAAGAGATACATAATGCTTGAAGATTTATTAGTTTTTATTAGAAAACAGAGCATCGCTTTAATTTTTATCATATCCCAAGAGTTTTATCCGACAAGAAATAATTGAGGATACATGAGTTCTTGCAATTAAAGTTTTTATCATGAACTTTCATTTGGGAAAAATATTTGAGGATATAGGAGTATTTATAGGACTATATACCATGCCCTAAAAGTTTTTAACCGATAAAAAATGTGTCAGTTATTATGAATTTTTATAAGACAATACAGTTCTAATATTTATTGTATCCTATGAGTTTTTCATCAGAAATGATGTACTTGATGCTTTGTGAGTTTTTATGAGACTAATTAAGTTAACATTTTATCGAATATTCGATTGTCGACTTTTTTGTAAGACTATACAGTTTTAATTTTTATCGTATTCGATGAGTTGCTCGACACATACAACGTGCTTGAGAATTTGAGTTTTTATTATATAACAAAATTTGTTTCTATTGCATCCCAAGTGTTTTTAATTGGCAAGAAATAATTATAAGAGTTCTTTATGACTCAATATGCAGTGTTCGAGGGTTTAGGAGGGATTATTTAGGTTTCAGTTCCCAGATCGATCCTTATGTATTCCATTGTAGTTTCACGTACATTATTGTAGTATCTTATATATATATAAAACTTATACAATTGCATAGATATAGATCATTCAGTTTCAGTTCCCAGATAGATCCTCATACACACCACTTTGAAATCAAGCCTCATATATTCTATTGTGGTTTCACGTACATGTTCACGGTGTGTTATATATATACTCATAAAAAATTTTATACAATTGCATAGATATAGATCATTCAGGTTACAATTCCTAGATAGATCCTCGTACATATCATTTTGAAACCACACCAAGCCTCATGTATTCCATTGTGGTTTCACGTACACTCTTTAAGTATCTTACATATACTCATAAAGGTAACTTATACAATTGCATAGATACAGATCATTTAGGTTTCAATTCTCAGATAGATTCTCATACATAGCATTTTGGGACCATATTCAGACTCATAAATACCAGCTAATTCCACTGCTTTTTCCGCATATATTCTCAAAAGATTTCATGATTACTATTTCCTATTTTTAGTGAAACAGCATGAAATCTCATGCATATATTCAAATGACTTGTTAATAGGAAAATTCCAATAAACTATATAACCCACAAGTGCTTGGTGACATTCCCATACTGCTCCTGTCACAATTTTGCAACTTGTCAGGGCTAGTAATGATTATCTACAATCTGTGTAGGTTCTGACTCTTTTGCCTATAGTTTGTCTACGGACAATCTCTTTTGCAGCTATGGTTATGCCCGCTAGTTCCATCTGTACTATGCTGGCCCACCCATCTATAGCCCATTTATATTGGATTTGCAGACTTCCGGAGTATATTCCACATCCTGCCCCATCGTTCTTATTTCATCCGTCTGCGCAGATGTTGATCACATCTTCGCAAGCAGCCCTCTCTCACTATTCGTCTGTATTATGTAGGGTCTGTCAAAAACAAACCGGGGAGAAATTCCATCTGTACACACCTGTAGAAAAGCCGTCTTCCTGGCAGCCTCATTCCACAGGCGACTTCTGGTCTCTCCACAGCCCACATTTGGTTGTATGCCAACGGATTCGAGGCGTACCATTGTTGTCAAATCCACTTCTCCTAGATATATATCTAGTGGTGGCAGACACGGCATTACCTTCATAGCTTCAGTTGGCGTTGTTCGCATAGCTCCGGTTATGCTTAGACAGGCAACTCTGCACTTGGGTGAGCTTGACCTTAGCTGTAGTCTGTTTGCTTTTAGGCAACCAAACTAAAGCTCCGTAGGTTATCATTGGTCTTATGACGGCAGTGTATATCCACATGACCACTTTGGGTCTCATTCCCCAGGTTTTCTCCACGGTCCTGCGACATTGCTCATAAGAAATGTAAGTCTTCTTTAGTCTTCTATCTATGTGAATATTTCATGTTAGTTTGGCATCGAAGGTTACCCCAAGATATTTCACTCCTGATGCAAAATTTAGTTGGTATATCCAAGAGGGCAGGTGCCTTCAGTGCTCCTAGAACAAGGTTCCATAGAAGCGGTGATATTATATCTCCCTGCCTCTGGCAACCATTCCTTATACAGGAACATCTCTCATACAGCTCTCTTCGAGATCATGTTGGATAAAGAAGAAAGAAGGTGAGATCTGATTTACGACGGTTAAAAAGCTTAGGTCCTGTACTCAAGAGCTCAGACGTCATTGAAATCTGTCATATTATACACTCTCACTTGGCTGTTTATAAAAGTTAAGAAAAGTAGTTGTTTAGTATTAAAATAAACAAAATAAAAAATCTATGTATCTATGATTTAATTTTTTTTTATAATTATGTAGGATATGCACATTGCAATTTTAAAAAGTAAGGGGATCTATAGAGGTCTATTAATGAGTTTTATTAACACACATTTGCAAAAAATAAAATTTTAGAGCGGATTTTTCGAAACGTTACAAATCCACTAAGAAAATTTAATTATGCAAATGCAAAATTTGCAAAATATATGTTAATAAAACAATTTTATTAATGTTGTAACTTATATGTTTATTCTAATACATTTGCAGATGACGGAGTAGACTTTAAGTGTGGTGGAACTCTTATAAATGAGAGATATGTCTTAACTGCTGCTCACTGTACGCTAGAAACAGTATTGTAAGTAGAAATCACTATTTATTTTGTATTACTATGAAATAATAATTTAATATTTTGACTCCAGAGGAACGATGATATCTTGCTATTACTATTTCTGTTCGTGGTATAAATTCTTCTTATTGTTTTTGTTTCAAATAAAACAGGTTTCTGTGAACATTTTTTGTTTTGTGTTACTTTATGGTAAAACTTCTCCATTCCTTTTCCGTTTTCTGGTTTAGGAAATCTTTAAGTTTTACATCCTCAGTTTAAAATTCAGCAGTATTGGTCGACATTCATTAGATGTGTATACGACCAGAATTGAAACCGTATAAAAACTAAAAGCCGGCAAAAACAGTCGGCATCTCTTGCGGAGGTAAAGAGAAATGCTTGTCATATGAAAAACAATAAAGAGAAGCCGGCTGTTTTTGCCGGCTTTTAGTTTTTATACGGTTTCAATTCTGTTCGTATACACTATAAACGTTTATATACGGTATACCGGGTGGCCACGAGTCAATGTGCGTCCCCAATATTTTGGACTATATTTGTTTGATGGTTTCTCATTAAGCATAAATTTCTAAGTGCAACAGTTTCTTCAGATGTAAAAAATTTCAAAAAATAAGTGAGATGCGAATAATTTTTTAATTTTTTTCAAAATGGCCGCGTCAGATGAATGCGATGTAAGAAAATTACTAAGTAGGCTATGGAAATTATTAGTAAGGTTGTAGACTTGTCTGTAAAGAAAAAAATAGTTGTTTGAATTACTGATAGGTACCAGTATTTTTAGGGTTTTTTCAAAAAACGGAATTTAATTTTCATTTTCATTTCCTTAGAGGTTCTGTGAAAATATTTTTAATGGAACTGTATTTTTTTTATTAATCAGAAATAATGATTCATAAACTATAATTTTTTCGCCATTAATCATTTCTTAACGGTATCCTTCGTAATAATAGAAGTATTTTTAAAAAGTAAGCGCCAAGAAATCATTTTAATAAGGTACCTATCTACCTTTAAATCCAAAATTGCAGATAACCATGAAAATGACAGACATTCGCAACAATTGAATTATTCTTGATTTATTCACTAATTTTCTAAAGCAAGTGTATTAAAGTTGTTATAAACAAGAAAATTAATATAAAATAGTTGAAAAATATTCAAGAGATGAAAAAGGTGACATGTTCATTATTTATGGAGAGACGCGATGTAATGCAACTAGAGCACAAAGGATGTATGGACAGAGATATCCAGAAAGAAGACAACCTTCGAGAAATTATTTCGGCCGGTTCGAGCATCAATTTAGAACTGAACCTAATATAGAAATTGAAGAAAGATTTATTGTGGATGAGAAAACAGAAATTAATGTATTAGCTTTTTCCATTTCGGTAAGACAAATTGAACAAGAATTACCAGTTTCCAAAGAATCAGCCAGGAAAATTTTAAAGAAACACGGCTATCGTTCTCATAAATATCAATTGCATCAATTTTTGTATGAGAATGATTATCAACGAAGAATAACCTTTTATGGTTGGTTACAGTTACGCCAATTAAGAAATGAGAATTTTATCAAAAACATTTTGTTCACTGATGAATCGAGATTTACAAACCTTGGGCTACTTAATCGAAACAACACTCGATATTGGGCAATTGAAAATCCTCACATTATGAGACAGGGGCGGTGTCAGGAGCGGTTTGCCTTCAATGTTTGGTTAGGCGTACTGGGCGACCATATCATAGGTTCAATAATTTTTGACGGAACTCTAACTGGACCAAGATATCTAGAATTTCTCCAAAATATAGTAGTTCCACAGCTTAATCAAATTCCCAATACCTATATTGACGAGGTTTACTTGCACACAATGCTATTATCGTTAGGGATTACTTAAATCAATTATTTCCGGCCATTGGATGGCCATGGTCCAGTCAGATGGCCTGCAAGGTCGCCTGACTTGACCCCACATGATTTTTTTAATTTGGGCGCATTTGAAAAATTGAGTCCACATAACTGCTCCAACCACAAGGCAAGATCTGGAAGAAAGAGTTCGACACGAAATTGCACAAATAACACCTCAACAATTACAGAATGTTAGACGTGCAACGATAAGTCACGCTACTCTGTGTATTACTCGTAACGGTGAACAGTTTGAACAATTTTTATAATGGTTTATTGTAATTTAGGTTTTAAATAGTTTTGTTATTCTATTTATTCATGGTTGTAACGTTTTATTAAAATTATTTCTTGTTTAATTTGTGTTTTTAAAAATACTTCTATTACTACGAAAAATATCGTTAAGGAATGATTAATGGCGAAAAAATTACAGTTTATGAATCATTATTTCTGATTAATAAAAAAAAAATAGCACAGTTCCATTAGAAAAAATTCCATAGAAAAATGAAAATTATATTCCGATTTTTCAAAAAAAACCTAAAAATACTGGTACCTATCAGTAATTCAAACAACTATTTTTTTCTTTACGGACAAGTCTACAACCTTACTAATAATTTCCATAGCCTACTTAGTAATTTTCTTACATCGCATTCATCTGACGCGGCCATTTTGAAAAAATTAAAAAATTGTTCATATCTCACTTACTTTTTGAAATTTTTTACATCTGAAAAAACTGTTGCACTTAGAAATTTATGCTTAATTAATGAAAAACCATAAAAAAAATATAGTCAGTTCATTTAATAAAAAAAAGTTGATGTCACTTCCGGTTCAACCGGAAGTGATATTTTCATTCCTGTTAGTCTAAAAGTAGCCTATTGTCTAATTTATGCGTACCAAAAACCAAATTTTTAAATACAAAAACAAACAAAATATCAGAGGCGTAGATTGACTCATCACCCATCAAGGTGCAGAATGTGCGTTTCCAAAACGATTGAAAATGAAAATAATGCCCTAAAATTTGCGTCTTCAATCGGAAAACGCAAACAAAAATCTGATTGGATAAGCCCCCAGCAGGTAGAACGTTATAGCAGAAAAAATATTTGGAATAAACATCTTTGAGATATTACAATCAAATTACAGCTAATCGGTGGTCACTCCAACCTTTTCACAACCCAAATACAGCTGTGAAAACTTTTTACTCCATACTGTGCTATTTGGGGCGTTTCCTGTACTTCCCATCGCTGCTCTTCTTCACGTTACTCCATTTTGTTTGACGTTTAGCTTAAAACTTTATTAATATTAACATATTGTGACTGGTTGTATGATCTCTGACCCAAAACCATAAAATAGTATATTCTGTAATAAGTTTGGAATGAAGCATATGCCATTCCAAACGAATTACAGACTATACTTTTCTACGCCTATAAATTAGGTTTATTTGTGTCTATATGCCTATTTGTTTTACCACTGCAACGGTGAAATGTGAAAGGTTAACTGTTAATAGAAACGTCACCTGTCAACAGAAACGCAAACAGTATTACAAATTGCGCTACTACTGGATGGCGCCACCTAGGCTTGTTACATTCTAGAGGCATGTAATAAATATTATATATCAGCCACTGGAATATAGGTCATTCCTTATTTAAAATCGACATTATAATGCTCATGTTACATAATAGGCGTAGAAAAAAAACTAAAGTAACAAGCAACGTGGTAATTACGTGGCAGCGACTGTAGATTTGACGAATGAAATTATTTATAATACATCAAAGTCGAAAATTTTGTGGCGGCTACGTAATAGGTTTTTTAATTGCCTTATTTATATTTACGCTCTGGCGGAATTTATCTTATAGCTACTCTACCAAGACGGCGAAATGAGATAAACACGAAAGAGCTCCGAGTTTGTTGAAAAAAAAAAAGTACTTGGAGTTTAAAGCAACAGAGCTTGATAGAGATCCTGGGAGCCCTTTGTGCATTTAATTTTGAGTTTTGAGAAGTGTGGTGGTCCACTCGTACAATGTCGGATAGGGTCAAATGCTGCACCCTGTGTAAGCCCTGAAATTGTTTGATGCACTTGAAATAGATTATATATCACTTTGATTTAATTTATTGTCAATGGCAGGGTCCAAAGCTTCACCCTGTATATGCTTTTCTTGAATCCACCGATCCCATTTTGTCACAAGTACGTGTTAAGAATGCGCGGCGCATTCTTGCTGATCTCCTTCTTTTCAAGGTACTGAACAATTTAACACTGCCAAGTGCCTTTTTCCCTTCAAATAAATATGTTTCCCCTCAAGAGAAGAGGAAGCGCACACGCATTCTTAATAGATCTTAGTTACGATGGGATTGATCTATCAAAACACTTTATTTAAAACGAACAAGAATAATTTATTTAATATAACTGAACAGGTTTGGTCAAACGATTTTAACTTATATATTTAATTCACAAAGTTGTAAAACAATAACTTTTCCTACACTGAAATTTCGTTTCGGAAATATTAAGATTAAAATGTAAAAATTTATTAACACAAGTTTAAGAAAGTGAAAAATTCACTTTTTTGTTAGATGCGCGATGGTAGAATATAATTGAGCTTTATTCTTGATACAGCCAAGCAGTGGCACGATTGTAGATTCAACGTTCGCGGCGCACGTATCGAACTGAACTTGGTTGACCTCATCGTGGGCTCGATTGCGCCATATTGCATAAGACAAAGTAAACATGGAAAATTCGGACATGAAAAATATACGACCGTCTCGTCATTAAAATAGGAAATTGTTTAATAAATGAACGAAGTTCGAATTGATTTGATTTCGGAAGTTATTGACGAAAATTGGTTGAAGAAATTTATTCAATTTGAAATGACCCCGTACAGTTGTCCGGAACGTCCTGCACTTAGTGTTGAAATGATATGAAATTGTGCAGATAGGTCAACGGTGAACGAATGGAAGTAAGTTTTGATAGCAATGGGGGACTGAATGAAAATAAGTTTTGATATTGATGGGGGTATTTTAAGCTCATGTGGTGGTGGTATTTTTTATGATGTTAATTTGTAATGATTGAGCTATAATATGATTAATTTGAAAGATCGAGTGTTTCTGTTGATGAATTTGGGTTATTTGAGAATTATAGTTAGTTTGTAAATTTCATCGTAGAAATATGGAGGTTTTCATGAAACTAAGTGTCTTCGGGACTTTTTTTATTATACTTTGACTATGTGAGGTGGAAGAGTTGATTTTTTGACAAATTTTGAAACTTTTGCAATTTTGTGTCTCCCATATATGAAATATACTATACCTGAGATTGAACACCTACACGCCTCTTTGGCTTGAAAAAATAAAAAAAATTGGTGCGAAGTGCTTGAGTGGAGACTCCTGAGGCGGTACGTGCACTTGAGAAGTTAGGGTGATTAATTCTTAAATCGTTGGAACCGGTCAAACGCTTCGCCCTGTACATGTTTCAGATTTATAGTACGCTTGTAATTTATTTATGAGTTCGACTAGCACTTTGTCTTCATTTATTGCTGGGGCAGGGTCAAGAGCTACGCCTGCTCTGTATTTACTTTTCTTTTTTCTTAAAGTTAGAGAAAAATCACTTGAATATTTTATGCGCGAGGGCAGTTTAATTTTAATAATCTTTTTTACTTGGTTTTGGCCAAGGAAGTAGTACGGCCACTCGATTTGTTGAGATTGAAGGTTGACGGGCAAGAATTAAACACTGATTGGTTTAGAGACTTCACTCGCGGAACGCAGAAACCAACTTGTGGTACACCAAAACTGACTTAACCTGAGCTCGTCATGCTCCGGTATTTATATGGTTCGATGGGGACTCGGCTTGCCGAAGTCTAGATAGAGCTGGAAATGTCCACTACCAGTCTATGGGGCTCGAAATTGTGAAATATGGCGCAATTGTTTTGAAAAATTTGAATTCAGGACAGGAAAAAAATTATAAATACGGTAATGAAAAATAGGATTTTTTGATATATAAATGAAAGTTGAATCTAAATTAGTTTTAGAAATATGAGTGAACTGTCTGAATAAATTTCTGAAATTGAATTGGTCCAGTAAAGTAGTTTTGTAAATCTTAATTTAAGCCATATTAATATCCATATTATTTAATATCGTATTGAGAATGTTCCATCGCCGGGCGTTGAAACGAAGTGGAAGTAAGTTTTGATGACTGAAGTGAAGCGAGCAGCCGCGAGTGACTGGCAACGCGTGCGGAATATATGAACTGGAAATAAGTTTTGATATCGGTATATCGGGAAGAAAGTTGTGATGAATGTGATGATGGCTTGTTAGAAATGTGAGTGAAGTATGTTTTCATGTATAAATGGAAGATTGAATGAGAAGTTGATTTGAAGAGGAACATAGTTTATAGAAAATTTTCGGAAATGAATTAAAATATGCTGACTTGGGGTTTGGGGAGTGGTTTTGATGTGAATTGGGATAATGAGGTGGCGGTATTTTTTAGGGCAGTCGTTTGTAATGTTTTGGTTGTAAATTAGTTAATTTGGATGTTTGAATGATTCTGTGGATACAATTCAGATTATTTGTGAATTATCGAGCTTATATGAGTTTTTTCAGAATTATTTGTGAAAAATTGTGGTTTCTGAGAATATTGAGTGTCTGAAGAACTTTTTTTATTGTGTTTTGTCTAGGTGACCTTGAAGATTATTCATGTAGTAAATTATAGCACTTTTGAACTGGTCTGTCTATACCTTAATATTTGAAACGTACTTGAACACGAATTAATTCCCTCGGTTTGGAAAATAAAAAATTGGAACTGCGGGGGGTTAGAGCTGAGACCCTCGAGGGTATTCGTGCACTTTATTTTGTTGTGAGAAGTCTTCTGGTTTACTTTTTTGGTGAAGGTTAGGGTCAACGCTACACCCTGTATAGTGGTCTTCTGGAACAGTCGAAGCACTGCAGTGACAACCTTATCGTTGTTGAACACTGTTTAATTAAAAATGTTTTTTGTTAAGGGTCAATGACTGCACCCTGTATAATAATTCTTTGAAAAAATAACACTTTATTTAAAACGGAACGAACAAATATTTTTATTTATGGTTTTTGATTAACAGAGTTTGGAAAGAATTATTATTTTTACAAAGTTTCTTTTTGGTTGAAACTATTCGACAACATAAATTCTGTCAATAGAATTTATTTAAACTGCTTTTAGAATTATTTAAAATTGTAGATAAATCTGAGAAAATTCACTGGAGAATATATTTTTTAACTTGGCCGTGTCGGCGGGAATTAAAATGTCGCTTTGGACGAAAATAGAAATATTAAAATAAAATAAAAATAGGGGCACTAAAGGCGATACTTAAAACTAACTCTTTTTAACCAGGTTTCGGCCTGGGAAGCTAGATCGGAACAGTTAGTCACGAGAAGTTGCTAGGATGGGTGGTTAAGAAAGTCTGTCTAGACGGTGGGTATTTAAATATTAACCGGACCGAAGCACTAGTACACACTTATTACACTACAAGGAAACTTGTCCCACTTTATCACGTCGCGAAACTAAACTTTGGAGTCACTGCCGAAACTGAACTTGGCTACGGCTTGCGATGCACCGGTATTTATACTAAATTAGAAATGTTTCGTATTTCTCGCCCCATCGAGTCTCGCGGAGAGCTGGAAAGGCGTGAAATCGCTCAGTGCGGGCAAGGATGAGTCATCGATTGCATCATGTTGTGCAATACTTAAAAATTTTGGATTTTGAAAATAATTTTTATATGGACAGATCGGCTATGTGAAGGGGAATCGATTAAAATTTGACTGAAGGTCGGATCATTTTTCGTTTGGGAGTTATTTGAAGTTTTGTGGGCGAAATTTGGCTCGACCCCGTAAGGTATCACGAAGGCCCGCTGTTAAGAGGCTGTAACTTCGTTAAAAGGTATCCAGTTCGTGCGTCAGATAATAAGATTAAGATATTAACAAGGTACAGTACGGGTATGAATCGAGCTGAACGGAGATATAGTATGGGTGTCTGCTATTATACGGGGGTGATTGAAAAGAGGAAAGTTTATAATAGCAGTGGGATTGGGCAAATTCAGCGAAACGATATTCGGGATTTCGAGGCACGGAACGTGAATTGACGTATACAGGGGCTGATTAAAAAGTAAAAATGGAAAATTATTTGAAATGGGTTTTTTAACGTGGGGAAACGGACTCGATGGTTTAATTTAAGATAGTTACATACACGAGGGGTGGTCAAGAAGTTCGAATTTTTTGGAAAGGGGGATTGCTTATAAAATCGGGACGTATTGAAGGGCGATGATGAGAATTTGTGTTTAGATGAAGAATTCGACTAAGTTAAAGAATATACGGGGGCTGTATTTTTGAATTTTGTTTTTCGTGATGATTTGGTTACGGATGAGTGGAAATGAATGTTTTTTGTCTGAATTTGATGAATTATGGTTATTTGTGAATTATCGATGATTGGCTAATTTTCTCTGATTTTTTTGAGTTGAATTACAGTTTTTTGATAAGACTGAGGTCTTATTGACTTTTTTTATATAGTTTGCCAGGTGGCATGAGATTATTTGATTTTTTACTAATTTTTGGAGTTTTTTGCTTTTTCATTATGACTGGTAGGGGACATACCCTACAACATACTATAACATCACCCATCCAACTCACGGACTCGATCAATGCTGCTTAACTTCGCCGATCGAAGTCTTGGTGCTTAACCGATGACCGTACCTCACTTCATATTCGTTACACATTCGAGGTTCCTATTTCAGTTACTGCTACATTGGTGTTAGTTGGGATTTTTGTATACCTCAATCAATTTGTTTACTTAAAAAAAGCCACTAAATATGATCCTCTAACAACAATTGAATGTAACTAAATCAATAACGTACAGATTCTGTTCCATTTTCATATTGCACATTAAAAACTGTTTACCACTGAATTAGTGTTATCGGTGTGAGGTTATTTAGATGTATTGTAAGGTTATTATATCGTAATCTTCCGAAAAAATAAAAATATTTTTTATATGCTATTTCTGCAGAGTTGGAGTAAGACTTGGAGAACATGATATGGAGACAGAAGAAGACTGCGATCCAGAAGAACATTTCTGTGCACCTCCTCCTCAAGATATTTACGTAGAAAATGTAAAAATTCACCAAGAGTATAATCCAAAAACGTATGCTAATGATATCGCCTTGATTCGACTTTCCAAACCGGCTAACTTTAATTTTTGTAAGTATTGTCTAATGTCTAACAGGGTTTTTAAATCTCTTTATCGATTTAAGAAACACATTAAAATTAAAATTTTCAAATATTAATTTTTCTTTTACAGCTAATGTTCAACCAATCTGTTTGCCAATGGAAGACATGGATTTAATCGGAAAATTTGCTGTCGTTACAGGATGGGGAGTTACCGAAAATGGTAGGGATATTGCTGATACGTTTACTTTTTTGTATCAAAACAATGATTTATGATACCCGTCTAAATTTCGAATAATGCGGTATTTTTTAAATCATATTATTTAGATTCTGGCGGAGTTTAGCATTAGCTACTCCACCGCTCAACCAGAACACATAAACAGAGACGATTACACAAAGACCATTCCCTACGATATTGCCATCTGTCGTAGCTGAGACTCGAACTCAGAAGTGGTACAGCAACTAGCTGTGTTGTCTCTCACTCAACCCCATCAAATCCACTGGTACCAACTCGGTAATACAATAAAAGATACTACTAAATTTCGGTCATTTTCGGCTACTCATTACATATTCAAATAGAGATGGATTTACATTAAAAAAAAATAGTTGTCCTATTTTCTTTGCTCACGATAGTACATGCACCAACAGCCTAAAAACACGATTCTAATATAAGGGGAGACTAAGGACTCGGCCATGTATGCGTATTCCCACAATGCACAAGCGGCGAATATGCTGCTGAAGGCGCACATGGCTCGTGCCATGACTTATTACGACCGGTGGAAGATTCGGGTGAACGCTGAAAAATCGGAGGCGATAGTCTTCACGCGCCGATTCACAGAAAATAAAATTCTAACACCAATCTCGATCCGGGGAAACAAAATTCCTACCAAGAGGTGCGTGAAGTACTTGGGGGTGGAACTAGATCAACGACTGACATTTAATACCCACATCAATGAGACGATACGGACGGTCTACTCCCTATCCGCTCATGGGCACAGGTAGCAGACTTAAGCTGGGAGATAGTCACTGCTAAGATTATGAGTTTCTATCCACTTCCGTTTTAATTTTTGAATCACACCTTTGTTGCAATTAACTTCATCTGCACGCATTGTTGAGACAAACCTTGTCTTAGTCGAATGATAATATAATCATTTTCTGCTTCACACAACTCATGGTAAGATATAATGAAGTAATAAATAAAAATATATTTTTGTTCACGACTTTTTTATAATATATCGATTACACTTGTGTTTCTTCAACTAAAATTATATTCATTCACTACTGTACTCAGGTGAGTGATTGAAACTTCACCCTCGTGAATAATAGCCATCATTATATATTCCTTAAATAATATACTATTACTCAGTGGCGGTCCGATCGAGGACCATAAGGGCCCGGGTCCCCCATGGACACATGAACTTTTTAACCTCGTTTGTAACTATCGATTACCAATTATTAAGATCTCTCTAACTAGGGGCGAGCCTAGGTGCGTCTTTACTATGTACATACTTCGGTATGCGATGTAAAGCAACGACAGGCGCAGTTAGTACTTGGATGGGTGACCATTCCAACGGAAACCGCGTTCTCGCCTCACACATCTTCCAGCGGCTTGTATATCAGTGTATGCGCGGAAGCTATACAACCTTAGGCGAGAGTTGTATAGGAGATATACCATCCTTCGGAGGGGATGTAAAGCCGTCGGTCCCTTGTCTATTAAATGTTAGGCAAGTAAAAGATTCCTAGTCTTCTTAAGGGAAGAGGTTCGGCAAAATTCCTGGTTGGGGATAGCTCGTCTACAGGCGTCGGTGTTAGGCTTCAGTAGCGGAAATAGGCCGACGTTAAATAAATGTATAAAAAAAGAAAAAAATCTCTCTACCATACATTTACTTTCAACAGATCACAATAAAATCACAGTAATATTGATCTTTCAAAAAATTTTCTCCCACCGATCCCCTTGCAGCTGACGCTACGTGTACATAGCTGTGCTGTCCATCTTTGACGGCCCTCTCCACGTCGAAATTCTGGGACCGCCACTGCTATTACTTAATATGACACGGATAGTAATACAATAATATTGTGATTGATATGCCGGCCGTCATTAGTTTTCGGCGATGATCAATTAAAATATTTTTAATTCTAGGCCGTAGAAGCTCACAGCTACAAAAAGTATCCCTCCCAGTACTACCAATCTCAAAATGTCAGTGGAATTACAGAAAATTTGCACCTGTAACTACAAAACAGATTTGCGCAGGAGGTACAAATGGAAAGGACTCATGTGGAGGAGATAGCGGCGGACCACTGATGTATGTGGGATCGATTAATGGAAGCCCAAGATTTGTACAACAGGGACTAGTTTCATATGGTCCAAGAAATTGTGGATCAGATGGACAACCTGCTATTTACACTAGAGTGTCCAAGTATATAGAATGGATTTTGGATAATCTAAAGCCATGATTAATGTCTTATTATTGATTTAATTTTTAAATGTTTCAAGTTGCGTTTTCTAATCTGGTATTAACGTACAAATTGTATGACACTTTCAGAATTTTTATTTTTTTCTGATGCAATTTGGACTTTCCATCTGTTTTCACAAGTAATAATTTGAATTTAAAATTTCATCTATGCTAAAATTTTAAAAAAACTATAT
Source organism: Leptura quadrifasciata (assembly GCA_963675555.1). Classification (NCBI taxonomy): domain Eukaryota; kingdom Metazoa; phylum Arthropoda; class Insecta; order Coleoptera; family Cerambycidae; genus Leptura; species Leptura quadrifasciata. The sequence goes on along the minus strand of OY776674.1, from coordinate 54,856,338 downwards.
GTGTTCGAAACAAAGTAAAATGACGAAACCTTATGGGTGTTAAATTAGAACAAATTACATTACATAGATCAATAGTATGTGTAAAGAATTTTAATATTAAATATATACTGTACGAAAACTATGGCTAAATGTGAAAAAAATACTTCAGTAATTGTTGGATCAGATCAGAAATAAAAATATTATTTTTGAATATCAATTCTTATTTATTCTAATGATAGAATTGTTTTAAAACATTTTAGAAACATCGTTAAAATGTATTAATAGTGATATTTAAGTCAATCTTGAATTTCAACGACCTATAAATAGTATATTACACTACGAAGGAGGTAGGTAGGTTTTACCAGTCGAGGAGGATTTTGCGCCCGAGCGTAGCGAGGGTTGGCAACAGAGTACGAGACTGGTCAAAACCACCTCCTGCGTGGTGTATAACGTTCTATCTGCTCCCCTACTGTTCATGAAATAAAAAATCAGATTTTACATTTCTTGATCAATTTATTTTGACAGCGATACCTTAATTTTTTAACATTCGTGGATGTCAAGTAGTCTGCTTTGATTTTGTTGTTACTAAGGCGTAGTTAACAAACGCGAGGGAAGTTATCCAAATTTTGTGAATAATGTTACTAATAATTGAAATAATTGTACTATTACTGTAAATATTAATGAATAATTAATAATATTTCAAGTTCAACAATTTTTGATTTGCATGATTCGAAATCACTTATTTCCCCAAAGGAGGTAAGTAACTCACTTACTTCCCGTCGTCAATAGCAACTAGCACTTTACCGGTAAAATCAACTTACCTGTTTGAAAATAAAGTAGCAATAGTCTACTTACCATAGTGGGAGCAGATAAAAGTCTTTACCTACGATCACTACTGCAAATAGTAAAAAACACACTAAATGCCATCTATGTAACTTGAATTTTTCGTATTGTAAACAAAACGCACGGGACACAGAAATTCAATAATATTATTCAACACATATTATATCAGTTGTGACAGCGTTTGAAAATTACGTAGGCGAATTTATTTGTTTAAACCCCGCATCAGCGATATAAGCCACCTATAATTGCTCTGTGTCCCGTGCGTTTTGTTTACAATATGTAATAGATTTCTTTTATTTTTAATAAATATGATCGTAGGTAAAGTATAATACATAATTCACAATTACGCACTCATAGAAATACTTTTCCATTCGTGCGTAATACGCTTCTTACAGCACTCATTACGCAATATACTATTACAGGATTATATCGGAGAATTTTAGTGCAAAAATGATAAGTGTAGGTACGGTGTTAAAACATACATAATTGATTAGCATTAGCAGTACTAGCACTAAGGTGGATAATAAAACATTTGAGGAGGTAAATAGTGTAGAGTTTCACAAACAAATATGCTTGATCCATTCTTGCTATTTGTCAATGATATGCAGATATGCTTCTAGAAATTCATGTTAGTCTATCTGTTGACAACATCTTAAACATCTGCTTCTTGGAAAATTTTTTTTTTGAATATAACCTATAAGTCATTAAATAATGAATTTGCCATTTCTTAAAATAAATAAATTAAAACTGTGTAATAACAGTATACAATTTATGGTATTAGGATTCAAAGAAAAGTATCAAAAATATCTGAAAAAAAATGATGCATTGAATATGCCTTTACCTATTAAAATAATTAGAAGATATTTAGATCTGCAACTAAATTTCAACAATGAAGTGAACTTATATCTGTAAAAATAGATAAAAAGTAGGTTAATTCTACCTAGATACAGTGTAAACTGCTAATAATATCCATCCGCATTTCATTTATCGTTGTTCTCTTTTAATCTAATATAACAGATCGGAAATAAATAGGCTATAGATAATACTGCATAGGCCTGTGAGGGTAATACTACATTATATTATATACCTATTGTTTTGTAAATAATACGCTAAATCAGTTTTGGTGGCTCACGCTTGAGCAGAGCGTTGAAAAGGCCAACACGGAATAAATATACAAGATTGGGAACAATCATCTATCTATTTATCTTCAAAACTTTGTACAAACCAAAACTCACTTTTGTAACTACATCTAAAAATGATTATAACATAGAATCGATCAGGGACACTAAGGCCCTTTTGGAGTACTTTGTGAGGGCCCACCGGGAAGTTCCCATATTCTGGTGGACCACTACATGTAGAGATGGTTGAAACATTTGCATCTCGAAAAATTCTATTCTGTGAAAAATTTCGCCGTAATGCTTTGCTAAGTAATATAAAAATGCTCCAAACTTGGCATTATTTAATAGGAAAACAATATCTAATTTGTGCAATAATTAGCTTAGAATTATACCAATATACTCATATTGTAATATTGTATTGCTAAAACATTCTTGTAAATTATTGTAAATAACTACTGTATTTGCTAGATAAACTTAGTCGTTAATATTAACTGAGTGTTAATTCAGTAACGAATTCTTAACTTAACAAATTATGTTTTGAGAAAAAAGAATTGTACGAACTACTTATTTACCCTATAAATATATCTTCAATCCTAGGAATATTCCCGTCGGGATTAAATTGAGTGTAATCTAAAATTTACTTTTAAAAAGAAGATACTTCTAAATTTTCAAAGCTTGAATGGTATGACATTTATTGAGTAGTTTTAGACTGGTTATTGGAGAAGCAGTTGAAGAAAACAATTTCTCGTAACAAATATACAACACTAGCAAGATCGAAGTATATGTGAAGGTATCTGAGGGCTCAGTGTTGTATCCTGTGCTATAGTCCAATGACGTTTTCTCTTGATTTAAGCTATGACTGTTGTTCCCTACAATTTTGCGGGTAACTAGGAAGAAGTTCTCCGTATTTTGGTTAGATCTATCGTACCCACAGGATCAAGCAAGTTAGGTTCTTTAAAGTATAAACACAGAAATACAAGAAGATGTTATTGGTAACGTTCGTATATTGAGTTCTTTCAAAATGTAAAAACATATAATATAAAATATGTAGTTCAATATAGCAATTAACACAAATTATTTTTGGTTCCATACCACATAGGGTCAATATGGGGAACTCGAAAAGGTAGTTCCCAACTCCCAGTCAAGGAATAGTTGATAGTGAGCAATCTACGGCATTAACAGACTCGATTGGAGAATGTAATGTGTTGCTGTTATTATTTATAGGCTTGCGCACTTGCGTATTCTCTTTGTACGTAATTGTCTTTTAAAAGTTCCTACGAGCGAATTTAAAATTTGACTGAATTAACTCTACTAGGACAGGCATTTGAAACTACCTGCGATGCAACGGGCTAAGTTACATGTGACTTTCCAGCGGTAAAGCTTACTAATGACATGAATAATAAAGATATTTGACTCACGGGGTCGTCTAGTGATTGACCTTGGGCAACCGTGGCCTATGACTTCTGTATTCTTCGCCAAAATTAATTGTAAGTTTCGCGTTTTTCTTTATCTGAGGTTTGGACGTCGTTTTCCTCCAAAAATCTCCGAAACCCTCCCTCGTTCAAACTCTGCTCAGCACGTCACTCGACTTAATAGATCCTTCGTATAGATACACTGTACGTTGCTTTAATACCATGTGAAAGAAAAAATTACATTTGAAAATTATTGTGATAAGAACGTTTTTCGTTGCAGTTCCTCATTATACAACTATAGGCGTAAACCGCATTTCGTACGAATTCTCTGCGTTTAAATAGAAACCCATACTTCCATCGACTCGGCAGAGACGAGGTATTGTTCACATGATGCAAAACTTTATCCAGAGAAGGAATCATTGAATTTCTTTGAAACAATGGCTAAGGGTTTTCGATGCAGTGGAGAAAATTGTCTTCAGAAGTATTTTGACTTTGTCGCTACAATTCTCGTCTGTTAAGGCATCTTTCGTAGTAATTTCGTTTTTAGAACGTCTGAAAAGTCAATATAGTTTTGATTTGCAAGAATCTTACTCGACGCTGCACGTGGCCACAACATTTAGTGCTAGTTCCGAAGAAAGTCAAGTTAAGTGTTTTTTTATCCTTTGCCTCTGATTGGGTTGGATGCATAAATATGTTCAATAGCAATATTATCCCCGCGATTATGGACACATATCAGTAGGTTGTAGCCATCCTTTTTTTGAAAAGTATTCAACAAGTTGTAGTAATCATCGTCCTTTTTCTCATTTACCGAGGTTCCAATCTTTTGCAGTTGTTTTTCCTGTGGCAGAAAGTATTCTGTCGTACTTAAATACAGTTAAGGCCTGGAAGACATTTTCCAAACCATTAACTATAGTACAAAGTGCCACATTGTCTTTGTCTGCTGAAGGTCTCTCGTCATGTTATCCGCGAGAACTGATAATAAGGTTTTTGCAGCTGAGCTGAAGCCTGGCTCGCCCATGTTAAATATTTTATAAGATTTTTTCAAAATACCAGCTGAACTTCGTTGAACTTTTCTACTTTTATCACAGCACTCGCTCGGCCATGAACGTATCTAGCTTTCTTCATACAAAAATGCTTGTGTTTGTTGGAACTATTTTTTCCAGCTCGGTTGTTTATGAATAGAGTTTAAATATCTATATCTTTGACAATTTTTAGTGTCGAACTTAAAAGGTTATCTTCATCAATTAGGAATCCCATATTTTCACAATCAAGTATCGAGATAACGTTTTCAATGTCTTTCCTAAAGTAAGAATCGAATGCACAATATTCCTATGATTGGTGAAACTGTTTTTTTTTAAAACTATTTCTTGGTACATTGAAAACTGTATTAGTTGTTGCTCCAGGCATGCTTTCAGATATGGCTTTTGAAGCTTAATTAACTTTGACCAGAGAATTTTTAACTTTAGCGGTTCAATGTCCGTTGCGATCGAAATAATAGAGTGGGCCTAGCACGAGTTGGATAGATGGCGCCTATCAACTATGTTACATTTCGAAATTGTAAGTATTTTATATACCATGTATGGGCGGGAGAATCTCTGTGTCGGTCTTTACAGTCTACCTTGCATTGATGAGAGCCAGTTCGAAACTAAAATCTGCAAGTGGTGTGGAACGACTCACAAGAGCTCCTTTAAGTAGAAATTAGTCTTTCGACCAGTGTGTGTTACAATCGAAGCTTTTAGAGGGCAGAATGTTAACAAAACGTAACATTTCAGTCACAAGCTCCTCCATAAATCATAAGGAATAACCACACTGTAACCAACAGCTATTCTCCGGACTATACTTGTCCCACGTAGCGTTGAATGGCAAGCCTGGCGTGTACTAATCACATATTACCAACATAATGCTTCGACGAAGCGACACGTATAGTCCGGAGAATAGCTGTTGGTTGCAGTGTGGTTATTCCTTATAATTTATGGAGGAGCTTGTGAGTGAAAATTACGTTTTGTTAATATTCTGCCATCTAAAAGCGTATTTCAACTCATGCTAAGTCCAGTTAGGCTATTACTTCGATTACAACAGATACTGGGCTGCTAGATGGCGCCTATCGACTACATTACATTTCTAAAACGTAAGTACTTCGTGATGTACCATATAGTCGGGGATATTGACGTATATAAAAGAGAGAGCGGCAGCGACAAAAACAATTTGAAAGGGATTAAATTTCTTTAAAAGTACAGATTACCAATATGAGATACGAGGAAATATTTAAGGTTATTTATATGTCTCTATGTTTTTATAGGACTTACACTATAATGACCTTTAATTAATCTCCGTGTTTCCCAAATAGAGTATAGGTGTGATGGCGGACGACACGCAAATATAAAAATTAGGTACTTATTTGAATTCAGAGCATTCATAGGAACATCATTTAAAAAAAATTAATCGTCTTATTTTGATTAACGTCCTGGTGAAATTTAATATCAACTTCACCACTCGATTAGGGCACACGCACACGTATACACAACTACAAGCGCAACAACCATTTTCTGCGATGTTGTCGTTTACCGCAGTTGAGATTCGAACACAAGAGGGGAAAATGTATAAGCGCTAAGCCACCTTTTCTATATAATACGCATAATATGGGGAAGTACAAATAAACAAATAATGCAATGTAATAAGGTCCAGATTCTTATTATCTTTGATTAAGAGTAGTTTATGTTACTACTCTGTGGTATGATCTATCTATATCGATTATTTTATAAATTTTATTTTATTTAATAATCACATTGTTGTCTCTTGTCTCTTTGCGCTTGTAATCCCGTTGTTAGTAATCTATCAAATCAATAATAACAAGATTAAAAATGTGACACTACGATATTTACTGCAAATAAATGGTTTAATAAACAATTTATAATCCTTTCATCCAGAAAATATCGCTTCTTTTAATTATTTGGAATATTAACACATGAATTTATGTAGAAATCTTCATTTTCTCAACTTTACAAGCACTGAAAATTAATAATTTTCCTCATTTTTTTGGTTTTTATGATATTATTTACCAGATTTGTTAAAAAAAATTGTAAAACGTACCGCGTAATGCTATCTTTACTGTAAATGTTTATCGAATCGATTTTTTTACAAAATTAAGGAAAGAGATTGATGTGCAGAGTTATGTATTTTTCTCAGTTTGTTCATACATAACTACACAATTAAAAATATCATCAACAAAATTAGTAGTTCTTCAAGGATCTGATAATTATTTCTCCTGTATACAGCAGATATTTTTGCAAATTTAAAAGTTATGGAAACACATGCATACATCTATAACATTCTGTTAATATACACACCTTCCACCCAACAAACGCTGAATATGAAATAGTTGAACTGGTAAAAGAAACAATTGATTTTTAAAAAAATTTAACTAATATTTAAATTGGAAGTACACTGACAGTTGAACACTGAAAAGTATTAAATAATTTACAAAAAAATCTATATCCCATAGAACCTGTTAACACTTTGAAATAACTCCTGCATATTCCATTTGTGAAAATCACAATGAATAGGGAACAACCAGAAGTCGTCATTTTAATTCACAGGTACCAAATTCAGTTGACTTATTGTATCATTTAAGGTATTAATTATGAGCGGAAATATCAATCATAAATACCTCTAATCTATAACTTATAATTTATGAATTGAAATACTTTTTACAAACTCCGTGATACGTAGGTACATACACATACGTATCATCAGTTCCTTATCTATTGCGACTTGGCAAATTTACAAGTTTATTCTGCGGAAAGAATATTTAATTTAATGATATCATTCAATATTATCCGTTATCCACTCCAAATATCTATCAACTCTTGTGTAAATAGGTGGTAATTCTTGAACACCGCAAGTCAACGTAGATGCAAACGATACAAGTCCAACTTGAAAATTTCTCAATTCTCCATCTATATCAAGTGTAGCATTAGAAAGAGGTCCTCCGCTATCTCCCTTACAGGCATCTTCTTTCATCCCGTTTGCGCAAATTTGATTTTGGGTCACAGGTTGTACCTAAAATCATCAAATTCGGTACAATAAATGTTTGAACATGTTATGTACAGTGTTATGAGACAAACGTTCGTTTGAGTAAAGCAGATGTGACCTTAAATTTGGTAGTGAAATCCGAACCATTCTTTAGCTGTACAACATCTCAATAAATTAATATTATAAATGTTCACAAATAGTAATAATCTAGTAAAATTATATCTTGCGGGTAGATCCCAATACGTACAATACTAGAATATGAAATTAAACAAAAATACAAATATTGTGATGCTCCCAGAGGCCGAATTGGGTCTCGTTTCTTTAACTCAGTCGGGATTATTGGGAAAGAATAAAGTTGAAAATTAAAAATGTAGCCTATTTATAACTTAAAATATGGTCATATTAGTGGAGTGTGAGTACCTCCCCCTCGTTTTCGAGGATGCTGAATACGATGGTGCTGGTAAAATTTCTCTTTGGATTTGCGAAACCCTCCAAACGGATACCCCCCCCCCCAAAAGGAGTTAAACGCTTATCACATCTTTTCCACCGGTGAATCTTAGCGTACCCCTCGTTTTCGAGGATGCTTAACACGGTGGTGATGCTCCAACCTCTCTAACGGTTAATAAACGTTTTATATATATATATCCGTTTTCGAGGATGCTGAGCACGATGGTGATGGTCAACATTTCTTCCGACCCGCTCCAACCCCCCTAATGGCTAACGAACACCTCCAAAAGGGGTGAAAATCATTTTTTTTATATCACCGGATAACTGTATATACCACCCACAAAAGAGATTTTTCAAGCCTTCCGGGAGTGTAGCCGTTAGCGGGGTTAGAAGGGGTCACAAAAAACATTCAGCATCACCACCGTGTTCAGCATCTTCGAAAACGGGCGTCACATGCATTTTGCTGGTGATATAAAAAAGTTTTTCACCCCTTGCAGAGGTTAGAGGGGTTGGAGGGGCTCAGAAAATACATTCAGCATCACCACCGTGTTCAGCATCCTCGGAAACGGGGAGTACGCTCACCTTTGGAAAAGATATGATAAGCGTTAACCCCTTTTGGGGGTGGTTTTGCCGTTTCGGGGGTTACGCCATTCCAAAGAGAAATTCTACCAGCATAATGTATTGTTGTAGAATTTCTAGTGTCAATAGTATTCGAGTTTGAGTAATAAATGTATACCGATCTTACCTCTGGTGGAATAACTTTGTTACAATCTGATTGCTTCCACACGCGGACTTGTGCGAATTGAAGGACTGATGATCCTCCTAACTTTTCTAAAAATAAACATATTCATTAGTAGTTTACACATATTATCAAATACTCAAGTTGATAATTAACTATTCAAATGATTGCCTGTTTTAAGAAATACATGATCTGTACTACTACAACTATAATGTTATCTATCTGCCTAGCTAGGCAACTGCAGCACGACAATCTATATCAATCCAGGGTGTCAGGAAATTTCGTTGTCATTCCGTTGTTACTGGATAAATGGATACAAAAATATAAAACAGTCCCTATGAGCATGGATCCGCATCTGGGCGATTGAACACTGAATCAACTTGACTAGTTAATATGGGTAAATATCAATGAAAAATCTTGTTTTAGTTAACGTAATGAGGCTAATTTTGAATGTGGAATTTGGTATATGTTTTCAGTTTGTATCTGAACTAATATATGTTTATTTCTATCAAACCGGGGACGATTAAATTCGGTTCTTTTTAGTAACCAGGTGAAGTTTTAATTTCAAACTGATTGCAAGTAGTTTAAACCGCGAGAGTTAATTGTTTAAATTAGTTTACGCTCGAAATTAGCAATATAAACAATATTAAATTCATTTTTTTTTCTGAAATAATATAAGTAATTTATTTGCAATCGATCCCAGTCAACTAAATTGTCCAGAAATTGTTGTTTATATCAAGTGATGCTACCGGTTATAAACATTTTGCTACGCCGCGCCGTCGATTGATGACCGTCTGACTCACATGTGACCGCGCAATGTGCGTTAAATAGGCTGAATTCTATTTTGTGGTAATTTTGGACTTCGAATATTTTCAGTATTTTTCTGCAAATAATTTTAATTTGTGTTCGTTATATTTTGGTAAATTCTGCCCTAAGTAACTTGTAGTATCTTTAATTAACCGATAGTGTCTAGTAAATCCGGGAAGACATTTTACCGTGAATAATACCCTCAGGGGACACTGCCTTTAAGTGGGACACTCCAGAGGTGTTACGCCGAAGTTTTGTCCTGTAAATTGCAATTTTTATTTTAATTTCGCCAAACGACTATTTTTCCGTGAAATTCTCAGTCGGGGATGCTACCTTCAAGTGGGACACTCCACCTGAATCGAACTGTAATAAATTAATACCATACGCGATTGTAATAAGCAAAGACAAATTAATATGTAGTAAAATAAAACTTGACGTTTGAACTCGTTTGTCGTATAAATTTTCTGTGCAATAGTAGTCACACCGGGTTATTGTCAGCGAAATTCTCAGTCGGGGACGCTACTTTTAAGTGGGACACTCCAACTGAGACGTGCCGTATTATAATTTCAGTCCGGGTAAATTTTTCGTGAAATTTCTCATTTGGGGACGCTGCCTTTAAGTGGGACACTTCAATTGAGACGTACCGTTACTTCGCATTTCTAAATTAGATTCACGGAGTATTTTCCGCAAAATTATCAGCCGGGGACGCTGCCTTTAAGTGGGACACTCCAGCTGGGACGTACCGCCCTATTCAATAATTAAACATTCCATCACTGGGTTCACCACGTCAAGTTCGCAAATCTAGCTGTTTAATAGTATCAAAAATTACTTTATTTTTGTAAGAAATTTCAAAAGTTGAATAATAGTCTGTCTGTCATAAAGTTAGTCGAAATTAAATTACTGTTGCATGTGTGTCAAACTGCCGACTTCGCTTTGCTTGTCATACATGTCACTTCATTAAGTTTTCATTATTTATTTTGCATTTATATATTATCATTTACTTGCTTGCATTCAGTTTTTACAAAAACCTGGTCAACGATTATAGTAGAAATTTTAATTAGAGAAGCAAAAAAGGAAAAGTAATAGTAAACTAGAAATTAGAACACTTCCAGAAACTCGGGTAATTAAAAATTTTAATATATTTGAAATATCTTGAAATACCTACCATATCGTAAGTTGATTTTTGCTTTTAACTGTAAATATTCTCAACATATTATTAAAACATTCTTTGTGCCGTATTTTGAGTCTCTACTCTAATTTGTACTGCCCAGAATTAGTAAAAGTGTTACAAAAATAAAATCATTACAGCTGTCTATTCCATGAGAAAGACGGCCTAAGTTTCGACCCCTGGTAATAAACCGTCTTCACTGATTCTGTCTAGGGCCTTCTATCATACAGCTGATAGAGAAAGTGGTGTTTCTATACTTTAAAACAGAAACTGGCGCTCGAGGCAAAAACCGCTTGCTTTGGTCCTAAAGTGCAAGTTTAAGTTTAGGTTATGATAAGGGTGGAGCAGGACTGGTAATAAGAAAATTTAGAAGACAAACCAGAACAAACAGAAACGAGGTGGAGGTAGGAAAGAGTTAAATGTTTAAAATTTTATAAAGAGAAGGCCAGAGTTGTGGTTAGTGAAAAGTTGGCTAGTGAGGTTGTCGAAAAATAGGCAATGTCTGGTAAGGGTGTTTTATTCCGAAATGGGCGATATGCTGTCTAATTTGTGCTATGTTGAGGTTAGCGGACTATCATACAACTTAAACGCGCCAATATCCATTGGCTTGATGACGGTCTCGATAACTAGGGCCGAGTAGGACTACTACTCTTTGCTCCTAGATTATCTCTGTAAACCTGGACCGGCCTTCGTGATAGGTGGGCCCGCTTACTTCTACCAGACCCAGCTCGCAAATGCGAGATGTGTCGTGGTATTTTCTGCGGACCTCCCCTGGTCCTGGCTCTTCAACCTCGCTGGCAGAGGTCTCTTCTGGCGCTCTTCTTGTCTTGATATTTTCTTTCTTCGCCAGCTTGTAACCCCCGTGGGTAGTCATCGGTCTAGTTGGGTTTTAGGAAGTTTTGGCTGGGATTGACTGCCGAGTATACAGTTTCTAAGAAATTTCCCTGATGTAGTTTGTTATTGGGGTAATGTCGTGCCAGTGTGTATAGAGATCTCTAAGAGTTGTATTTGTATTTGTTAGTAATCGATATGAGGTGCATGAAATTGTGCCCTAATTAGTTTTTAAAGTATAATTTTCTGTTGGTTTATATTTAAAATAAACATTTCCTTTCAGTCTATTGTTAGTGAATGATGAACATGGAAATACTAGCAATTCAGTCACTGGTCCCAGTTTCTAATTTCATGTATTAGGAGGAATATGAGCATTATGATGTCGGTTTTAAATAAGGAATGACCTATGTTCCAGTGCCTGATATGTAACATTTATTACGTGCCTTTAGAATGTAATAAGCATAGGTGGCGCCATCCAATAGTAGTGCAATTTGTAATATTGAGTAGTGGTGAGAGGTAAGTGAAACCTCTCAAATGGTCAATTGCTACTATACACCATAGATGTCTCTATGGGCGTATAGCGACTTGCGATTCTGCAAGTACCTGAGAGCGGCGACCTTTCAGTCCTAGGTGGACTTAACCTACTGTTATAATATATGATTTGCAGGAAACAACTACTCAGCGGGCAAATACCCCGACCTGCATTGAATTACACCTTACAAATCATTAAAGAGTGGTAACCAATATCATTTGTCAACTCCCTGACCAGACATAGACCGGTTTCGAACTTATTAGTTCTCATCAGTATGCCATAGGTCATGGAGCAGACAAATGATAGTGGCCAACCTGCTAGTTTTATACAAACTATAGTAAATTGAGTAGTGGTGAGAGGTAAGTGAAACCTCTCAAATGGTCAATTGCTACTATACACCATAGATGTCTCTATGGGCGTATAGCGACTTGCGATTCTGCAAGTACCTGAGAGCGGCGACCTTTCAGTCCTAGGTGGACTTAACCTACTGTTATAATATATGATTTGCAGGAAACAACTACTCAGCGGGCAAATACCCCGACCTGCATTGAATTACACCTTACAAATCATTAAAGAGTGGTAACCAATATCATTTGTCAACTCCCTGACCAGACATAGACCGGTTTCGAACTTATTAGTTCTCATCAGTATGCCATAGGTCATGGAGCAGACAAATGATAGTGGCCAACCTGCTAGTTTTATACAAACTATAGGAAATTGGATAGTGGTGAGAGGTAAGTGAAACCTCTCAAATGGTCAATTGCTACTATACACCATAGATGTCTCTATGGGCGTATAGCGACTTGCGATTCTGCAAGTACCTGAGAGCGGCGACCTTTCAGTCCTAGGTGGACTTAACCTACTGTTATAATATATGATTTGCAGGAAACAACTACTCAGCGGGCAAATACCCCGACCTGCATTGAATTACACCTTACAAATCATTAAAGAGTGGTAACCAATATCATTTGTCAACTCCCTGACCAGACATAGACCGGTTTCGAACTTATTAGTTCTCATCAGTATGCCATAGGTCATGGAGCAGACAAATGATAGTGGCCAACCTGCTAGTTTTATACAAACTATAGGAAATTGGATAGTGGTGAGAGGTAAGTGAAACCTCTCAAATGGTGTATAGTAGCAATTGACCATTTGAGAGGTTTCACTTACCTCTCACCACTACTCAATTTACTATAGTTTGTATAAAACTAGCAGGTTGGCCACTATCATTTGTCTGCTCCATGACCTATGGCATACTGATGAGAACTAATAAGTTCGAAACCGGTCTATGTCTGGTCAGGGAGTTGACAAATGATATTGGTTACCACTCTTTAATGATTTGTAAGGTGTAATTCAATGCAGGTCGGGGTATTTGCCCGCTGAGTAGTTGTTTCCTGCAAATCATATATTATAATTTGTAATATTGTTTGCATTTCTGTTGACAGTTGACGTTTCTATTGACAGTTAACCTTTCACGTTTCACCGTTGCAGTGGTAAAACAAATAGACATATAAACACAAATAAACCTAATTTATAGGCGTAGAAAAAGTATAGTCTGTAATTCGTTTGAAATGGCATATTGTGCGCGAGCGGAAGTTTGGCACCCGAGCGAAGCGAGGGGGACGGTCCGCGAACTCACGGAGAAAGTATATAAAAGTAGGTTCAGAGAAACGATAACGTGAAAAATTATTTAGAAGTGGATATTAACCATTCACTCCCAATTTGATGGAGTTACATCGAATATGAGTTTAACAAATTTGAAATAAGTTGCTGGATCATCCGATTTTCAATGTATATCGGGCATATAATGTCTTCTTCTATAGTTGTTTAGCTAGTTTATTCGAGGTGTTTGCAAGAAAATCACGATAACAATCGTGGTACATCGGAATATATGTTACTATACTAATATTTATATTATCGGTGTTAGGAGGCCAATAGTTTATGTAAATATTTCCAGACGTTCTGCAACAAAATACGTTTTTGTTATAGAGGAAAAAATATAGTTATAGTGCGGGAAAGAGGAAATTGAGAGGGGGGTGCGAGGTGAGACGCTAAGAAGGCAGGCCCGGACTTAACTATATTGTGTACGTATGTCTGTTTACGCTTTTAAAGGACCACGCAATTTTCTTATGGAAAAGTGACTTGCGTTAAATTGGTTGAAATTTTGATATGTTGTGTATCCCATCTCTCTGATCAAATGTCTCAATTGGCACAAATTGACAAACTTTCACAGTCTTGAGATAAAGCTTGCGAAAGTAAGAATTATCGTTTATTTGAGGTGTATGGGTCTGGGTTAAATCAGTACTCTTTTTTTTGCTTCTAGGGTCTCACAGTGGTTTGAAAACACCTCATAACTGTCATGGTTTATTTATTGAAATATTACATCATATAATCTCAAACGTCGTCACGTCATATGACGTCATAGCATGTAATATCGTGTCATAGAACATCATGATTTAAATAACATTCTTTTCTCTTACTTCTAGGTGCTCAGATCACAATAAAATTCAAAGTGACCACTATGAGGTTCCGTGACACGACATGACCTGCTATGACGTCATATGATATGATAATACAATCAATTATACTGTTTAGGTGTTATTAAACAAATCTGAGACATTGATGCATTTGATACAGAGATAGGATACACAACATATCAAAAATTCAACCAATTTAACGGAAGTCACTTTTCCATAAAAAATTGCGTTGGCTTTTGTTGTGTGAGCTCAGTTTAGCTGGCAACAATTTACACTACTGACTATACAGTAGTTACAGTATCCTAGTTCACTTAATATTTGAGTAAATTGTTACTACCTAGCAAGAACCACGGGGAGGTATGAGCATATCTTGCTATGATAGGATGGGTAAAGAATATTAGTACAGGATAAAGAAAATTATACAAAAAAATAAAACTAAACCTCTACAAAAAAAAAATTAAAATAGTAACAGTAAAAAAATATATAGGTATCCTCAAAATAAATAAAAAAAATAACAATAAACATCTAAAAACAAAAAAAAACTTAAAATAGTAACAGTAAAAAAATATATAGGTATTCTCAAAATAAATTAAAAAATAACAATAAACCTCTAAAAACAGAAACAAAACTCGAAATAGTAAATTTTCGTAAATAAAATATGTATTCTCCAAATAAATAAAATTAAATATAATTGAATTCTTTAAATAAATAAAAATAGATTAAAATACTTACGAACACACAAAATGACATAAATAATAAGCTTGATATCACGATCACTATCATTGAACACAATAACGGACACAAATAATAAACTTATATATATCACTACCACTTCTTCAATCACAAGTCATCACAATCACTTCTTCCTCAGAATCCTGTGCGTTCTCCCCCTCTTCTTCATTTTCAGATGATGAACTATCCTCTTCTAAATTTATAATGAATTTATTTTCCCCATTTTTATTAAATTCACAAAGTTTCAAATAATCATCCTCAATTCTAATCACTTTGGCAATTCTCTTTTCCCAATCTTCCTTGGTAATTTTGGACACTTCGTTTTTAATTAACTCTATCACTTTTTTGTCGAATTTTGGAAAAGTATTTCCTTTTCTGATATTTTTTTTCAATTTTCCCCAAATCAATTCTATTGGGTTGAAAATACAATAATATGGTGGTAATCTTAAAAATTTGTGGCCAAATCTTTCAGCTATACTGTCTATAACATAATTCGTCTCAAATGTTTTCGTATGAAGGACTTCCAACAATTCTGCTTTAGTATAACTGTCCATATAATATAGGTCGTGATCCGTTAAAAAAATTTGCAACTCCAATTTAGTCGAATTCTTATTAGGAATTTTATATAATTCTCTTGAATGGTACTTCGCATTGTCAAGAACAATAACACTATTTGGCTTTAATTTTGGAATTAGAGTATTTTCAAATCATTTTTCAAAAATTACTCCCTCCATATTCTTGTGATAATCCACGTTACACTCTTCCATGTTTTTCCCGCATAGTTTCAATGCATTATCTACCCATCCATCACCTGATCCACAGTGTAATATAACCAATCGAGTCCCCTTATTTGGAGGCAATGACTGTGGTAGACATTTTTTAGTTCCATCAGTCCATCCTTTTTTTACGGTATCGTGAGTGTCATACCAAGTTTCATCTAGGTAATAAATTGTTCTATTTTCCCTTCTGAACTTTTTAATCTCCTCTAGATATGAATGTCGCCAATCCACTATTCGTCTGCTTTCCATAATCGCCACGCGTTTATTAATTGTTTTAAATTTAAATCCAATTTTTTTCAGCCAGTTCCTTAAAGTTCTTGTCGTATATTTCAAAGGACAATCCATTTCCTTTAGTTTTCTGTCTACCACGTCAACAGTCGGGATTTCATTTTTCTGATATGCATCATAAATTACATTTTTTAAAAGTTTTGCTATTGATGGATCTAAAATTTTTGATATACCAGCGTCGCAACGTTGCTTTCTTTCGGTAACACCTGTTTTCACTAGTTTGTACAATGTGGAATAGGGAACGTGGGTTAAAGGTTCTCTTTCCCTTAATATATCTAAATCACGCAAGTTAAAGTCATTAGTTTGTCGCTGTAAAAGAGTATTATACACATTTAAACAAATTTGTTTCCCGTCACTGCTTAAATGCCGTTTTTTTCTCCCTTGAAACTCATTTGGAATTTTATTTTCATTATCACTGAAATCACTATAACTGCCACTTTCACACTCACAATCACTCGATCGACTCATTTTTGTAATAAATAAGTTACATACCAGCAAAAAGACAAATATAAACTAATGTATTAATTGCACTTACACCCGTACACTCCGCCGTATATGAAAGTAAACTAAGTCCGCCTCTGAAGTACCATATCTCACATGTCGTTCGTGCTAGTTGGCAAACAACACAAGCCTGACCTTCTCTCTCATTCTAATGCACGCGACATAAAAGACGTAAAACATGATGTGATACAAACAGCTATGCGTTATGCATAGCCACTACCCTCTCTATTCCCCACTACGTCTGTGACCGTTTTCATTTATCGTTTTCCTCTACAATATATTTATGTATTTCGATTTTTCCAGCTAAACGTTTCGGCTAAACCTGCTGCCAGAATGGGTCATGGAAATATTAAGAGTACAAGTGAATTTTCGTCAGTTAATTTGAAGTTATTGTGAAACGGATTGCTGCTATTTATTTTGCTGGCACTTAATAAAATATTTTCCCTGAAAAAGACTTGTTTGATGTCGTAAGGTAATGCCAGTAATGCATTTACAGATAAGGAATTTCTGAGAAAGTATTTTTGTTTTCCCAATTTAATTATATCTACTGCAAATATTATTATAACCGAGATTATAACCATTGTTCAACTGAATCATTATTTTGTAATGACGCACTTAGAAGTCATTTTATTTGATTTTCTTAAACTTAAACAGTCACAGATATTGTTTTCAAAATTATTAAGGATGTGTCGGCCATCCATTCATGTTAATGATTCGAAAATTTTAAACAGTGCCCTTTAGCACACACTAATTTTTGGGTAAATTTGAATTTAAACTACTTAGGGCATAAACTTTCGATTTTGCCATATACCAGCTTGTAGCAATTTAGGGCCGACGGAGTCAATTTTTAAGCGGGAGCACTCTACTGATGTAAATATAACGTCAAAATTTCATTTTGACCATTAATTCTACACCAGAGTTGGAACAAATATTTTATGAAGCACGCGGTGAAAGTGTCTTGTTAATACACAAGGCGTTAAAATCTTCACGCGATAAAAAGGTTCTTCTTGTTGCGTAATTGGCTATTGAAACAGATATTTATTAAATTAAATCTAAAACAACTTTTCAGATTGATAACTCTATTGGACGAAATGCAACTCTTGTCCGTGTCTGTAATTGGTTGTTGTTATACTTACTTGATTCAGTCTTTCCCCAGCCACTAATGGTTAACATCTGGCCAGATAGGTCCTTGGCTTCTAAATGTCTCTCAAATGGCAAACATATAGGTTGTATATAATCTGAAAAATAATATGCATAGGTAATTTGATCATACATTGAAGTAAGAGAGAACAGAGTTCCCTATTACTATTTCTATTTTTAGCTGAAGTTTCCCTACCCCTAAAATTGTAAATTTATTTACATAAAAGTTCTATCTCTATTCGGTATGTATTACTTATACATTATTTTTATTTTGGAAGACAACCCTGTATAATTTTTTACTAAAAGTGTATTAGATTTTCAGTTTGCAATATTCTCAATTACATTTTAAATATTATTATCCCCAGCCACATTTTTCCATTAATGATTGGAATTCAGTTAATTGCATACCAAATATTATTGTATAATCTTCACCAAACACATAGCAAATCTCTTCCTTGGCAATAGTGTCAAATACTTGCCAATCAAGCTTGGGCCATAATAAAACGTCGTAGAGTATAACTTGTTACATTTCTAAACCCATTGCATTTCTAAACAGGTAGCGGGTGGAAATATTTTATAAATTTAGAAACCACACATGTATGGTAGCTTCTTTCCCGAGGTAATTAAATCCACAAATAGACTAATCAATAAGAATGACAGCAGTAAATGAAATTTTTTCAGTTAAATACACGTATTGAGAATTTCTTTCAAGAAACTTAACCAAAAGTTATTTCAGGAAAAGAATATAAAAAAATATTCAGGAAAATAAACATTTATTCAGGGGAAAGACGAAACCGAACCTTCAGGTGCTGAGAAAATATCACAGGGACTTTAAATTAAGGCACTACGGCCCAGAAAGGCTAATGGAGCAAACCCTAAAATCACCACCAGAGCATAAATGAAACTCACACCTCTATCTATACCTATTCCTTGCATAAACTCACCTGAGAACGATATGGACTTTTTAAGCCTAACTAAAGCTATATCGTTTTTCAGAGTATTCAAGTTATAATTTGGATGTTGAAAATATTTCTCCACTGGTACATTTACGGGATCATCGGAACAAACTTCATGTCCGCTTTTTATTTCGCAGTCTTTTTTTGATCGTATATCATGCTCCCCAAGCCTCACTGTAACCCTGAAATATAACATTTGCAGCAACGTTATTATAATTAACATGGTGTAATTGGCATAAATAAGTAATAAAATTATTATTTCTATTTTTAATATGTAAACTTACACTATTCGTATGCTAAAAAATAGTAAGGTTTTTGTTCTGTTTAAGTTAGAAATGTATTATTCCTAAAGCGACAAAGGCTAAAGTCAATATGGATTTTTAATAGCTAGAAAGTTTAACGTTTATATTTGAAAATCAATGCAAAGTGATATTAGCAGTTTCCTATTGTACATAAAGGATATCATTGCAGTAATGTTTCATGTGAAAGTAAATGAAAAGGTTGGATTACAAATACAGATCTTGTATGTTTTATGTTTATGTTTTATAAGTGTCCAATAAACGCGCTATAGCTGAAAAAGCAATGGGCTGTCTATTAAATTTACCACTGGTAAAGTGTCGTCAACTTGTAATGTTATAAGGGCGGTAACTAGATTTTTATCGCACTAGAGTGAAATTTGCAACCGAGCTATAGGCACGGATTGCAATATCTCAAGCGCGGTAAAGACGTTATCACCCGGCTACGAGTCGATATACGCCCCCAGTATTTTGGTTGTTTTTGAATTTAAAAATTTCGTTTTTGGTACACATATATTAGAGATTACATTAACAGGAATGACAATATCAATTAAGGTTGGACCAAAAATGAAGGCATACATTGACTCGTGGCCATCCGGTGTACAACTTTTTATCCCCAGCCGCGAAATAATAAGTTATAAAAATACAAAAAATACTGTTTAAATGTGCATAACGTCACTAACAATTATTGTCAAATTGTCTTGTTTTTGTTATTATAGAAACCAACCATTGCGGTAAAGTGACATTTCCCTCGATCACCCAAGAATGCGTTGGTATTCACTTAACATGGTAGGTGGATGAAAAAATAAACAATATCATACGTATTCGTTATTTTCCTAACACATATGTATGTTAAAGACATCATCTGTACATACTGTTAAACTATGAAATGTGGAGTACTATAATAGAGGCATCTGGCAAGTTGTTCACGTAAGTTGACCGTGCTCTGGAGGTATCTGTCAAGATAAATTTAATGTCATATTTTATTGCCAACACGTTATTAAAACTATATCTAACCAGAATCTGAACAATTTCAATATTGATATATGAATATTAGCTCAAGTGGTGATGGTTTTATGAAATGTACCCCACTGAGTCTCACCGAAACAGCACATAACATTTCATTAAATCCCACAACGCAGCAACAAAGGTACGCAGTGTGTAAATTAAATTTGTAATTAAATGAAAAGTGGTTTTGTTTTTATGACCGTGGGAAACATATTGTACACTCGCTGGAAAGTGTCTTACATACTTGTGTGATTTCCCACTGTTGTGTAAAGTTTCACTTTCCATGCTCGTTATGTAATACACTCTTGCCACAGTGCGGGCGGCAAATTATTACTTACAGTACCCAAAATCATATGAAGTCACTTTTTGTACTGTAAAGACTAGATATTGTTTATTAGTAATTTTGCAACGTATTAAATTACTACGATACTTGATGCATTGTAACCAATGTACAAAAAATGTAGTAATGAGTCATTACTTTACACTCTGCATAAATAGCTTCTTTATAAATACTATGATTCCGAAAATGATTTAGTTCCGTATTGTATGTAGCGGGTGATCATGATACTCAGGTATACCCTCATTTTTTTCATTATTTTTGAAGATAATAATTTGAACTTTAGGTACAGGTTATTTATCATAACTATACACTTTTTGACGTCACCAGATCCAAAAATACACACACAAATGATAGAGGTTTGAATTATCTTTACAAAATAGTCCTAAAAAAAAAATCAAATCCTCGAATGATAATCATACTTTAAGGTTATAATACTTAGTAAGTACGCACGGTATTTAAGTGAACGATATTCTTCAATATTTTTTGCTCAAAAGAAATGACTGTTTTGGCATTTTCATTAATTCATTGCGTTTTTTTTAAGTTTTGCTTATATACATATTTTATAAAAAATAACGGCCAAAAAATCACTTTTAAAGTGGTCTCCTATACATTTTTTCATGGTTTCTGTAGGGCTTTAAACTAGCTTGTCAACGTAATGTTAGAATTATTTAAAATCAGTCCATAAATTAAGTAGAAACTGCGACTTGGAGTTCGAGATGACTTATCATCTATAATTTTAAGACCATTTATAAACCGGTTTCAAATTTTAAAATTTCATTAGAAAGCTGATTAAAAGCTCTGCCGAAAGTTTGTAAAAAATAGAAAGGGTGTCAGTTTAAAGGAGGAAGGAGCATATCCTTTAAGAGCTTCGTGAAAATGCAAGTGCAATGTTGCACTTCACGGTTTAAGACTTCAGCACTGCTTGGGAATTTTAACATGTTTAGTGAGTAGTTTTATCAAAAAAAAATTATATTTATTTAAGACCTAAAATTATTGTTCATATCTTTATTTATTTACAGGTAAGTTCAAATTTAGTGTTAGTATTAGTTGTGCGATTGGCTGAAATACTTACAGGTTATGGTTTTTTCCAACTACTAAGCAATGAGCGGCTGTTAAAACGTAGGTATCAGTAATAACTGTTCCTCCACATAAAAATTCTATGATATCAACGTGTTTTTCTAAAAAAAACTGCATTGTATTATTTTTTCCCCTGTAGAGTAAGAAATATAAAATATTTACGTTTATATCCAAGAAGTGCCATCCAAGGAAACTGTCCCAAACTGGCAGCTTCTCCACCTGAAATCAGTCGGTATTCTAAGAAAATGTCAACTTGTGATAATATAACACAATGACAATTGGAAACAATGCGTCATACTATGTGAAAATGTTCAATAAATGTAAATTGATTTTGGAAGATGCTAATTTATTTTTAGGCATTTATGTTAATTTTTATTTCGAGTAGGCACAAAAATTCAGAAAAATTTTGCTAATTTGCTTGCCAAATCCTGTTATATTATAGAGTCTTCTAAGAACGGTATATGTTTTACAAATTTGTTTAAATTATCGACATTTTCTAAAACTGCTGAAAAGCATTGGCAAAAACAAATTTAAAGTTTCTAAAACCAACCCGGTTCCAGGGATGGTCATTGTCTACTGTTTCATTTCTAGCGTCCTGAATATATGCCATAAGCGAAAACTTTGACTCAGTAAGTAAGATCTTTACTGACCATTTAACTGTGTCGACTATTATATCTTCATTTGAAAATGTGAAATGTTGAGGGCTGACTGGCAATATTCAATAAATTACAAAACAATATCTGGGGACTATTTTGGTATGAAATAAGTAAAATTGATTATTGCCGGTGTGCACCTCAAGGTAATGCTTTAGGCCTGCTACGGTATTTGCTATGTGAAAACGACATAGAAGACATAATTTAAAATTTTGTTCTTCTAATGATTGCAACATGATTTCAAATCTTAAGAATTATTTCTGTGAAAATAAACCTGTCTTGAATCAAGGCAAAACTAGTCGATTTAGTTTAATTCAATCGGTCCATTGATTCAACTTCTTGAAAATTCTGTTCCAGACACTAAAATAACTGAAATTGTTAAGAATATAACACATCTACCTCTATGCTGCATAGTGGTTCGGATCACTAATTTGGAAGGACAATTATAAACTAGTAAATAAATTTATTAAAGGATAATATTAATTTTTTCCATATGGACTTTTGTCCAATATTATAAAGAAATAATATTTTTAGGTATTGTTTTATATGGAGTAAAAGTATAATTTTTTGTGTCGAGGATGCATTTGACTGATGAGCGAAGTGAGTCAGGCATGAACAGCCGAAATACACACAAAAAAACTTTATTCCACAATAATAAGCAATTTTTTTCTTGAAACGTCAAATATGAATCACATAAATACTGTTATTTTTTTCTTCATATACTTTTGGTGCCGCTCTGGCGGGAGTAGATAGGCAAAGCCGTTTCTGGCGCACTTAGTAGAACAGTGGGGGTTCTCAATGACGTCATGAACTGGATGGCATGTGTCCATCAGGAGTGACCACGAGAGTTCAAGAGGTGGTGAAGAAGTGTATGGTGTTTAGAAATGGACTCTAGGCGTTCATGAGTAGTTCATGCTGGTGCATGCCTGTAGAAAAAGCTGTAAAACTGTACCCGAAGTTATTTGAGATCTGTTAATACGATACGATATGTTAGGTTTGCTAGGTGCATACAACCATGACAGGTTAGGCTGGGTCGGGGTGCGCAACTAGCAAACCTAACGTAGTCGTATATGCGCACCTAGCAAACCGCCTCCATCCATGCCATCCAGTTCATGACGTCATTGAGAACCCCCAGTGTTCCTTTATTGAGTGTGCTAGAAACGAATTTGCCTATCTACTGACCGGCATTAATGATATTTGAAGAGCGTATTTGCGGCTCTCTCATAAATCGATGTTTTGGGCAAACAGATGCTTAAATCGTCCGTGCGCCGCTACGTAAGATATCTTTATAAAGGAGGATGTTTTTATAGCATACGTTGTGCATCTTAAAAATTGTTTCTAGTTTTGAGTTAGCATTAGGTATGGTGTAATGTCCTGAAAATACTACATATTGAAAACATGTATTTATATTACAGAGGAGGACCACACGTTCTATGTTAGTTTCGATGTTAGGTCTTAAAAATCGGATTCAGAGAGAAAATATTTATGCATGTCCTATGCAATATTTACATTAAATATATTTAAAAAATTGCGATTTACTTCAGCAATAATCATATGACTACTCTTTACGATACGAAGGAAATCTGCGTTAATGCAATGATATGTATGAGTTATACAAAGCCACATTACAATATAGTCACATTGTACAATAAGTTTCTCATGTATAAAACTTTCATTGAATTATTTAGCGATTGACTTCGAATTTTAACTTATTATAATGATCCAGTAGTTTGACATCTATTTATGACAATTATTCAATAAAGAGAATTAACGTTACCTACTTATTGTTATCATTATATTATCGTATCCGGAATTATAAAAACAAATTGATACGTTTAAAAATGAATTCTTTTAGGTAATTCCATTTTTGTGTAATTATATTGTTTTTACAATTGTTGTTTGTTTGTGTTGATTTTTCCTTTATATATTTTCGTGGAAGATATTACTATGGGTCTTAAAAATAATCTCAATTACTAGGATAAGTATTTTTAATATATTTTTTATGTCTACGTTATCGTATCCGGAATTATGAAAACGAATTGATACATTTCAAATTTTTATTATATTCTTTCCTATTATTTGGGTTTTCTACCACATGTACTATTATCCTCTTCAAAACAAATCACCGAATCTACAAAATAATAGAATTATTGGAAAAAACCTCTGCGCCCGTGACGTTTACGCCAAAGGAAAAGTCAGAGGTTATGTTTTGCAAATAATATAAATCGGAATAAACACAAAAATAATGTATTTTGCTGACGTTTCGGAAAGTAATCTCTTTCCATTTTCAAAGCTATTTTTTGAAGAACTCTTATTTTGCTGTGTATGTCAAATACACAGCTTTAAGATTCTGTTTATGTTATTTTCATAGATACTTACTACTTACACAGAACATAGAACTGATGATATTTTTTTTTTTTTTTAGATAATGTTGAGTTTGTTAAGTTCTTCTTTTAACATTGGTAGCCAGGTTGTACAAATATCTACAGAACAATTCGATACGCACTTATCTTCATTTAATAAGATTATTGCTGATTCTTTAATTTTTCTTTTTTTGGTATCTGTTTCTTTTGTTAAAATTTTTGCCGAGTCCCAGTTTATTCTATGTCCGTTTTCCCAAGCATGTTCACAAATCTTTGATTTCTGAATTTCATTCTTTCTAATGTAATTCTTGTGCTCATCCAACCTCACACTGAAAGGTCTGGATGACTCACCAACATAACATTTATCACATTCGCACGGAATATTGTAAATACAGTTTTTTGAATTCTGCTCCCTGTTTATCGGTTTTGTTTTTGTTAAAATAGATCTTAAAGTGTTCCCCGTTTGAAATATCGTCCTAACATCAAATTTGTCACCTATACGGCGTAGCTTTTCCGATAGTCCGTATACATAAGGAATTATTGTTGTATAATGACGTTCAGGTTTTTGTCGTACCTGATTGTCCCTATTTTCAACATTTATGAAAACTCTATCAACGAAGAAGGAAACTTACACCACATCATAGTAAGCCCCCTCATTTTTATGGCTTACCAAAGACACATAAACAAAATATTCCTTTAAGACCAATTGTTAGTTCTATTAATTCACCATGTCATAATTTGGCAAAATTTTTATTTAAACTTATTGATCCATTATCTGGAAATACCGATTCATATATTAAAAATAGTAAACATTTCATAGAAAAAATTTATGAAACCGATATTCATGAATCACACCTGATGGTTAGTTTTGATGTAGTTAGCCTCTTTACCAATGTTCCGGTAGATGAAACATTAAAAATAGTTAAAGACAGGTTGCTAAATGATAATAATTTGGAAACTAGAACTAAATTAAGTGTAAATAGCATAATGGAACTCTTAACACTGTGTATAAAAACAACCTATTTTCAATTGGACAATGAGTTCTATCAGCAGGTTTTTGGTATGGCTATGGGGTCTGCATTATCACCAATTTTAAGCAACATATTTATGGAGAACTTTGAGATCACAAATGTTCAAAATTGTATAAACAAACCGGTTGTCTGGTGGAGATATGTTGACGACATCTTTGCAATTTGGCCTCATGGTGTTGATTTACTAGATAGTTTTTTAGAAAATATAAATAGTAAGGAACCGTCTATTAAATTCACATTAGAAGTAGAAAGTAGGAATGAACTACCATTTTTAGATGTTTTAATTAGAAGGATAAATAATACAATTGAAACAAGCGTTTATAGAAAACCAACACATACTAATAGATATCTAAATTTTAACTCAAATCAGTCAATAAATGTTAAAAGGGGTGTTGTAAAATGTTTATACGATAGGGCCAAAATAATTTCATCTAATAATGAAATATTAAATAACGAGAAAAAATTTATCAAAGAGGTTCTAGTACAAAATCAATATCCTGAAGCCTTTGTTGATAGAATTTTCATAAATGTTGAAAATAGGGACAATCAGGTACGACAAAAACCTGAACGTCATTATACAGCAATAATTCCTTATGTATACGGACTATCGGAAAAGCTACGCCGTATAGGTGACAAATTTGATGTTAGGACGATATTTCAAACGGGGAACACTTTAAGATCTATTTTAACAAAAACAAAACCGATAAACAGGGAGCAGAATTAAAAAAACTGTATTTACAATATCCCGTGCGAATGTGATAAATGTTATGTGGGTGAGTCATCCAGACCTTTCAGTGTGAGGTTGGATGAGCACAAGAATTACATTAGAAAGAATGAAATTCAGAAATCAAAGATTTGTGAACATGCTTGGGAAAACGGACATAGAATAAACTGGGACTCGGCAAAAATTTTAACAAAAGAAACAGATACCAAAAAAAGAAAAATTAAAGAATCAGCAATAATCTTATTAAATGAAGATAAGTGCGTATCGAATTGTTCTGTAGATATTTGTACAACCTGGCTACCAATGTTAAAAGAAGAACTTAACAAACTCAACATTATCTAAAAAAAAAAAAAAAATATCATCAGTTCTATGTTCTGTGTAAGTAGTAAGTATCTATGGAAATAACATAAACAGAATCTTAAAGCTGTGTATTTGACATACACAGCAAAATAAGAGTTCTTCAAAAAATAGCTTTGAAAACGGAAAGAGATTACTTTCCGAAACGTCAGCAAAATACATTATTTTTGTGTTTATTCCGATTTATATTATTTGCAAAACATAACCTCTGACTTTTCCTTTGGCGTAAACGTCACGGGCGCAGAGGTTTTTTTTCCAATAATTCTATTATTTTGTAGATTCGGTGATTTGTTTTGAAGAGGATAATAGTACATGTGGTAGAAAACCCAAATAATAGGAAAGAATATTCATAGAATGCCACAAATAACTTTCAGACAATATTTTTATTATATTGTTTTAACAATTTTTGTTTGTTTATGATTATTTTTCCTTAATATATTTTCATGGAAGTTATTACTATCGATGTTAGAACTAATTTCAATCGCCAGAATAAGATACTTTCAACATATTTTACTGAGTTCTTGGAATCAGTTTTATTTATCCCACAAAATACGTAAATATCTACTTATTACTAGTCCAATGTCATATACAGTCGTGGCAAATATATAATAGGATAACTCTTTTAGCCTAGTGTAAATCTATCTGTGTTTGAATACACAGTGAGAAGCAACAATAGTAGTATATTATTTTATTAGGAGTAAAAGTGGCTTTTACTCCGAATAAGACATGTTATTTTTTCTTCAAACGTCGATAAACTATAAAAAAATAAAGATAAAAAATTTAGCTGTACGTTGCCATTAGCAACGGCCGTAGTAAAAGGCCGCTCGAGCGGAAGAAAAAGTACTTTTACTTCCGTTGCTAATGGCAACGCACAGTCGTCTGAAATTTCAAACTGTAATGCCAACAAAAGTTTTATGAACATTGACGAATCTTCTTCTGCTTTAATAATTATTAAACTTTAATAAAATTCCTAATGCTGACCATATTTGTTCCTTTGCACACGTAAATATTTTTTGACAAATGTAACGAAGATGTCATAACTGAAAAGCTCGATATCTAGATTTTAACAAAAAATGGTTATAAAACTTACCCTATTATTTCCACGACTGTACATTGCAGCTTGCAAGTTGTATATTTATTGTAGATTTCTGGGGTTTTAGGGGGTCTTCCGTGGATGTGAATTAAAGTTTTCGACCATCCTGATGGTCGAGTAGTAAGCGCACTTGCCTCCCACCCAAAAGTTCTGGGTGCGAACCCCGGTCGTGGCAGTGGAAAATACTGTGAGAGGGATTTTTTCACTATACACGGATATTATCCCTTGTCTCTAAATGTGTAGCCCTCTCCCACACAAGGCTCTTCTAGAGCCTTCCGGGATAAAGGGGGTCGTAATTGCCTGTAGTATTATTTATCCCGTGTATGTGGAAATGCCACCATATTGAAATTATTGCTAAATATCTCTATAAGTGAGAAATGAGTAAAAAATGTTTATAATATTAATTAAGGTTCTTTTATTTTTTTCATAAGATTAATATTTTCGTATTTATAGCGAGTGAAAGAAGAATGAGAGGAATAAAACATATTTTTCCATTTTTCTGTTTTTTAAGTCTTGCCGTAGAAATAGTTGTCATCAAACTTGATGTAAATTATAAGAAATTTAAAAATTTAATATAAGACTATTTCGCATGAGATTAGTAGTTAAAGTTCACAAAAGGGAAACCTTTGAAAACTGTCTTCAACATGAGAAATCAGTATCCAAGATTTTCTTCCTCCACACCTTCAGCAGGTGTGACAGAACATTCTCTGTCTTTAACATACAAAAGCAAAAATTTATCTTCACTCTTCAAAGCATAGTGTTGGAAGAAACGCTGGAATTTCTTAAATATAGAAATGTACATCTCGGCAAACTTACTCAGGCAGAGGAGCATTTTTTCATCGATTACTGTGGGGATGACAAAACCGAGCAATCAATAAATTTGCTATGCCACAATAGTGACTCGGAAAAATGCCGAAAATTGTAAATATTTTGGTATGCAACGAGAGTACCTCCTCTCCCGTTTTCGAGAATGCTGAACACGATGATGTTGACGGTAGAATTTCTCTTTGGTGTTGCGCTACCCCCCAAATGGCCAAAGGATGCTGAACATGGTGGTGGCGCTGAATGATTCTTCCTACCCCCTCCAACAACTCTACCGGTTAATAAATATCCCCGAAAGGGGTAAAAATCTTTTTTTATATGTCACCGGCAAAATGCATGTAACACCCATTTTCGGGGATGCTGAACAAGGTGGTAATACTGAATGTTATTTCTCATCTCCTCCGACCCCTCTAACGGCTAACCCAACACACCCTAAAGGGGCGAAAAACTTTTTTTTATCTCACCTGTAAAATGTATATGCCGCTCGTTTTAGAGGATGCCGAACACGGTGGTAATGCTGATATTTTTTTTACCCCCTCCAACCCCGCTAACGGCTAATAAACAGTCCCGAAAAGGGTGAACATCTTTTTTTTGTAAAATATCAGCGGTAAAATGTACCGCCCGTTTTTTTGAACAAATTCTCTGGGCAAGAATTGTCAAAATACTACAGTACAAGCCGATGACCTTCCTGAAACGGAATGTAACGAAACTGAAAATGATATTGACCCAAATATTGTTGAATTTTGTACCGGAAATTCACAGCGATTCTGACACGGAAACGGCTGATAAAACCTGTGATGTTGATGATTGTGATGTCCATTTCGAAGAATATCAATCACGTAATTGTAGTTGTAAGAGACGTAGGTTAAATTAATATAGATAAGGTATGAATGAAAGAAAAAAAACGTATTGCAGGCATGTTTTATCTTTATGTATAATGTTTATTATTTTTCATGTAAGGAAAGCGATTGTAGCAATTTAGTTAAGCTTATTTGTGTGCGCCAATATAAATCTCTCTATAATTTTTTTATAATAAAATAAATTGTAGGTATCAATGATTCATTAGAACTGTTTTTGTAAGTAGTCGATTATCTTTTTCAGCTAAAGGGTAAAGAAAGACAATTATTTTCACAAAGAGAAGCATGATTATTTTTCCAGTGCTCAGCATCCTCGAAAACGGTTGGTATATACATTTTGCCGGTGATAAAAAAAATAATTTCACCTCTTTCGGGGGTGTACGTTAGTAGTTAGAGGGGGTCGGAAGAAATGTTGACCATCACCACCATATTCAGCATCCTCGAAAATGGGCGTTAGATACATTTTGCCGGTGATATACAAAAAAATGATTTTCACCCCTTTCGGAGGTGTTTATTGGCTGCTAGAGGGGTTGGAGGGGGTTAGAAAAAATTTTGATCATCACCATCGTGTTTGTTCAGCATCCTCGAAAACGGGGGGTAGTTAAGTTTCACCTGTGGATAAAATGTGATAAGCGTTTAACCCCTTTTGGGGGTGGTTTTTGGTCGTTTAGGGGATTGGACAACTCCAAAGAGAAATTCCATCAACACCATCGTGTTCAGCATCCTCGAAAATGGGAGGAGGAAGTACTCTAGTTGCATAGCAAAATATTTACAAGTTCGTCCGATTCACACACTCCACTACAAGTACGCGCTTCACAAAATCAATTACAAAAAACAATTAAACGTTTTGACACTTCCATCAACAGAAACCGCGGTACAGAACATATCATCAAGTACAGACATCGCTTGGATTTCACATAGATCTTAAGTAATAAGGCTGGCGCATTGAAATTTTGGTTGGCATACTTATGATATACTGCCTCATCAAAATTCTTTCAGTTTGGATAGTCAAAAAATTGTAGAATGCGGGGCGTACTTTCGGTGCGAAACTTGTCTCTGTAATGAGCTGTTCAAGAAACAAAACTTTCTAGATCCATATATTGAAAGCTTAAAGATCGTCTGCCTACCCCTCAAATGGATAATGTTTGAGAAATGAACAAGAAAACAAAACTAAGGCACGAGTTTGATCTTCGTGTGGTTTGTGACAATTATCTTATATTGAATTATATATTACAGACAAGTTAGCGAGCTGCATTCTCAACCAAGTATCATATTCATTTACCATCCTGTTTTCTACTACGCATTGTCCTATCCTAAATATACGTGGAAGATTTTCATTCGGTCTAAAATCATAATTTTTGATTTGTTGTAATTTACACTTACACCGTAGACTGAGTATTATTTAGGATTGCCATCATCATTTTCTGGAACTAAGGTAGTATCATCTGCACATATTAGAAATCTCAGAAATAAATTTAGGATAAATAGTTGAAATGCATTGTTAAAGAATTTGTTAAATCTTTCCACAAATAAATACAATGTTAGCCGAACAATTCTGTATTTGAATTTTGAGAAAAATTTTGTTCCACCTGCGATACTCGTCATAAAAATAAACTAAGAATAACAGGGGGTGCGATATGCAGATATGAACGTCAATCGACAATCTATGCGTAATGTATAATCAGCTCTTACAGCACTGAGTATTACATTGTGCAACATAGGTATGTAGCCATATTCTCAGCCTAAACATATTCTGCTGTATTTATGCATACAGTAAGACACGATATTTTCTTAAAAATGTATTGCTTATTTCGTAGAACTTTCCACCTGACAATATAAAAATAACTGCACAATTATTTTTTACTTAATACTGAATAATTATATAAAAAAGTTTAAAATAATTATAAGAAACTTTACGAATGTTCAACACTGAAGCCATTAGATATCACCTCTTCATCCCAGTATATCACAGTTCTGGAGTCAAATATTCTTCCACACACTTTGTCTTTTAAATTTTCTCCCGCATAGGATAAAGCGGGAGATATTTCAACTTCATGATGAGTCACTGTACCACCAGCAGTTTCAATATAAACTTTATGAAGATTTAGCAAATCTCTTCGGGCTGTAGAAGGACAGTCTTTTTCGGCAGTTTCCGAGTTTTTTAAAGGACTAAAATCAGTTTCTCTAGGCACTTCCCACGTTACAAAATTTTCCGAGAATTGAAACACGTCGAAAATAAATTTTTCAATTTTGATACCATTTGGTGTGGTTGGCTGCACTTTTTCACCCTGTTCATTGATAAATGGAATTTTTTTTCGAGCCACATGAAGTTTTAATTCTTGTTCATGATGATCACACACTTTCTTTAAGAAGTCGGTGGTGAAAAAATGATTGCAAATGTTCCCACCACGAAATACTAAGTTTCCTTCTTCGTCTCGTAGATTCGCTGTTGACTCGGTGATTTCGCTGTATTCGACAACCTGAAAACGCCCGTTTACTTGACAAACCACTCCAACGGGTTCCGTGGGTATTTCTTTTCGAACTACTTTGGCACCACAATCGGCACCCTTTGTTACACAGTACCTAAAATGATATCGTAAATTCAGTGCAATCGTTAGCGATATAGCATGGTAAGATGACCAGAAGCTTCAGCGAGGGGGGTGATGAATAATTGAAACTAGGTTTAATTTTCGTCATTTGCACACTGCTTACAATTTTCAACAATATATCCTAGTCAACTTTCATGTATTCAGCCGGACATTAGTCCTTCTAACCCATCCCCCTCAATCTCATAGTCATCTTATACTATATAATAGTCAGGTCAGAGGGTATTTTTTTTTAAACAATTATTATTAGGTATAGATCCATATTAAAAATCACCTTATATGAAGTAATAGTGTAAAGTAGTGGGAAGTTAGTAAAAGTTAAACATGAAATAACTACTTAGGCATGATTTAATGTATTCAGATCAAAAAGCAGTTCTAGTAAAATAGGTTGAAATTCCCAAATCGACTAAAATATCGTGGATATTTTTTGTTACGTATGAGTTTCTAATATGTATTATATTCACATAGTAATAAATTTTAATAACTGTATTTATCATGTTACGGTTTATACCGCTACTCACTCCTTAACAGTTACAAGTTATAACCGACCATTCAAGCGACTTTCTATTTAGATAGTTATATCGTTAATTCTTTATATACAGGGTGTCCGGAAACAGAGTGGAAAAAAATTAACTGTAGATTCCTTAGCCTAAATTAATTGGGGTTCTTCATGTAACATTCTTCATTCAACATTCAATACCCCTTCGTTTTCAAGTTTTTAACTTGACTTTAAAGGGGTGCGTTAAAAACTATTTTCATTTTTTTACTCAAAAAATAAAATTCCAAACACAAAATATTTAGCACATCTACTACACTTATTGAAAGGAATCTTGTGAATTTTTTTCATTTCCTTGAGTACTTCACCAAGGGGTGGAATGGGCAGCCCCTAGTATATTTTTAAAATCCATTCTTTTTACATTTCAGAATAAAATATTTTTTGATTCCCTTGTTAATTCTAAAACTTTTTCTTCTCTTTGAAAAATGCCGTGTTCATGCATTTCAATCGTTACTGATACCGATGTTTTAAAAGTTTTAGTAGGCTACTATAATCGAATAATCCAAATATTCATTAACAACTTCTATGAAATAATAAACGTACATTTTTTTAAATCAAATTGACAAATATTATATTTATTAATGGAATAATTTATTAAACACAAGTAATACTATTAAAGAAGTGAAACAATTTAAAAAAATATTATGGCTTGCCCATTCCACCCCTTGGTGAAAAACTCAAGGGGGAAAAAAACTCAAAAGATGCCTTTCAATAATTGTAGTAGATATATTATATATTTTGTTTTTTGGAATTTTAATAAATATATACATTGTTAAATTTTTATATTGTTTAAATTATCGGTATCAGTAACGAATGAAATGCATGAACGTAAATTTTTTTTTATCACGAAAACGGTTGGTAATACGGTATTTTTGAAAGAGAAGAAAAAGTTTTAGAATGAACAGGGGAATCAAAAAATATTTTATTCTGAAATATAAAATGAATGGATTTTAAAAATATTTTTAAAAATATATTAGAGGTTGTCCATTCCACCCCTTGGTGAAGCACTCAAGGGAATGAAAAAAATTACAAGATGTCTTTCAGTAACTGTAGTAGATATGCTAAATATTTTGTTTTTCGAATTTTATTTTTTGAGTAAAGAAATGAAAATAGTTTTTAACGTACCCCTTTAAAGAGGCTATAATTTGAAAACGAAAGGGTATTTTGAAAAATGAAAAAAAATGAAGAACCCCAATTAATTTGGGCTAAGGAATCTACAGTGAATTTTTTTCTACTTTGTTTCCGGATACCCTGTATAATAATATACTAATATAATAATAGTAATGTTGATTGGCAAAATATAAATAGTTTATAAAATTACATGGACAGATACAGCCAAATAAATGCAAATAAGCATGAAGAAAAGTCACAAAGAGTTCAGGTAAAACCGTGTGGCAAAAAAGACATAATGAAAAATTATCATAGATATACACTCAATTGATCCCTAAGGTAGTAATATACCCTATACATACATACACATATGTAGCATATAAATAGTCAATTTCAAACCACTCAAGAAATGATTAGATAGGTATAAAATTAGTTTAGATTTTGGGTAAGTATTTACACGATTATTTTTCTAAATTTTTTTTTTATTATTATATATATTTTTTTCAGTTATTTTAAAATCTAGTAGGTTGTGAATTTCAGGTCTTGGAATTTATTTCAAAAAAATTTTGATACATTTTTGAAATGTTTATAATATTTTAACCACTTCAGGTAAAAAGTTAAATACTTTTGGTGCGTTGACCAATTGTTTTCTTCATATTTTTTAGCAGGTGAGTTTTTTTTCTATTTCTAGTATTATACTCATGGTTTACAATTAAATTTGTTTCCGAATAGTGCAGGACTGATAAGGTGAAAGAAAAAAATGACGTGAATGCAAACATAGAGATTCCTAGTAAGTATAGCAAATCGGTGGGATATGTCGATTCTTTATTATACTTTATTTTAATAAATTGATTTTGTGTTAGATCTAGATTATTTAAGTATGCATTCGTTATAACTCCTTACCCTAAAATTTCATACCTTTATATGAGGTACTACAAGTGCCATGTATATAATTTCTAAATGTCTGATATTTAATATTTATTTTAAAAACTTAAAAAAATGAATAATATGTGCTCTTAGTTTTTCAATGACGAAATTTATATGCTTGTCCATCTTAGGTGACAGTTAATGATGAGTCCAAGATACTGTGTATGAGTTTTTTTTATTAGAAATTTATTACAGTTTTCTTCGTTCATCGTGCTCTTCGAGTTTGTCTCAAATAAATTATTAAAACAGAAGATGAATAATATTGGCCCAAGTTTAGTGCCCCGCGGTACACCGTCCTCTATTTTTTTAATCACTACTACTATACATTGTTTTATTTGTTTTTTATATTACATATCACAGCTAGTGTGGTACTTTTTATTCCTACTTCTTTTAAACTTGGCAATAATACTGTATTGGTTAATATACCTAAAGCCTTCGCCAAATCTAGGGATAGACATAGCGAAGGTTTCAAATTGTCCAGAGTTTCATAAATCTTTTGTTGTCATTTCAAAGGTTCTTGTTATGCTCAATATAGGGATGTTAAACTGTAATTCAAAAGTATCGTCTTGTCTCTCCCTTTATGAGTTGGCTATATGACAGATATTTTTTAAAAATCTGGACAAATTCCCGTACTAAAGGTTTAATTTTTTAAATATGTTAATTTAGTGGTAATATTTATGCTATTTCGTTGATGGTCACTGATTTGATTTGGTCAAAACCCGGAGCGTTTCAATTTTTTAAATCTAATTATACATTCTTTTATTTCAGACTTGGAATAGGGGTATAGAAACGCAGAATGCACGTTTATTTTTCTCCATTGTAGTCATTTCTCTGCTTTATTTTACTGGATAATATTTTTAATATATTTATAAAATTTTTGTTAAATATTTTGCACATTTCAGCTTTTTTTGTTATAATTTTATCGTTGTCACTTTTTATTTGCGTTCTACTTTTACCTTGTTTGTTATTATTTTTTATTTTATAATTTATAGTGCCCCATAGGCTTTTTATGCTGATGTTATTTTCAATTATTTGAATATCATAGAAATTGCACTTAATTTTTTTATTACCTGTAATTATGCAACTAAATAATGCATATTGTTGGCACGACATTCTGTTTGAAAATGTATCAGCATGAAGAAATTTATAAACCAATAAGTAAACAACTATCTACTCTTCGACTGGAAATGGTCAACTATTTTTTATAACTGCATGTTCACTTACTTGACAAGAACCTTTAATCTGTCATTATATCTTTTTTACATTGTTTGGGAAAGTATTTCTATATATCAGCGTGATTTCTAGAAATTATCGTTTTGGCCTCTGTTGTTGTTAAAGAACACGTCAAAACCCTCGATAAACTTTTCGAAACTGTAACAAAATCCGGCGTGTAATTTTAGAAAGTGTAGTCAATGTCGCTGCACGGGGACGTAATGTCGCCCCGATCACCAAAATTTAGAAAGTGTAATTAAAATCATGCAAGTCATGCGTTGTGTTAAATATGAGGACAAGTTAATTCAGTCTCTAGTCAAAGTATGTCGAGAGTTTTAGCAAAAATAGCCTTTAGCGACAAGGTTGCCCTATCATTTTCTAGTAGCCTATTTTGCGGGAAAATGATGGGTTTTAACGGGATTTGCCCTAAACAGGTTCCTTAGTGATTCGGTGTCAGAAGAGTATCTTTACCATGTGCTCATATGTGCATGGGACCGCCTTGCCTGAACGTATGAATTTATAATTGCTACAATATAATTCAAAGTCGTTGTGATTCAAGCATTTTTAAGCTCTGAGGAGCGAACCAAATTATTATGGAACTGATAATACGTAAACAGACAGGCAAGTAAAAGCCCACCAAAAATTTTTAAACATTGAACTTTTCTTGAATCTTTTTGTGTAATCGTTAACTATAAACCGCATATTGGATGGTAGTTGATACATTATAAGTTGTTCTGTTCCTCACCATGTGTTGTACACTGGCCAGACTATAGTTTGTCAATATATTTTTCTTGAAGTTTTTGTAAAACATGATATTTTAAAAGAGATTTAATATACATTATGAACTTTATATTGTCTTTTTCTTGTGTTTTCAAAATTCCCTTTCAGGTTTAATTTTAAGAAAGTGTTAGTACTTACTGTGTTAGATTTATAGTGTTATGACGTCCAACTGGTAGCATCAGTGAAGCAGTTAAGCATAAACGAACAGTAAGTATAAATTTTGTATTATTCTCCGTCTGAAACAGTCGCTTTGTGAACGTTAATATTCATTTTTGGAAAATATAAAAAAGTCCTTCAGACGCGAGAAGATGGGTCGTTCACATTGGCAGGGAATCTTAGTTACTTTCTTGGATTTTAATAGTTTTTAATGAAAAATAAAAAAATCTACTACATGCATTTTTCAGTGAATTTATATAGACGTTGGATTAATAAATAAGTTGTGAAGTTATGTAAGTCTCGAAATAGAGGAAGTAAATATTGAATCTTTTCTACTGAATTTATTAATATTTACCAGATTATATGGTGGCAATAATCACATGTCGAATCCTTAGTAGCTAAATTAAGCTGTTCGTTCATAAGTTCATGCTGAAAGTAATCATGAATAAATTATAGAAGCACACTGTACTTGTAGTCAAATTAAATGCTAAAACCTAAAGCTAGCTTTACTATGAACAAAGAGGATTGGAAGATCGACGCGAAGTGGCGGGCAAGATTTGTTTCTTTGCTTAAGGTCCGGTTTATCAATACACGGTTAACGCTTAACTATTAGATAAATGTCAAATGAAATAATAGATATCCATTGTTTGGCTTGACAGTTATCCTCTAGTTGCGAATTGAGTTAACCCTGTATTGACAAAACGTACCTTAAAGGTAATATTTATAAGCATCTGCCTGCTATTAGAAGTTAACATAAATTTACCAAGTGAATGGGTTTAAATATTATACATTAATTAGAAGATTACATAATAATTACAAATTCTTTTCCCAAATTTAATCTAACAAAAATTATTAGCTTTAACGTTTTATAATCCATAATGAATAAACAACATAAACTAGACCTGACACCAACTATAATAAATAATAAAAATATAACCTTGCACTCCATAGACAAAACAAATATGTAATCTGCTAAGTAAGCATTCATTAAGAATATAAATATACAATGATATGATCGGCAGCCTACTCCAAGAGTCAATCAACCATGGTCTCAATCCAGAGCCCCAGACGGATCGGCACATCTCCCCGCAACTTGTAATGTTGGTAAGAATCTTTTGTGTAACTTATAATAATTATTTTTTCTCGCCGTTTATATTCTTAGTTAGTTACACCTGCAGCCCATGTATCGTTTTTATTAATAAATTATGCTTGCTTTTACACTCGTTTTTTATCTATGACTACCCAATCCCCCCTGCTAGCCAAGTGACCGCTAGTTGCAACTGTCTGGAAGAATTGACGTGACAGTATCTACAATTACAGTGGATTATATAAAATATTTGTACATTTTTTAAATAAAACTTATTAGGTACCATATTTCCTAGGTCGTAAAAATAAGACGAATTTTTTATAAATATAAATTCTAATTAGATTTCGATACTATTGATGACACTTATGAGAGAGCGTATACAGCTTTGTTCCATCTAAAATTAAATATTTCTAATTTATTAAAAATTTCGTCTGAAAACCCATAGTTACGTTGTTCACCAACAGATGTCGACACCGATTGATCAAAATCTATATCCAAAAACCACTTAAAACCATAGTTACACTTTCTACCAAGAGAAGGCAGTAATTTAGTTTCGTGAAAAGTTAGGAATTATTTAAATAACAATGCATACTTTACAGTATGCATATATATGATAAGTATAATTTATTGTTAATAAAATATATAAAGATTGTTTAAAAGTTAATAATATAAAAATGGTTGAGATGATCGAGAGCCCATAATATAAATCTGTTTTTAAAAACTAAAAATTAGTAATAACACTGTTCTGTGCCTATCAAACTGTAAGTTTGCAGCCACCATTAAATACTTTTTGTGAAATCAAACAAAGTGCATAAAAATACTCAAATTGCGAACTTTATCCTCTTTCTGAAACAAGAACTCGACATATTAACTTTGTTAGCCTTGCAATAAACAGGAGCTGAAACACCATTCACTTTACCTGAACCGTTTTGTGGCCTAGCTAACGGACACATGACGGAGGAGATCCAGAAATGGGGAAAAGAAGAGAAAAAGTCCTACTGGAGGAATACTCCAGGCCAAAGACAAACAAAAAATTTATAACTTATTCGACAAAGAATGCCACAAGGCTTCTCGAAAAGTTCGAATTAAGGCTGATCACAGGCCTTCTAACTGGTCATTGCCCGAGGATATCATCTCAACAATATAGGCAAGGCAGTAGACGATACCTGCAGATACTGCGATACTGCAACTGAAACTGCGGAACATACTCCGCGAATGCAATAGTATTAATCAGCACTAGGCTAAAATACCTGGCGAAGGTGTAATTAACTAGGCAACAATTATTTGTAGGATAATTCACAAAAGATCTTTTAGTTCGAAGTGAAGTAAGGCTACTCGCGATCCGCGAAACAATCTACTCTAGAGTAGCGGAGTACAAAAAAATTCATGAACTGTATAAAACTATGCTCTAATAATAATAATTTTAAGGTAAATTATTAAACAATTTAACAGGCATCACAAAGGAACTATTTGATAATACAGAAAGTCTGTGAGGGGGTAATTTTATGTGGCCTACGTGATTTAAAGTCCTTATCTCATGTGACTGTTGCTGTATCATCCGAAAATAGTGAAACATACCCAAACTTCAAGCCCTTATTAATGTCATTAATAAACAATAAAAATAATAGAGGACCCAACGTGCTGCCCTGCGGAACCCCTATTCGTAATGGCCGGAGGTCAGAATGGTACTCCCTTGTTCCAGATTTTAAAATTACTTTTCGTATGTTAAATTCACAGATTTGGGGATGGGTGCAAAAGAGTAATGGGCCTCTACTCATAACAACTTTAAATGCGCCAGCTCTTGAAGTAGTTTTAAAATTAAGTTCATGAAACTGCACAAAAGGTTGTCACGGATCATGTGGCTGTTGAAAACTGGCTTCAAATGTTCATGTGTCTGCGAGTTTTGCCAAAGTCTAAACTATCACCTTTTGATATTACAACTACTGAGCAAGCAAAAGACGATCATATTGACGACGATAGTTCTCAATTTCTTTGCGATAAAACTATGGTTTGTGATGATAATGAGCCAGAAAAAGATTATATTTCGGACCTCCATAGTATAGTAGTAACGAAGATTAGGATGAATAGTGTTTATAACAACGTGGATAGAAAATTATAAGTACGTACAGCAGATAGACCCGGGCCAATCCTGTTTGAGGCAATAAAAATTCTTAGCAGTATACGAATGGTCGGAAAATGTAGTTAATGGTGTAAATAATTAAGGAAAAATCGTCCGGACTGAGTAAAAGTTCGGGAAGGGGGTTGGGGTGGTAATATATACGTTTTTAACGGGTGGTACTCGTTTTTTTGCGATTTGCGGCTAAACTATGCATCCTATCGAAAAATGTTGAATATAAAAGTTGTAGATAATGAGAAAATCTAAAACTTTCTGATTAATCATTATTGACCATAACCTCAAAATTATCTAGAAAAATGCAAAAAACTTTTTTTTCGGTTTTTAATTTATAACTATCGCAAAAATGTTTATATTTTCATGAAAATTGGTGAAAATGTTCTTTTTTGTGTTTCAAACAAGCCCAAGTTTTTTCAAAATGAAATATTTAATTTTCGATGTTTTATGAAGAAAATAAAAAAAAGACCTTATTTTCAATTGAAAAATTTGGTTAGCAAATTTTCGATTAATGAACTTTACTAGTGCTCACTTTTTTCGTTGAAATCTCAACTTTAATATAGAATTAAAATATAATATCGTTTATATACAAAAATATCGTTACAAAAGCGAAAAACCGAAAAAACTACTTTTTAAAAGCCGAGTTTTCGGTGAACATCATGAATTTCTTTTTCTTTATTGTAAATAAACGATTACATTCATAAAAAGCGTTAATTCTCATAAAATACTATGTTATGCAAGTAATGTAATGTACCTAACTATTCTCGGCTTTCAATGTCCCGAAAACATTATTTAAACTGCAATTAAATAGGTAAAAATTCAAAAAACACAAAGGCTGTGAACTGAGAAAATTTGTTAATTATTTCTTGTGATTCGTAAGTATTTACAAATTATCACGGCAAAGTCTTATATTTGATTATAAAATACAAAAATTAACAGTAAAATAATTTTATTGAAATCTTTTTTTCTTCGTGTGCAATTTTTCATCGCCAGAATCGATCAAACTTTCGATTTCTTCACGTTCATTTTCTATATCTTCAATTTCTTGGAGTTCTTCTGGATTGTCCAGTTCAGTATCACTATTTTTATTATTATTTATAAGACAGCGGGTACTGTCTTCGTCTTCGATGTCCTCGAGATTACAATTTTATCCTTATCCGTATAACGATTTTTACAAATTTGTGCACTTTAAGCCATGCTTGCGACACCCACATTTGTTATTACCGCATCCTGTTTCGCAGCTGCAGCAGATAATTTTCAATAAATTTTCGGGAATTAATTCTTGTTCTGTAAATATAGGTACGATGCCATTAACGTGATGTTTCCATCCCCAATCTGTAGCTGTTAATTTATTACCAAGCGAACTTTGCATTTGAAAATACACCCTGTAACAATGTTGCTTAGCTGCCCCTTCAGTTGGAGGTAATTTTTTCAAATGAAATGAGGATTTAACAGTAGCCGTTCGGTAGAGTTCAAATCTTTTGTAAATAGAAGCTATTATTTTTAATCCATTTTCGGTAATCGTTTGTTTGTCTGCATTTGTATTGTAAAAAATTTCTGCAAGATTAGGTAAATGTTTATCGGCCAATAATGATTTTATAATTGTTTTTTTTTTCCTTTCCCAGCAAAACTGGAAGTTGTATCACAGCCAGAAAAATAATGCAAAAATGCTACAATATGTTTATGTGATTTATGTTTAAAACTATTAGAGGTGTAATAAGTATCATTAATATTTCCTGCATCACGTTTGCGGAAATAGATATTCAATTCATATGAACTGAATTGATTTAAAATAACTAAAAGATCTTGATCAACAACTACCACTATTTTATCGGAGTTTTTTGCTACTTCAAGGGATGTATAATTAGGGAATCTGCATCTTCTTCATGTAACTATTTTTTGCGTAGTTATTTTGTACATTATGTAAATATTTTTGTGTTATTTCATTAATTGTATCGTTTTTTTGCCAGATTACTTTGTGTAAGAGAAACCTGCCATCAACAACGTGTACAATATTGCTCGAAGTTGGTAACGAATCGATGCTCGCAAATTCTGTTCATAAATGTGACTTAAAATTTTTTCTGAAGCCATTCTCTGTAAACAACGACACAGGAAATGGAGCAAGCTCGTACTGTAAATAATTTTTCATATAATCTGTGCTGCTGATATTTCGCGAAATTCTCTGAAATAATAGTAATGGATCAATTGTAACAGTCTCGCCTCAGTTAGGTACATGTACATTACTTATATAACATTACTTATATAACATTGCATTGTATGAAAATTAACGCTTTTTATGAATGTAAACGTTTATTTACAATAAAGAAAAAGAAATTCATGATTTTCACCGAAAACTCGATTTTTAAAAGTAGTTGTTTCGGTTTTTCGCTTTTTTAACGATATTTTTGTATATAAACGAATTATATTTTAATTCTATATTAAAGTTGAGATTTCAACGAAAAAAATGAGCATTAGTAAAGTTCATTAATCGAAAATTTGCTAACCAAATTTTTCAATTGAAAATTAGGTTTTTTTTTAAATATTCTTCATAAAACATCGAAAATTTGGGCTTGTTTGAAACACAAAAAAGAACATTTTCACTAATTTTCATGAAAATATAAACATTTTTGCGATAGTTATAAATTAAAAACCGAAAAAACGGTTTTTTGCAT
Source organism: Leptura quadrifasciata (assembly GCA_963675555.1). Classification (NCBI taxonomy): domain Eukaryota; kingdom Metazoa; phylum Arthropoda; class Insecta; order Coleoptera; family Cerambycidae; genus Leptura; species Leptura quadrifasciata. The sequence goes on along the minus strand of OY776674.1, from coordinate 54,813,699 downwards.
TTTTCTCGATAATTTTGAGGTTATGGTCAATAATGATTAATCAGAAAGTTTTAGATTTTTCATTATCTACAACTTTTATATTCAACATTTTTCGATAGGATGCATAGTTTAGCCGCAAATCGCAAAAAACGAGTACCAACCGCTAAAAACGTATATATTACCACCCCAACCCCCTTCCCGAACTTTTACTCAGTCCGGACGATTTTTCCTTAATTATTTACACCATTAACTACATTTTCCAACCATTCGTATACTGCTAAGAATTTATCGTCTATTACGATATTTTAAACGGTTTGGCCCCGGTCTAAGACCCATTTGCTCGATAATCACGCAATAATATAACTTACCGCACATGTTTCTAAATAGTTATTAACGTCATAAGGCAGATATGTAGCAAATAACAGACAAGATTGAAGTTCTCGGCTTCACCCCGATTTTACAAACTTCAATCTTGACTGTTATTTGCGTATCGGCCGTGTGTCGTTCAGCATTTTTCATTACACCATAAATACTTTAATATTTAACGATGATTTGTAAGCCTTACATTTTTCTTCACTTCAAATAATTAAATTTACTAGTCATCTGTGCCTTTACCGTAGCAACGGTTGTTTATACAGTAAAATTTTACTATTTGAATCATTTTGACACGATGGAAGCAAATGGAACATTTGTGGAAATTCCTCAAAATAGTTGTGAACTATTGCCCAAGAAAACCAGGGAACGATGATACATAAAGAAATATGAAGCTTTTACAATGTGGCGTAAGAACAAGAATGTCTGTGGCGTAAAAATGTCAAAACTGTCAAAACAGTCAAAAACAGTAACGGTCTTGGCTGATAAATTTTTTCGACCTAGACCGATATTGGTGGCATATCAATGAAGAATAGAGTACCGATAAATCATAATATCAGAATGGTATAATGAAAATGAGTTTATTATCGGTGCTAATGGCAGACATCACATTTATGAACACATCTTTTTCACGAATTCGTAACCCTCAAGTCTACTGGAAGCAGAATGTCGCCCGTGTCGTTTGCTTAATTGTGTTAATTGGTTGTAGTGTAACTGGTAAGGTGATATACATTATACAAATGATTTACGAGAGTCCACTAGGCCTGTTTCATTTTATGCCAGGGAAAAACCAACAAATTGGTATCGTCTGATAATAAACCAGATCCTTCGCCATTTTTTGCCAATTACAACCGTATATGACAAATTTATCAACTGCGGGTGATGTCTTTGACTCTACTTCACATCTCTCAGTAACTTAAAATCAGTTGGTCCATTTAAACTGGTGTGTGTTTTGAACAAAAAAATTAGAAAACGATTAAAATTTAGATAGTTCAATAGGAATTCAATTTGCTGCAAGTAATAATTACTATAATACACAAAAATGATATAAAAATACCTAGATGGAAAAAATAAATTCAGTTGCAATAAAAAGGTTATCATATTTTTTTCTAAAAAGCTTTAAAACCCTTTTATGACACAATAAAGTTTAATAGCACTTAAACCTAACTATCGAATATTTTCAAATAGTTAATAATATTAAGGTAAAGTGATAACGCGAAAGTAATACAAACAAGCTTTTAATGACCAGAGATCAGAACTATTATGTACTTTTAATTTAATCTTCCGAATGACTTACATATTTATATAATTTGAGTACTTATGTTGATTATTTTTTTGGAAATCTTAAATCCGGCTTTATGAATACAACTATCAATTGTTTGTAATTTCCCATATACGTAGTATAAGGAAAGTATGGTCATCGTGCAAAAATAGATTTTGAGTAATTCTTGATAGATTTACACGTTTTCAAGTCCCCTGAACCCAAAAAATGTTTTTTAAAAAATGTCTCTCTGCTGTCTGTGGCCGCATCTAGAGCCCAAACTACTGGATCGATTTTGTTCAAATTTTACATTATTTGCTCTAAAGAATTTAATAATTTTTTTTATTTAAAACGGCTGTAACGATTTTGATTAAATTTAACACATGGTTATTTCAGAGGTTACTTCCTTACTTTATTTAATATTTTTTTAATTTCCTAATATAAAAAGAAAATAAAAAAAAATGTACCTGATTTTGAACTCACGATCGCAGTATTATAAGGCAAGCAAGCAACAGACAATATATTAAAATTAAAATATACAGGACAGTTGACTAACCAGAGCCTGCCCCAGGACCGACCGTGCAACCACCGTGTTAATGCGATGGCGGATTGCAGGGCCGGGCGTAATATGTCTGGGTCTGGGTTTCGAAAACCAAAAATTGATAAAAAATAACCTAAACTCCTTTTGACCAAAACAAATAAAAGGGCTGGCCTAAACTTGGATTTTAAAAATTTTTATTTTAACAAAGGTTATGGTTTAAAGATTTTAATGACGAAATGAGTTTAGAAACAGAAATGTTCAAAAAGAAACGAAGAGAAATCAAACGCGACAAAAAATGACAAACAGAAAGGAAGAGGGGGACAGGAAAGATTTAAAGCTAGACAAAAGGTATGAAATATTAGTAAAGGTCGATAGGGTAAGCGGAAGCTATAGTTGGTGAAACTTGGCTACAGATGTTGCCGGAAAATCGGTAACATCTGGTATGATAGCAGATCATGTCCATAATAACGTGAACCATAAAATCGACTACGAGGATTTCAATATATTAGACAGGAACACGCGCTATTATTTGCGAATCATTAGGGAATCACTGGAAATTGTGAAAAACGTGAACAATTTTAACAGAAAGGATGGGTATTGACTTAGTAACACGTGGGGATTGGTACTGACAAATACCAGCACCGAAGCGAACCAAGCACGACGAATGACCAGCGAAGGGAAGCGGCGCCTAGGTATATAACGAGGACTGTAACACAACAAATTCAGTCTTTAGAATCCGTCTGAAGAAACTGACAGGATGATCAGCGTAACATCAAGTTAAGTTCGACGACCACGGCAAGACCCGGAAGAAACTACTTTTTTCAAGGAGTAGACCCGCCCGTACTGTCTACTTGATATGTATGTTAAACGTCATTCGCTGGTCCAGTCTGACCCCTAAGTACTGCTCCATCGTGCTTTAAGCCTCGAGCGGTAAAGTAATTAGAAAACATTATTTATGCATTAAGTAAATCGCAACTCTTTTATTTAATGCGGAATTACCTACTTTCTGTATATTGGTATCTCAATCTGGTCACAGTAATATACTAGTTAGACAAATACTTATGGAAAAAATTGTCTGAGTTGTGTCAGGCCTATTTTTTAAATCATGATCTATTCAGTACTTTAGACGCTCTTTATTTAAATATTTTCGTAAAACTGTAGTGCAGTTTAAAAATAAGCTTATTTGCATTATATCAATTTTTACCTATATTGTTTATAATATATAGTAATTTTAGTAATTACAATTTTTTTTGAAATCGTTTTATATCCTCATACTGCATTTTTAAAGCTCGTTAATAATATAATACTATTTCCAGTGGTTGAAATTTTGATTTTTTAAGATAATAGGAATTGGTCTAAAAGTTGTCAGTAATTTTGGATTAAACTCCCATTTCCTCATCAAGCAATTACCAGATTATCGATTCATTCAGGTACCTAAAATATCAAAAGGACAAGAGGGCAAAAAAAGTTTCGTATACAGGCGACTGATAGTCCCCCTCTAGATTAAAATCTGCAAGTCACTTTAGTTCAAATGTATTTGTTGCTAATTATGAATTACGTCAAAAGAAAGGCTAAAAATATATTTAAGAAAAGAAGGTATACTAGCAAAAACAAATAAAAATAATATCGAACTTAGGCTGTTCCCCGAACAGAATGAAATATTTACTGATTAAAATAAGAACATATTATATTAAAACAATGTTTTAACCTACCTTAAACCGCTATATAAGTAAACCTTGTTTACGTATAATGCCGTAAAAATCGGTCATAATCTTAGCGATATCATTTTCCAATAAATAAGTTTATCAATCGGCAAATAGTCAATAAAAATATATAAGTACATATCTTGCGGACTTCTTTTTAAAATATAAAATAACAATAAATTTAAAAATAATATCTGTTATCTTTGTGTAAATGTCGTGCAACTTTTTATTTTAGAGTGAACAGTTTTTAAGTTGTAAATTTTTCCGTTTGAAAACACGGGAATTTGTTGGAACTCCTTCAAAAGTATATTAAAAACTAAATTTTTAGGAAACACATTATTTTACTTCTTTCTTGAAATATATAGGGGTGAGGGAGGTACATTGATACAGGAGGCAAATTGATAAATTTTTCTAATTTTCCGCCACTAGTCGCATAATACATAAAAATTCTGTCAAAATTTGTCACTATAGTGATGTCTCTTGTCACACATTTTTACTTTTCCATATATGTAGTATACAGGGTGTCTCAACCAAAAGTAGGCACCCTGAATAACTTTGGATATAAAATTTTTTTGAAAAATTCGTGAAACACGTCGACCTTGTTTTCAAGGGGTACATATTTTAATGTAATATTGTATACCTATCATCATCCCTCTACCTTACACAGCCACCCCCTCAAAAATTCAAATGGTAAGGGAGGTCGAGTGATACATCTTTTGAAAGGTCTTTGAATTCCCTACACGGCTGTGTAGTTTTTTTTTTAACTTTTATCGATTCGTTCTCATGAAAAAAACACTTCCTTAGGTTGTACCTAAGAAATGCAGGAAGGGAGGTTGCGAGGTGGGGCAAGGAATTAAATAATTTTTCTTCTAAAACGGTACTAACGATTTTGATTAAATTTGGCACACGGACACTTTCCTAATACCGGTATGAAATGACATGACCAGTTGCTCCTAGAAAATGCAGGGAGGGAAGCTGTGAGGCGTGAGTTTTAAATAATTTCATAATTTTTCTCTCTAACACGGATCTAACAATTTTAATCACAATTAACATATGAATACTGTAGTAGTAGTTGTAGCAGTAGTAGCATAAGGTAACATGATCAGTTGCATCTAAGAAATGCAGGGAGGGAGGTCGCGGGGGCAGGGAATTAAAACAAAATATTTTAAATTTGACAATGAAAAGATTCGATGCCGGAACCAGGGTACATTAGTTCGGTCTACTCCTAAATGGGAAAGTTTGTCCGAGTTGTCGTGGACCGATTTTTATTTATTTATGTATTTATACTACTTTAAACGTTATCAAGATATACCTACCTACAATTAGATACGTTTTTTTGATTATTTAAAAAATGCAGTGCATACAAACATTATAGAAATCTACGTGCACTATTTTGTATCATTATACAACATATTAAGTTAGGAACCTCAATGAAATGAGTAATTACTGAAAATTTAAAAGTGAGTTATGTTCAATAAATTTTTAATTTCAAATGACGGGATAGGCATATGGTTCAATTAACCGGTTGGCTTTTAGTGATGAAGATGTTCTTTCCTGTTATGTGACAGATCTCCCAACTGCTATTAATGAGCCACAAACAGAAAACGAAGCCAATAATAATATAATTATTATTAATAAAAGTATAGCGAAGAGAAGGAAAACGATGATAAATATGTCAACAAAGAAAATCTTAACCAACCACCATCAAATGAATCAATAAATGACATCTCCATCTATCGTCAGTCCAAGAGATACCAAGTTAATATCATTATATAATAAGGTAACAGTCACTCCAGAATAGATCATGCCTTATCCTAAAGCTAAGATACGAGTTAAAAAAAAATAAAGTCAAGCTAAAGAAACTCTAGAATATGCACGAGCATTTCCAAAAATCAGAATAGAATAGATTCTGTAAGCCAAAGAAGAAAAACTTTCCAAACTTAAGAAAAAGGTATAGCGTATTAAAAATGAGTTTCTGAGGAAGACAGAGCGTATCAGAACTCAGTTTATTGGATTCAGTGGGAGATATTAGTGAAGAAGAATCCCCTTTATTATGTGTTGATGAAGAACTAAATTTAAATGATTTTGTGCTCGTGCAGTTTTGTGCAATCAAAACAAAATTACAGTACTGGATGCATTCAGAGAATAATTAATCGAAATGAATTAGAACATAACTTTCTACGTCATCAAGGGAATAAAGAAAATGTATTTCTAATCCCAGTTATCCAAGATGTGAGTGAAGTAAGTAGAAGTGACATTATAGTCGGAGAGTTCGCGTAAAAAAGTGCAGGGGTTTTGGAAAGGCTGACGTTTTCAGATTGAATTGTACTTTGGCCATAGAAAGCCACTGTATAGTCAGTACCTCAGCTACGGGGACACCTGGCGCTGCCGCGCTAGGAAAGGTGTAAGATTTAGTATCCCCAAAATGTTTTGCAAAAGTTCAACATTCATCTGTAAATAGCTGATGCAATAATAAGCTCAAAAAAAATAGTCAGACAGCATAATAATCGAACGCGTGACGTCAGCATCATTGTATGCATGTTGCAAAAATAAATTCAATGCAAATGACTTGGAAAAGTTGAAACTCAGTCATATGTTAGATTATGTAATTAAATTCATGAAATCAACAGTCAGATTTAATTTTCATAGAACCCACTCAGTGAGCAATCAACAAAATTGCGCGCGCGGCTTATGATAATTAGGTATATACATGAGTTCATTATTTTCCAATTTATTTCACAACTGAATGAAATCCACTGGGTTTAAAACGTCCATATATCAATGAAAAATAAATATAAATTCGATTATGAAATGATGTAACAAGCGAGATTGATGATTTTAATTCATATTTAATATAATACGCAGTTACGTTACATTATATATTTAGAACAGGCAGAGCGGCTTTGGGCAGCAAGAACCGTCCAAGCAGGTAAATGAATTTTGGGCGCTTACTATTCTGGCACTTTCTCTATATTATATAATAGTACAATATACAAAGGCGGGCCTCCCCTCTAACCTTCGGCACTATCGTTGTATTATAGTAGGTATAGTCAGGTCTTGTCAAACAAGCTGAAGTGCTTAAAACCTATGAAGATAAGTAATTCAATTTGAAGGCGAGGTAGCACACAGAGTAACGGTATTTTAATGAGGTAAATATACACCCGACTATACTACAAATTTACTTGAATTTCATAAAATTTCAGGTACACATAAAGAATAACCTTCTCGTAGGATATTACTTAAATACGAAAATTTTCCTCATCAAATAAAGGAGATATTCATGATCAAAGTTGGAACATTTTGTATGGTTTGAACGTACCTGTTGACACATTTACACATTTTACATCATAACTTGAAAACTTTTCTGTAAATGTTTTCCAGAAACCAGCCGCGCGCGCTTGTTATCCTAACTTCTATTGACTGTTGACTGAGTGGGTTCTATGAAAATTAAGTCTGACTGTTAATTTCATGAATTTAATTAAGTATACAAACCAACATATGGCTGGATATCAACTTTTCCAAATCATTTGCATTGAATTTATTTTTGCAACATATACAGTGAAGCTAACTCCACGCGTTCGATTATTATGCTGTCTATTTGTTTTGAGGTTATTATTGCATAAACTAATTACAGATTAATTTTGAGCTTTTCCAAAACACTTTGGGGATAGATACTAATAAATTACACCTTTTCTAGCGCGGCGGCGCCAGGTGTTCCCGTAGCTGAGGTGCTGACTCTAGAGTGGCTTTCTATGGCCAAAGTACAATTCAGTCTGAAAATGTCAGCCTCTCCAAAACTCTTGCACTTTTTTCGTCGCGAACTCTTGGACTATTATAATGAAATTGCCAAATCCATCGTTAAATTAATTCAATAAATCTGCATATCTATATCCATCCGTAAATATCCACTGATTCAGAAGTCAGCTTTAAACTTAATAAAATTTAATAATTTCGTATTTATAAAAAAATGTTAAACAGAAAGTGCATGAATGTACCTCCTCCTTCCCTATAATATAGCTCCACAGGGAGTAGAGAAATAAATAAAATGTGGGTTCTACTTTATTCGGATTTGATTTTTTTTTTGTAATACCAAAGGGTTGCTGAAACTATTATAGAGGGCTATTCTGCTTTTTCTGAGCGTGAGGACAGGCGCAACTGTAATAGTTGTAAAAATAATTCCTAAATAATTTCGGTAATCGAGTCATATTTTAATACCCATTTTATTCTTTTTTAATTAGGTAAAAGTATTAAAATAGTTCAATACGTTTTGTATCAAATTATAAAAATAGTAGAATATACAATATTTTCAGACTATGCTGTTCACTCTGTAGAATTTTCAAATTTATAACTCCTACCAAAACAATACGCAAATTACGGTGATTTTCCTCAAGGTCAAACATATTGAAATTAGTATTATCAATAATTCTCTAAAAAAACCTTGTCTTTACTACGTGACGTGTTAGAGTTGTTACAAAATTGTTTTTTTTGTTTCTAATGCACAAGCTTTTACTTTAACTACTTTTCAGATTCCTTAAAAGTATAAAAAGAATTTAGGTACAATTTATAATTTTCTATGGAAAATTTCATGCCGCTTTTTATATTCAGTTTCTTTAATACTAATAGTTGAGCAATGATAAAAGCGATTTACTAAATTTTTACTTTCCCATATATAATTATGGTGATCGTGAAAAAATTCCATTTTGAGTTTGTGATGGATTTACACGTTTTCAAGTCTCTTGAACCCAAAAAAGTGATTTAAAAAAAATGTATCTCTGCCGTCTGTGGTCGTACCTAGAGCCCAAACTACTGGATCGATTTTGTTTTTAAATTTTGCATGTGTATTCAAGACGGTCACTCCTCGAGGCGAAATCGCAAAATCGATCCTAGCTCAATGTGAGGACCTAAGAAATGTAGGGAGGTTGTGGGGAGGAAGCAAGGAATTAAATAATTTTTCCTCTAAAACGGTTTTAACGACTGTAAGCGACTCAAAAATAATAAACAATAATAGTTTCAAGGACTGCTGATTCGCACATTCTGGTTGCGGATATCTGGAAGGAGGGACATTGAGCGTTTGGCAATTGAGACGGCTACAAGTTAATATAATATAACCGTGTATTTTAATATTTAACCGCGTATTTTTTGTAATTATTGTTTTAATAAATTTAATATGTTTTTGTAATATAAATATTTACTTTTACTTAACAAAGCAGCGGTGGGATAGGCCTGCTTGCCTCGACTGTGAAGTGACTTGTTCGCACAGTGTTGTTCCCTTTGTGCCCTTATTTGTGACTCTTAGTGACATAATTATATGCCTGAAATTGGACAATGATCACACGTATGTTATTCTTTTAAGTTATATATTTTTGCTCATCAACTGCTTGCAATCTGATTAACGTATAATATCAGTAGGAACAATTATTATTGCCGGACTTAGAAGCCATATTCTTGCTGCGTTACATTATCAATGGTTCGGCGCCTTAATATAAACATTTTTTAAGCAGTCTCTTTATGTTTTGACTATTATTTCAATAGCAACTTTCATCAACAAGAAGTCAATAAATTTAAGTGCTACTATTTTTAGACTTTTGCCCATTCATTCTTACATTGTTTGTAACAGGACTTCCCCATATTTTATTAAGTATTTATTTTAAAAACATTACATCAATTACTTTTAGTCTAGTAAATTAACGTACAAATTTACTGGGTGTCTCAAATAATTGCATAGTGTAATTAACGTATAAATTATACTAGAAAATTTAGATTCTGATAAAATGGGGCGAACAAGGTCAAGGTCCACTTCAAGTAGCATGAGCTCCAGTTCTAGTTCGAGCTCAAACAGCGGTTATAATTATAAACGGAACAAAAAACACAAAAAACAAATAAAGACCCGTGCAAAATGTACTACGAAAAATAACAACGATCAGATAGTAGTTACAGAAGTACACAATGAACCGTCTACGAGTCAAAATTCTTCTATACTAACAACTACTACAGATCAGAGAGTGGATCGCTTAGAATTTTTGATCGAAAAATTAATACAAGGAAGACCTACTGTCAGCTCACAACCACAAAAATTGATTGCAAGACCAGACTGTATTCCCGAATTTTCCCCGGGAAACCCAAATCTGTCCTCTTCGAAATGGATACAAAAAATCGAACAATTGGCTATAATTAATAACTGGGACGAACATACTATCATTTTCCACATGCAAGGTCGATTACAGGGATTGGCTCGAAAATGGTATGATAGCCTACCATCATACCAACTGAATTGGGGAGAATGGAAAAACCTGCTGCTGAAGTCATTTCCGGATAACCATGATTTTGCTGCAATTCTCAGAAGTTTAACAAATAGATTCAAACTACCTTTAGAGACATGGGAACAATACTATTTCGACAAAATGGAGCTTATCAGTGCTTGCGAAATCAGTGGGAAAAAGGCTGTCTCATGTTTAATAGATGGCATAAAAGATCCGACAATTCAAGCTGGTGCACGAGCAGGTAGATATGCCACGCCAAATGATTTGTACGCAGAATATCTCTCAACCCTTAATCCAGAAGCTGGACGATCTTTTACAAGGACAGAACAGTACCAATTAAAGGGGTTTAAGCATACTCATAGTGGCACTCATTTCAGGGAATCGAACAAACAACAAAAACGAAATGACAACGGTGAACAGCGTTGCTATAATTGCAAAGGGAAAGGTCATTTCTCGAACAAATGCCCAAAGCCTAGAATGGAGTGCACAAGCTGCAAACGTTTAGGACATCTGGCCAAAGATTGTCGGAGATCTGTCAGGAATCAAAGAGTGCAGCCGACCATTGTAGATTACAATAGTAGATATTATTTCAATTGCTGGCTAAATAAAAAACCCACACGTGCGTATGTAGATTCCGGATGTGGGGAAGTGTTGATAAGAGAGGACGATGCTATCCAGCTTGGATTGAAATACTCTGCCAGTAACATGGTGATAAGGGGTTATGGAGGATCAACAGTTAATGTAGTAGGAGAAACTGAAGTTTTCCTTAAAGTGGATCAGGCAGAAGGTACTGTGAAAGCGCTTATTGTTCCAAATTTCGCACAAGAGGTACCCGTTATGATAGGACAAACCTTTCTTAATCGACCCGAGGTTCTTACGATAGTCTTCGGAGAAACAGTAAGGCTCCTATCTGCTGAAGATGATCTGAATACGGTGTTAAAACTGCCACCAAATAAAATTCCTCTGTGGGTAATGGAAAATACTATTATTCCGCCACAAACTACTGCATTGGTTGTCGTCACATCACGGGGCGTTATCAACAAAGATGTTTACATACGAGGAGGTCTGAGGCCAGTACTGGGAAATGAGTACTTCATTGATGAGTGCATCACAAAAGGTGAGGGTGGTTGTGTGACAATTACGAATTTGTCTCAACGAGAACTCAAGGTGAGTACAAATCAAATTTTAGCTCGATGTGTTACATGTTTCGAAAATATATCTTCAAATTCTTATTCTTTTGCATTATCCACTGTACTACGAACCAGTGATCCATTTACGGCTAAGGATTTGTGTTACAATGTAAACCTCACTTCTGATGAAGTTAATAAACTAGTTGATTTAGTAAACGAATTTAGGTGTTGTTTTGCACAAAATACTGGCGAACTAGGGAAAACTGATATATTGAAAATGTCAATACACATGGAGGATGATAAGCCTGTCGTCTATCGACCATATCGTTTGGCTCACCATGAACGAAAAATTGTGAGAGAAATTGTAGACGATTTATTGAGTAATGATATCATACGAGAATCTGATTCGCCATACTCTAGTCCCATTCTTCTTGTTAAAAAAAAGAACGGTGAACAACGCATGTGCGTGGACTATCGAGCACTTAACGCAAAAACGGTTAAAGATAGATTTCCGCTTCCTTATGTAGACGATTTCCTTGGAAGACTTAAAAATTGTCAATATTTCACAAGTTTAGATCTTGCGAGTGGTTACCATCAAATTCAGATGGAAGAGTCGGCGATTCCAAAAACTGCTTTTGTAACTCCAGACGGCCATTATGAGTATAAGAGGGTCCCTTTTGGACTCTGCAACGCTCCCGCAGTCTTTCAAAGAACTATTAATAAAGTCTTGGGAAATCTGCGATATGGAAAGGCATTGGTATACATGGATGATGTTCTAGTGCCATCAAGTGGTTTTAACCTTGGACTTACTAGTTTGAGAGAGGTTTTGCAGTCTTTCAAACATGCTGGTCTTACTCTACGCTTGAGTAAATGTCAGTTTTTTATGGAAAAGATTGAATATTTGGGTCACGAAATTAGCAAGAAAGGGGTTCGACCAGGCAGCAAGAAAACTGAAGCTGTACAAAGATTTCCAGTACCTACAGACGTTCATTCTGTTCGACAATTTCTAGGATTGGCCAGTTATTTTCGAAAGTACATTAAGGATTTTGCCATTATTGCAAAACCTTTGACGGTCTTAACGAAGAAAGATGTCAAATTCGAATGGGGTGAAGAACAACGTAGAGCTTTTGAAACCCTTAAGGAAAAACTGGTATCTAGACCCGTGTTAGCTATTTATGATCCTGAGCTAAGAACAGAAGTTCATACGGACGCGTCAAAATGGGGTATAGCAGGAATATTAATTCAAATACCATCTGACAATAATGCACGACCAGTTATGTATTATTCTAGACAGACGACAAAAGAGGAGCAAAGATACCATTCCTATGAATTGGAAACCATGGCAGTGGTAAACTCGTTAAAACATTACAGAGTATTTCTCATCGGCATTAAATTCAAGGTCGTCACTGATTGTAATGCAATTAGAACGGCCATGACTAAAAGAGATTTAATTCCACGAATCGGGAGATGGTGGCTGGCAATACAGGAGTACAACTTTGAAGTTGAGTACCGCCCCGGACATAGAATGGCACATGCAGACGCACTCAGTAGGAACACAACTAGTACCGATTTAGCTGAGCCCAGTATCACAGTTAACATAAATCAAGAGGACTGGATCCTCAATGCTCAGCTGGGCGATGAAAGATGCAAATTTTTGGTCGGAGTATTGACAGAACCTCCAAAAGACCGAGAGGGTCGAGAAATACATCAAAACTACTGTCTACTCAATAATAGACTGTACAAAAAAGATTCTGTCAAAAAGAAGTGGATGGTACCTAAGGCAGCACGAAGACAGGTCGTATTGCATTTTCACGATGGAAACGGTCATTTGTCAGTTGATAAAACGATGTCAGCTCTATCAAGACTCTATTGGTTCCCAGGAATGAGGAGATACGTAAAAAAATTTATATCCGCCTGTTTACCATGTTTATATAATAAGGAACCTGGAGGAAAACAACCCGGGTATTTACATCCAATAGAAAAGAATAATACGCCATTCGATACACTTCATATCGACCACTTAGGTCCTTTTGTCAAATCTAAGAGGAGAAACATGTACTTAATAGTTATCGTGGAAGCATTTTCAAAGTTTGTTTTCATGAAAGCAGTACCCTCCACTAGGACACGACCATTAATAAACTTTTTGAACAGCGTCATTGAAAACTTTGGAGTACCAAAACGAATAATAACGGATCGAGGCTCTTGTTATACAAGCAAGCAGTTCGAAACACTCTGCAAGAAACTAAACATTAAACACGTTCTGAATGCAACAGCTACGCCAAGGGCGAATGGCCAAGTGGAAAGGTACAATCGTACCATTTTGTCGTCTCTTTCTGCATCTACGGACGATGAAGAAAGGTGGGACGAAATGGTCTCAAAAGTGCGATGGGGTTTGAATTCTACGATGAATTCAACTACTGGAAAGTCGCCGTACGAAATCCTTTTTGGATATATACCCAGGGGTATTGCCAATGCGATTCTGGATAACGAAATTTCCGTAAAATCAACTCGAGACGAAAATCTAACTGCAACAAGAGAAAAGGTCAAATACGTTGTAGCCCAGAAACAAAGAGAACGAAAATCTGAGTTCGATAAACATCGACATACTGGCAGAAAATACCAAGTTGGTGACCAAATATTGGTGCGTACCGTGGCAAAGAGCAATCAAGGCAAAAGCCGAAAATTGGTTCCAAAGTATAGTGGACCATACGTTATTACGAAGATTTTAGACCACGATCGTTATGTGGTAGAGGACGTCCAAGGATCTTCCCGATCGCAGAGGAAGTATAAGGGAATAGTCGCCCTTGATAAGCTTAAGGCCTATAACGTTGAAGTTAGTTCACAATCGGAGGATGAACTTAACGAAAAAGAACACGAATCGATACGTTGTTCACATTAATTTAGGTGTTCCTGTAGGGTAACGTTTTTTTACAAGTTTCTTTATATATTTTACCATTATGTAGTTGATTAGAGATTAGTGGCTAGTAACTAACCAATGATTCTTGCAAGAATTGTCTCTTAACTTTACAGATTCTACGATGCAGAGTATGCAGAGAATCCAGCAGTTTAAAAAAAAAAAAAATCTATTAACAATATGTACAAGTGTTTGTCGGGCTAGTAATTCGAGTTTGTTTTCGCAGGAATCACGAATTTCCAAAACAAGGAAGTTGTTCCACGAGGACGTGGATATTGGTAGCGTGACCGACTGTAAGCGACTCAAAAATAATAAACAATAATAGTTTCAAGGACTGCTGATTCGCACATTCTGGTTGCGGATATCTGGAAGGAGGGACATTGAGCGTTTGGCAATTGAGACGGCTACAAGTTAATATAATATAACCGTGTATTTTAATATTTAACCGCGTATTTTTTGTAATTATTGTTTTAATAAATTTAATATGTTTTTGTAATATAAATATTTACTTTTACTTAACACGATTTTGATTAAATTTGGCACATGGACATTCCCCTAACACCGGTATGAAATGGCATGACCAGTTGCTTCTAGAAAATGCAAGGAGGGAAGCTGTGGGGGTGAGTTTTACATGATTCCATTATTTTTTTCTTGAAAACGGATGTAACAATTTTAATTAAAATTAACGCATAAATACTGTAGTAGTAGCATAAGGTAACATGACCAGTTCCACCTAAGAAATACAAGGAGAGAGGTCGCGGGGGCAAGGAGTTAAAACAAAATGTTTTAAATTTCAACAAGCTCGGTCTACTCCTAAATAGGAAAGTTTGTCGAGTTGTCGCGGTCCAATTTATTCAATAAATCTGAAACTTTCGCGAATCGATCGATATAGAGAAAAGTACGCATCAGATAATTTTGAAAATTTAGATAATTACTAATGTCGTTGTGGCCAGTCCAACTAAAATAATTACAAGCTGCTGGCACTTCCGCTTATACCGGAAGTCGATACGAACTTGCTTGTTTCAAATGGAACACCCTATATATTTTAGGGGTTTCAAAAATAGCATAAAATTCTGAGTCGAAAATATGTAACATATCCTATACCTAAACCTAGCCGTTTTAGAGATATTTGACATTTTATAGAAAATTTCACAGGTGCAACGGTTTGCAAGAACCGTTATAACTTTCTTCATGTAAAAGATCCTCATTTGCTTCTTGTCACGTAAAAAGAACACAAGGAGGACTACGTTCTACAACTGAAATAAATTCAATTATATCATATCAAGTGTTCCGTTTTTTGCGTTACATGTTCTCAACTTCAAACACCCTGTATTTTTTTACGTCAAGTTGTGTAAAATTGAATTCCCTTTTTTCTGATATTAGCATTGTGTGGGTTAAAGTTACAATTTTTTTAAATATTTGCGATTAGAAATTCATGAATTGTTGTAATCATTTCATCAAAATAGCCATGATTAGAAACAATCAGTCATTATCTTATGTTAAAAAATGCCAGCACGTTTAAATGATACCAACGAAAACTTTTTAAATTTGTTTATTATTTATGGAGAATGTGATAAAGTAATATCAAGAACTTGCAGCACATTTGCTACTCGATATCCACAAAAACGCAAAATAACACTAACACTGTAACATGCGTATTAATCGAATTGAAGATATGGCATGAACTAAAATAGCAGACATAAGATCAATTTAAAATATGATTTCATTTTAATTTAACAATTGCTCAAAATTCCGCCCTCGAACCTCGACACATTTTTCGCACCTTCGGATTAGTTCCTCATGGGTAGCTCTTCTAATTGAACCTTGTGATATGTTTTGAAATGCATTTCTTACTCTTTGCATACAATCTTCAATGGTTGTTAATGGGCTCTCATAAACTTTATTTTTAATAGTTCCCCAAATGAAATAGTCCAGAACTGATAAATCGGGTGAGCGAGGAGGCCATAAGAAAGGTCCATTATTGGCAATCCATTGATCATAAAAAGTTTCTTGTAAATAATTATTAATTAAATATGAGTTATGTGGGGGAGCACCGTCGGCGTCGTGCTGATAAAAAATGTTTCTATGTTCGGCGAGAGGTAAATTTTCTAAATAGTTATTATTCAAATTTTGTAAGGTAATCAGATATCTTTCACCTAAAAAAAAAAAACAAAAATTTACCTATACATATTAGCAGAAGAGAAAATTTAATTTACCGTTTAAATTTTCCTGATAAAATTGTAATGCCACCACTCTATCGTTTCTTATGGCACAGTAAATATTGAACTGCCAACTTTCCTGAAAGATTCGCTCTCTGAACATATGAGGATTTGAGTCACTCCAATAATGCGAATTGTGTCTATTAAAAAGTCCATTTTTAGTAAATTTTGCTTCATCTGTACATATAATATTTCCTAAATAAGAATCGTGACCCTCAGACCTTATTAGAATAAACTCACAAAAATTCTGTCTTCTTAGGAAATCTGTTTCTTTTAATCCTTGAACCATATGGAATGAAAACGGGTGAATGTTTTAATAAGATTCTGTGAATTGAATCCTTGCATAGTCCCGATTCCAGAGCAGCTTGTCTTAATGACATCCTTGGAAATGCATGAAAATATCCCAGAATGACTATTTCAATGTTTTCGTCATCAATAGGCTTTCTTCTTTGCATTTTTGCCTTGACAGAGCCATAATTTTTAAAATTTTCCAGTATGCGTTTTACAGTGTTTGGTGACGGTTTCCGTTTTTCTGGATATCGAGTAGCAAATGTGCTGCAAGTTCTTGATATTAGTTTATCACATTCTCCATAAATAATAAACAAATTTAAAAAGTCTTCGTGGGTGTAATTTAAACGTGCTGGCATTTTTGACATAAGATATAATGACTGATTGTTTCTAATCATGGCTATTTTGATGAAATGATTATAACAATTCATGAATTTCTAATAAAATCGCAAATATTTCAAAAAGTTGTAACTTTAACCCCCACAATGATATCAGAAAAGAGGAAATTCAATTTTACACAACTTGACGTAAAAAAATACAGGGTGTTCCATTTGACATAAATAAATTTTCGCGGTTTGAAGTTGACAAAATGTGAATGTTGAACTTACTTCAGTTGTAGAACGTAGTTCTCCTTGTATTCTTTTTATGTGACAAGAAGCAAATGAGGATCTTTTACACGAAGAAAGTTATAACGGTTCTTGCAAACCGTTGCACCTGTCAAATTTTCTATAAAATGTCAAATATCTCTGAAACGGCTAGGCTTAGGTATAGGATATGCTACATATTTTCGACTCAGAATTTTATGCTCTTTTCGAAAACCCTAAAATATATAGGGTGTTCCATTTGAAATAAGCAAGTTGGTATCGACTTCCGGTATAAGCGGAAGTGCCAGCTGCTTGTAATTATTTTAGTTGGATTGGCCATACCGACGTTAGTGATTATCTAAATTTTCAAAATTTTCTGATGCATACTTTTCTCTATATCGATCGATTCAATTCCCGGTGAGACACCCTGTATATATGTATGTATATATATATATATATATATATATATTGAAAACACAAGTTACTTTCCACAAGATAGTATTAATTTTGTTTAGGTATATATCTACATTTTCCTAGAAAATTGTAGAGATTTTATAAAAGAATAATTAACTAATTAACTGAATAATTATTTTCGTCGAGTTCGACAGCAAAATTGCTTCGGAAGTTGTAGTTGTTTTTTCCATAAGATATCTAGCTTTTTTGGACACTCTTATTTCTTATATAAAGGATATAATATAGTAATTATAAGAAAAATCGTTTGTAATGGATAAATAAATACCTTTATCAAATATTATTCTAGTGATTAATTAGGTAGGTATTTTGCCTGTAATATATAAAATTTAAATAGCCTCTGACCTTATTTATACAACAAACAACTCAACTAAATTATCATACTAACCCTACAAATACTGGATCGGCCACTTTTACCAAAATATTGTCCACACTATGAGCATGAACATATTTGATCCCCCTTTTTAACATATCATCTATAATTCCATTTTTCTTCAAAGCCAGGTACAATCCTCCATTGCCATCAGGTGCAAGAGCTACTGAATTTCTTTCCTCTAACAAAATTTTACCTTCAAATGAATAACATGGTAACAACCCTTGTTGGAAAAGAACAACATCTTTTTCGTTCAATTCAAAATATTTATTTTCCTGTAGATATTTGTCGGTGGCATTATGTGTGGCCTGGCTAGTCATAATATACCAACATATTGTGCCAGTTTTATTAGTCTTTTGTCTTGCCAGCCTTATTACTGTTCTAATCCTTTCTGCTTGAAGTTGAAATAAAGTTTTCCCGGAGGGTAAACCAATTGGACACATACCTTTAGGGTACGGTACACCAAGCCTTGTACCTTGTCCACCTGCGAGTAGCAAAACTGCCACGTGGTTATCTGCAATTTCTTGTAGCCCCTCGTGCCGGTATTCTTCCAATACATCATGCGGTACACCTTTTTCAGATTCAAATTGATCAGGGGGTACTGGTTTCATATGAGTATCTAGTTTCCCAGTATCATATGTTAAGTAAGTCTGTGCTCTATTAAATATGTTATTCACGTCGTCGAAATTGATAGTACTTAGTTGTTTTAAAAATTTACTTTGCTCCTTCTCTGTCAGTTTGTCCCAAAATTTTAAAAGATGTGCCTGATTGTATTCACAAATTTTTTTTCGTATGTCTTCTAATGACAACATTGCGGTAACGAGATGTGTAAATATTTCTTAATTCACATTATATATCTAGCCGGTTTTTGATCAACTGATATGTAGGCATAGGTACATAACACACATTATTCTCGTCGATGATAATTTTACTAAACTTTCGTTACACACAGGATCATAAAGTCAGTAAGTAAACCCTGTTATTTAAACATAAAACACATTTTCAATACTCTCGTCTCTCGCGACAATCTAGGTCATAAGTTTCTCAGCACTGATAAATAAGTGCTGCCAGTGCGATTATAAGCGACTCGCGCATTTACTATGTTTACATGACGACAATCGATATTTATAGACTTGAAATAACGTCTAGAGACAGAATCGTTCCTTTCCATCCTGCATCGGTAAAAATTAAAAGCGGGTTGATTTCTACCATTCTACTATTCTAGATCCAATATTATTCAACAGTATGCATTACACTTAGTTTGGCATGCACATAATGATAATGTTAAATAATTAAAAAAGAGAGTAAATATATTTTAAAGACTTAAACGACATGTTATTGACCTGAAAATATTTAAATTTACTTATTATCTTGTGTAAATACAATGATTAATTCGGAGCATTTATTTTATATATTTTTTCTACATATGAAAATGAAATTGTGGTCTTAAGGACATATTAAAATATTGAGGCAATTTTATCCATCATCCATTGAAGTAGGTAAGTACTAACATCTTAAATATATCAAATAATTACTTCAGCATTACGTACAACCCTAGATAGCACAAGCATGTCTTATGGATGTTTGAAAAATATATGCCCTAGACATTCTGCAGGACCTTCATGTTAGTTCTAACAAATTTACCGAAGACATCCAGGGGACATACAGTATTACCAATCGAAACGTCCACAAAACATATATTCTGTGTCCATTTCAGGTACTCAGAATGGGTTTATGAATCGATTATTAATAAAATACTTGCCCTCGTTGGGCTGGTACCGGTAGGGATAGCTAAATGTAGCATCCGCTACCACCTGTATTTTCTGAATTCAAATTCTACGAACGATAACAAAACTAACCATTATATTGGAGAAATAACCTATCTATCTGTGACGTTTATATCAAAGGATATAATCAAAGGCTATTTTTGCCAACTAATACAAATTATAGCAAATAATGTCAGAAAAATACTTTTTTCGCCAATTAACAGCAAAGTACTAACTTTGTTGACTAATGTCAATCAGCAAAGTGTCACTTTCCCTGCCTAGGAGGAAAGTGCTCATTTTCCCTCCTAGGCAGGAAAGTGAGCATTGTCCTGCCTAGGCAGGGAAAGTGACACTTAGTTTCCATGGTAACCAACTAGTAACAACTGCGATTTTTAATGAATTTTTATTGAATTTATTACAACAAAAATAAAGAGATTGAGAATTGTAATAATTTAATTAGTTCAGAATATATTTAAACAATCGGCGAAAAAATTATATTT
The DNA here is from genome assembly GCA_963675555.1 of Leptura quadrifasciata. Taxonomy (NCBI): domain Eukaryota; kingdom Metazoa; phylum Arthropoda; class Insecta; order Coleoptera; family Cerambycidae; genus Leptura; species Leptura quadrifasciata. Next base: position 54,793,338 of record OY776674.1, on the reverse strand, counting down.
ATATTACTATCGTTACGCTCGGCTAGGAATTATCAGCCGCGGCAGTCAATCTACCATTTTGCTGCGTAGTTAAACAAATAACTAATTTCTTCAAACGTCAGAAAATCAAGATATTTATTACTCATTTCATGACATTAAAGTTTGACATTTAGAGACGGCTGTGCATTACCATTAGCAACGGAAATAAAAGTACTTTTTCTTCCGCTCGAGCAGACTTTTACTTCCGTTACTAATGGCAACGTAGAGCTAAATTTTTTATCTTTATTTATTATAGCTAATCGACGTTTGAAGAAAAAAATAACATGTATTATTCAAAGTAAAAGCCGCTTTTGTGACTCGTCTGTAAATAATAACCTACAGATTCGTTTTACTGTAAACACGCACGAACTAGGTGTAAAAAAAATTAACGGCCATTCACAACAAGCTTTCTAGGAGATACTGAAAAAAATATTAGTTTTAGAGAATCTATGTCTATAGATTGTCAAAACCAACTCCCACCTAGATGGCGTATGTTGTACAATTCGTCAACAAACTTCTGCACATAGGTGTCTCTTAATTATGGTTATTTACTAAGAAAAAAAATACAATTGGCATGGCATTGGCAGTACTACAGTACTAATATTAATGGAAAGAACGTTTGCTTAATAGAGTAAATAGAAATGATTTACTCAAATTGAGTCTGAGACTATGGTGTGTGAAATAAACCACTAGTGGCGTGAAAGACCCGAAATACTTGGTACAAAGTATCCGAAATACCGAATTTTTAATATAGGCAATGAAAATTCTTCAATAATCCCCTCCCCCGCTCTGTACATTTTGGACACGATCAAACGATCAAAGTACAAAATATAATGAATTCCCCCACTCGCTCTTTACTTTTTAATACAAACGATTATATCCTCTAGAGCATTGCATTCAAATAATCGAGTACAAAGTAATCGCAGTTACTCATGTACCAGTTACAAATAACTGAGTACTAAGTAATCGAAATACTCATTTACTAGATACTATGTAATCGTTTACTCTTTACAAAGTAACGAGTAGTCCCGAGTACACAAAAGTACGTAGTATTCACAACACTAATCACTCCACGATGCGCAGGAGGAAAGAGATGAATGACACTGTCAACACAGATCATCAGCATTTAAATAACGGTTATTTATGGTACTAGTGTGTTATGTTACATATATGTTACGAGAAAAAAGTTAGCTCTCGAGGCCATAGGCCAAATGGTCTAATTTCTTTCTTATTTTCCCCTGTATTCTTTTTGTTTCTTAAATGACCTATAAAACATAACACATGAGTGCCATACAATATGTTATTTAACAGCTATATTTACCACATAAAAATATAAAAATATTTATTTGATTATTATAACTCTTTTCATTTCTGTCAATCTTCTGCGTATAATTTGGTGGAGTAAGCTTGTTGTGTGTTTCTAACAAATAAATTGAGTAGCATTTATGCAGGATTGGGGCATAACTAAATCAGGAACCGAGTGGGGGTTAGCATATCTGATTTGAGATCAGACCACATGATTACTAAGCATACTTTCAAGAGACACTTTGAGGTAAAAGTTGTGGATTCAAGTGAATGGAAAGAGGACGACTTTAGCAAAAGGCCTGAGGAACTTACCTGGTTTACAGACGAGTCAAGGACTGAACAAGGCACTGGAGCTGACATATACAGTGATGATATGATGAGAAACAATTTCACTTGGACGATATACTTCTGTTTTTCAGGCAGAGATATATGCGATATTGCATTGTGTAATAGAAAATAATCTGAGGGCCTATAGAAACAGGCGAAGCAGCTTATTAACAGACAGTCAAGCGTCTCTAAGGACACTATCAAACTCGAAAATGACATGCCCAGAAGAACTAAAAGCCTTGGCAGATCACAATAAGATAACTTTATTGTGGATTCCAGGACACTCCGGTATCGATGGCAACGACGAAGCTGATGAACTAGCAAGAAAATGATCATCAGCTCCATATATTGGCCCAGAACCGGCCCTGGAAATGCCTAAAACCGCTATACGGGGCCAAATAAGGGAATGGGTAAAAAACCAATACAAAGAATACTAGGAAAAAATAACCGGGCTCCAACATGGGAAAACCTTTATCAAAGAACCATCTCGGAAGAAGACTGAAGAACTGCTGTTACTGAGTAAGTATCAGTTTAGGGCATTGTACTCTGAAAGGACATCTGTGTAGAATAGGCATGTACAATGAAGACTTAAAATGCAGACAGTGCAATGGGTCAACAGAGACAGCTTATCACATCTTGACTGAATGCGAGGCTATGGATCACAGGCGACAAGCTCTATATGGACAACCAAGAGTATGTCCAGAAGAATATGACGCTCAACCAATTCTAGGCATGTTCAAATTGGTTCAACAGATTAGAATATTGGAATGGGCGTCATAACTGAAACATAGACGACTACAACCAACAAAAAAGAAAACATAAATTGTCACCGCACTACCAGAGAAGTGTAGAAAATGTCACAGAAAAATCAATTATTTGACAAATATGGGAAAGAGTCTCGAAGATCTCATTGCGCTTACGTGAAGGTGTACCAAGTGTTTGAAGCATGGATGAAGTCCAGAAGAGTAAAAGGTATTAATGTTCGCCTTCCTTATTTTTAGATTTCGAAAGAAATTAGCTGCAACGACGTGGTGGACCAAGTACTCAATGCTAAAATTCACTCTCTAAATTTGCATTTGGTATTTCGAAATATGGAAAGCTTATAAGCTTTTTAAAAAGTAATAGTCCAATAAAGGGGACTTTTAAATGTCCATTCGTACTCCATGGCTGAATTTTTTACCAGAAGTTAGGTTTAAGATGTACATCAAGCGTCTGTAGTCAAAAAGTATAAATTGATGGGCAGGGGTTGTAAAAAGAAAATTTAAGGGTTGAAATCGCGATATGTCAAAAATGGAAAAAATTTCGAAAAAAAATTTTAGACAAAAATTGTAGAGAAAAAAATTCTGTGTAAAAAAGCTATTTAACTTTTTTTTTCTATAAGTGACCGGCGAGCGGTAAAATTCTATTAAAGTTTTTGAACGATTTACACAGTCAAATACACAGCTGGCGCATATGCCCTCTACTCATCGCCAGAGAGAGAAGCGTATCAGAGTGTGTTTAGAGTGAGAACGACAAACGTCATGAGGCGAATGATGTTTTATGTATTGTTTGCGATTTTAACATTTAAAATGTTTCTATTTTCTAATACAATTATGGGTTTCGATTAATAGTCGTCCATTTAAAGAGTCGGGATTTATGACGAAATTACCGAATGTTTGCGCCTCGAACTAGACAATGTCCCCCCTACGTTTTCGAGGGTGCTGAATCGATTCCCGTGGTCAAACCAATTTTTTCACCTCGGCAACCCCCTCAAATTGGCCAAAAACTACCCGTAAATTCCACTTTTCCGCAAACCCGTTTATTTTCCAGAGTTTTTCGACTAATTGTTGTTCCCTCGAGTAGAACGGAAGTTCCCTCGAAGGATTTGACCTCAGCCACCCCTGCCCCAGGCTACCAACCCTTGTAGGGGGTGACAAATTGATATTTGTTTTTGTGAGAACAAAATTTATATTTTATAGGAGGTGTTTCTTTGATGAAGGTTGTAGGTGACCAGGGTTGTGTAACCACCCCCGGGGGATGTGTTCATCCCTCAAAGGGGTAGAATATTATATTTTTTGGGGGAAAATATTTTGTAAGAAGGGCTTCTTTGAGGAAAGAGGTAGGTGGCCGGGGTTGTGTAACCGGTCCCGGGGGTTGTTTTCGCCCTTCAAAGGGGTGGAAAATCAATATATATATAAAATACTTTAATAAATATATTTTTATGCTATTTTTCAATTATAGCTGGAAAAAAAAAAAAAAATGTCCACCCCCCTTAATGGGTGAAAACAACCCCTGGGGGTGGTTGCACAATCTTCGTCACTTATCACCTTCCTCAAAAAACGCCTCATACAAAATATTAATTTTTTTTCTCACAAAAACAAATATCAATTTTCCACCCCTACAAGGGTTGGAAGCCTGGGATAGGGTGGCTGAGGTCAAATCCCTCGAGGGACCTTCCGGTCTACTCAAGGGAACAACAATTAGTCGAAAAACTGGGAAAAATAAATGGGTTCACGGAAAAGCGGACTTTGGGAGTGTTTTTTTACCAATTTGAGGGGGTTGCCGAGGCGGAACAATTGATTTGACCCTGGGGGGGACATTGCCTAGTCCATCGCGCAACTCCTTCAATCGCCTAGGAGTATAAGTATTGCATTTTCTGCATAATATGATGCAGATGCATGAAAGTTGAGAGAAATAAAACTTCCTCTGCGGAATGAGGCTGAACAAGCTGAATTTTTGCAGAGACCTTCGTTTTCATGTTCTAATGAAGCACAAAAAAATCTCATATGCCTACCCTTGTACGTCTTGAGATATCGAAGGTCATGAAAATCGGTTTTTCGCGATAATCTCGCTTCCAGTGCATCTGACGTCGTAAGAACTCATAACAAAACTTACGTAAAATTGTATTCCTTACAAAATTGTTCATATACATTTTTTTCGTACGACCAACAGTTTTCGAGATATAGCATGATAAAGCGGGAGCGCGCATTCGTAATCGGTAATACTGTATTATACTGCAGAGCTATAACTATAAAAGCACTTTTCTTAATCTGTTAAGACTAGAAAATTAAATTCCCATTATTAAAACCATTAAAAATTTGTTTATTTATAAGAAATATATAATAAATAATTAATAACAAAAAATACATTCTTTTCCACACCACGCCTTATGTTTCCTTGCCTTCCTCCTCGTCTTCGTCGGGTTTCACTAGCACCTCGATCAACACATTATCTTCGTCAGACGCTTCCTCTATATCTGTTGGCTCTATGTCTGTTGGCAGAACCTCTTCAGGCTCAAGGCCACTGAAGTCTTCGATGTTTTGCAACTCTGTTGACGGGTTCAGGCATGCCTGTCCGTGACACTGACCACAAACTTTAGAGCATGGTGCCCGACTTTTTTACACCCGCACTGCACACCACACCCCTTTTTACAATTACAGAATATTGTATTTAATAGTTCGTCTGGAGCAGGTGGCAGTAGTGTTGTTTTTGGCTGTAATATGTCGTTTTTTAAATCCCAACCCCATTTTTCGAGTTGTAGATTTTTCCCTAGCCAAATCTGTACTTGGTAGTAGACCCGATAAATATGCTGTCGAGCTGCTTCACTGGCAGGTGGAAGGGATGACAATTTAACAGGTCTATTAAGTCGTGTAGCCTTAATGAATTGGGTGTATTTAAATTTGTCAAGGTTCACTTCATCTTTTGAAGCACCATACAGAGCTAACAGAAAACGCTTTCCGTTTTGAAATACTGTATCTGGCGGGAAGTTTTCTGCTTGAAATATTTGAGCCGAGTGAGTCAAATCGGGATGTTTCTCAAACATTGTCATAACCTTAAGTTTTCCTTTGTTAAATAGTGCCGATGTAATGTTGCATCCAGTGAGGGCATGCAAAAACAAAATATGTTCTTTGCAAAGACGATATTTGTCGAGACTTTTAGGCGAATAAATTAGTGTTGATATAGTCCCTTTGCCAATTTTCTTTAAGAAAATTTGTCGGTGATGTGACTGAGTTCGTCCTATTAAGAGAACAAGCAAATCAATGTCTTCTCCAATGATGATGGCGGTTCATTCTTTTTCCGACACTTCCATGGCTGTTTCGATGATTAGAACATCTGCATCATCCAATACGATAGGATAATTCTACCATTTGCTTCAAGCAATGCTCTTCGTTTTCACTAGTTGGAGCAGATAGGAAAAAAGAATATTCACTTCCCATTTGCAAGCTCAAATCTCAGGACTGAGCCGTGTCTTTTTGACTGGTTATGGTATTTCGTAATGAACATTTATACATAAAATGTACGAAAAAAAAAAATGAGAATCTTTGAACCACTGACCTTCTTTTATAATTTTGACATCTGTTTTCGTTAATTCTCTGCACATAAATTCTTTATCCGTATTGACAATGAAAAAGAAATCCGAATGTTTAAAGAACTGAACCCTTACACTCACGCGCTTACTTAAATGTCCGGTACAAACGTAAACTTCCCCCTAAAAATCCGTAAAACAATATGTGTAATACTTAGAAAACATCTGTTTTACAATCTATCCGCCACGTAATCCGACACGACACTCAATGTGTTTTTGTGATTAAACATTTCCATTTTTTACATCAGATAATTACAAATTTGTTATTTTGAATATTTTTAAAGTTAACACAATTCGTATTTTGGTGCTTGATCCAAAAATCAGAAATCAAAATTGCACACATGTGATTAATACTTCAATACTTCATATTATTTTGACAGATCTCAAAATCCAAACATCAGTAATAGCAATGCCGTAATAAGATGACAAGTTAAAGACAGATATTTATTTGAAAGATGAAGCGATAAACAACTCATTTTCCATGTAATTACCAATGTTAAATTATTCTGATTTTTTTTTATAAAAGGAGAAAAACATTCACTTGCATTTATTTATCCACTGTTTGAATTAAGCGATTTAACTTCCGTATCCGTCGACCGATGCCACTTACATCTAATACATTTTTATAACCGAAATGACAGAACTCAAAACTCAAACATCAATAGCAATGCCACAATAAGATGACAAGTTCTGTTTTTGAAGACGCACTTCCGCAAAGTACACAAATATAACCGGCATGATAGATCTCAAAATTCAAACATCAATGGCAATGCCGCAATAAGATGACAAATTAAAGACAGGTATTTATTTGAAAGGTAAAACGATAAAGTACGTGACCCCGTCTACTTCCTTTTGTATCACAAAATAATGTTTATTTTATCGAATATGTTAGAAGCACGTTATTTAAGTATTTAATAATTTAGTGCTTGGCTGTGGGTCAAGTGGGTCAACCGCCCAAATGCCATTGAAAAAAATAAATAAAAAAATAAAACGATAAACAACTCATTTCGCATGTAATTACCAATGTTCTTTTTATAGAAGAAAATAAATATCCAGATGGCGCACAAAGCAATATCTTGCTGTATATGAATCCCTGTCCCGTTTCGCTCTAGCATGAGAGAGAGAGAAAATAGCTGCGAAACCCAACCGGGTTTCTTGATCCCCGTCAAAATTTGGGTGGTCGGTTAAAAGTAGCGCAAAAAGTGTATCGAGGTCCTAGTTATCCTCTAGTAACGTTTCACTAATTTCTGACCGTTAGTTTAGTCACAGCACACTTTTTCCCGGAACGGTTGGTCGGATCGAACTAAAACTCGTGGCGATCGATTCTATGACCTCAAGTTACTCGAAAACAAGGGGTCGCGTTAACTTTAACTCCCTTTTCCAGAGTCGCTAAGTATCCCCGTCAAAATTTGTGCGGTCGGTCAAAAGTGGTGCAAAAGGTGTGTCGAGGCCCTAGTTGTCCTCTAGTAACGTTTTACTTATTTCTGACCTTCAGTTTGGCCACAGCACACTTTTTCCCGGAACAGTTGGTCGGATCGATTCAGCAATGGTCGGAATAGATTTCTCGTGGTTGACTTAGTCGATAACGATACTCCCGCCCCTTCATGTGTCTTCGGAAAACTTCGGAAATGTTCGTGCGAAGTTCGGATTTTTGCTTAAAATCCTAGCTTTCACACGTGTGAACTCCCCTGAAACTTGTTTCGGTTTTTCAATTCCCCCAGTAGTTGATAAAACGATGAATTACGCCTTCGGGTGTGATCGGATAGATCCGATAATCATCGTAATCAATTCCTCGTGGACGGTATAGTGGAAAATGCTACCCCATCCGATCTTGGGGGTGCTTGCAAAAATCCTACTTAAATATTCGCTTTTTAGGTTAGGGAACCCACTCGCACCTAACTTCACTATGTCTTTAAAAAATGTTAGGTTATGTTTTTATACTAGTTTGTTTGTGTCTACATTCACATTATTTATAAATGTCACTGTCACAGGATTAAATTAAGCGACTTCTATGTCCGTCGACGACATACTTCCGTTTTTGAAGACGTATTTCCGTTTAGTATATAAATATAACGGAAATGACATATCTGAAAATTCAAACATCAATGGCAATGCCGTAATAAGATAACAAAGAAAGGTATTTATTTGAAAGATGAAACGATAAATAACTCATTTCGTATGTAATTATCAATGTTAAATGATTATGTTCTTTATATAAAAGAAAAGAAATATCCAGATGGCGCAGAAAGCAGTATCTTTGTGTATATGAATAAGGTCCTGTTTCGCTCGAAAATTAGCTGCGAAACCCGACCGGGTTTCTTGATAAACATAAATTTTTTGTATTCAGGCTTTAAACCGATCAACAATTTATACCACACAAACATTGTTTTTTCAGACCATACTTGATTTCTTAAATGTGTTTGTACTTTTTTAAATATGCTCATTTGTGTTCACTAAATTCACATTATACTAATTTGCTTATAATATTTGTTATATTTAATGAAAAACAACTATTTCTAAAAATTATTATCACTGTTCATTTTACTATTATCTATCTTTAGGAAGAGTCGCAAAATTGATACAATTGCTAAACTAAACTACTATGTATATCTACTAAACTAAACTAAATGTATATCAATATAGAATTTGTAGAGATATCTAGGCGGTACATGCTTGAACTAATAATATACTCTCCTCAGCTACTTCTTTAAATGTTACGTATTTTACGTCCGATTTTCGAGAAGTTGTTTTTATAGTAACTACAAAAGCATTCTAATACTAATTAATATTCTTAGACGAAAATATCACTGAACGTAATTTTGCGTCCATTATACGGACGCATTTTTAAACTTTTGGACAAGAATTGAGACATGGATTACGAGTGAACAATTATAATTCCCCTTTACTGGGCATAAAAGAAAGCCAAAAACACCATAAAATACTTAAAAACACTTTAAGAAGCTGTGTGATACAAACTGACCCGATATGAATCCAATCACACAGCAGGATCATTTGGATTCCGTCTCTCTTCAATAGTAACACCTACGTCTCAAATATGAAAGCGATATGTCTACCCGTCTGCGAGTTATAAGGATTTTTCATGTTTGTGATAACATATGTGGGACTTATATCCATCCGCAGATTCATTCGAGTTCCATCCCAGATCTGTATTACAACCTACGTGTCAAATATGATCTCGATATCTCTATCCGTTCCGGAGTTATAAGAATTTTTATGAAAAATTTCATTACAATGCCTTACTACAGCAACATTTCATGTCACTTTTCAAAATATCACCCTGTGTAGTACTTTAATTTGAGAGGTCTGTAGACGATATGTCATTGTGTTCTGTCAAAAAAGCGACGGCGAGGAGAGGGCATACGCGCCAGCGGTGTATTTTACTGTGTAAATCGTTCAAAAACTTTAATCGAATTTCACGGCTCGCCGGTCACTTATACAAAAAAAAAGTTAAGTAACTTTTTTACACAGAATTTTTTTCTCTATAACTTTTGTCTAAAACTTTTTTTCGAAATTTTTTCCGTTTTTGACATATCGCGATTTCAACCCTTAAATTTTCCTTTTACAACCCCTGCCCATCAATTTCTACTTTTTGACTACAGACGCTTGATGTACATCTTAAACCTAACTTCTGGTAAAAAATTCAGCCATGGAGTACGAATGGACATTTAAAAGTCCCCTTTATTGGACTATAAGGCAAAATGTTATAAACCAAAAAAATCAAAAACTTTTGATTGTACTCACATTAACAAGTTTTTAAATGAAACGCCTCAGTACCTAAATTTTTACTTATGAAAATCGCTTTAATCATGGGGATTGCGGGAACATGAAGGTGCAAATTTGATAATCGATAATGTTAAAGAAAAGGATGCCTACTTGTATGTGATGATACCTGACACAAAAATCAGTATATCCCGAAGTTCATGCAAGAGAGTTTCTGGTGAATCCAGTAGAATTCTGCAACAAGTGCGTATCTTTAAGACCTAAAAAGCACCCATAAAAGACTTATTTAGAAATGAAGGACGCACCGATCATCAGTGTGTTGGAATAAATATAGTATCCAAAATACCTACAAGAATTGCCTCTTACCTAGGCCTGGAGAAGCCAGAGTTATACACAAGTTATTGTTTAAGGAGACCCTCGGCTACCTTATTAGCTGGAGTCAACATGACAACTTTAAAGCATCACGGATGTTGGAAGTTTTCAACGGTAGCTGAAGGTTATATATTGAAGACTCAGTCACTAATAAAATCGCCATTGCAAAAAAAATTCAGGATGCAAGACCTCCAAACCGAGGTAACATGATGGAAGAACAGACTATACCAGGAACTATTGAGAACTTGACAATGTCAATTTAATCAATTACCTTTTATTTATTTTTAAATATTAATGTTAATTTTAATAGAAGTTAAGTTTTTTTATGGATTTTTTCCAGTAAATAAAGTTTATAGTTTTGTATAAAGAAATGTGAGTTATAACGAATAACTAACAAGTGAGTTAATGGGTACTTTACTACTTGTCCTCCACCAAAATGATAATGGCTCTATAAATAGTGGCTGTTGGATAAATTAATGACATAAAAAGATAACAATAATTTTAGATGATAAAAATTCAACATTTAGTTTTCAACCTACAAAAATCGCAAGATGCGCTTTAAGAATAACACGTTTTGTCAGCAGGTTGTCCGATAACAGCTGCTTGCTCAAATAAATACACAATAGACTGCACCATGAGGCTGGCTATTAGTTATTATTTATTTCATTTTACTTTCCATGTCTAAAAAAGGGAATCTTTTTTTAATCAAATATCATCATATAAAAGCTATAAAATGATTAACCCGTAAAATACGGTAAAATTCAATGAGTAATGCCGCTATCAAGAGTATCAAGGAGATTGTAGAGCTGGAAATTTAAAATTAATTCAAAATTATTGAATGTTCTTAATACAGAAGATTTTTCGTGGTTCAAAAATTTTACATTTGCTATGAAAGTTTTATTTCATGGAAATAATGATCGATTTGGATACTAATGTATATTTTTCAAAATTCGGGAAATAAATAAAACTGCAAGTCCCAACATGCGTATATACTAAAGACGTACTTTCTTTACTTTTCCAAGATATCCCGCTCTGGAAATCTTGAGGATGCCCATATTAGATCCTAGCATGTTCAGGTCAAATAAGGACCAAAACTGGTCGTCCCTGCGATGTCGTATGCTATTTGGGACATCTTTTAAATACCACATTCGTGGCCACAAATTCATAAAATCAGTACAACTTACAAACATTCATTACATTACCTTAATATTAAATTTTACCTGTGATTTTGTCCTCTACAAGAACTACTCCACAGTCTACTGGGAATAATTGTTTTCTTCTAGCAAGCAAGCTTGAAACACTCGAATTTTTTACTCCATCGGAAGGACAGCAGTATAAGTTCAGACCACTGTGACAAGGGTAGATAATACTACTACTATGTTTCGGTTGACATTGGGAAAGAGGAATACATTCACTTCCGTGAGGACATAAGGAATCTTCGGAATTAGCTTTATCTAAAATAAAGAACAGAAAATTTTGAAATTACAATTTACAATTTACCACAAACGAAAGACAATTTATTTATAGAATAATGGAAAACCTGTTGAAAATATCGCATTTAATGAAACTCTGGGAAATAATATCATTCAGGGAATAGATCAACTCATCATTGCCGAACAACTGCAAGGAGGAGCCATACAATGGTATGAAACCACTAGGGATCTAATGATGGACTACAAAACCTTTAAAAAATATTTATTAATGAACTTTGATGGCCTTAGGGAAAGAGTATTATTAGAACAAAGTGCCACCAGCATTTGGTAGTAGAAAAGATGTTAGGCTGATATCTGCCTGAGCGGCATTGACTTGGGGTAGGCAGAAAAAGGGGGAAATACTTATGAGCCCCAAAGTAGAGCGTGCGGATAGCTCTGAAGGACCTCAGGGTCTAGGTACGACCAGCGTACTGTCTAGAGCAAATACAGAAGAATGTCCAATATATTACAGTTTATTAGATATAGAGCAGATATTACAAGATATATATATTTTTTTCGGATGCTTAGACCTTTCCCTCCTCACACAGGAGCCGATACAGCAGTGCAGATATTATAATTAGTGAAATTTAGGCCACTCCCTCCAATTCTTAACCCAAAAGAAGAACTCTAATGAGGAGGAAAATACATGTTGTAAATAATGCCTAACATTGTTCAGGCTACAGGGAGCAACTGGGTTCGTTATCTTTTTCCTAAAGGTCCTAATGATTCTGTTGAGACTTCTATACACAAATAACCAGGAACACCGACTTACAAAACGGATAGTAGACGCCAGGATGTACGTGTTAAAACCCAGAATTAAAATCAATTTATATAGAACAGCAGTGACGGCGGTGAGAAATTTCAAGTGCCTAAAAGAAAAATAATTGTGGCGTTAGGGCTGATTAATGAAGGCGTAGTGGTGGGCATGCCCCTTACCTAGACCATAAAATCCCACGAGGGTAAGTTTCTCTCGATGTATAAACATCAAAATTCACCAAAAGTAACACACAATGGTGGAGAATAACTTCTGAAAGGCTATGTACATAAATCCCTTGCGGAAAATAAAAAAGATTGAAGCTTAAAGTACAGCCAAAATGAGTCCAGGCACTTTTACCGGTGGTCAGCCGAAAAAAGAAAGATAAGAGCCGCACCCAAGAGAAAAAACGCTCTCTAAAAAAACAAATAGCTTCCGTCGACGCCATGATCACATCAGATAGAACTGTAAATATCTGTTGTTTATTTATATAAATAAACAAACTTGAAAGGATGACTGATGAAATAATTATTAACAATTACACAGAAATTCAGGCACGTCCCTGGATAGCTGCAGATACTACAGAATTTCACTCTGAATGTTGGTAAGGTGAACAGAAACTAACAAGTCCCTAAGTGGCCTAAATTACAAGGTTATAGTGACATAACCACTAAACTACTCTGCACGAAATAAACTTGTAACAAGACATGAAATGCAAAGACAGGATGAACCTGTAAGTTTATTTATCGAAAGGAAACTCGCCTTGTTTAATAGAATCCATCCAAACCGGGTATCAAGAGAAAAAGTCCAAATTACACATAGATTATTCATACTAGAAATTAGCCATAAAATAACTAAAGATTTTAATGATATAGAAGATTTAATCCAATCAGCTGTTGAAGTAGAGAACAATATTGCTCAAACAATTTTAGTAGTGCAATAAACTAAACCAAAATCAATTTTAAGAAAACGGAAATTATCGCCAACGAATGTAATTCCTAAAACAAAGAGAAATCGCACTGAAAATTAAGTAAAGACTACGAGTAGTATTAATCAGATTACACAAAAAGGTGAGGATTCATCTATAAATTTAGAAGAAGTATTCGATTTCCGAGAAGTTATTGACGTCTCGCCATTATTCGAGGAGAGACCTGAAGAAATTTCATTTTCCCTATACGTTTTACCTAAATTAAGAATAAAAATCACAGTCCAAGGCAAAGAAGTATATGCCTTCATTGATACTGGAGCTGCATGTAATGTAAGTGTAACAAAAAACTAAACGTTTTGGAATGGCTTGTGGCAGTCAAGCAATACTATCAGAGGGAACTACAAGGAAACTTAGTCCAAGTCAACTTTGAAGTAATAAGAAAACTTGAATACCTAATATTAGGAGCACCTTTTCTAGAAGACGAAAATATTCATGTTGACTACGAAAGAAAGTGCATAAATGTGGGAAGAAACGTTAGAAAATTTTTATTTTGGAATCAACTAATTTCCACCATAAAAACTATGAATGAAAAATTACAAATTGCCTTTGATACAAAATTTTAAAATCAGTATTTGAGGATTTCGCAGATATATTCAGTGAATGACCTACAAAGGGAATAATGATCGTAACCACCAAAAATACTATTTCATTAGTCGAATCCACTATTATTAACCAGATGTTTTTTTTTTTTTACGAGGAGGGGAAACCTTCATGGGCTCCCAACCTGAGTTGGGTCAGTGTCAGACTCTTACTGACTAAAACCCCTCCCCACAGGGTCGTCTGTAACATTCCGAGGGCACTGCAGCCTCTTGGGCTTATTGTACACTCCCTGTTCCGATTTACACTGCCCATTTTAATACTCCTGTGCCACTGATAAGGTGATACAGGTCTGAGAATGGGCGAGTTTTAACGCTTTGCGGGTCTGTTTGTGTTTGCCCGTAAATATTATATCTTCTGCGGGCCAATGCCTCACATTCATATATGATATGGTCTACTGTCTCTGGTACCTTGCCACATAATCTGCAGTCAAGGTCGCCATCGAACCAGAGATGTTACACCCGATGTCACCAAGACGTAAAGAAATATTTTACGAACAAATTGAAGAAATGTGACAAGCTGGTATTATTAAATCCACCAACTCGCTCTACAACTCGTCTCCCATTATAGTAAAGGTTAATGGGAAAAAAATCTCGATTTTATATAGATAATAGAAAACTAAATTCCATCACGATTAATAAAACTTCAGCTCTACCAAAAATATAGGAAATTATAAAGAATCTTGGCAACGCAAGAATATTCACATTACTTGACTTTACTTAGAGATACTGGTAGATTCCAATGGAGCCAGATTCTAAACAATATTTCACCTACATCACTGATGGGGCATCTTACCAATTCACAATTATGCCTTTCGGCTTAAAAACAGCACCGGCTACTTTCCAAAATTTTATGGTACGAGACGCTTTAGCTGGTTTTATACATAAATTTGTCCAGGTGTATCTGAATGCTATAATTTATAGCAATATCCTAGAAGAACTAGATTACTTTGGCCACCACATTTTCCAAGGAACGACTAACCTACAATCTAAACACATCACAGATATACAAGATTTTCCCCCACATAAAGAGACAATTACAAAGTTTCTTAGGAACGTTCAATTGGATAATGGAGTACATTCCATAGGTAACAAAGCTTAATCAATTTTTGACCGAATTACTTATTAAAGATAAAAAATTCAAATGGACTACACACTATCAGGAGGCTTTTGAAAGATTAAAAGAAGCCGCTGCTCAACCGCTAACGCTACATAGACCAGACTTCACGAAACAATTTGTTCTGCAAACCGATGGATCCACCCTAGCAATATCTGGGATACTATATCAACTAGATGACAACGGAAACAAATAAATAATATCATTCGCTAGAGCTAGATTAACTTCCACCCAAAAAAAGTTTCATAATAATGAAATAGAATGTATCGCTATTATAACTTTTGTGAATAAATACAAAATGTACTTAGAGCATTCAAAATTTTTACTCCGAACTGATAGCAGAGTATTATTGTGGTTAAACAAATACCACGATTGTCCAAGCTAACCGGATGGTCCCTTCTCTTACAGGAATATTCATTCGATATTGAACATTGTCCTGGAAAAGCCAACGAATGACCAGCCTTCTTGAGCAGATACCCCGGTCAGAAAGATATTTGTCAAGATATAAATGAAAATAGAATGGTCCCGTCCAAGTTTGCTCTGGAATAACTCTTACTATTTAATCGAGCTGACTTGTATAAAGAAGTTCAAATAACCCACACGGAATCAAGAGTAACACAAAAATTAATCAGACAATGGGACAGAATCCAAGCCCATGGTCCCACAACGGAAAAGGATTATAGATACCTGGAAAATTATACGGTCCAAGAAGGACACTTATACAAGATTCATAATGGCGACAACAAATTATTTGTTCCTATGACCATAAGACCTCATATATTATCCAGTTTAAACGATGAAGACGTAGCGCTCATCCAGGTCATGACGAGACCTTACGAGTAATTAGAAGAACCTACTATTGGCTTAACATCCACAATAGAGTAGCAAGTTATATAAATAATTGTCTACGATGCAAAGAGGTCAAAACAACACAACATCAATCTACCCAACTGAATAGGTGGTGTCATTTCCAGCTCACAAAACAACGATCGTGCGCGACTCGGGGTGCACGAAAAACGAAATGGTACAAAACGTATAAAAGGCCGCGCGTGGCGAATCCCAGGAAAATCAGTTTCCGGTGTACCTCAAGGTAGTTAAATAAGTGACCGCGCTACTTCCTTGGCCGCTTCAAATAAAAAACGACAATTCAATTCTGCCTTCGCGCATCTAATAAATAATAAAATTTTACATTTAAAATTAATATTTTCAAGTGAAGTTAGTTCTATAAGAAACAACAATTCTATTCTGCCCTAGCGCATTCGCAAAAAAGTGATTTTTTTTCAGGCTTTCAAAACTAATTATAATACGAGTTAATTTTTTATTCCTAAGACGGAATCTTCGTTGTTGGAAAGTTACCGTTTCACAACCCTGTTAGATAATAAACATTTACGTTAAGTTAAGTGCATTGAACTCTGTTCGTTAAATAAATATGTTATTTCAAGAACAATATACAGGGTGATAATAGATTATCCTGCCGCAGACAATTAAAAGTGTTTTTCGGACGCTTACTGAAACAAAGTGCTACAACTGTATATATATAATAAGTGCACGACGCCTCGAAGATTCACATAAGCTCGAATTTATTTTATTTTCACCAAACAGAGGGTTCGTTCGTGTTCTTTAATATTCACAAGGAAGACCGTATTCTCGCCTCACATCTTGCAGCGGCTTGTATATCAATGTATGCGCAGAAGGTATGCAATCTTAGGCGTGGGTTGTGTAGGGGATATGCCATCCTTCGGAGGGGGTAATAAAGCCGTCGGTCCCTTGTCTATTAAATGTTAGGCAAGTAAAAGATCTCTACTCTTCGATCCCTACCAACTAACACCGCTAGTGTAGAGGCTGGAGATCGATTTCTGTATATGCTAACCGTTGTGCTACTGTATCTGCAAAAATACAGTATGGAAACAGAAATATTAATTTTTATATTTTGTTTACTTAAATATATTATTTTTTTATCTTGAAAGTTATTGATCTTCTTTGGCAGGGTGGATAAGGCGTAGAGGCCAAACTACATTTGACGCCGACGAGGCCAAATGAGGCTAGTTCGACACTGTCAAATACAATAGGGTTTTCTTTTTTTGAAAAAATTTCTCTTTCCATTGCTTGTTAATCTACAGGTTTATTTAATAAAACGTGTCACCATATTTTAACGCGTCTTTGCGTTTTTTAAAAAATATGTTCAAATTAATTTCGGGTGGACGTTTTAAATGAAATTCACTGTATATTCTTTTTTTAGTAAAAATCAATATTAAGGAAAGCTTATGGAAAGAAATCGATTGAAAGGCTCAAATTAACATTATTGTAATATTTAACTAATAAAACTGACTGCCCTTTGGAATTTCGTATGTAAATATTGAACCCGAAAAGCATCTAAAATAAGATTTATTAATACCTTGACATACAAAACATAACTGATGTGATCATAAAATTAGCATATTGGAAGATTCATTTTTTAAAAACAAGTTTTACCACAATAACACATGATTAAATGTTTGTTTTTATAAAATATTAGATGTTTACCAGCTCCTTTCATATTTTATATATTTGAAGTGGACAATAAACACCCAGAATTATTTAATTTTCTACTTTTTTAAACATACTAATTCACTTACCATACACAAAAACAAATAATACATAAACAATGTATAACAGAGCCATTTAAAAATCTGAGAAGTGACACACCACAAATTTATGTAAGGATTATATTCACTACACGTAGGCAAGACCTTCTTAAGTTATACGTGCGCAAAACTGGATTAATAAAATAGACCTCTTGAAGCTTTTTTATAACAAAAAAGTTGCTCTGAGAGTGCATAACTGTTTACTGTCAATCTGTATAACTGGTAATAATAATACTTACAACATTGTCATATCCCACTCCCGCATTATACAATATTAATCAGATTGAGTTTAGTATTTTTAAAATTCAAAGCTTAAAACATGAAATAACTTAGGATATCTATCAAATCACCAACTAGACAAAATTGTCTTATGATTTTTTTTTCTAAAGTGTTAACAACAGTGGAGTCGATCTATCCAAACTTTTACCGTATGTGGGATTGTCTGGAAAAGCGAATTTTATGCTAATTTTAATAATTTTTTTAAAACATGAATAATTTTCGAAAAACAATGGTTTTCGAGATATATCAATTTCAATATACTTTTTTTTTAATAACAAATATTGCCATAAACTTCTTAAATCAAATTTTAGATGATACGTCCTTCAAAACATTTTTCATAGAAAAACAGTCTGATTTGGACAGTAATGAAATGAATTTATTTAAACTATTTTCATGAAAAATGAAAGAAAATATAATTTTATATCTTTTCAAATTTAATGAACCTTCACAATATATTTTTGGGTATACAGTTGATTTACGTAAAATGATTTTTAATACTGTTTTTTGAATAACTTTATAGGTATTAGAACATTTTCATACGTTCCACCCCATATACCATACCTTATAATTGATTTTATAAGCGATTTATAAACTGTAAGCAGTATTTTTCTTCATAAGATGTCTCTCTAATGTTATTTGGGTAATTTTCTTACTTTTTGTGTAATATAAAGTACATGCTTCGTGCCATTTCATATCCATATCCACTATTACAGTTAAGTATTAATTTTATCTGTCGACTCAAGGTATTTAGTACTATTTACAATATTTATTCCTTTGTTGTTAGGTTAATTTGAATTATAAATTGAAAACGTGCTAAAAAAATTTTTGATATATCAAGCGCTAACAAATTGCCATCTAATATTTTTTTATTTTCGCTATAACATTGGAAATTTTGAAAAACTTGTTCCCAATTTAATTCATTAAAAATTATCGAGGTATCATCTGTTGACATAAATTATTGATAAATGATGGAAAACGATATTGGTGCAGCAATCATGCCTTGAGGAACTCCCGTTGTTATTACCCACCACCTACTAATCTATTCTACTAGTCTATTTTTTAAGTAACTGACAAAAACTTCTAATGATATCCCTCTAATTCCTGTCGACTCTAGTTTTGTAATTAATTTCTTATGCGACATCGTGTCGAACGCCTTTGCTAAATCTAAAAAGGCAGATAGCATTTTTTATTACCATCTATAGTTAGCTCTAAAACCAAATTGATTATTTAATATTGTCTGGTTAGCATTTAAAAATTCTTCAAGGTGGCTATCAGTGCTTTTTCAAAAAAAAATTATCAAGTTATGGCTGACAAAGATTGGTCTGTAGTTGAATTTTTGTTTTGCTACCATTTTTATGGATAAGAGTAACTATCTATTCATTAAAATATTGGGAATATCCTGAAGAAAATGTAAGGTTAATAATATATATTATGGGATCAATTAGGTATATATGACATATTTTTATCAACATTACAGATATTTCATCACGTCCAGTGGCAGTATTCTACGAGAATTAAGCCAGACCCATCTCAAACACAGGCTATTCGGGACTACACGTCACCTCGTAATGTTGAGGAATTTCAGTGATTCCTAGGTCTCGCCAATTTCGATTGATCATTTTGTCCACACTTTTCAGCCATCGCGTGTCCATTGGCCGATCTTTTAAGGAGTTAAAAAAGCAGCTCTCTGAAAGTACCTTACTGTATCATCCTAGAGACGATAGTCCTTTTTACTTGCAGACGGATTCGTGTGATACGAGTCTTGGAGCCCAGTTGTTTCAAATATCGAATGGGGAACGTCGGGCTGTAGCATGGGCATCTCGACGATTACTAGCTAGGGAACAACGTTATCATATTAACGAATTGTATGGGCTTTGGATCGGTTTAGAATATACCTATTAGGGAGGCCATTTCAGATATATACCGATAACAGATCTATATCTTATTCAAGCACTTGTCAACTATTATCTTCTAGAATTTCCAGGTATGCCTTAGCAATTCAGGAGTTTGATTTTGTTATAGAGCACATTCCAGGTTCTCAGAATGTGATAGCGGATGCGTTATCTCGTCATGCAGCGAGAAGGCCCCCAACTCCATTAAATAAAATGTTTAAAATTCTTCCAGTATTGAAATTCCCTAAGGAGATACTTTTCTCCTAGAAGATGTAGGTCGGTACCAACGGGAAGATTCTAAGCTCGGCGATATAATAGATAAAAGATTGAAGGATCAAAATTTACAAGAGATGTTCTTGCTCAACGAGAAGGGAGTACTTTATTTGCGACGGAGCACTAATGAATTTTATAAATTATGTATTTCTAAAGTTACAGTTTACCATGAACTGTTGGGTCATTTTGGGGCGTACCCGTGCCTTAAGGCACGAGGTCTGGTGGCATAACATGCACAAAGATGTTAAAAGAGTTATATGGTCTTGTGAGATTTGTCAAAAATCAAAGGTTTCAGCACTGCCAAAACCTAAATTACACTTGATAATTTCAGAGAATAAGAACGAACTGCTGGCAATCGATTTGTTCGGTCCTTTACCAAGGAGTCGGGGTGGTGTGACGTTTATTTTGGTTTGTCTCGACGTATTTTATGCACCGAAGAGAGCAACTACTAGGGCGTGTCTCAATCGGCTTGTATTGGATTATTTTCTTAAGTTAGGGAAAGTTCCGACTTACCGATCACGGGACGCAGTTTACCGTGCAAAACTGGTTCGAAACTTTGCGGGTATGGGTGTTAAAGTAATTTACACGCCGACCTCAGTCAAATCCATCCGAGCGGGTTATGCGGGCGATCGGACGCCTTTGTCGAACTTATTACCAGGACAACATACCCGCTGGGCATGGGAGTTACCCACATTTGCTACGTTCCTGAATACCCTAGTACACGAGTCCATGGGTTACAGTCCTATAGAGTTGCAGTTGGGTATTCCGTGATCGAGATTTTACCGGAGTCGGTATGGGGCTCTGGGGAAGATAAGTCTTTGGTAGATGTGGAAACAAAATTAATTTTAACGAGAGAGTCACTAATCAGTAAGGCCGCTCGGCGTAACCTAAACCAACCGAGCCGACCTTATAAGGAATTTCAGCCTGGGGAGTTAGTTCTGGTAAGAGCTAATCTAATTTCGTCCGCTATAAATTCAGAAACTAAAAAGTTTTTATTACTGTTTGAAGGCCCTTATGCGATTAAAAAGAAAATTAGTCATGCGACCTGTATCCTGACCTATCCTGGATCCAACAAAGAACAGGGTACTTTTCATGCATGTCACTTGAAGAAATTCCATAAACCGGTATCACCTAACCTGTGACACCAGTTTATAAAATTGGGGGACAAAAGATGTAACAGAATTTCTTGGATTTTTATTGAAGAGCAATCGAGGTATACCGGCGTCGGTGATCAAGAATCCTTTTCGCGATCGGATTGCCGGTACTCTGCGAAGCCACTAGATGCCGTGCCCAGTATTGGATGTAGATCGATTCTGTTAATCAGTTAGGTAGTTTTTTGAATTATTGATAAAACGGCGAAAGAAATATAATAGCCTGTTTGGTGTGATTTTTAAGTAATTTATTATTATAAATTGATTGAATTGTACCTGGTATTAGGTAAGTGTTTTTTATTGTTATTTAGGTGTATACAATTTTGTTAAAATTATTAGTTATTGATGTTTGTAACTTTCGGGTGTAAAAGGTCAATGTATTTTTATAATTGTTTTCTGGAGCCAATAAATAACTTTGTGCTACCCAGTAGTTAAAGTATCTTGCATAGAAACCCATACCCCAAAAACCAACCGCACGGCTTTCGGCCGTTCTGGTACATAGTTTTTTAAAACTATTTATGAGATTAATAATTTCGTTTTTATTTATAGGTTTTCAAAATAGGCTATTGCTGTTAGTGCTTCCCTCACTGTCTTTATTTGGATTTGTGAGTGTTATTTTATCTCATAGATTTTTCCCAACATTACAAAAATAGTATATTAGCCTTCAACTCGTTTGTCAAGAGAATATTTGGATACCCTGTATATTGCTATAGATATATCAGTTCCGAAATCGCTTTGCAAAGAACGTAAATTTTTAGTGCAGTTTAGTCAATAATTAAAATCCCTGATAATTGACACAAGTGGTGGAAATAAATTATAAAACTTTGAAATATATTAATGCATATTCTATTTTTCTTGGGTAAGAAAATAATGCTAAACTGTAATCGAAATAAATTATGAGAGAGGTAGAAAATAGCATTCTTCAAAACATCAAATACTTTGAAATTTTATCATATTAGATAAATACGAAAATTGTATATCAAATACTTGTAAACAATTCTGAAAACAGACGCACCAAATATTTCTACTGCTTTTGCACCTACCTCTGAAAATATATATAAAAAACCATCAAATAATTATAAATTAGAAAAGTTAGTATTGCTTTCGAAGTGTTGTTTGATCTTATCCCTAACTTAGATATAAATGAAGATGCCTGGCCCAGACGGCATTCTCCTAGTTGTTTAAAAAATTTGCCATATTTCATAGCCGTAATTTTACATGTTTTCGCTATTTCTAGCTACTGGTGTTTTTTTCTGATAATTGGAAACTTGCATATGTAATATCCATGTTTAAGTCTGGTAACACATCTATTTTAGAATACTACTACTAGCTGCTCCAAAGGTATTCGAAACTTTATATAATGAGCTGGGAATTTGCTTCGATATTGAAAATCACACACCTATCTACTTGAAAGTAAATAAAATCTATTTCTATCCAAAATAGGCAACTAAAGTTCGAGGAACATGTAGATAAAAATTGTTAAATCATTCAGACAAACTTTAAAAAAACATCAACGTTAACATTCCCATTCATTAATAAGTTCACTCATTGGAATGATCTTAATTAGAGCAACAAAATATACATACTTTTATTATATAATTCATAAATAAAAAGTTTTAGTGAACAAATGATTATGAAAATTATGTTACTTCATCTTCTATGGAGAATTTTTCAGATGATTTTAACCACTGATACTGAAATTATTCAGTTTCACATCCCTAGTTTTTAGAGAGTTCTGGTCACGTTGTAGTTTATAGTCAGGTTTGAATTCATGTTCCATTGGCACATTTGTGATACAATATTGGGCGATACCTTAAGATACCCCACAGATTCCGAGAATGGCTCGGCCATCTCTTTCAAGTGCATCTGAGTTAAGAAACAACCCCATCTATAACCACCCCTTATAAAATAATGTAAATTAGCTTAGTGAAATGTATTCGAACATATGTTAATTTTAACGAGTAGTATTTATTAATACAAAAAAGTTTTTAGAACTAAAGACTTCCACTAGATCCACCCCTAGATCATTAGGGGTTGAAAACATACAATTGCGACATATATTAAATGTGAAATCCCTAAATTGGTCGTTTTAAGAATAATATGGAGTACGGTCATTTGAAATAAAGAATTATAAATGTTCCTGACTATATAAGTGTTGATGTTTATAGAAAGACTGATAAATGTTTATAGATATTTATTACTCTTTAGATACCAAATAAAATAGATATAGAGAAACCGTGTTTAAATGGTTTTTAAATCATGCATTTCTGATAGTAAGAGGGAGTGGGTAAAGAGAGGGACAGGCCTTAATAGTTAGAATTTCATCCAACAGTCTAAGACGCATCATCCGATGAGTCTTCTGGATCCAAGTTGGTTTCCTCTAAAACCCCGACATTTGCACAAAAATTAAAATTTCCTTCATATGCTCACATCTCTGTGCACACCACATTTAAAGTGGCACATTTGCAGCGTTGGGAGCAATTATTCTTGAAACATTAGCGTCTTACTAAATTTAACACTTCGCCATGGGCGCACGAAAGGTCTCATATTATGGGTTCAAATTCACCATTAACAAATTTCTACCCGCTGCTGGTGGTAAACATAGATGGGGAAGTATGTCTCTATACCATTCCATGCACTGGTAATGACATCTCAGTATTGCTGGTTTTAGAGCTGCTAGGGTGGTCGACATATTATCATTGGAACTTTGTTTTTGCTAAAGGTTTACCATCTTAGTTCGAATAACTTACTAATGCTTTTCTTGGTTGGTGAATATACACTGCAAATAAAAATTCGATTTCTTCAAAAACCGATTCATCTAACATTTCATTTTTTCCGAGGGTAGCTAACGCCTGAAGTGTAGATGGGGAAGCTGATAGAAATTTCTAATACTTGATTTACCTTTGAATGCACCTGTAACGTCAGCTCCTAACAATGCGTGAAGCCCCGGAAGAGCTGCTCCTACCTTTAACTGTCCCAAATAGTCATAAATTGGTCGTAAATGTATCTCCTGATTTTTCGATCCGATGCTTATAAAGTTCATATCTTCTGGCAACAGAGGAACACGTCTTAGAGCAAGTAATAAAACGTTAGTATCTGGCGAAAATATCCTTATCTTATTGACACCTCTCATTGATGCATGTACGGATTGAAGTATTAGTTTTGCGTCAGCTTCTTCGTGCGAGCTCTGCAAGTCCATTATATTATCAGAAGCCGGAATTTCCCAAGGAACAGATCACTTCCCGATTAGTTTCACTTCCCGGTAATATTAGACATTTTGAGAAATATTGAGCAATTTCCCCTTTCGTCGACGTATGAAAGAGCAGCTTTTTTTAGATTTGTGTTTTTAAGGCTAGTTTTATCACTAACGATATATTGTATAGGATCTGCCCCTTTTTGCCTTTTGACCCCTCTCCATTGATTTTAAAGAGTCGTGCTTATATGAGTCAAAAACAATGTGAATTTCAGAATATGCGGAGTATTTAAAAAAATCTTGGTTGAAAACTGAATTAACAAATCAGAAAAGTATCCTACATTTTTAAACCATATAACATTTATACTTCTGCCATACCATCGACAACTGCTACACTGTGAGGCTGTTTTAAGATGTCTACATCCACATCACTAACTTTGGAATCATTTTGAACGAGCTCTTCCAGAAGATGTCTTATTTTAGTATTTCCCTGTCCATGAATCATTGAGCCATCGGGATAAAATTAAGACCGTGGCAAGGCAGTTAGTTCATATTTTCCAATAATTAATTTCCTTTATAAATCAGCACGACTTCTGCACCTAAGAATGCATCGTGAGAAGATACTTAAATCTTGTTTAAGCTCTACTATCCCTGACTTGGTTTTACAACAATATTTTTAGTTTTGGACTTACTTAGGTTGAGGGGCAAGAAAACTACTACTACAAAACTACTTTAGTTATAATTATTTATTAAAGCAAAAAAAGAAAACTTTTTAATTTTAAGGGTGACATATTATAAGAGGTGAGTTTCATTGCTCTGTTACTCCAGCGAGAATTGTCATTTAGATTTATTTAGTATTTGAAGCTTGAAAAGACAGTTATTTTTAAGTTACACATGGATTGAGAGTTGCCCCTTTACGACGCAAGGGGTAAAACTTACCCCTATGTCACTTTTTAAACCATATTTTCTGTTATCTTAAATAAAAAGTATTTTTTTAATTATGCAACAATTTGTTTACATAATTTTATTTTATTTCATTTTTGTTCCTTTAGGGATGTTAAAGGGGTGAATTATACCCCTCTGCCATATTTGCTAGAGAGGGCCCATCAATATCCCTATTCTACAAGCTTTTCTGAAAATTTTGACGTATTGCACAATATTGTATCATAACTCTGCACACGGGATCTCATATTTGACAAATTGAAACCGGACTATTAGGTAGACGATCATATATGATTATGAATAAGAATTAGCACAGAAGATTAGAACTACCGTCGTATATCAGTTAGTAACATCACCTCAGCAATCTATCCTGTTAGCCCAAACTTTGCCACATTCTTGCGGGTTCATTCTACCTGTATGTGTGGCGTAGTATGTAAATGACACTCAATATATTGTGAACTTTGCCATAGAAGACATTAGTTCTTTTGATTTGAAAAGCATTAAATAACTGCACATATATGTAGTTGCTGCTTGTAATATTTAATATATACTACTACATCTGCCATCTATTGCATAGTAGATTAAGTAATAAATAAGCTCAATTTGAATAAAAGCGGTACCTGTTTTTATTGAAAAATGCGTGGATATTTAACATATTTTCAAACAAATGGTTCTCAATTATACTCAGTGAGTAATTTAATATGTGTAAGCTCGTAGTAGGCAATATATCGACATGCAAATAAGAATTAATAATTACAAGTTATTAGCAATAATTTGGCAAACAAAACTTTTTTGTGAAATTAAAAAAAAATATTTCTGAAGAAACCAAAGATGCACTTGTTACAGATATGTTAAGGTCATTAATTTATCACATTTTTATACTATAATGATTTACCGCAACAATTACCGAGATATTTAGAAATCACAGAATAGCTGGAATCGAATCGAATTAAATGTATCTAAAAAATTTGTGCCCACTATATTTAAGTGGGTAGGAAATCTAAGTAAAGGAAATATGGAAAATCCTTAACATTCTATACAAGAATTTTACCACTAGTATTACAGATTCTTTAAATCAAATCGCATACAGAACAAAAATAAAGGTATGAAGTTCATAAAAAAATTGTACACACTAAATCACCAACTGATTGAAATGATTATAAAATTAAAGAGAAATAAGGTCGGATATAGGATAAAATAAGAAGATAAAATTTTATGAAGGAAAAGAACGGCGCCGCGCAAATCCCAGCTCCTTCACCATAAGTAATAGAGTGCGGGATGAAGGAATTGGGGGAATAAAAAGGAATAATTTCAAAACTTACATTTTGTTTTTACTGGGACTAATAGTACAACTAGAGGTACATCGTTAAGGCTCCCTAAATCTAGTATTACCTAATTTAACTCTGATCTTTACACTGAATCCAACGACTATTTATATGAAATAATTTGGTAACAGAAAGTATGTAAACTGACCACGGTCCTCTAGGTACATTGAAAAATCCTTAGCATTATTGGCATAATACGTAGTTTTATAAAAAATGCTAATAAAATATATCTTAAATACTATTGAAATATTTAAATAATTAAATGATATAATTTCTTCGTTGCAATATGGATCGAAATAAAGACAAGACAAATAAACAAACTACGCACACAATAACACAACACAACATAAACAACACACAAAATAAAGACAAAATAGACAAAAAGACATACATACACACAGATAGACAGACATAATAGACAAAAGACAAAAAAAGACAAAGACAAGATATTTCAAATGTGCTTTTAGACTGCGGAATATTAAAACATAATATCTTTAGTCGCAAACTCCTCTATAAAATCCTTGTTTTACGTAACCAGACTGCAACCAACAGCTACTCTCCGGGATATGTGCCTCGCCGAGCGCTGAATTACAAGTTACAAGCCTGGCGCGTTAAGTGTAATAATTGCATATTACCATCAAAACGCTAATGCCTCGATTGCAACAAACACCAGCCGAAGGACTGGCACGAGAGCTTCTTTAAGTAGGATCAGTCTTTCGGCTGGTGTTTGTTGCAAACGAAGCATTAGCGTTTTGATGGTAATATGCAATTATTACACTTAACGCGCCAGGTTTGTAACTTGTAATTCAGCGCTCGGCGGGGCACATAGCCCGGAGAGTGGCTGTTAGTTGTAGTCTGGTTACGTTCCTTATAGTAAAATAAGGATTTTATAGAGAAGTTTGCGACTAAAAATATTATGTTTTAAGTTGGCAATATTATTCATTTTCATTTACTGTAGTAAAAAAATTCTTTTTACATTCCTACGAAAGCTGTCTACGGTAAGACCTATTAGGGCCGGCTTATCAATACAGGGTTAATACTTAACGATAGGATAAATGTCAAACGAAACAATTGGTATGTATTGTTTCGTTTGACATTTATCCTTCGGTTACGAGTTAACCTTGCATTGATAAACCAACTCTTAGAGCATCATTTATATCATTATAAATTGTAATATAGAATTATATGAGAAGGATCCGCGAAACAGGGTAAGACGATAAGATGGTAGCGACAGTTTTTTTGCGTGTCTCAAATTTAAATCTGTTCCTAAATAACAATTTCCTACGAAGATATGATGGCGAGGAGGTGCATAGTATAGGGTTAGTAAATACTGACATGTTATTTTTGTAGATGTTTTCCACTATTATCCCACCAAGATCCAAGATTTTTGAAGATGTAAGGTGGTATTTCCGAAGGCTATAGACAAAACGGCAACAACTGTTCTCTATTTTTTGTAAACGATTTTGTGTTAGTTTGTCCAAGGAACTATAATATACGACATTGCAATATTTATCAACATTTAGTTTCAAATTGAGTATTAGAATAAAGTTCAATAGAAGCGAGGTCAAGGTTTATGTTATCACATATATTTTTTATATTATTTGGATCCAAAGAACAAGATAGTTGAGTGTCATCGGCGTAACATTGAATTCTTGTGTGTTTTACACTACTAAAGATATCAGCTGTATATATTAAGAACAGTATAGAGCCTAGGGCAGAACCCTGGAAAACTCCTGAGGTGATTTTAGTGACTGTAGAGAAAGAGTCATCCAATTTGACAGTTTGATTTTTTATCTAATCAAAAGTAGCTAAGCTTGGTATATAATAAACTGTGATCTAGGGTGTCTAATGCCTTTGAAAAATCCACGAGCACTAACAGTGATGCATAACCTTCATCCAGGGATTTTAAAATGTCATCAGTAATGTTTGCCAGTGCGCTTGTAGTGCTACGACCTCTTTAAAAACCAGACTGTAGATGAGAAATTATATTATTACTAGTAACATATTTGTAAATTTGAGGTTGGATAAATTTTTCTAAAATTTTCGAAAGAGTCGTTAATAAATAAACCACAGAAATTAGACAACCCCCAATTCCAGAAGCCAGGGCTTGTGCGGAAGGAGGTTACACATTAAAAAAACGCGGACATACAATCATTTCCTCCGATAGTGCCAGAGCCAGGATTCGAACCCGGTGATACGATATTCGTGTGATTAATCGCGATTGCCACCTCGCGCCTTAACCCACTCGTCTATGGACCAGGCAAATAGGCCTCAAATCTGAATATGCTTTAGGATTACTAATTTTCGGCAAAGGGGAAATGATAGTTGATTTCCACAAGTTGGGAACGTATCGAAATTCTAAGCAAGAATTAATTATATGGGTGATATGCATGCATATGACGGGAGAGCAAAGTTGTATCGTGTATGCGTTTATATCGTCACAAACCGTCGAACAGCTAAAGCAAAAAGTTCAAGAGAATTTGAGTGCACTAGAAGAAACCAATTCTGTAGATGTCGCTGCTACCTGGACACAAATTAAAGACAGTTTAAAAAGTGCGAGTGAGGAAATTCTTGGCACTGTAGCATGTAAAAAACAGGAGGACTGGTTCAATGATAATGAAGCTTTTATACAAGAACTTCTTGACCGCAAACATATTGCCTTCCAAAACACTATCAACCACCCCAACGACTCATCAAAAGCAGAAGCTTTTACCCAATCTAAGTATGAAACGCAACGCGAAATCAGAAGAATAAAGAACGAGTGGTTAAAGATTTAAATGGAAATCTCCTCAAAGAAGACCAGGAAATAAGAGCCCGATGGAAAGAACACTACTCTAACATTCTTAACCAGCAAAGTCAAGCCGATCACGATATTATAAATCTTATCCCTCAATACGACACCTTCGAAGACTTAGATAAGCCACTAACAACGGAAGAGATCTACCGCCATTGGGCAGCTAAAAAATAACAAATCTCCCGGCGCCGACTCACTCCCAGCTGAGATCTTTAAAGCTGTGTCGTCAGAGCTCATACCCTACCTCAAAAAACTGTTTGATGTCGTGTGGGAAAGTGGTCAAGCTCTGCAGGAGTTTCGTGATACACTTTTAATCAACCTCTTCAAAAACAAAGGGAGCGCTGCGGACTGTGGAAATTACAGGGGTATAGCTCTCCTGGCTGTTGGAGGGAAGATACTCACTAAAGCGATGGCAAATAGGCTAACACCTGTTATGGAAAAGTTACTTCCTGAAACACAGAGTGGCTTTAGACCAAACCGAGGCACATCGGATTTAATCTTCACACTTAAACAGCTTCAAGAAAAAGCACTCGAACATCAAGGAGAAATTCACATGGCCTTCATTGATTTAACCAAGGCGTTTGACTCGGCGGACAGGGAAGTGCTCTGGAAAATTATGTTCCGCTTAGGTATCCCTAGAAAATTTGTGGAAGTATGTCGCAGTCTACATACAAACAACAACGCCCAGGTTATGTATAATAATGAGGCAACCGAACCTTTCCAAACCCTCACTGGAGTTAGGCAGGGATGTGTCCTAGCACCCCTACTCTTTAATTTGTTTACCACTGCTCTAACAATTATTGTTGACAACAAACTGACAGTCAGAGGAATAGGTCTCAGATACCGTTTTGATGGCGGTCTCTTTAACATAGGGCGCTTTAGAGCTTTCACGAAGACACGCACACGATTCATTTGTGATCTCCAGTATGCGGATGACTGTGCACTTTTAGCCTCTACGCCGGAAGAGCTTCAAGAACTTTTAGATGTGTATGCCCAGAGCTATGATTCCTTGGGACTTAAAATCAACATTGGAAAGACTAAGATTATGTCAACTCCTCATCAAGTGAACCAAATAGACATTACACTTAATGGAAATTCTCTTGAAGTGGTGGATCAGTTCAATTACTTAGGCAACGTTGTTAATGACAAAGCAAACATGGACAGCGAGATTCGCAATAGAATTAACGCTGCATCTAGAGCACTCTGGGGACTTAGAGAGAGAGTATTTGACAACCACGACCTTGCTTTGTCAACGAAAATGGCTGTCTACAGAGCAGTTGTCATTCCAACACTGCTATATGGATGTGAAAGCTGGGTCACTTACCGTCGTCATGTGAAAGAATTAGAACGTTTTCAGCAAAGACACCTCAGAAGTATGATGAAAATCCGTTGGTTCCATCACATATCAAACGTGGAAGTACTCAGGAGAGCAAACAGCCTTCCAATTGAGGTGCTTATTTCAAGAGCACGCCTAAGATGGGCAGGTCACGTTCATCGTATGCATGATAACCGCCTTCCTAAATGTACGCTTTATGGTGAATTGCTAAGCGGTAGAAGAAGGCGTGGCGGTCAACGAAAGAGGTTCAAAGACGCTCTCCATGAAAATCTAAAATCCTGCGGTATTGCAGACGAGCAATGGGAACAGCTTGCAGCGGACAGAACGGAATGGCGAGGGGTTGTGGCCAGCTATCAAGGAAATGTTGCTGCAAGAAGGCCGAATCCAAGACCTAACCAGGTCTATGTTTGTCCTGACTGCGGTCGACATGTGCTCTCTCGAATTGGCCTCTATAGCCATAGTCGTGTGCACCGTAGATGAATGGGAATTACAATAAACTACACCTGTTACTTGTTTTTTATTGTACACAATTTATCGACTGTAACATTTTTATACTCGGACTCGAGTAACGGCTAATAATAATAATTATATCGTCGCAGCCAATGCATTAGAATTTAGGCTCTGAACTATTTCACTTATTTAATGTATGTCGGCTAGCTGAAAGTTAAAAGATATTTCATTATTAAATTTGTTTGTCGAATAGTGATTTACAATTGCTGGACAATTATCAGGGGGGGCTGTAAACGGAGGTAAAATTAGTGTTGACACCATTGACATTTTTTAAATTATGTGTAACATCAGTAGCATTGGTTTATTTTATGTTTTTTAAGGGTTTCCATAGGCGATCGAATCTATTTTGGTGATATGTCAAATATGCACTCTTTTCGCGTCTTATAGATTGTAAAGTAACATTATATAATTGTGTGTAATAATTGCAATTTTGTATCGTTATGTCTTTTTTATAAAGAGTTTGTGCTTTGTCACGCTCTTTCATAATCTGTCTGATAGTAGGAGTTAGCCATGGAGAATAGGATTGGGTAACGCGTTTTGTACTGATTGGTGCCTGCTGGTTAAATAAGAAACAAATATTATATTTTCAGTTAAGAAACTAAGTTTAAGATCTATATCATTCATATAAAATATATTGTCCCATTGAATATTGTTTAAGTTGTGTAAAAAAATTCATATGGTTAATGTTTCTAAAATCCCGATATGTTATAGTTTTAGGCTTTGATTTTTGGACTGTCAAATATAATTCACAAAATATCAACCGATGATCAGAGAGTAAGTCTGCATTAAGTGTACCTAAGGCAGGTAACAAACTAATATCATTGAAATAAATGATATTTAATATTTTTTGTGATGTCTGAGTAATACGAGTTGACTTAGTTATATTTTGTGTAAAATAGTATGATAGCATGCATTTATTGACGGGGTTTTCAAAATTATTGTCGATATTTATATCACCCAATAACATTATGTATACATATTGTGGAGCTACATAGGACAAGATATCGTCTAAGAATTCGATAAAAATATTACAATTATTAGATGGAGCTCTATATACTGTACACAAGAGAATATTTGAGCTACCTGTTTTAATCTCAATACACAAATATTCCGTTCCGTCTAAGACACTAAAATCAGTAAAAATACTCTTGTATTTTATCTGACTTTTTGTGTACACTCCTACACCACTACCTATGTTAAAAAACTTGACAGAAAGTTATCGAATACCATATAACTTGCTTGCTAAAGAATAAACTTACTTACATGGCTACACGGATAAGTAAAAGATGATTGATGAATAAACGACGATTATTGAAACATTGCTTTCATAAATTTTATCATGTTTTTTCGCGTGTGCAATTGTTATGTTAGGTAAGGAAGGGGAGAAGGCAAAAGGAGGAGGGCGAAGGGGAGAAAGATTTTATTGAGACATATCCCTCAGAGCCAGTATAGCTACTTCTGTTAAATTTATCTAGTAGATAAAATCCATGGAAATGATAATTGACACGATATTATTCAAAGAAATTGTTTATTAAGTTTTAACTAGAGGTGGATGTAGAGACCCTTATCGGAACTGTCTGGTAAATAAATAACCTTATTAAGAAAATTATAATTTTATTAACGCTATGGTTCCATATTATCTAATATCCAGTCCATGTAAGAATCAGTTCTGGTATAAATACCGGGGAAGCTTGCAGATCCGCAAACTGCACCTCCAAATGATATGACTCCGTATTGTATACTCCTGATATCATCGTAGAGGAATTTTTGTGTTTGGAGGGGACCTCCACTATCCCCACTGCATGAGTCTTTTTCTTTTCCATAAGCACAAAGTTGTTTGTGACTTATTCGAATTTGTTTGTAAGACTTTTGACACTCACTTTGCCTTATTACAGGGATACTTGCTGTTTGAAGAATGTTGTTTACTTTTGACTCTAGAAAGGTAGAAAAAAAGCATTGTTAGTCTCAAGTTATATCTAATTCTAAATCTGATCAGATTTGGGCAAAATTTTCAGACAACAGTTGTTCGAAAGAGACAAGCAATAATGTAAAATATGCTCTTAAGGTGGGCATATCCAAAAGAAAGAAATCCAATAAGGAAATATTTATTATTCCTGGCCATAACTTTTTTTTAATACGTATAGTGTTAAAAAAAGCATAAGACTAAGTAGAGTTATGATAGGTGTAGTGATATGAATTTTTCACTCAATAATTTTAGTTGTTTATAAAATCAGTTAGTTTAAAAAATAGTGCCAACATATCTTGCAGTTTTAAATTAACTAATTTGCAAACAACTGAAATTATTGAGTGAAAACTCATATCACTAGACCTGTCATATTTCGGATTTGGATTGGCAAATGGCCAACTAAATAGTGAGTGAGGACAGAATAAGATAGGCAATACAGAGCTTCTCCCCTTTTAAGTTGCCAGACATTGACGGTATCTATCCCGCCCTACTGCAATGGGGACTGGATGAATTACTGCCGCACCTGGTTGGAGTATTTAGGGCGTGCTCAGCACACCTTTATATTCCAGAGATATGGAGAGAAGTGAACGTTTCGTTCATCCCAAAACAGGGCGGATGGACTATACCACTCCCAAAGCCTATAGACCTATTAGCTTAACCTCGTTCTTACTCAAGACGATGGAGAAGCTATGTGAACGATACATAAGGGATGTTGTAGTAAAAGACAACCCTTTACATCCTAACCAGCATGCATACACCCTGGGAAGATCCACCGACACCGCCCTCCATGCAGTCGCGTGTCGGATTGAGAGATACTTGGACAATAAAGAGTCCACCCTAGGTGTCTTCATAGATATAGAAGGTGCGTTCGACAGAACCACCTTTCCAAAAATTACAGCGGCCCTAGTGGAGAAGAATGTCCCCACGATCATGGGAAGCTAGATATCCAACATGATGTCGAAGAGAACTGTACAAATCCGTGTGGGAGATGCTTCTCTACGAGGAATGGTCGCGAGAGGCTGTCCGCAGGGAGGTGTAATATCACCACTGCTATGGAACCTCGTTCTTGATAGCCTCTTGTGCCGCCTCAATTCAGAAGGATTCCACACAATTGCCTACCCAGATGATTTAACAATCATGCTTAGCGGAAAATTCGAAGGAGTCCTTTGTGAAAGAATGCAGGGGGCCCTAAAAATAATCGAAAAATGGTGCAGAGAACACTCCCTGTCTGTCAATCCCAGGAAGACGGAGATGGTTCTCTTCACAAGGAAAAGGAAACTAGGAGCATTGAAGGCGCCTGCCATCCTAGATACAACAGTGAAATACCTTGGGGCAACCTTCGATGCCAAACTAACATGGAATCTTCACATATATAGAAGACTAAAGAATGCTTACATTTCTTATGAGCAGTGCCGCAGGACCGTGGGGAAAACCTGGGGAATGAAACCCAAAGTGGTCATGTAGATATACACTGCCGTCATAAGACCAATGATAACCTATGGAGCTGTGGTTTGGTGGCCTAAGAGTTAACAGACTACAGATAAGGTCAAGCTCAGCCAAATGCAGAGAGTTGCCTGCCTAAGCACAACCGGAGCTATGCGAACAACATCAACGAGAGCTATGGGGATAATGCTGTGTCTGCCACCACTAGATATATATCTAGGAGAAGTGGCTCTGACAACAATGGTACGCCTCAAATCCGTTGGCATACAACCAAATGTAGGCTGTGAAGAGGCCAGAAGTCGCTTGTGGAATGAGGCTGTCATAAAGACGTCTCTTCTGCAGGCGTGCACCGATGGCATATATCCCCGGTTTGTCTTTGACAGACCTACATAATACAGACGAATAGTGAGAATGAATTCAAGAAACTGTGGGATGAAACAAACAGCTGTCAGCTTGCTAGGGAACTACTAAAATATCCCAATAAGAGTACAATGGACTACCTGGAAGTGTCCAGAAGGAACCTATGTTTTATAACGGGAATCCAGACTGGACACTGTCCGTTAAGGAAACATCTCCATAATATGAGATTAAGCGAAACACCACTCTGTAGAGGTTGTGAACAAGAAGAATGTGGTTCAACATGTACTCTGTGACTGTGTCTCATCAATCAGAGAATCCATTTTGGGAGAACGTTGGCCTACTTTGGCCGATGTAAGGAAGATGCCCATAGGCAGCATCATCACCTATTTCGCAAGATTAGGTTGGTTGGAGGCCTAGGCGAGGGTTTGCCTACAGGGAGGATGTACCTGTATGGGACCTAAGTGCTGTTGTTCAATAATTTTTATTGACCACCCTCCCAATCAACTCCAGATTCCAGAGCTGTCATAGTTATACTTAGGTAATCTTATACATTTTTTACGAATATATATTTCAAAAAAATGTTATGACCAAAAATAAAAAATATTTTTCTATCGGATCTCTCTCTATCTTTGATGTGTTTACCTTAACATTAAAAAATCCATGTATTCTATGTAATATGAAACAGCTATTATATACATATATGTATTGTATTTTATTAGTATATGATAAGCAGGGGAAATATATTGATTGATATATGAATCTCCCGAAAGAGAGAAAGGAACTTTTGCATATACAAAAAATATAGTTAGTAAAAGAATGTAGTATAACATGCAAGTCTTACTGCTTTGTGAGGGCTTTTATTTTTATACTATGCATAGTATAATGATATCTTACGTTTTTCAGTATATCCCCATCCAGTTATAAATACACGTGTTAATTTTGCATTCATGGCTTCTCCAGTAGGCAAACAAATAGGTTGGACATTTTCTGAAACACCACACAAAATGTAAATAAAATTCTGATTGTTATTTGTCAAGAATAAGTTAAAAGTTGCCATGTAATGTTTTTTACTATTGCTTTATAAAATAAACTATATTATAAAATCTCTCATTTTAACAATATAATAATAGATCCCCAATAATACTAACAGGTTATGGGCCCAGAACGCTTCCAATGTGAAAAATTTTTGTATGATGTATCGACCAATGGAAATTTCACATGGAAATTATGCCTGACCAATATGACTTCAGGGAATGCATTGAGAAGGAACATGAGCAATCCTAAGATGAGATTTGGAGGATAAGCGGTGTAGGTCTCTGATTATTCAGTGCATCGCAAATTCGCAATTGCAGCATGTAGAAATTACAGCGTACCAAATGTGGAATGCGCTGAAAGAGGTTTCTTAAACAAAAGGGGTAGGTAGTCAGCTATGTCTGCGGCGAAAACTATTAACAATAGAATTAAACAGAAATGATTATCTTAAAAACCACTATGTAACGTTTGACGAAACAATAAGATATTTAAAATCAGTAGGGGCGAAACTGGAAGAAATTGATGTGGTGTGCCATCTTTTATGAACATTACCCAAAGCATAATATGGGGCAATGGTAGCAGCTTTGGAAACTCTTAATGCAACAAATTTAACAATAGAATTTGTTAAAGGAAAGATTCGTGATCAATAAATGAATCGGAAAAATCATATAATCTACAGAGAAGCCAGTTCATCGTCAGCTTTTTCAAATAATATAAGTACAAGTAATATTCATTATAGAGGTCAGCAGACCCAACACCGAAATCAACATTATCTATCAAGAGGTATCATGATCTAGGAAACATTTATTGTGGTTTTTTCGTCGTGTTTAAGTGTCACAACTATGGAAAGCCAGAACATGAAAAAAAGCGAGTGCTGGTTCAAATGAAGGCGAATCAAGTCTAAGTGATGATGAATCAAAATCGGAAAGATGTGTTGCTTTTCTAGCATATTCCAGCTATCGAAGAATAATTTTGTACTTCAGCGCCATCTTTGTATAGCAATTTAAAAAAATTCTAATCACTAAAGTTAAAGCTACCTATTGCATTTAGTGATCACCACAATAATGTTTAATACTCAAATTAAAATTCTTCTAAATTATCTACTTATTCCAAATATCAATCTTGGCACAGTTTGTTGCTTTTTAGTCTGTAATATCGGGCTTTATAGTTTTCACATATTGAGTATGTTTTAACTGATAATATTTTTGTTATTTAACCAATTTGGAAATTGAATCGAAAATATTAATATCTTCATGAATATATTGATGATTATTGATACATTACCTCCCATGTTTATTTCTTTCGCAACTCTTATCAGTCCAATATCATTGAAACCATCTACGTTATTATAATCAGTGTTAAAGTTACTGTGGGGGATTATTTTTTCAATGGCAAAATCTTGTATTGGCATGGAAGCACATTTTATACTGTCATCTTCCTGAACTTCGCAATCGACTTCTGTGGAAAGGTCATATTCCCCAATTCTCACACCTAATCTAAAAAGGAATATGGATTTAGCGAGTAGGCACACAAATGAAACAAATAATCGTTTAATAAAATGGAACACATAAACTTTGCACCACAGTGAATTAATTTTATTATGTTTTAGACAATTGTGAAGGCAATACGTTTTTAGTATCTGGAAATGATGATGGGTAACCAGAGTCTAGAATGTAAAATGCGGAACATTTCGAAATAGTGAGAATTATACATTTAGTAAGTATAAAGATATTAAAACATTTTATATTATATTATACAAATATAATAATTACATATTTTATTTGTCTTTGTACGTATAGTAACAAACAAATGGCTGATATTAGGTTTAAAGCACAGTTTTTATCTGGATTTATTGAAGTCTATAAAAATAATCCAACGTTATGGTAGACAAAATCCAATGGATATTCAAACAAAAACCAGAAAAAACCGCTGCCTAAGGAATCACTACGTCCACGTCCAGATTTTGTATCCAAGTCTTATACACACTAAATCCCAATGTAATATTTTACTCCCTTTAATAATAGGGTGGGGCGGCAATGGGGGTGGCTAATGCTAAAATAAATTTTAAAGGCCCTTGGTTCTCGTACACACACTAAATCCCAATTTAATTTTTTACTCCCTTTAATAATAGGGCGGGAGTGGCAATGGGAGTGGTAAAGGGGGTGGCTAATGCCAAAAAAATTTTAGAGGCCCTTGTTTCTCTTATACACACTAAATCCCAATTTAATTTTTTACTCTTTTTAATGTTCTTTTATCAGAAAATAATTGTGATATTCTATGTATAAGATAAAATGTGTAAATATCAACGGCTATAATCTAGTTACTTGGTTTGCTAGGGCTAATGCTATCCACGGAGGTATACTTTAAACGAGGATAATTGAAACTGGTCAGTGTTAAAGCACAGGTCCGTGCGCACTGAACTTGATATTTTGTCCTATATATTTAGCAATGTATCGAGATTCGAATGGTAGTTGAAACTGTACAGACGAGTCCGAGACTGGCAATGTAATCAGACTGAATTAAAAATCTACGACTGCACTGGTTTAAAGATAATAAAACGGACAGGCCTACTAGCATAAAAAACTCGTTTCAACGGCGGACTTAGAGATTTGCTGTCTGTGCCAGTGCAGTGCGTAAATACCTGTTATAATATCAAGCGTAGGAGTTTAGTTAGTTATTGTTCATATTTATAAATATTTACTACTACATAAAAGGTAAAATATTTTAATTATTTACTAATTTATCATGGCTTTCTGGAGACCATTTGAAACAGAGGATAATATAATAACGCCCGAAAATCTTATCATTTTCTTATGACAAGCATTTCTATTTACCTCCGCCCATGTACAATAAAGAGATGCCGACTGTTTTTGCCGGCTTTTAGTTTTTATACGGTTTCAATTAAGTTCGTTTATACTTTACTGCAATATATTGCCTAAAAAAGTATAAATGTTCGTCTATTCTAAAAATCAATATTCTGTCGAATGAAATTCATTATGAATTAGCTGATTTTTAAATACTAACAGTCTACAGATCACCTAATGGCGATTTTAATATATTTTCGGAAAAACTGTCCATTTTATCTCATAAAAATAAAAAATCATTATAACTTCAATGTGCCTTTTCACAATCCAGATAAAAATAGTATTTTATTGACTAATTTATTAACATATTTAGGATTTTTTGCATTGAAAAAATCCCCCACCCGTAACTCTAGTTGTCTTGACAATACATATTATATGAATTTTCCCCAAGATTATTGCACAATCAGTACTATCAACGTTAGATTGTCCGATCATCTAGGTGTAAGTTTAAAGGTACAAAACTGTAAACAAAAAATTCAGTCAAAAGAGTTAATTTTAGGCAATTTATTGACACAGGTATATTCGAATTAAATAACCGTCTAAAAAATCCGGACTGGAGTTTCGTTAATGATTAACTATAACAGTTGAGTGCAAATTTGAAACTTTCATAAATAATAAACTTCTATAATGGAATCCCTGTTTCCTGAAAAGTCAAAATTTTTTCATCTAATAAAAGAAGTAAAATTAAATGGTTCATTGATGATTTGCGCCAGATGCGAGATACTCTAAATTTGTTATTAGATGTGTATAAAGCAAATTCTACTCCTCATCTGGAATCTTTAATAAATGAAAAAAAAATCTATCTACAAATCAGAACTGAAAAACGCTAAAATGATTGCACATGATAATTATATTTCGCAAAGCAAAAATCCGAATAAAGCAATGTGGAACATCATTAACAACGAAAAACAGTTTCGTAATCCACACATAGGTTCTAATATTACTTCAAATGATTTTAATAATTACTTTGGAACGGTTGCTGGTCATACAATTAATTCATTGCCTGCTTTCAACAGCAATTTTGAACTTTTTTATTCAACTAACTAAACTTATAAATCAATGAATTAAAAGTAATATTTTCACTAAAACTTTTAAAGTATCAAAAGTCATTCTCTTTCATAAACAAGGTAATGTGGAAACTCCTGCTAATTACAGGTCGATCTCTATCATGCCCCTATTTGCAAAAATTTTTGAAGGGGTCTTAAAAACGCAAATACCAAATTACTTTGAGAAGTTTAATTTCTTCAGTGTCAGTTTGGCTTTAGAACAAAAAATTTAGAACTACCTCTATAAACTCTTTGACAGACTCACAGACTCAATCAACAGAGGTTTTGAACAAAATGAAATAGTATATGCTCAATTCTTGGACCTAAGCAAAGCATTTGACTGTGTATCCCATGATATTTTATTTAAAAAATTTCATTTTTATAAATATTCTGTAGACAGTCAAAAGCCACTCGCATCGTACCTTGATAAAAGATGTCAGTACGTGAATCATCAGAATTCGGATTACATAAATATTTAATTTGGAGTATCTCAAGGCTCCGTATTCAGTCTAACTCTTTTTCTCTTTTTCATTAATGACTTACCCAACAATAGCCTTCAAAATTCTGTGCTATTTGCTGTATAAAATACGAAACGTTTGTTGAAAAAGTCAATTTTTCTAATTTGTTTAAAAAAACCTTTGTTTAATAATTCCTGACCATATTTCCACCTGGCAAGCTGTACTTTTTTATAAAGGAGCACATTTTGAACAAGATAGCATAAAAATATTCCATCCGAATAAATTTTCCCGGTCGATGGCTGATTTCACCCGTTGTGTATATAGAAATTCGTACATTAAATATTAGATATATGGTATAAGACTGAATATATATCCGCAGGGTACATATAAAAATATTTTTAATTGAGAAGAAACAATAAATATTTAATATTTTATTTTTTATAGAAATACTGAAATATTTTATTTGTTTCTCTACATGATGTCTAATTTTATATAACATACCGGGTGTCAAGGGATCCTTTTTTTCCATTATTTTTAAGAATATCGCAATGAAACTTGGTAGATGTATTATATGACCAAGAAGACACTTTGTGGTATAACTATCATGTTTTTCTCACTTCCGGTTTCACCCCAACTTTTGATTTTTAAATAGAACACCCTGGATATTATTATTATATTTTTGGAATCCTTGAAAAATTCTGAGTACGGTGATGCCCCATAAGTGACATTTCGACTCCATGAAAAAAATTTGACTTAAAATTGAAAAAAACAAAAAAAATTAAAATAAAAGAAAATTGCTTTTAGGCACATCCACCGATTTCTTAGAACATCCGCTATTTTATGGTAGTATATTATAGTCCCATTTGAAAAAATTAAGTTTTGGTAAAAAAAACTGTTCAGCCCAAATTTGATGACCCACAAAATACACATTTTCAAATTTTTATACTCGATTTGATTTTTCTGACATTACACCGGTCCATTACAAGCAATTTTTTCTGGTCATAGATGTACCAACAAATTTTGAGTAATTTTTTTTAAGGAGTCGAAATGTCACATACGGGACATCACTGTACTAAGAATTTTTCAGGGATTCCAAAAATGTAATAATGTACAGGGTGTTCCATCTAAAAATAATAAGTTAGGGTCATTTCCGGTGAAACCGGAAGTGGAAAAAAATAACAGTTATGCCATAAAGTGTTCTTGGTGATATAATAAATCTACTAAGTTTCATTCTGATATTCTAAAAAATAAGGAGAAAAAGGGGGGGGTCTACCATGATCCGTTGATATCCGGTATATGTTGTTAGTGGTTAAACACTAAGCAAATGGATTTGTACTTACAGTGGTTCCTTCAGTCTTGTGATACAATGCGCTGCTGTTAAGATGTACTTGTTATTGATAACTGTACCTCCACATTTAAATTTGGGACCGTTTGCTAAAAAATTATAATAAATTAGATATCTGATGCTCCAGTAACATAAAGTGGATTGATTTGATTACTATATTGTCAAATCTAATTATTCATTGACCTCATTAGTATATTATTGTCAAAATACAAGCCAGCCCATGGCTAAATTTCATATCAATATTATTAAAAACTATTATTTTGGTTCGATACTCTTCAAGTACATTTATATTCATAAAGAATCATTTATGCTGTGTCGATAAGGTAACTAGCATAATAAACTCAAATAAAATAGAAGTAAATACAGAACTGAAAGTACGTGCATGTGAAAACTAAAGGTTCTAAATTCCATAATGATAGGCCGTGATTTGAGGATGGAAAAATTGGATGCTGCGATACTGGATATACATTAGGACCGTTTATTTATATACGTTTACATCTTTTTAAGTAGTAGTAGCAGTGTTGTCTTCTCTTATGTTTGATACGTATAATCTACATCGGAGATGATGAAAAGTTGGGGAAAGATGGTGGGGCGAGCGAGAAGGAAACATGAAAAAATCAGTTTCGAGTGAATACACCTCGACAGTACTATCTCATTATCCCATTTAAATTAATAAAAAGTCTTTTGACTCAATTTTTCATTCTAAACAATTTTAATTTTAAGAAGCACTTCTTGAACTTATTCTTGGGCCCTCCCTGGTACTCTGGCGAGAAATATTAAAGAAGACCCCACGAAGCAATTTTTCATCCTGAACAACTTTTATTCGCAGAATTTTTTTATTAAACGTAAGCCTGTTATTAGGCCCTCCCAGGAGGGACCGTCTGTCCCTATCTTCTTAGTAAGAAATTTGCAAAGAGCCACTTCGATACAATTTACCATCCTAAATAATTTTAATTTGAACATTTTTGGATTCAATGGAAAATTATTTTTAGCCATGCTTAGAGCCTCCCCTGGTGCATCATTTTCATCAATATTCAATAAAGTTCTTCCTTGGACCTACCAGGTCTAAAATTTTTGCCTTGAGTTGCGTTCGAGAAAAACGTATCACACATAGATAGAATGACAGACACACAGACTGTATTCTGATTCGGATAAATTCGATATTTTCTAGCCTCAAAACGTCCATCTTAATCATAATCTAAAATTTGCATATTTTCCCGACGCTAATACTTATAGATGACAAATTAAAAGTGAAAGAAGGTGATAAAAATATGGGGGAAGACAGTGGGGAATGTCGCAAGATGATGGGAAAGTGAATAATAGTAGTGAGAAGGCTGGAGGAGGTACTGGGAAAATAAGTAGAATAAAGTGGAAAGGAAGGAAAAATGAAGGATACTGTGGACGAGTGGGGAAGAGTGACGGGACGGAAAGGAAGAATAGTAAAAATATGAGATTATAGGAGGAAAATAGAAAAAGGTAAGAAAATGGCGGAAGAGTTGGTGGATGTGATGAGAAAATGGAAGAAGGTGGTGGAAAAGCAAGTGAATGTGGAAGAACAGGTGTGGAGGTGGAGGAATGAAGTTGAAAATTGTTGATGGTGGTAACAAAAGGTGAAAAAAAGCAGTTGATAAGTGGGAGACTATAGGCTTCGGTAATGGGAAATTAGATGAACGCTGTAGCAAGGTGGAAATGGTAGGATGAATGCAAATGGTGGGATAGATGTTGAGATAGATGAGTAGAGACACAATTAAATTTTGATCCTCATATCTCGTTACCATATATTAAAGAATAAACAACGAAACTTCTTCTAATCTACTGTTTCGATGATAAGTAGGAAGAATTATTTTAAGACTAAATCGAATTATAAGATAATCAATAAATGATAACTTATCTAATTATAACATATTAAAATTGTAAAATGATGGATTTAAATAACTCGTTTTTAAGTTAGATTTAGGTATAGAATATCTTGTTAACTTATTTGAAAGTTAAATGGAAGACAAATATATTTTTATTGTAATAATATTTAAACAAATTGCAGTATGGTCCTTGACCGAAAGCCATTAAAAAATATAACGATTTCCACTAAATCTAATCAGTCATTTCTTTTTTATTTTACACTTTATATGTTGAAGCTGAAAAATTATAGTAGTTTTTATAGTGGAGTGTGTGAGTCGGAAAAAAGCCGAAAATTGTAAATATTTTGCTATGAAATGAGAGTACCTCCCTGTTTTCGAGTTGAACACGATGGTGCTTGTAGAATTTCTCTTTGGAGTTGCGCAACCCCCCAAACGGCCAAAAAGCACCCCCAAAAGGGTCACGCTTATCACATCTTTTCCAACGGCGAAACTTTGGGTACCCCCCGTTTTCGAGAATGTTGAACACGGTGGTGATGCTGAATGTTTCTTCCGACCTCCTTCAACCTTTTTACCGGCTAATAAACACGCCCGAAAGGGATGAAAATATATCTTTTTATATCACAGGCAAAATGCATGTTACAACGCCCTTTTTCGGGGACGCTTAACATTGGGGTGATGCTGAATATTTTTTCTGACCCCCTCCAACCATTCTAATGGCTAACAAAACGCCGCCGAAAGGGGCGAATTTTTTCTTATATCTCACCGGTAAAATGTATATGCCGCCCGTTTTTGAGGATGCTATGCACGGTGGTGATGCTGAATGTTTTTTTTACCTTTTCCAACCACGTTAAGGGCCAATAAGCCACCCCGAAAGGGGTGAAAAGAATATCATTGCGCTTGTAAGACTGCATGTACGAGATGCACCTGCATAAAACTAGGTTTAACATGTAGTGTTTTTTGTACAAATTGTCGGGGCGAGAATTGT
Organism: Leptura quadrifasciata; assembly: GCA_963675555.1. Lineage (NCBI taxonomy): Eukaryota > Metazoa > Arthropoda > Insecta > Coleoptera > Cerambycidae > Leptura > Leptura quadrifasciata. The sequence continues at coordinate 54,748,626 of OY776674.1, read as the reverse complement.
CAAAATATTACTTTACAAGATAAAAATGACCTCCCTGAAACGGAATGTAACGAGACTGAAAATGATACTGACCAGATATTGTTGAATTTTGTACTGGACATCGACGATTCTGACACGGAAACGGCTGATGAAGCCTGTGACGTTGATGATTGTGATGTCCATTTCGAAGAATATCAACCATGTAATTCTACTTGTAAGAGACGTAGGTTAAATTAATGTAGATAAGGTATGAATGATAAAGAATATATTGTAAGCATGGTTTATCTTTATGTATACGTCTATTATTTTTCATGTTTCATGCGACTGTAACAATTTAGTTATTATCTTTTTCAGCTAAAGGGTTAAAGAAAGACAATTATAATCACGAAGAGAGGTGTGATTATTTTTTCCGTGCTCAGCATCCTCGAAAATGGGCGGTATATACATTTTGCCGGTGGTATAAAAAAATGATTTTCACCCCCTTTGGGGGTGTTCATCAGAAGTTAGAGGGATTGGAGGGGATCGGAAAAAATACTGAGCATCACCATCGTATTCAACATCCTCCAAACTGGAGGTACGCTAAGTTTCTCCTTTAGGGGATGGTTTTTGGCCATTTGGTAGGTTGCGCAACTCCATATAGAAATTCTACCAGCACCATCGTATTCAGCATCCTCAAAAATGGATGGGGGAGGTACTCTCATTACATAGTAAAATATTTACAAGTTCGTCAGATTCATACACTCCACTAATATGTTAGTGTAAATCATGGGTTATAAAAGTAACGTATTTGAATGAAAAAAGTTTAAATAATTGATGAAAGTACATTTGCCGTCGCGTGATCTGACTATCACAATTTGATTTAATCAAACTGAATTAACAGATATTGATAGAACGATATTTTACTGGAGTATTCTAGTGCAACAAGGCAAACTGTATGGGAATAAAAAAATTTTAGTAAACTTTCTAAGTTTCAAATATTATTAAATTAAATCCTGTGCCTATTAAAATGTTTAATTTTAAAATAAAACTTACGTGAAGAGTAAGATAAAAGCGCCATCCACGGATACTCTCCTAAGGATGCATTTTTTCCATTGCTTATTTTGTTAGGAATGCCAGTGTACCCGCACTCCTTGGGCAATAAATAAAAATTCTTATGATTAGTTATATCAGTTTTACCACCTAAGCCAGATGAATTCTTCTTTGGAGGTAGTGGAATAGTAATTGTACTTTCTGGACAGCAAATTTTGACTTGATTTTTTTCATAACTACATGTGTATGCTCTAAGTTTATTTTTTAGATCAAATGGCAGAGGTTTAGGAGCAGCCTTCAAAAAATTAATCATCGATGGACATTCTTTGGCAAATACGCATTCTCCTACTCCTCCATCGGGTGTTCTACAACCTGCATCATCTACGACCCAAGCTACAAGAATAAATATTTCTAAAAATTAACATGTAGTACAAGATTCTTCTTGTATGACTGAGGGCAAAGTGACATTTTACGACTTTATTTAATAGCGTAAAATAACATTTTACGTCCTAGGGTGTAAAATGTTACTTTAGCCCTGAGGATGTGACAATCAAACACAATTTAGTTTATAGTACAGGATAGTTAACGGAAATCTCCAGAGAAGATATTTTTTTGCGAACATGATAAGGTATACGTATATAATGTATATTGTAAGGTACAGTATTTCCTTGAATCCAAACATTTTCATATACAAACTATCCGCCTTGTTGTGATTTAAATGTTGCTAACATGTTGAAAATTTGGCCATGATTTCTTCTTTACCGGACTGATTCAAGTAAAATGCTACTTTACCGGACTCTTCCACTAAAAATAGTAGAATTGAAGTCGTTTTCTGGATGATCGGTAGTCGACAATAGTATATTACAGTACAAGTGAAGAAACTAAGAATTTCGTTCACGCGAAATGTGTGTGCCTGTTGCACACGAGGCGCCAGCCGAGTGGGCAAAAATCGCATAAATGAGCGAATTAGTTTCTTCACGAGTGCTGTATAGTGTTTTGTTTAACCCTGCCGTTGAAATGTTAAGAAAATATTAAAATTTGGTAATAACTGCTACTTTGGTTTATGGTTATTAGTCCAGTAAACGAATTTTCACATATAGGGGTGTAGACTACATGGAGGGCGACAAAATATTTGACTTCAGGGATGAGTGGGTTTGGGGTAGTTAGGAGGTACACATCCTAAAAGTCCCCGACCCTAGAAGGTGGCTTTGCGTAGGGGAGGGCTTCCGGAAGACCCTAAATTTAGACTTTTTTTGGTTTCTCGCTTATAACTCGAAAACTATTGGTCCTAGAGAAAAAAAAATGTTCTTAATTTTTTGAAAGCCGATAAAGTTTCATATAATTTTTATTTCAACAAAAAGTTTGTATCGTCAACCGTTCTCGAATTACCCGCTTCTGAAAATCGCCGATATCCGATATGGAGGAAAATAATATCAAAATCTTCCAAGCAGAGGATGATGCAGATGTGGCGATTATATCCACAGCCATAGCAGTCATAGCCATAGATAGATGTGGACTTGGCAGTCCTGTTGTTGGCGAAAACCCCTCCCCAGCGTGACATATTCTTCGTGAATCCTGACAGAGGAAAAGTATGCACAGTAACATACTCTTCACAAGAGCTGCAACAGCTGGGGCTGGAGAACATTCTATTTGTACATGCTTTCACAGACTGCGATACCACCTGCGCAGCCTTCAGGAAGAGCACAGTCAGGTTTGCCAAATTATATAAAAAAGACAAATCGGTCAAAGAAGCAGCTGAGGTGTTCACTAGCCCTTCATCGACAACATCTGAGGTCGAAAGAGCAGGACATAATTGTATCCTTAGATGGTACGGGGCTCCATCTAAGGAGATCTTAGATGATTACTACAGATATCGGTCATTTTTAAAATCAGTTGCTTCGATCAAACCAGATATTTCCACTCTCCCACCAACTGTGGGGGTCAAGAAGTACTATTCACACAGGGTGTACTACCAAATCCAGCAGTGGATGGGAACCATACTGCCCTTACATGTGTGGGGTTTAGGAATTCTTGGCTGGGAGGAGAAAAATGGGGAGCTGGTGCCCAAACTAACAGACAAAAATGCTGCCCCCGACGAAATTTTGCAAGTTATATTCTGTCGTTGCAAAAAAGATTGTGATTCCGGAAGATGCGGATGCAGAAAGGCATCATTGAATTGTTCTCCACCATACTTCAACTGCCAGGGCAACTGCCATAATGGAGTCCCCATAATAGAGGATGAGGAGGATAAAGAATTTGATGACGTAATAGTTCCTTTGAAGGATTCATTTTCCTCTTTTGCTGGATATTTTTAAGTCAATTTAATCCTCTTCGCTTGATTTGGTTGTATTTTATTTTACAAAGAAAATTTGAGGTATTAGGAGCAGAGTATGATGAAAAATGTGATGCGAAATAGCGTTTTCCGGATATCGGCTATTTTCAGAAACCGGTAACTCGAGAATTTTTTGTTGAAGTAAAAAATGTAGGAAATTTTATCAACTTTCAAAAAGGCAAGAATAATTTTTTCTCTAGTACCAATAGTTTTCGAGTTATAAGCGAGAAACCAAGAAAAAGTCAAAATTTGGGGCCTTCTGCAAGCCCTTCCCTCGCAAAGCCTACCTCCTAGGATCGGGGACTCTTAGGATGTTTACCTCCTAACTATCCCAAACCCATCCCTGAAGTCAAATTTTTTGCCGCTCTCGACAATAATTTGTCGACAGAACTATACATATGTAGTGCAAATCAATATAGACGGCAGGTTGTGCTGCTATGGTTCGTGTAAATGTAAACATTTACAGTTGTCAAGAAAATTATACAACTGACGAGTGGTGAACATTTTGTATAAAATTGTGAAATTATGGAAGTAAGTGACAATATTACTGTGCCAGCAGACATTCTAAATGAAGCGAATGCCGCTACGTTTCATATGTTGCCGGAGAAGTCTAAAGGGCGGTATTTAAATTAAATGGATGCGATTCAAAAACGTATAGGTTGTAACGGAGGTGGTTAGGGTAACACATTTTAATGGATTGATAAAGAAGTACGCACTACCTTCTTTGTGGTCTACATACTCGATGTTGAGGTCAGCGTTATTTATTTTAGAGAAAGTGGATGTTAGCAAGTAAGTTTCATAGTACCATATTTTTAAAATTATTAGTAATGGGAGTTATGGCCGCTTGTCGGTGCCATGAGCTAGTGAATTTAAAAACAACTGACATTGAAGATAATGGATCTGCATTGGATATCAGTTTGAAAACTAAAAATTACAAGCCTCGTTCTTTTGTTGTGTCTGATGATGAAGGAGAGGGTTTTAATGATTTAGGGACCCATCGAAAATATGCAGCGCTGTGCCCTTCACATCCTGGTAAGGGGAGATTCTTTTTGTATTATCGTTCGGAGAAATATACAGTACAATCAGTAGGTATAAACACACTGTCCAAGATACCCAAATTTGTGGGTGACTATCTGAAGCTGAATGCTGCCCATTTATATATTGCTTTCGGCGAACGTCAGTCACATTTTTGACTAATACCTCTGCAGATATTTTTACGCTTAAACAATAACATGGTGGTTGGCGTTCGTCATCTCTAGCAGAAAATCATGTGGAAGAGTTGGTGGCTAATAAAATTCAGATAGCAAGGAAAATAATTCATGGTGAAGAGAGTACAAGTAAAAAAATTCGCGTACAAATCGAGGTAACTGAAGGTCTTACAGGAGCCATTGAGGCAGATCAAGTTTCAGTTGTGGCATGTTAACAATAAGTCACCCTGTTCTTAATAATTGTGAAGTTAATTTTTATGTAAACAAATAAATGTTATAAATTTTATTGTAGTTCGACAATTGGCCATTTGACAGTAAAGTGGGTGAAAGTATTTTTACTCACTACTTTTGCACACCCGTTCCCATAGAAACAACTTGAGTGAATAAAACGCAGCAGCACTTAATGGACACAATATGCATTTCTTATAAAACGATTTAAAATAATAGTTTATAACTTGCGACATACTTCAAGCGGATAACGCAATATTAATTCTAATTTAAAGGTACACTTACTCCTCCCCTTCACCGTACTGAATTGTTTAAACGTTCGTACTCATACCAAATCACTAAAATTTATAATTCTGTACCATCTTCAATGAAAAGTTTGCCAGCATCTATATTCAAAAATAAATTTAAAAATCATCTCTTAAATCTTCAAAACGCGTCATCTGAGTCAAGGTAATTGTATTTATCTACTGCACCATCTACTGCACCTAAATTAAATCAAATTGAATACTATTATTTATTTATTATTATTTTATTATAGTAATGTAGCTTGTGCTATTAATAATGTTTCTTGTTTTACGCTTAAGATTAAAAACAGGGGCTGTCTGTGGACAGCCATCTGATCTTCGGCGTTTTCCCAACCTATTTAAAAATTATATACATTTTTCTTGTATTTTAAATATGAACTGTAAATTGGGAAATAAAGACCTTTTATTATTATTATTATTATTATTTCCACCGCGTCTAAAGAAAATACCCCAATGTCGAACCGTGTGCATCACGAGAGACTAGTTTCGTCTTATTATTTCCCATCAGTACGATCTAGTAATACACAACAACCTTGCACCGTTTCTCTGTCTATCAAATAAATAGACGAGAGGCCGAAAGGGTTCCGTAACTTGTCAAATAGCTCCACCTACTGGTGACTTATTCCGATAAAAGTTAGTGAAATACCAGAACTTGAACTATAAAACCAACGCAGAAGGTAATTATTATTATAAAAATAAATGTGTAGTAAGACATATATTACAGAAGACCAAGGACCCACTAGTTTCTAAGAAAGGAATTAAATGCATTGTCGCCAATGATTAACCTACTTGCTGGGGACTTACTGCAATCAGAATTTATGTTTCCTTCCCCGATTGAAGATTTAGTATGCTTCGAGTTATAAGACATTATTTTCAATCGTGGCGACAAAGAATTTATTTATTTTCATAGAAACTAGTGGATTTTCTGTAGTATAGGTTTCAGTGCTACGCATTTAATTTTATAATAATTGTCCCTCTGCGTTGGTTTTATATTTTACTGATAGAAATATCGTTTATCTAAGCTTGGGTCAGGTTTCCGGAAGTGCTCAATACAGTTTCAGCCTTCATTCACATTTCTGATATTATTTATAAATATAACAGGCAAATAAATGGTTAACTACTGTGATAAATAATGCTATAAATAACTTAACTATTTCGTGCTAATTAGAATATCAGCAATTTTTAAGGCGCTGTTGATCTGCTGGCATGCATCTCGCCAAAATATTATCCGCGATCTGTTTTCGACTATATTGAGTCTCGGTTAAATTACTAACATTTCCATAACATTTTTAGTTTTTACCCGATTTAAATAAAATTGTTCTCAAAATATAGAGATTATTAAAACCTACTTATAACCACAAATTAACAAGTTTAATGCCACGTAAGACGTAAGATTGAATGATTAAAAAAAACTTATTAGTTATTTTTATTTAAAAGAAAATATATGCAAGAAAACTATTCAGAATCATCCAAGTAGCTTAAATCTAAAGGTTAGTTCATTTTAAACAATTTTCAAATATTTCTCTGTAAAAGGCGGATGTCAAAATTGGGTATCCACTGTATAATTGATTGACTGTTGATTTAATTAAACCGTTTGTCGATGCAATCGAAAAAGTTTTATGGAACTTAATTTGATTTACCGTTTCAATCGAGATTATAATCCAGTGCTGGTATTAAACTAAATCAAATATAAGTGCATGTTTTATTGATTTTATTCATTTCGTATGAGAAATAGAATAAGACAATATTGCTATGTACACGCCTACGCCACTGCCTCATTATTATTAGCCGTTACTCGAGTCCGAGTATAAAAATGTTACAGTCGATAGATTGTGTACAATAAAAACCAAGTAAAAGGTGTAGTCTATTGTAATTCCCATTCATCTACGGTGCACACGACTATGGCTATAGAGGCCAATTCGGGAGAGCACATGTCGACCGCAGCCAGGACAAACATAGACCTGGTTAGGTCTTGGATTCGGCCTTCTTGCAGCAACATTTCCTTGATAGCTGGCCACAACCCCTCGCCATTCGGTTCTGTCCGCTGCAAGTTGTTCCCATTGCTCGTCTGTAATACCGCAGGATTTTAGATTTTCATGGAGAGCGTCTTTGAACCTCTTTCGTTGACCGCCACGCCTTCTTCTACCGCTTAGCAATTCACCATAAAGTGTACATTTAGGAAGGCGGTTATCATGCATACGATGAACGTGACCTGCCCATCTTAGGCGTGCTCTTGAAATAAGCACCTCAATTGGAAGGCTGTTTGCTCTCCTGAGTACTTCCACGTTTGATATGTGATGGAACCAACGGATTTTCATCATACTTCTGAGGTGTCTTTGCTGAAAACGTTCTAATTCTTTCACATGACGACGGTAAGTGACCCAGCTTTCACATCCATATAGCAGTGTTGGAATGACAACTGCTCTGTAGACAGCCATTTTCGTTGACAAAGCAAGGTCGTGGTTGTCAAATACTCTCTCTCTAAGTCCCCAGAGTGCTCTAGATGCAGCGTTAATTCTATTGCGAATCTCGCTGTCCATGTTTGCTTTGTCATTAACAACGTTGCCTAAGTAATTGAACTGATCCACCACTTCAAGAGAATTTCCGTGAAGTGTAATGTCTATTTGGTTCACTTGATGAGGAGTTGACATAATCTTAGTCTTTCCAATGTTGATTTTAAGTCCCAAGGAATCATAGCTCTGGGCATACACATCTAAAAGTTCTTGAAGCTCTTCCGGCGTAGAGGCTAAAAGCGCACAGTCATCCGCATACTGGAGATCACAAATGAATCGTGTGCGTGTCTTCGTGAAAGCTCTAAAGCGCCCTATGTTAAAGAGACCGCCATCAAAACGGTATCTGAGACCTATTCCTCTGACTGTCAGTTTGTTGTCAACAATAATTGTTAGAGCAGTGGTAAATAAATTAAAAAGTAGGGGTGCCAGGACACATCCCTAACTCCAGTGAGGGTTTGGAAAGGTTCGGTTGCCTCATTATTATACATAACCTGGGCGTTTTTGTTTGTATGTAGACTGCGACATACTTCCACAAATTTTCTAGGGATACCTAAGCGGAACATAATTTTCCAGAGCACTTCCCTGTCCACCGAGTCAAACGCCTTGGTTAAATCAATGAAGGCCATGTGAATTTCTCCTTGATGTTCGAGTGCTTTTTCTTGAAGCTGTTTAAGTGTGAAGATTAAATCCGATGTGCCTCGGTTTGGTCTAAAGCCACTCTGTGTTTCAGGAAGTAACTTTTCCATAACAGGTGTTAGCCTATTTGCCATCGCTTTAGTGAGTATCTTCCCTCCAACAGCCAGGAGAGCTATACCCCTGTAATTTCCACAGTCCGCAGCGCTCCCTTTGTTTTTGAAGAGGTTGATTAAAAGTGTATCACGAAACTCCTGCGGAGCTTGACCACTTTCCCACACGACATCAAACAGTTTTTTGAGGTAGGGTATGAGCTCTGATGACACAGCTTTAAAGATCTCAGCTGGGAGTGAGTCGGCGCCGGGAGATTTGTTATTTTTTAGCTGCCCAATGGCGGTTAAGATCTCTTCCGTTGTTAGTGGTTTACCTAAGTCTTCGAAGGTGTCATATTGAGGGATAAGATTTATAATATCGTGATCGGCTTGACTTTGCTGGTTAAGAATGTTAGAGTAGTGTTCTTTCCACCGGGCTCTTATTTCCTGGTCTTCTTTGAGGAGATTTCCATTTAAATCTTTAATAGGGCATATATTTTTCCTAGTGGGGCCGTACACTGCTTTTACTCCTTGAAAGAAATTCCTGTAGCCGTGTGAATCGGCGTACCTTTGAATTTCTCTGGCCTTGCTTGCCCACCACTCGTTCTTTATTCTTCTGATTTCGCGTTGCGTTTCATACTTGGATTGGGTAAAAGCTTCTGCTTTTGATGAGTCGTTGGGGTGGTTGATAGCGTTTTGGAAGGCTATATGTTTGCGGTCAAGAAGTTCTTGTATAAAAGCTTCATTATCATTGAACCAGTCCTTCTGTTTTTTACTTGCTGCAGTGCCAAGAATTTCCTCACTCGCACTTTTTAAACTGTCTTTAATTTGTGTCCAGATAGCAGCGACATCTACAGGATTGGTTTCTTCTAGTGCACTCAAATTCTCTTGAACTTTTTGCTTTAGCTGTTCGACGGTTTGTTGGTCACGCAATTTACTAATACAGAGACGGAGTCTACGTTTTACTTGAGTTCTTCGGTGTTTGGGTCTCATAACAATTTTCATTTTAGAGACAACAGGACGATGATCGGTCCAACATTCGCTATCAATGCGCGCCTTTGTAATTTGGACGTCCTTGAGATGCTTCCTACGTACGATAACATAGTCCAGTAGATGCCAGTGACCTGATCTGGGGTGACGCCAGGTGCCTTTAAATTTATCCTTTTGTCGGAAAATGGTGTTTGTTATAACTAGATCATGTTCGGCGCATTTAGTTAGGAGTAGTTGACCGTTAGCGTTCATGTTGCCCAAACCGTTCTTGCCTATGATGCCTGGCCAGGTGTCTGCATCTCTCCCTACTTTAGCGTTAAAATCGCCAAGAATAACGAGTCGTTCCGTTTTAGGTATCCTACAGAGGGTTTCTTCCAGCTGTTGATAGAAGCTTTCCTTGGTTTCATGACTTGCATCCAGAGTGGGAGCGTAGGCGCTTATTAGATTTACCGCGTTGCCATCTGATAGCTCATGGCGTAGCAGCATTAGACGCTCGGATAGGCCTTGTGGTACTTGTGTTAAGTTGGATACAAGTTGATTCCGAACGGCAAATCCTACTCCATGTTGTCTTCTTGAATTGGTGGGAAGACCTTTCCAATAGAAGGTGTAGTACTTTTCTGTGAGAGAGCCTTCCTTCAAAAATCGAGTTTCGCTGAGAGCTGCAACGTCAACATTGAGTCGGTGAAGTTCTCTATCTATTAGAGCAGTTCTTCTTTCAGGCCGATCGGTGCGAGTGCTGTCGTTCAAAGTACGAACATTCCAAGCGCCGTAGATGAAAGAATTAGTTTTGTTGGATTTAACTTGTCGGTGTTTTTTCGACATTCGATGAGGTGTCCCTGTGGGCACCCTCCCCCGGAGATCCGATCGGGAGGGTATTTTACCTCCGGATGATTTTGTCCCACTTGAACGCTCCATCATTTTTTTAAAGCCTTAATCGACTGAAAACGAAGCTGCATTTGAAGTTTTAGCTGGAGCAGGTATGCAACTGACCAGCTCGGTTGCGGAAGGCGAGTGGTGTGGTCCCATGGCACAGAAGGAGACTGCGACGATGGGGTAACCAAACGATTCCAAAAGCAACCTTTGTGTGCGGTGGGTTATTTTTACCGCACTCTTCGTGAGAAGGTGGATGTGCTCACGGCAAATGGTAAGGGTTATTCCGCCCTTACTCGGTCGTTAGAGCCTCGTTAGTGAAAACAGGGTGCACCAAGTTCAAATTGAACTCATCGCGAAGGTGAGGTTAACAATTGAGCAGGAGAGGCTATAACTTGCGCTTCACTACCCTATTACACCCTCATGGAAGATTCGAGAAAGGCACAGAAACGCCTCGAATGATACACTGGAACATTCTAGAATAATCGAGTACATTCGAGCGGGTATATATAGAGTGGATCCAAGTGTATTGACGGCAGTTTGGTATGAGATGAACAAATAAACAAATAGAATAAAGAACAGTAACTAGTTGTGAATTATAGTAGAGAGACTATAGCAGATTAAGGATTAGTTATTGTAATTAAGTGATTAATAAAGTAGTGGTTAATGAGTTCTTGTTGCAATTTATTGAACCTACGTACGAGTGTTTACTGGAGGGTGTAACCAAGTAACAATTGGTGTCAGAAGCGCGATTGCAACAGGATTTCTGAAGAATTCGAAGAGTGTTCTATTATTCTATTTGGAAATCACTGCAGATATTGAAGTGCTTTGAACTGAAAAGTGATATGGGCATTAGACAATACCTATTTGTGACATTTTGAGAAAATTTCCGGAACCTTCTATTTGGAAACTAGTGCCGTTAGCTAAATTCTGTCAACTGAAAAGTGATATAGACATTAAATAAGACATATTTGCGACATGTCGGGAAAATTTCCAGAACATTCTATTCCGTAATTTGTGGAAATATTTGAATTATGCCTAATACAGATTTTAAAGAAGACTTATTAGTGCCATTTCGAGAAGTTTGATGGAAACAAGAGGCGTGGCTGCTGGAAAAACAAATGCAAGATATGTTCTCTGAATTTAGAAAAATGATGCTGGACCAGATAGAAGAACAAGAAAAACGAAGTCAAGAGGAAAAAGGAGAAGAAGAGAAACGACGCCAAGAAGAAAAAGAAGACGTGAAAAACAAGAAAGAAAACGTCTAAAAGAGGAACAAGATCAAGAACGACGACGTAAAGAAGACAAAGATGAATTAAAGAAAATCATGGAGAACTTGGAAATAAGACTTTATGAAGAAAAACAGGAAGAAATGACGCACCAGGAAAAATTAAAGAAAATTATACAGGTGCAACAGGACGCTATCCTTTTGGGAACTGAAGGCCTCAAAAGTAAAATTGAAGAGGATATGGGTAACATGAAGGTTGAAGTTAGTGACATTAAGGGAAAAGTTACTGGCATCGAAGGGAAAGTAAATACAGTCGAAGAAGAAGTAAATGAGGTGAAAGAAAAAGTTAGTGATACGGAAGGAAAATTTCGTATAGTTGAAGGAGAAGTAGAACGACTTAACGGCAGCTGAGGGAAAAAGAAGGCCAGTTAGGTGTATAATCAGGTCCTCGATTACAACCTCCCTTCTTTGATGGACAAACTTCATGGACGATATACAAAAGACAGTTTGAGGCAGCTGCATGCGCGAGCAACAACTGGAGTGATGAAGATAAGGCGATGGATGGCATTAGTTCTAGCATTGAGAGGGCAAGCTTTAGAATTATTGCAGATGATCCCAGTGGCGCAGCAAAAGAATTTTAAAGTTTTCGAAGCTGCATTCGACTTAAGATATGGAAACCAATACTTTGCTCAACTATATCGGACTTAGTTGGAATCACGTATACGGAAAGCTGGAAAGAGTTTTCGAGAATATGAGGCTGCAGTAGAGATACTGGCACACTTGGCTTATCAGAATGCACCAAGGCAGTTTCAGAAGCAATTGGCAGTTAACGTCTTTATTGGTGGCGTAAAAGACGAAGAGATTAGGCATAAAACTAGTAGTGAAGCATTGATCCATGCACTTGAGGTAGAGGCCGCCTATATGGATTCCTCAGAGCATAGAGAACGAACAGCTGTCTCTGTGGAAGAAGTCCATTTTGAAGAAACGGATTTAGTCATCAAATTCAAGTATTTACATAAGATATTTACTTAGTTAATGACCAAGACAAGTTTCCTAGGAAAACAGGAGAATCGACAAGGAGGTGTGGCCTAGCGGAGGTATCCGATGTTACCGTTGCAGCAAACCAGGGCATATGATGCGAGATTGTCGACAACGGAACCTTGGGGAAGTAAAAGCTGCAGGAAAGAGCAAATCAGCTCCGAAAGGACGAAAATGATGGCTATGCGAAAGGACATACAGAAAATGGTCGCACAAGTACTGAATGAATTGAGTTCGCGACTGGAACCGAAATAGGGACCGCAACTACCGCAACAGGAGCCTAAGCAACAACGAAGCAGTGGAAGGCTTACGAAAGGAATCCGCTGTTATAATTGCGGTGAATTGGGGCATGTCAAAAGGTACTGTCGCCAGAGGCACCCTAAAAAAGTAATTGCAGAGGATGTAAAAATACAGCAGGATGTAGCGAAAGTAAAAACGGTTAAGATTGAGGTTCCGAAAGACTGGACAAAGAAAATTGTAAGGAAAGAACAACTGAATGACGATGAGATTGGACCACTATTGAAGGCAAAAGAAAAAGGAATCCCCCCCCCCCGGAATAGAAGGACGTCTCTAGCAAATGTATTGGACTGAAGGCTTTACGTGCGCAATGAGTTTCCCTAAGGCTTGAAGATGGATATTACAGAGAGCAAAGGTGCGTTTGGTGATACCCATTTGCCGGATACCAAAAGTACTTCGGGAAGTGTACGAGGGAATATCCGGAGAGTATTTTAGCCGAAATAAGACCTAGATAAGACAAGAGTACGGGAGGGTGTTTACTGGGGATGTAAACACGTAACAATATTTTGAAATCTCAGACATTTTTTTGAGCTTATTTATTAATTCATTTTTAGTAGAGTTGACATAATAAACCAACTCGTTCAGTTAAAGTAGGAATTCCAACACTCGGTTGTGACTTTGCGCTACAAGTTTTCAAAACTATTCTGCATAAATGGATACAGGGAGAATGTCATATAAACATTTTAAAAGGGGTGTTGTAAAATGTTTATACGATAGGGCCAAAATAATTTCATCTAATAATGAAATATCAAATAACGAAAAAAAATTTATCAAAGAGGTTCTAGTACAAAATCAATATCCTGAAGCCTTTGTTGATAGAGTTTTCATAAATGTTGAAAATAGGGACAATCAGGTACGACAAAAAACTGAATATTATACAGCAATAATTCCTTATGTATACGGACTATCGGAGAAGCTACGCCGTATAGGTGACAAATTTGGTGTTAGGATGATATTTCAAACGGGGAACACTGTAAGATCTATTTTAACAAAAATAAAACCAATAAACAGGGAGCAGATTTCAAGAAACTGTATATACAATGTCCCGTGTGAATGTGATAAATGTTATGTGGGTGAGTCATCCACACCTTTCAGTGAGAGGTTGGATGAGCACAAGAATTACATTAGAAAGAATGAAATTCAGAAATCAAAGATTTGTGAATATGCTTGGGAAAACGGACATAGAATAAACTCTCGACAAAAATTTTAACAAAAGAAGCAGATAACAAAAAAGAAAAATTAAAGAATCAGCAATAATCTTATTAAATGAAGATAAGTGCATATCGAATTGTTCTGTAGATATTTGTATAACCTGGCTACCAATATTAAAAGAAGAACTTAACAAACTCAACATTATCTAAAAGAAAATATTATCAGATATGTGTTCTGTGTAAGTAGTAAGTATCTATGGAAATAACAAACAGAATCTTAAAGCTGTGTATTTGACATACACAACAAAACAATAGTTCTTCCAAAAAAAGCTTTGAAAACGGATTATTTCTGTGTTTATTCCGATTTATATTATTTGTGAAACATAACTTCTGACTGTTCATTTGACGTAAACGTCACGGCCGCAAAGGCTTTTTCCAATAATTCTATTTTGTAAATTCGATGATTTGTTTTTGAAGAGGAGGAGATACATGTGGTAGAAAATTCAAATAATAAGAAAGAATATAATGAATTATTTTGAACAAAAATTCGCAATACAAAATACGGTATGACAAAATTTATATTATCTTAATTGTAAAGCTCTAAATGTGACACTTGTGAAGATGTTTACTGCGATATTTGTAATCATTGAGGGCTAACAATTTCTTTGTAAGCTTTGCACATTTGGTTTTATCAACTTTATTTTCAATACAATTAATTCATTTATGTTATAATTTATAATATATAGCAAAAGTTTCCAGATTGTATCCTGTATTTACTTTAATGTTTATTTCCAGAACTTCAGTATAGTAAAATAATGAATGATTCAATTATAATCATATCAATGGTTATGTCCTACATGCATTGAACTTTGCAAAGTTTCAATGTCATTTCTTTATAGTTCCATGCGATGTTTACTGTAAGTGTATATATTTCTCACCCATCTATGTGTAAATGCAAACTAATTTGCAATCTCTTTCAAGTTACACCATGTTTATTATTTACACTTTTTCTTATTTTTGCTTCACATTATTTTAGTAAAAGAACTACTGACTATTTACTAAAGCAATTTTTATATGCCACCTATTTATTTATTTGATTTCTGAAATATAATTTATTAGTTATAAGATTTTAGTTTGGTACAAACTTATTGTTTTTGGCTTATGGAAATTCGTACAAATAATATATTTTTATCATTAATTCCTGAAAAATAAAGAAATATGTGATCAGGAAGAAACAGTTCCAACCTTCTAATCAAATGGTTGCCAAGACAAAACAATTAGCTGCTTTTATATGTATAAAAAAATAAACTGTAATAATATTTTAAGATGATCCATTATTTGATCGTCTAAAATGTGTTATCAATATCATTTCGTGTATTTTGATATCCTATATAAAGAACATAAAGTAAAAGAAATTAATGAATACCACAACTGAATTAAACAAAACTTTTTAGTATTTTTTCGTTATAGCGTAGAACAAAATCAATTCACTTACATCTCACTTTAAATATACAGAGGAGAAATAACACAATATTATACACAGGAGCAATCTTATTAACCATGATTATTACAAAGTGGTTTCTAGACTGATATGTTTAACTTTCTTTAATATACTGAAAGATATTTTCTATCATCAAGACATTTATACAAATTAATGATTCATCAACGGAAACCTGTGTTACCATAATGTGTCGCTGTTAAAGTTAAATAATTCAGCAATCCTAAACGATACATCTGAAATAAGTGAACGTCAATAACAAGTTAGATGATGCACTTATTCTGAAATACTATGATATAAGTTGCAAAGTTGCGTAAACATATCAAGAGAAGTCGTTAAATGATGTACTTCATATATTCATATTTCTCAGACATGTCTATTGTTAGTTTGTTATGTTAAAGGTAGACGAAACATAAAACCGGCTCAATGGCTCAACGCTTACGTGTTAGGCTTGCAACCAAGGAGTCCCGGGTTCGAATCCTTGCTAGAGTATGAATGTGGTGTTTTTCATGTGTTACCGAGTTGGTGGTAGTCGACTAGACGAGGTTGTGTGAGAGACAAGTCGGCTAGTTGCTGTACCGCTCCTGAGTTCGAGTCTCAGCTGCGGCAAATGGCAATGTCATAGAGAATTGTCGTTGTATATTTGTCTATGTGCAATGTGTCCTGATCGAGTGGTGGAATAGCTAATGTTGTACTCTGCCAGGGTGTTAATCTAGAAAATTCGATAAAATAAAAAATAATGAAAAAAAATATGTACAGGAGGCAGGAAGCGTGGTAACTACTCGTAGCAATGGTATGGGCATTTTACCCATAGGTTTAAAATAAAATAAACCTGGTTGCGAAATATTTATTCAAGCAGTAAATATCCGTGTTAAAATTTTTGAAAGTTAAAAATTAAATTTTTTATATATCAATATTTTTTTCTCTAGGCAACCATCCCAAATTCGCAGTCACAAAAGATGGCTAGGGGGTGGTATTAGAGTGCTCTACCTAATACACTACATATATTCCCCCTTACAAAAAACAAATTAATTCTCCAAAAAATCAATAGCGAAACTTACTTTCCTACTATTCGACTTAGCAGGTGGATTAACAAAATCAGCTAACAAATACGCAGGATTAACCCTATCAATACTAATAGTACTTTTCCCATGTTTAGAAGATGTTTACGGAAGCTTATCAGAAAGCGAAACAACAAAGAAAGGACCTTCTTACCAAGGACTCAAAATTAGCCTAAGCCTATCCTTTCGTACGAAAACAAAGCAACATCTAATGCCAGGACTGACAAAATTATGCTGGGCAAAACTACGTCTAGGACTCGTAAGTTGCAAATGATTAAAATAGTATCATAATTTACTAATAAAAAAAGGTACGTTTGTGTCAACGGTCCGCAGCTCCGCAAGCTCCACTGATCAACACAGTAAGTCCTTTTTGGGAATTGCCCGCAAACCTAATAGTATGATGATAGTTCGTCAGACCAATGCACGGAGTTAATCCTGACTAGTAGCGCAGTCTTTAAGGTTCTGTGAAACCTTTCAACCATACCATTACTTTCTGGATGATAAGCGGTCGTATAAATTCTATGAAATCCTAAAAATTTGGAAAATTCGCGAAACAGAGTTGACTCAATCTGGACGCCCTAATCTGTAGCTAAAACGACATACATAATTTTGAAATAGAGTCTTAGCGACAGTTTCGGCAGAAATGTCCGGTAACGGGTAAGCTTCTGGCCAGCGAGTGAAACATTCAACCATAGTAAGGCTGTAAGAGAATCCACTCGATTAAGGAAAGAGTCCGACAAGATCGATATGGATATGTTCAAAACGACCCTTAGGTACTTCAAAATCTCTAACTGCAATCCTGTTATGACAAGTTTGACAATTCTTCTAAGTTTTGATCCATGAAACACAATTCGTATTCATTTTGAGCCAAAAATAGTTTGCGGCTACTAGTTTCGTTGTGACTCGAATACCGGCATGAGTTAAATTATGAAAAATATCAAAAACTGTGCGACGTAAAGATTTCGGCACGAAAGATCCATATTTGGAACAAGACACGTCACACAAAATTTTACCTTTTGAACTTGGAATAGTAACTTGCTGTAAAGAATATTTCGTTTTATTAATATCATTTGCCTGTTCAGATAACAAAAGTAAAAGTTCACAATCATTTCGTTTGTGCGTCCTTTAATGTTTGTGAATTGAAACTGTCTGAATTAATAGAATAAATTTGGACAGGAGATAAATAGGTTTGTTGTTCGAGGGAAGAAAAATCCTTTGTAAATGATAGTGTATCAGCTACGATGTTCCCTTTACCTCGAACATATCAACAAACAAATGACAAATCAGCGCCAGTATCAATTAAAAAACGTTATTTACTATACAGATCGTAAACAAAAACTGTTGAGTAGACTAGTGTCTGGTGGTAAAACATTAGTAGGTATGCATTCGTTTTTTGAATTAGAAGAAGTGGAACCTGTGAAATTAGAAATACACAAAAGAGTTTTATTATAAATGCACCAAGAACCACCACATTTCAAGGCTCTGTCTTTGTACAGCTGATTATAATAACATACAGAATTGTTTATCGGGTCAAAACGCTTATGGCTGGCAGACCGAGAGCGTGAACGAGATTGGCCCTGACAATTGGTACAGCGGCTAGCAGTGGGAAAAGAAATTGGATGGGTCGGAGGAGTAGTTATGAATTTTGCTTTAGCTGGCAGAGTCAAAGGCTACATATACTCTTTTTGCACTTATAAAACTACACCCTGTATATTCTTTTTGCACTAGTTTAAATTAAACATTTTGTTTTAAATGTAAACATATATCTATTTAAGCATAAAGAACAGAGTTGGATATTTATTTCACTTAAAATTAAAATTGCGTTACACGAATAAATGGTTAACTTATCGACACTTGAAATTTTGCCTTAAGTCGGGTTTGGTTTTATTTGATTTTTTTAAACTGAGCAAATTCAGATTTATTTTAATGCTCGACGGCGATTTGATTTTATTAGAACTTATGCACTGGGGCAATTTTAAGAAAGTACTTTTTTACTAGGATCTGCCTAGGAAGTTGCATGGGCACTGAATTTGTTATCGCGAGATACACCGGGAAAATACAGCTTGCCGGGGACTTGGCGTGCTCCCTTATTTATACTGACATTGGCGACTGAGCTCGCGGAGATCTGGAAAAGAGCTGGATTCATCCCCAGCCGCTCAATGGGGCTCAAATTGTGAAATACTGCGTAATATATACTAATATTTTGAATTTTGAACTGAAAAATATATGATAAATTTGGCGATGAAAAATTGGATTTTTTGATATACGAATGAAAGTGGAATCTATTTTTTGAATTATGAACGATAACATATAGCAGACAAAAAAGTGACAAGAGGTTCAAGAACATTTCGATAGTCTAAGTAAACAATTTATTGTATATTAAGGTGTTTTTTAAATTTACGTTTGAATGCAGTAACAGGATAGGGCTTTAGAAAGTTGCGTATGTTATTGTAAATTTTAGTAATCTGGTAACTAAAAGATCGTTTGTAAATTTCTGTTCTATGTGATGGAGGAGTAAGTGTGCCTTTAAATCTAATGTTTAGGTTATGCACGTCGGTCCTAAATTGGATTTCTTTACTAAGATAAGCAGGAATTTTGTTTGTGATAATTTTATGATAGACAAGCTGAATGCAGTAGGCGTCTTTTGGACATATTGAGCCATCCTATGTCGTTAAGTTTGGAAGAAATATGTTGTCGACGTCTAATACCGAATATAAGCCGCAAGTAGGAATTTTGAATTACTTGAATTCTGCGAATATTTTCTGAATCCAAACAGGGGCCGTATATAATATCGCCAAAGTTAAATTTGGACAAAACAAGTGCCTCACAGAGAATCGTCTTCACTTTTTAACTGAGAAAGTGCCTGTTAATGTAAGTCATTATCAAACTGGCATATGCCGTGGCGATTTTACTATTTATGTGTAGTTTGAACCTTAAACTAGTGTCTAGTATTAACCCCAGATTTCGCGTGCTTTCGACAGGAGATATTAGTGCCCTTCTACATTTACTTGCAGTTGGTTGGTTACAGATGTTCTAATATTTTGAGGTCCAAAAACTAAAACCGATGTTTTGCTGGCATTAATATTTAAGGAATGACCTCGTGATTTAGTTATTAAATCTTCAATGTCTTTGTTAATACCAGCAATTGCTTCAAATAAATCGTGAGGTGAAAGTGAGAGGTATAACAGCGTATCATCTGCGTAAAAGTGTATTTTACAATGTTCAACGACATGTTGAAATTCAGAAGTGTACAAAGAAAACAAAAGTGGACCTAGTATCGAGCCTTGTGGAACACCACAAGACACTTCGAGAGGACCAGGCATAGCGTTATCGATTTTTAGTCTATTGCTAAGATAACTACGAAAAAAGTTTATTGCCTTCTCAGATAGCCCTATATACTTCAACACAGAGAACATGACTTCGTAATTAATAGTGTCGAAAGCTTTAGAATAGTCAAGGAGTACAAGCACTGTAACTTCCTGTTGGTCTATTCCTCTCAAAATGCCGTCAGTGATATTCGACAACGATCGAAATCCGGACTGCATTTCAGGAAGTATGTTGAACTGAAATGAAATGACATGAAATGAAACGAAATGAAATGATAGTGCTGGTCCTCATTTTGCTTCACTGGTCAGATACCATCTAAATCAACATTACCTCAGCAGATGGGTTGGTAGAGGAGGTACAGTTAACTTGCCACCGAGGTCTCCTGATCTTACACCTCTACATCTTTTTGTGGGCCACCTAAAGTTAGAGATGTACAATGAAATATACGACACACGGGAACAGTTATTAGAAAAAAAATTAACGTATTAAAAATAACCCGCAAATGATTAATATGTCAGTAAAAAACGTACTAAAACGCTGCCAAATATGCATTAACCTGGAGGTATTCATTCTGAAAATTTATTGCTGTATTAGTTAATTTTGTAATCTATTTTTCTTCTGCTTTAAAATAGTCGTTGCGAATTGTTATTTAATAAATTGTTTATGTGTACTTCTGCCTTTATTTTATAAAAATAAAGTTGAATATTTTAATAGCATTTTTTACAGGTGTTCAAGTAACTGATTTTAATCGTACATGTTAGTGCAAGCCTCCTTATGTATTATTTTGAATGGAAATTGAAACTCAAAACAGCTTAAAAATAGGTTTGTAGATTATTTAAGTGAAATTAACAATATAATGACGTTAGCTGGCCAAGGGCGGATATGTGTGGGGGTTACCCCCCAAAATGTCATCCAAATTCAAAATTAAAATTCGTGGTAAAATAAAAAGATTGATATATTTACTAATTTTCACATAAGACGTTTTCTAAACGCTTCTCTATAAACCCATCTAATTCAAACAAGGCTAAAGCAGCGAACACGCAGTACGCACCCTAACGATGTGATTATGTGGTCTGAGAAATAAATGCTTTTTTTATAACTTTCAATTTGTCTGTTTTGACATATAAGACAACATTTATTTATTAAATAAAAACTGTTTCCAATATTTAAAAAAAAAGTTGTTTTTTTAAATATCCGAATCACCATAGTCCTTTGTGCTTGTTCTAATAATAACGTTAAAATACACTTTTACTCGAGACATGTGATTACCCCCCCCCCCCAAGAAATGTGGCTGGATCCGCCCCTGTAGTTAGCTGACTATTTTATTGTAGAATTTAAAATTTGTTCAATGGACAATTTCGAAAATTTGTTAAAGAGTAACCGTAAATGTGTCATCAAATATCAGGACATTATTTTACACGCTGATCCATTGTCTTCTCAAATGTTTACTAACATTTTTCCTGAAATGATATGAGTATCGTTCGGGGTACTAAGAGCAACATAAAAAAAAAATGAATCCGGTTTTGGAATTTTTCCCAAATAAATTATACTTTTGATTGATATGTGTGGCCAGTCCGAAAATATGGCGGTATGAACAATTGGTCAAGAATTAGAAAACCACTCACAATAAGAATTGTCATATTTAATAAATAATAGTCGACTTCTGTAATTTGAATAGTTCTTTTCTTATGTGGGCACTCTTACTCATTTTGGTATGTCAGTGCTCGAGTTAATCCAAAATATACGTCCATAACTTATCCGAAACTGAATTAATGAATTATAATTAATCAGTTTTTGAAACTATGCGGTTTTTACACTGAAATCTGGCGCTTGTTTAGCGCAACTAGTATAAAACCTCAGGCTAATTGACTGGGTGTGAATGATCAGACGATCATGCCACACTCCCATGCACGTCATACGGCTAGAAAGCGCAATAGTATATACATCAACAAAGAACTTTATCTGCGTTTTACTACTTACGTCTATACTGTTTTTATTTGAGGAAATATGCGTTAAGTTGTGGTTTATGCTAAACAGAAGGTAGTTATTTATATTGAAAATATGGTTGGTGATATCACGTTTGCGTATTTCATCAAATTCTATAAACAGTTGCAATCAGTAAATTATAAACGATACTGGTGTGAATTGCATAATGGTATGAAAGCATCCAATTTGCGATAATGGAACTACTGAACACCGTCACGATAATTACTTAACCTTTAACCATCCGCACTATAGGTACAGCGTATTTCTAAAAGATCTGTCGAAAAAGTTTTCACACATTCCTAAGGCCAAAGTAGGATGATTTAATCACACTTACCTGTATCTAGATATTCTGCATTACGGCTGTTGAAAAATGAGTGTCTTATTTATGTTTTTTTAATAAAAAAAATTGAAAAAGAGGCAAACAAGGACTGTTTAAAGTAAGAATGTTTGCCGGTAAAAAGAGTAATGATACTGACTAAGACAGCAAAAAAATATCAACTCCTTCTCTCATTCAGGAATAAATAAATTTTGCACACCCTCTGCAACAACTCTTTGAAGTTGAACAGAAGGCAACCCTTACAAGAAGCCGAAAACGAACTGAGTGTCGATGATGAATGGAACTGTGTAAAGAATTCTATCCTCAAAGCAATGAAACACTCCAACCCCTGTCTGTTAATTAATAATAAAAATCCTTGATCGTGAAGCAATCAAGAACATCTTTAATCCCACCCAATAACTATTTACCTCAATTTTATGTTAAGATAAATAAACAAATTGGCCATTTATGTGGTCTAGTTTTACAAATTTAGGACCCAAATTACGTTGTGTCTATAGTAACCTTTTATATTTACTCAAATTCTTGACGCAAAGTTTGACAATATTGAACATTTTTGAATTCATTGAATTGAATATTGAATGCAGTGGCCAGGTTATTTGTTTTATCGTTAACTTCTTTGATGGTTTTGGGCATTATTAATAACTTATTAATTAGTCCACACTGTTGAAGGTAAAACTATTCACATGTAAATTATGTATATTTTATATTTAATAAACTTATTTGAAATTTTAATTCAGCAATAAACACAAGTCTATTCAGTCGGCGCTACGTTCACTATATTTATCGAAAAGCATGGCGACTTAAGAATTTAGATCTCAATAATGAGACATGAATTAACTAACTGAAAATGGATACCTACTTCATTCTTCCAGACACGTTATAATCATTTTTTCGCGAATATCTTCTTTCTTTAGACTTCTTTCTTTTTTACTAGTATTAACAAACCGTACACAATCTAAAATCAGAAAATTATTGAGGAGAAGGGTATCTCTTATTTTTCAGCTTCATCAATTGTTTTTGCGATCTACTTAGTTCAGAAGGTACGAACGAAAGCTGATATATTATTACGGAACCTTCATTAAATTTGACATCGCCTCGGAAACTATTTGTTTTATTTATTTATTTATTTATTTATTTATTTATTTATTTATTTATTTATTTATTTATTTATTTATTTATTTACTGCAACAAAGTTAACAAATAAACTGTCTTAACCTAATTTACATAAAGAACAAAAAGTGACATCTGAGGAGACCTCGTATTGTGTCGAGCAGTATTTACATTCTCGTTTATTTGTCTTAATACCTGTAAATAAATATATATCTAATAATTTTAAATAATTTGTAAAATAGTATATAAATTTGATTGAAGTATAATAAGTCGATAATTATCAATGTGGGTATAGAAGTGGTGTGAATATTTTATAGACAGAGGTAATAATTATGAGATGGGAAAAGATGGATATATAAAAAGAGTTGTGAGTTTTACGGTACATTACTACTATTGTATATTATTAACCTACATAATACATTAACCTTTATAATCTAATTTTGTAGAGATATTAGCCATAATAGATAAATAATATGTGGCGTTTCTGTATTAAGTTATGCTAGGATGGACAGGAGTATAGCGTAATTGTCAATCAGATATTTTTTGTTTTTATTCTAAACCTTTTTTCATCATTTTTTTAATACGTGATGGAAGTTTATTAAGGAGTTTGGTTCCATTGTATTTAATGCATTTTTGGGTGAACAGTTTTGGTATGTAACGGTACTGTATATGTGTTGTTTGTTCTAGCCGTTGTTTCATATTGGTGTTCAATAACAGATAG
The DNA here is from genome assembly GCA_963675555.1 of Leptura quadrifasciata. NCBI lineage: Eukaryota > Metazoa > Arthropoda > Insecta > Coleoptera > Cerambycidae > Leptura > Leptura quadrifasciata. Next base: position 54,724,693 of record OY776674.1, on the reverse strand, counting down.
ATCCAATAGTCTCCTTCTTGTTATGTGCGTAGGATATGGCATCATACATGTATATATCCTTCACGTCAAGCAATTGTTTTTCGATAAAGATGTCTGCTTTTTTTTTTTAAATTGTTCTCAAAATATAGTTTTGTATTATAAGCTGAGCCCCACACTGTGACACCATACCTAATTATAGATTCAACTAAACTGTTGTATACGACTAGGAGAGTTTTATTGCTTAGTATGCTCTTTAGGCTATAAAATTTATAGATTAGTTTCCATATTCTTCCATCTAAGTAAGCGACGCGACGTGGCTTACCAATTTCATGTGCGGGTCTATAGGATCAACCCTAAGTATTTTATGGTGTCGGCATTATGTACACAGTTGTTAACTGATTTATTAGTGTATAGGTTCTTGCACTTGGGGCAATCCAATTTTTGTTGGGGAACAGAACATATATTCAGTTTTCGTAATATTTATGTTTAAGGCGGTTGTTATCTAGCCAAGTTTTTACTTTGCTGATTGCATCGGTAACTTTTTGTTTTGTGGATTCCCATGTCTCCTTTGTACAAATTAGTATTGTGTCGTCTGCATATGATACAATACTGCATCCGTAGTTTTTTTTGTAAGAGATCGTTTATATATATAAGGAATAAGCTAGGATCTAGGATAGTTCCTTGTAGAACGCCAGTTATTTTTTTTTTTTGCTTCGCTGTACGAATTACTTATTTTAACTTGTTGTGGTCTATTGGCTAGGTATTCTTTAAACAAATCATGTACTCTCCCTCTGATGTCTATTTTGTTTAGCTTGTTGAGTAGTTGAGTATGGGATACTGTGTCAAAAGCCTTTTGTAAGTCCAAAAGGATGGCTAAAACTTTCTTGTTAGATTCGAAATTAGTTAGTATTGTGTCTGTTAACAATTGAAGAGGTTCTTCAGTGCCAATATGCTTCTGAAATCCGTATTGATGTTTTGATATTATTTTATTTTTATCTATGAATGATCGGAGTCTATTATTTAGACACTTCTCAAAAATGTTTGCGATATTATTTATTAACGATATTGGACGATAGTTTGTCATATCATTTTTACTGCCATTTTATATATTGGTACAACAATACTTTCTTTAAAAATTTCAGGGACGGTGGAATTTTTAAACATAAGATTAATAATGTTGTTGCGGACTTCTAGCGTATGCGACCCGCCATACGCCTTAGCGTAGCGATATACTTCCGGCTTGTGAAAAGCAGAGAGACGGAGAGACATTTTTGTTGGCGTATATAGTTGATAATCCTACGAAATTCGGTTTAATCAAGACATCCTGGTGGATTTTGGGATTATCAACACAGGAAAATTTTCTCCATCTGTTGTTGTTCCGGTTAGCGGAATATTTTGTTGTTGTGAGTAAATTTTAACTGCGGAAGCAGGATATTTAAGTATACAAGGTAAGCTAACCTCTTCACGCCATCTTACCCGTTCTCTACCCACGTGTTTCACAAATTTGCTTTGGAAGTATCGTGTCGACTTAAAAGGCGGACTCGACCCCATTCATCCAACTGTGGCTTTCGAGGAACATTGGTGGATTGTTCCCTCATCAGTGAGATAAATTATATTTCTTTTGTAGGTTATGTCAGATTTGAATTGCTCACATTAGCACGCTTCACGTGCATTTCCGACTTTGCAAATTAAATCGTGATATCTTTAGGGTTCCATGGACGGGGCTTTTACACACATCAGTGAAGTTCCACGGACGGGGCATCTACACACAGTAGAAAGTTCCAGGGCTGGAGAGGCTATAATCAACCCCATCCTCGGGTCAATTTCTTTCGTCCTGAAGACACCTCCGTAGGGCTTCGGGTTCTTCCACGTCGAAATTGGTATCGTACCACCCTAGATAAATGTGTTGTTTTTATTTACCGGGGACCACCTTCAGTGATTCTGTGCGGTTATATCCCTTCATACTTACTCTTGTATTTTAACTCGTACATATTTAAAGATTGTATGCATTTATATTTATTTAAGGAGGTTCTCTAAATCAGACGCATTGTGGCAGAATTTATTACTATTTATCCTCACATTGTAACCCGATGTGTAGCTACACGAGGCATTTGATTAATATTGTAACTTATTAATCAAGAAATTTGCCACACCTTTTGAACATCGCCAGGTTACATGCTAGAGAACCAATATCTGTAAATTGTGTAATATAGTGCATTTCATGTTTAAAGAAAGTGCCATTATTTTGTCTGCGACCACTACATATGGAACCCTCAATGATTCGTGTAAGTAAACTAATAATTTGTCATAGTTTATGTAAACTTGGACGTTAAGCTAGTTAAGATAGTCTGAGCTAGAGAAATTTTATCGTGGGCACGTTACATCACTTATCCGGGTTAAGTTGTGCCTGCGATATCTGCTACGCTACCGTAGCCCAAGTGAGTTTCTTTATGTAATATCTTATAACCAATAATATCCAACGTATTTATTTGTTTATGTACGTGTAAATCGTAGCAATGTAAGCAATAGGTTAACTAATGTGTTTAGATATTAGTTTTAAGATTTTTGTGGATATAACGTCTTTTCCCGGTGAGGCGTTATTTTTCAGGTTAGATATTACCTCTTCTATTTCGCGGTCATTCGCGTTCTCTAGAAACATTGAATCAAAATTTTCGTTTAGGCTTTCGTTTCCTACAATATTTTGTATTTGTTCGGGAATCTCTTATGATTTGTTCAGAGAGCACAGTACGTCTTACTCGGACAACGGCATGAACGAGAATATGTCGATTGCATCTCTGAACCTTCACACGTTTTCTCATCATAATTTTCAATAGAATTAGCTCTTCAACTACGTACTTACGAAACTCATTCGGTTTTAGAGATGTAGCCTTCAAGATAATAAAAATCTGTATTTTAAAATAATGTTTAATGTATAGTACAGTAAAATCCTTTGTTGCTTCTCGTCATTCGTTCACGGAGACCATGTTGATCTTCAATAAGACTTTTTATAATTTCAGCGTCACTCTGGTTCGCATAAAATGGTTCTGCTATGTCTAGTACTCGTCCAGCTATTGTAGAGATAGTAATAAGTTTGCATAAGAGACCCTTTTTTTGGCCCAAATAAGATTTTTGCTTGATCCCATAATTACTGGTTTTCATATGTACCGTCACAAATTAACATTAGCTCGTTTTCAGAATTAAACGTCATTTAGAGAAATTTGTAGTAGTGAATTAGGTCAAGTCTACAGATAGTGTGTTATTCAAATCGTGAGGGTACACGTATTCTCAGTAAACTGTTTACGCAAGACAATACGAATCCCATTGTAGAGGAAGACAGTGGCAAAGACTAGGTATATAACATATTAGAAAATGGAGTATTGTTCAAATGATACTTATTTTATTGAATCATAAGTTAAAAATTAAGTTGGCCCCTCATTCTCATAGAGTAACATACATATAAGTGACCAATATGTAAGTTCTTATTATCCAAAAATAAATGTGTTATGACGCTGGATTGGAATATATTACAATAAAAAATGGCGGTGATCCAACGTAAAACCATGAAGAAAAAAATTGTTACAAAATTTCAATAATTTTCTTCAACCCTTTCTTATTTGAGGAATCGGGTGTTAATATTTTTTTTTAACTGACTTAATATCCTGTGCAACATATTTTTCAGCCATTAAATATTTTTCAATACGTCCCGTCTAAAAATATTATTTTACTGGGTTTTGGGTTTAAAAAATCGGCAGCTACTGGAAGCGGTTGGAACCTCCCCGTCCAGTGGATCTTTGAAGCCGAAAAGACCACTAAATTGTGTGCAAAAACGGCACTTAAAAAAAATAATATTTATTTAAATGAAATAAATGAGCACTTGTTCCAATTCAAAAATATTTGAAATTAAATGCGACAGTAAAGCTGTAAAGTTGTTGAATGGGAATGCACGTGACGCGACGAGTTTCACAACGTCTCCGTGCATCTACCGTGCCACGCGAAAAGCGATCTTATGCTTCACATTTGTTTTGTTTTTATTTATTTTTTTCACGGAAATCCAATCAAAAGAGTGCAAGTGTGATATATCGTTGAAATTGGAATTTTAACTGCTTTTCAATGGTTTCATTGCAAATTGTAAATAATTATAAAATAAACAACTTGTTATGCCAAAACGGCACTAAACATAATCCAATCTCAACCAAAAGCTTTTTCAGACATTCTGAAGCACTAAATGAATCCTCATGCAAAGTTTCACCCAAATCCGTTCAGTAGTTTTAGCGCTATCGTACTAACACATACACGCACAGACATTTTTCAAAAATCACTTTTTTGGCTTCCTGGGACCTTAAAACGTAAAGATCTGACGTTATCTCAATTTTAGATTTTGGACCAATTTTAGTAACCTCCCAAAATTTTGTGGTGAGGTTAAAAAATGTTGTGAGAATTTTGTGAAGTAAATTCAAGCTATTGAGTAGCCAATAAACCCATTAAAATGATATTTCCAGATTTCGACATTTATTGAAAAAAAAAAAATAATAATAAAAAAATTTTAAATAATACTTTGGACTTATAGTTTTTGGAGAATTTAATTACTTAGTAAAATTTTCCAATAAGAAAAAGCCCACTATATTTTTAGTTCAATTTTGTATTGCACGTGATTTTGTATTTATATCGGAGCGCATATTGTTGACCATAAGCAAATCATAATGTGTTTTATATTTGAGTAAAATTTGGTTCAAATCGAAAAGAGGAAAATAAATGAGTTATAAGAGTGTTACAATCTTAAGGGCAACATACTGTATACTCCACCTCTTTAGAAAAAAATGTAAAAAATATTTTATTACAACAAATCATGCGATGTGACGTTTTAACTAAACATTAATTATTACAAAAATAATGAATGTGTAGTAAAATACATACTATGAAGTTTTTGTCATTAATTATTAGTTACCTCTGTGAACATTGTATTGTTTCCGATAGAATAAATGGGAATTAAGGTGATGGGAAGGGGTTGAAGAAACAAAAAAATTAAATATATGAAAATGTTTATTACTACACAGTTTTTCTTTTTATCGAAATATATTTTTGTACTTATTATCTTCCGTCTTATTCAAATGGGTACAGCGTGACCCATTTGAAGACATAAAGTATATACGATTGGAATTGAAACTGGTCAGTTTTAAAGCACAGGACCGTGCGTACTGAAATTGATATTTTGTCCTATATATTTGGCAATGGTATTGAGATTCGAACGGTAGTTGAAACTGTGCAGACGAGTCCGAGACTGGCAATGTAATCAGCCTGAATGAACCATCTACGACTGCACTGGTTTAAAGGTAATAAAACGGACAGGCCTACTAGCACAAAAAAACTCGTAAATCGTTTCTTTATCTTGGAACGTGGAAGTCTAATATCGTGCTGTCTATGTGCCAGTGCAGCGCATAAATACCTATTATAATATCAAGCGTAGGAGTTTAGTTAGTTACTGTTCATATTTATAAATATTGTATAAAAGGTAAAATATTTTAATTATTTACTAATTTACCATGGCTTTCTGGAGACCATTTGAAACAGAGGATAATATAATAACGCCCGAAAATCTTATCATTTTGTTATGACAAGCATTTCTATTTACCTCTGCCCATGTACAATAAAGAGATGCCGACTGTTTTTGCCGGCTTTTAGTTTTTATACGGTTTCAATCCCAATCGTATATACTTAACACTTTTATAACTTTTTAAGTCTTATTCAATTTCAACCGAATTTGCCACAAAGATAGACTTATCATGGTCTACTTCCCTAGAAAATCATTCCCTTACTCCAAATAGTAGTACAAACCTATCTGCGAAATAAATGAAAATAACGAAATTATTGGAAAATTTTTCTAATTAAAATTTAGAATTAATTATACAAGAAGTTTAATCCAAAGTAACCAAACTTAGAAAAACGTTCTGGAACAATTCCGTTTGAAATAAAACGTGAACTGGCAAACACTTGTCAAGTAATTTGTAAGTTCTTTTTGCTTTAAACAAAATTTCACTATTTTTTATTTTTGATCAAACTGTGTTTAAACTTTTTAAAGAATTCTACACAACTTTTAGTAGTAAAATTTTTCGATAAAAAAATGCCTAATATATTTTTTCTATATATCCTGGAATTTTTATTTTTTTTTATATTTTTCATACATTTATTTAACGTCGGCCTATTTCCGCTACTGAGGCCTAACACCGACGCCTGTAGACGAGCTACCCCCAACCAGGAATTTTGCCGAACCTCTTCCCTTAAGAAGAGTAGGGATCTCTTACTTGCCTAACATTTAATAGACAAGGGACCGACGGCTTTACATCCCCTCCGAAGGATGGTATATCTCCTATACAACCCTCGCCTAAGGTTGTATAGCTTCCGCGCATTCACTGATATACAAGCCGCTGGAAGATGTGTGAGGCGAGAACGCGGTTTCCGTTGGAATGGTCACCATCCAAGTACTAACTGCGCCTGTCGTTGCTTTACATCGCATACCGAAGTATGTACATAGTAAAGACGCACCTACGCTCGCCCCATCCTGGAATTGAAGGCAGCTTTGTATTTGACGAAGTCGAATAGTTTTTACTGTAAGTAGACCATAATATCTTTCAGCTTTGTGGAAAATTTGGCTCAGGATAAAATGTAAGGATGGTACTCTACATTCCGAGTAGGACCCCCAGATGTCCTATTTATACCTTATATATGTTATAAGACGACCCTGGGATATATCCCAAATCCTATCATTTGGATGCCCACGGAATGTCCTACAGCAGTTTTAGGGTATCCACAAGTTATTCTGAATGTCGGCGAAAGATATCTTGGGGGCATCTTGTGGATGGTTCTTTGCTAGCTGGGTATCCGCTTGGCTCTGGTAGTCACTTTGCCTAGAATAACTTAAAGCTCAGTCTAGTATCTAAAGCCCCAAATGCTTGACCTCATTGGATACTTGTAGTTGTGAATTATCCACGCTATGAACGTCTGAGGGACGTTTTGTTACTCTTTCTAAAATGGATACTAATGTTTTTAAGGGTGATGGTTTTAGATAGGGTTCGGTGTGTTCCTTGACATAGTCACCGAACATATAATTTCTTCTTTTTCTTTAACAACATCATTAGTAAACATGACTTATAAGCATGGTATAAGAGTCACTAAAAAATAATATGACCTCATTGTAGTCTTTCACGAAGTTAGTTATACAAATGTCATTAAAAACATAAGCTTCAATAAAACTGAAGGAGTTTTAAAAGATGTCATATTGATTTTGAATACGATCTATAACTGAAAATATGGCGTCGAAAACTGATAATAGTAACAGAAGTTATACCAATATTTAATACGACCTCTTTACGACCCATAAACGGAAGTAATGTACTTCAGAAAATGATAAGTCGTAATAGAAGTTAAATATGACTTCGATAAAGCAATTTTTGTGCTGTCAAATGTCAATATTAGTCTATTGGCAAAAGCAAATACGAGAGTGACCATATAAAGTGACCTTATAAAGTTTTACAAGATACTGGCGGAAACATAAACAGTCAGGGATCCATAGACGAACAGTTAAAAGAAATGTAGAAAAAGCGCACGTAGTGATGAACATTAAGAAGAAGAAGATTTACATGATCTAAAGGCCCTATAATGGACAAATCTAATAAAAGTTGCATGAAAAGTCGTGACACACTTTTCCTAACCGCTCAGATTTGTTCATAAAGAGGTTTTAACATGGTTGTCACATCTAAAGGTGAGTTGTATCTTAGATCGTAACGATGTCGTCACGACGTCGTCAAGACTCAAAATGTTACTCGAGAAATGAAGTGTCAAATTGGGGCAAATTAAAAACATATGTAATAAACTTTTTTATTATTATTTATTCATGAAGTATAAAAAGGGCTCAATAACAATAAAAAAAGCATTTCAAATATTTATAAAACTAACATTCTTTAGTAAAAATTATAAAACAATTACAACAGTAAGAATTTAATGTTAAACTATTAGTTAAACAAAACTTGTCTTTTTATAATAACTAAACCAAAGTTAATTTTAAAGTACATAAAACTGTATTTACTTTAATTAAAATAGTATTTAAGTGTCGCGCGAAGGCGATGGCTAATAATTCTATTCTGTATGGATATTTAAAATCATGTTTTCAAGTTTTTTGTCCTTACGGAAATAAAAGATCAGAAAGTATTATTTACTTAAACGTACCTAAAAACTGGGTTTAATCTATATCATTTATAAAATTAGCCAAAAAACTGCAAAACTATTGTATACTTTGTTTTTTTTTTAAATTCTTGACTATTTACCATTCATAAACTAATAACTACAGGTTGATCATTATTGCGGATGACAGAATAATATATTTGAAAATAAATATACATATTCAGTATTAAAGACCTCTAATGTCAAAACATATATATAAATTTAGATTTTGTAAAGATATAATATAAACTTGAGTAAATTAGTAAAGTAAACTTAAGTAAATTTTGGAAAGTTGCAGATGCAGATACCTTTAGTCTATTAATTATATTGAAATAAGGGGCTGGGGCTGTCCATAAATGCCTAATGCGTTTAAAAGGGGAGGCGTGATAAACACCACATGTCCAAGGAATATACCATCTTTGACAGTAGTCTTTAATTTCATAGTGATCAGTTTATATTTTGACAGTTCAATATGGCGAAACCAAGATCAGAATGATGATTAAAAATTGAAAAAGGTTTGTATTTGATAATTATTTAATTATTTCTAATTTCTAGAGAATAATGAAAGTAATATTAAATTAATGAAAAACCTAATCGCTGTTGTTACAGCTTTGGAAGATCCTGTTTGGTCTATCATGTCATGTACAAAAGGGATCATGTCATAGAATGTCATAGTCTGTCACGGAGAGGATAGAGAGGGCCAAAACAGCTCAAATTGGCGACTTCCATTTTATGCACGGCCCTTAATATGTATATATTTTTAAGACTCTTTTAACTCATCTGTGCCAACATTTTAACTTTAATTTCTTAAATAGTTATTGATCTTCTGTATGTTTATATTTAAATTGCAACCAATTAATAACAAACTAAAATATGTATATATATTTCTACAGCTTAACATTTTTTAAACCGGGTAAAAGTCATCTTGTTTGTCAACTTTTTATAATTTGTCACAAAATTTGAAGGTAAAACTGCTTACTACAATATAAATAAATTAAAACGTTATTTAATAAATGCAACTGCAAGTAAATATGTCTCTAAAAAATTGGGTTGTTTCATTAATTTCATAATTAGTAGGTAGTATAATTAAATAGTATAACATTCCTGGCAATTTATCCTTCTTCGGAGGACAAAAACGTAGCCATCGAACAATCAAAAATAGGACAATTTTATTTCCTATGAGATTATAGTTTTTCTCTACTCTGTGTCTTAACTTATTTGGACTTCCAGTCAGATCTCTATCATTTATAGTTTTATATTTCTCTTAATCAAACAGTACGGACAATTAACAGATACTTCTAAAGCGATTAAATAAAAGCAGTCTTTTTTCGTAAATTAAGGCCTAATAGTGTTTAAGATCCAGTCCATGTAGTAGGCAATTCTGGTATATACTCCTGGATAACCAGGTAAGGCACATTCTGTTGGTCCAAACGAAACAATTCCTTGTTGGACGTATCTAGTTTCTTCATTTATGTAGGCTGCCACATGCATGGGGCCGCCGCTGTCACCAGAACACGAGTCTTTTTTATCTTTTCCACCGGCACAAACTTGTTTATATGTCACACGGACTTTCGGATCTTTTTTATATGCAGATTGGCATCGATCTAAACTTACCACAGGCAAACTCACTTTTTGAAGAATGTTGCTGGTTTGAGCTATAAAATAAAATAGTTTTAAATTATAAATAATTTATTTTCGATTTCACCAAATTGATTATAAGATAAAAGAAAAAAGTTAGATATGCATAAAGAGAGTAGTATGTAGAGTGCTAAGAGCTAGCAGCATCCTTAGAAACAATAAATATATTCGCAATGCGAAAGAAATTAAGTGTTTTAAAAACAGTTTCTTCAAATTGGAGTGACATTTTTACCAGAGTTTTACTGCCAACAAATACTTATGAGAAGTACCTATATTTTATTCTGCATTCTTTTTCTATGAAAAATAATCTGAGAAAGAAGTGCAAAATACCGTACGTCATCGAACATCCTCTTGAATATTTTTAAACTACCTTCCAGGTTACCTGAATACCCCTCTCTTAAGTCTAGGAGATCTAGATTTGTCTGAGTAAAGGAGACCGGGGTCCTACAGTTTATAGTGGGATGCGAATTACTTTTTTGGGATAATTTATTTTTTTAAATTATTTTGCAATAGATGGAACTTGAACCCACTACGGTAGGTATGGTCAGAGAGAAAGCTAGACGCACTAACCCACTGAGCTACCGTCCCTGTTGCTTAAGTTTAGGTAAAAACTTAAATATATATTCGTAAACATAAATGTAACCGTTTATCCGTCCAAATATTTCCTACCGAACATCTAATTACATTAATTAGGGTACCTAAACTATTTATTATTTCACGTAACAAAATATTCGGGTGAAAGACCTTTGCAGGAGATGCCATTGAAAAGTGCCCCTGCCACTCTAACAGTAAGGCTGTGCACAAATGTTGCATTTTATAGAAATTGAATCCCCGTGCAACAGCTAAGAGGGTTGAGATGGCTGTTGCACCCCTCAAGTGTCTCATTTTCTAACCAATCGATTTGTTTTAAAATATTGTTTACATATACAAATAATTATGAATCAGAAGTTCCGTACGCCTCTCTCAACTATTGAAAAAAAAAATTATTCTTTTACACGGCTCTCATCTTTTGCGATACAATCACCATATTCTCGTAAAATATATGAATCTGCTTAAGCTACTTCGTATTAGAATTCCATCCATTTTGTAATGGAACAAGGTAAAATGGGTTGATTTTTGACATTTAATTGCATGATAAATGTGTAATCAATAAAATCTTGTGTATTGTCAAATGAGAATCGTCACAGAATATTTTAGAGAAGCAAAATCTGTAGCGTTCAAGCTACGATTTTTTCGTATTTATATCAATAACACACAAAGATAGCATAATTTTGATAAACCCTGTATGCGGACATGCACACCACTAATAGGATATTAGTCATCCTGAGTTAATTTAAACCTTTCATATTGTTAATCACTAATATTTTGTTCATATTTACCTTTGTATAACAATATTCATAATTTTACTAAAATTTTCTTTGTAATGTTGTAGCTATTGGCAGTGTTTCTACATGTGGACCACGAGATTCCCTTATGCAAGACCAACTTAGTTTAAGGATACTTAATTATTATGGAAAATTAATTATGACACTGAAATATTAGGTTACCTGTGTTTACATAATTTTAGCCATTTAATAAAGCAACTAATATCATTTTAGATCCATATGGCCATCAGCTGTTAGTGTTAATATGATAATATTAAAATACCTAGATAGATGCTACCAACAGAATTCAGTATTTTACTATGTATATGTCACCGACGTTCATTCACAAACGCTAAGTTGATAAAGCGAAATAACTACTTTTCTTGATCTAGATAAGATATTGACTACTCCTTAACAAATAAACAATTACTAATTACGGCATGATTGAAAATTATTTATATTTTAAATAAATTTAAGAAGTGTAAAAGCAAAATGCTAATTGGCATTGAACCTAAAAAATTGTATATGTTCGACATTCATTCCTAATACTCTGTATATGATCTTTTTAGGTACTTATTTTCCGTTGGTTAGGGAATTTATTTATTTAATATATTTTTGGTTACAACCTGACCGGAAATTTAGTGGAAAGTGACCACTATAAGAGGTTTCTTGGGACAGAGATGTTCGACTTACTCCATTTTGCTTTCTGATACGGCAGTAAAAACTTGATAATCTCGTGCGAGATAGTAATCTATATTTTAATAAATATAATTTTGATCTATCCGCGTACATCCGAGTGACTAACAAGAGAAGAGAGTTCTGCTGAAATTTAGTAGAAATTTCGAAATTAAGAATAAATTTCGAGAGTTAAAATTAATGTAACTAAACAAATGTTACGAATTATGTCACAAAATATTTAATGAATTATTTCACGAAGTTTATGAAGACTTTAGAAAAGTTTCAACGCCAATTTCACCAATTTGTTTAAATTATTCCCAATCTTCGGGATAGTGGTATCCATAGCCTTTATCAGCAGCACCGCAGACCATTCATAGACTCAATTCAATTCAAAACAGCTTTATTAAAATTAATATGTACAGTAAATGTGCCTCCCCAGAGCCCATCCCGGGACCGACTCTGCAACCACCGCGTTAACGCGGTGGTGTATCGCAAAGCCGGGCCGAGGTGGGACTGGTTTGGCTAGGTAAAAATTGAAAATGACAAAAAACTTAACCTCCTTTTACATATGTAAATAAAATTAAGTGGTATGACAAAAAATGCTTAAAAAAGAAAGCTTAACTTAAAACTGATTAAAACGATCACTTGGCTTTCGCCGTTCGAGCACTACACTGAGTTTAATTTGGGCACTGACGCTGACTCCGTAACTTGCACGGGGTGCCATCCGCGAATTGCTCCAACTACGGGTTGCGCAAGGCAGGCCTAAACTGTGATTCTAAAAATTTTGATTGTTCTGATATAAAATTTGGATTCTGTTACGAGTTTAATGAAGGAAGGATGAATTTACAGACAACAATGTACAAACAGAAACGACGAACAAACAAACACGACACAAAAATACACAAAAACAAAAGAAGAGGGGGACAGGAAAGAATTAAAGTGGATGAAAGGTATGAAATATCTATGGAAGGTGGATAGTATTAGAGAAGGTATAGTAGGTGATTCATAGACTGGAGCATATCTCTACCCACCTCAACTATTAAGTTTTGTCCAGAATTTTCCGTGAATACCCAGAACTTTAGCGGTAGAAAATAGGTACCTGGCATCTTTCGCAACGGAGTCTCGGGGGCAACAGCTAGATACATTTCCAAGGCGTCCTAGGAGCCTCACCCTATCCATGTAAAAGGTGGTGAGATTCACTTTTCAATTTTTTATGACTATTCAATAAATTTTACATTCATCACTGTTTTGCTAATAAATTTTTTTCTTTGTATGATTTTATTATGATTACTATGTTTCACACAACTTTATATAATTTAGTATATGACAAATTTATTTCTTTAAATATCAATATCAATTTTATATATGTAGTTCGAAAATTCTATTTGAAAATAAATTGAACATTTTTTATCATTAATTTACTTGTGAATTATTGCCAGGCATTTCTTTTGAATCAACCCGCATTGATCTGTTTTATGACTTAAAAAGGGTGATCTTCAAACCTTTATTTTTGCGGGTGGCGCCTAAAAACTCCATCTTTTTAAACCCATACCCTTTTAGGTCATAAAACAAATTGGTACGGCTGGATAATTAAGGGGAATCTCTGGTTTAATCTCTGAACCTCTAAATAGAGCCCACGAACCCAGCTCTCCCCAACAGATCGGCTAGCCGTTAGCTCTCTTGTCCTCCCCTTTATTTTAAATTAATATAATTTTTGATAAAGAGAAGGTAAGATGGAACAAATCTTACTTAAAGAGATAAAGTTGCTACTGAAGTCTAACACCGACGCCTGTAGCTAACTCCAGAAAAATTTTTTGAGACGTTTCGTTCTTGTATACACACTAAATCACATTTTATTTTTTTTACTCCCTTTCATAATAGTGTGGTTGTGGTATTGGGGGTGACACTGGGGGTGGGGGGGTAGCTGATGCCAAAAGAAATTTTGAGATCTTGACTCTTCGTACATGCCCTAAATTGCAATTTTATGGACTCTTACCTGCTTGCTTTGCCTATTTACCCTTATTTACCCCATTTGCCCCCGAACCCTTCAACGGAATTAGATCAAAATATAATCCAGTTCTAGATCTCGTTATAATACATAAGTGTACCAAATTTAAAGTTAATATTATAAATGGTTTCAGAGTAAACGTGCGCACAAAAAAGTTACAGCAGACAAACCGACCGACAGATAGACAGACCGACAGATAGGAATTTATTCGCTCAAATTTAAAATATCGACGTTTCATGACATTTTAAGCCTATTTCAACAAAAAATTTTTTTTGCATTACTATACTTCCACTGGACGTGGAAATAATTAATTTAAAATATGGCGAAATTCTACAAAGCAGCGGCGCGGCGGGAGCAATAAATTCGTTTCCGAGTTTTAAGGTTATGCAATTCGCAATACAATCCTGTGTTATATGTTTTACCTAAATTGCTCATTACAATCAATGAAATTTATCTATCCATGCGAGCGAAGCCGCAGGCGATCCATAGTTTTTGATGTCTTTGTTTTATATAAATTTGATATGGATATCTTGTTACGTAACAGAACTAATAGTTTAGGTACTCTAATCGCCGTAATTATACATGCTTTCCACAGGAAACGATTTTTTTAAACATTTAAATATACACTTTCATTTTTACCTGAAATTAAGAAGGCGTTTGATGACGTGAGGTTTTTTACAGTCACCTCTGTGCCGAAAATATCATTTACTCTCTTTTTCACAATTTTATGTAGATGAATCTACATATCACTCACTCTATAAAATTCAGTTATCTCAGATAGAATTGTTGTTACTGGCATAGTCAAAGGTTAATTTGAATATATTATTACTAACTTGTTGCTGTTATCCCCCAGCCAGTCACGATAACATTGGCGAATTTCGCATCTCTAGAATTTTGAACTGGTAAACATACTGGCCTCACGTTCTCTAAAAATAAAAAAAAAAGAATATAAACATATAAAAAGCACACCACATAAATTAGACAACTTTCAGATTCAAAGCCAGTGCTATCGGGAAAAGTTAAGGTAAAGCTAACTTAAATGTCGACATTTGTATTTAGTGTGTTAACATTGTGAAAGTAATTTTTGCATAGAGAGATGTCTAGATTAATATAGAGGAACTCAGTACACTGGAGTCCCTAGACTTCTCTACGAATGTATCCACACGATATTCGTTTTGCAGTGCACATCGGACACTTTACATTACAGTTTTTAACTATATCAAGAAGGAGACGTCATTTTGCTGCAGCGGTGATTATTAACTGTATTATCAAAAAACGAAATCTTTTTTAAATACATTTATTTAACATCGGCCTATTTCCGCTACTGAGGCCTAACACCGACGCCTGTGGACGAGCTATCCGCAACCAGGAATTTTGCCGAACCACTTCCCTTAATATAAGAAGAGCAGGGATCTTTTACTTGCCCAACATTTAATAGACAAGGGACCGACGGCTTTACATCCCCTCCGAAGGATGGTATATCCCCTATACAACCCTCGCCTAAGGTTTTATAGCTTCCGCGCATACACTGATATTCAAGCCGCTGGAAGATGTATGAGGCGAGAACGCGGTCTTTGTTGTGAACACGAACGGTACCTCTGATTTGGAAAAAATAAAATAATTTCAGCTAGAGAGTTTTGTATGAGACTCTAGAGGCCTTCCGTGCACTTAATTTGGTTTGATTTGAGTTCGGGGTGGATAAACTTGAAAAGGCTGGAAAAGGCCAACTGCTTCGCCCTGTATATTGTCAGAACTTGATTTGCACTCGAATTTAATCTAATTTTATTTATTTAATACTTTACTGAATATTATTTCAGTTGGCAGGGTCAAAAGCTACACCCTGTATAGTATAGTAGCTCAAGTTTAATTTAAACATTTTAGTTTAGCACAAAAATTAACAACTGATTTATTTCCGGTTAACACAGAGTTGAATATGAAAATAGTAAAATCAAAATTTTATTCACAAAAATTAAAAAAAATTTATAATTATGATGGGGCAAGATGCTCGCTGGGAGCTGGAAAAGCCGGAAAGGGAGCCAGACCATCATATGGGGCTTAAATTATGAAATATTGTGCAAGGGCTACTGAAATTTTGGAAAACTGGGTCGAAACTTATATCACTAAATCGGCTGTAGAAAATGTAATAATTTGATATGAAAATGTCAGCGGAATCTAATTTGATTTTAGAAATATGAACGATAACTGTCTGAATAATTGGTTAAATTTGAATTGGTCCCGTGAAGTATTTTAATCCATATTTGAAGTTATATTGAGTCATATTAAGGATACGTAATTGTCTGCGTCGAGCAGAGCGGGATCCAGTTTTAGGGTAATATGAAATGAAGATAGTGACGAGTTGCCAGCAACTAGTGGGGGAACACGTAAACTGGACTTATTTTTGGAATGGACGTTTTATGGGCTGACTGGAGAGATAAATGAAAGACGTTTTGATATATTATTGTACATTTAAATTGGACGTGGAATTGAAGCGAAAGGGACTTGTAGAAACTTTTGGGAAGTGAAATAAAATATTCTAATTTGAGATTTGGGGAGTCATTCGAAAGTAATTTGAGATAATGAGGAGGCTGTATTTTTTAGAGTAATCCTTTGTAAGTTTTTTTGCTATATTTGGATGAATTTTGATATTGGGAGGTTTTTGACGATATATTAAATTATTCGGGAATTATGGATGTGGCGTGAATTTTCTCAGAAATACTAATTGAAAATTGGGGTTTTTGAGTGCCTTAATGACTTTCTTTTATAGGTTTCGCCAAGTTGACCGTAATGATTAAATTATTTGACAAATTTTAGTGATTTTTTCGTCGGCCATCTTGGTAATATGGAGAACGTACGGTAACAGTTGGAACGGTCACCCATCCAACCACTAACCGCGCCTTACATTGCTTTACATCGCATATCGAAGTATGTATATAGTAAAGACGCACCCACGCTCGCACCACCCCTCCCCCCCTACCAAAAAAACCGCTAACCGCTAACATGCTGGGTTAAAAAGTGGGTAAATAGAAATAAGTTAAGCGCATATTCTGGATAATTGTTAGTTGACCATAGTTTGCAAGACGCAGAATATTTTAAAAATTTTCTTCGAATCTTTGCTTTTGATTTCGAATTCTTTATCGACAAAGTTAAACCAAAAATAGAGAGGCAAAATACAGTAATGCGTTCTGCAATCTCAGTTGGTGAGAGGCGGATTAATTGTTTCGTCTTTTTTTTGTCCAATAAGCCGACTGGACCATTTTATCTTTAATATTATGGTTACTTATTTTATACTTAATAAGATGAGTTATAGAAGAAAACGTTGACCTATATACATCAACTGTATTTCTCTACTGTTACTCTAGCAATAAATTTACACTCTGCCCATGCTCCTGCGACAATGCTTTAGATGGTGTACAGACGGCGACATTCGATCTAGAAATCTGATCTAGACACTTAAATGTCTGCGTATATCCTAAAGAGACATCTGATCTAGATCAGATATTTTATTTCACTTCACAAAAGTTTCTACAAGTCCCTTTCGCTTCAATTCAACGTCCAATTTAAATTTACAATAATATATCAAAACGTCTTTCATTTATCTCTCCAGTCAGCCCATAAAACGCCCATTCCAAAAATAAGTCCAGTTTACGTGTTCCCCCACTAGTTGCTGGCAACTCGTCACTATCTTCATTTCATATTACCCTAAAACTGGATCCCGCTCTGCTCGACGCAGACAATTACGTATCCTTAATATGACTCAATATAACATCAAATATGGATTAAAATACTTCACGGGACCAATTCAAATTTAACCAATTATTCAGACAGTTATCGTTCATATTTCTAAAATCAAATTAGATTCCGCTGACATTTTCATATCATTACATTTTCTACAGCCGATTTAGTGATATAAGTTTCGACCCAGTTTTCCAAAATTTCAGTAGCCCTTGCACAATATTTCATAATTTAGGCCCCATATGATGGTCTGGCTCCCTTTCCGGCTTTTCCAGCTCTCAGCGAGCATCTTGCCCCATCATGATTATAAATTTTTTATAATTTTTGTGAATAACATTTTGATTTTACTATTTTCATATTCAACTCTGTGTTAACCGGAAATAAATCAGTTGTTAATTTTTGTGCTAAACTAAAATGTTTAAATTAAACTTGAGCTACTATACTATACAGGGTGTAGCTTTTGACCCTGCCAACTGAAATAATATTCAGTAAAGTATTAAATAAATAAAATTAGATTAAATTCGAGTGCAAATCAAGCTCTGACAATATACAGGGCGAAGCAGTTGGCCTTTTCCAGCCTTTTCAAGTTTATCCACCCCGAACTCAAATCAAACAAAATTAAGTGCACGGAAGGCCTCTAGAGTCTCATACAAAACTCTCTAGCTGAAATTATTTTATTTTTTCCAAATCAGAGGTACCGTTCGTGTTCACAACAAAGACCGCGTTCTCGCCTCATACATCTTCCAGCGGCTTGAATATCAGTGTATGCGCGGAAGCTATAAAACCTTAGGCGAGGGTTGTATAGGGGATATAACATCCTTCGGAGGGGATGTAAAGCCGTCGGTCCCTTGTCTATTAAATGTTGGGCAAGTAAAAGATCCCTACTCTTCTTATATTAAGGGAAGTGGTTCGGCAAAATTCCTGGTTGCGGGTAGCTCGTCTACAGCTCGTCGGTTGCCGTCTATAGAGCAGTGTCGCTAGACCGGACATTCTTTGTCACGACACCGCTTTAGGAAGTTGATAGACTGTAGTCTGGACACATTTATTTCGACGTGTCAAGACACGGTCTAGGTGTACCGGCAGACTGGAAATTTATTGCTAGAGTTCTCGTACACCAATGAAACATCAAACACGCAACATGCGACATGTGGTAAATATCGCATGTTGCTAAACCGCGTAGACTAGTGCGACAACTACATTTGCAGTATTTGCAGTATTCAAGATGTCATCAAACGAGGAGGATGTCGTAGTAGCTTGGCAATTTTTGCGACGTAAACGAAAAAGGTTGCGTCGGTATTGGATTCATCCATTATTTGTACATAATATAGTAATATAGTGTAATAATAATAAGTGTAATAATAAGTCTGTAACTGTTGCACAGGAGCAGTTGTCCCTGAATCCCCAAAAATTTAAAGAATATTATATGAGCCAGGAAAGTTTTAAAGTGCTGGTGGAACTCATAATACCAAAAATAAAAAAGCTAGATACCCATTACCGAGAGGCGGTTTCTGCAGAGAAACGTTTATTAATAACTTTAAGGTACGTACAAAAATAAAATCATAATTAAAATTAAACATACATTCTTTATAGCAAAAATATTAGTTTGTAGTACTAATGAACTGTTTATGCCACGTATCATTATTTCTCTCAAAATCATTTGAATGTTCAATACAATCTTCGTATCCTTCCTATTGACCATGTCCTTTCACTAATTCAATGCATTTCCAATAAAATGCGCACAACCATCCACACAATGAGGCTGCAGCCGAATATTAGAAAAGAACAAAAGCTATGAAACTTCGTGAATCGTTAGCTGCATATTTTATGACACCGGAAGGATCGATACCAATACAATGCAAAACGCATAGTTAAAATGAAGTGATGTAAATAAAACTGTGAACAATAAAGTAATTTAAATAAAACTGTATATATTTATTTGAATCCTTTACTTCATTTCATTTCCCACATTCACCCACGCTTTTCCTGTCAAATTGCGTTAGCTGTACTCCTTAACGTAAAGGGCATTTTTCAATTAATTTAACAAAGTTAATACTGAAAACAGGATTTTCAGTAATTTTTGTTTAACAATTTTTCAGTTTTACCTACCTTTACTAAAGTATGATATGTACTTAAAACCGCACGTAGTATATGTTGTAAGATACGTGCATACGCCTCATTGGTGTAGGATAGTTCTAACGATATCTATGTGTTTATATGGTTTTATGCAGCACAAGCCTACTAGCAGTATGTACCTCATGTCGCATGTTGCGTGTTTGATGTTGCGGTGTACAAGACCCCTTAGGGATCTCGTACACCGCAACCTTCTTTTTCGTTTTTTAATAATACAGTTAATAATCACCGCTACAGTAAAATGACGTCTCCTTCTTGTTATAGTTAAAAACTGTGATGCAAAGTGTCCAATGTTTTTAGTAAATAATTTATATTTCAGTTACAGCTATTACTCGACTAAGTATATTTTGTAGGGAATATAATTTGGACGAAATATCTTAAAAAAGTTCGTTATTCATGTTTGCGTCATCTGGAGATGATGAAATCAGTTTTAACAATTTGCAGATGATGTGAACATGATAACGTTCAAGCGTTTTGGTGCTTGTGGAAACTACTTCAGATACGGGTCACAAAATAAGTTCCAATCCTATTTAGGACAAAAATTAAGTAAACTGCTGGCCACTCGAACTTACACATAGAGAATTTTAGCCAAAATTTAAAGTTCAATATTTTCAACAGGAATGCAAATTTTTGAACGCGGCTTGCAAATTTTAAGAGTTAGTTTTTTTCGGATTAAGCTGCATGACTTATATTTATCGTAGGACCATAAGATTATTATATACGGGGTGATCAATGAAGTCATGCAAAAAATCAAAAAGTTTGTATGAGTGAAATTTCCGCAAAAAATTTTTTTGGTCGTTGCAATATGGTTCGTTACTAAGGTAACATCAATATCTCTAGACGGTTTTGTCAGTTTTTGGATTAAGGCCCTTAGGCCTTGTACACACTACTCAACATAAAATTTGGATACCGAAATTTTTAAAATGCTATAACTTGACATTGGATTGACGGTTCTTGATGATTTTTGCGGATTTGGAATCCTTATTTCACGTAGATTTTCTATGGTCTAAGCATTTTATTTGAGGGTTGAAATTTACACATTATGCCGGGTCGATAATAAACAAAAACGTAGGGTACGACGCGCTCTAAGGTTTGGCATTATTTAAGTTTTTGTAAAAATAAATTCTCACCTAAAGTTGTTTTTATTTAATGTTCCTCTCACTGTTCTGTCCGAAACTCACACCCCAGTTTGTTGTCTTAAAGAGTCATTCAGTTTTACAGAGTTCTTTGTCCACCCCCAAGCCCATAATTATGATCGGGTGTAATTTATACGCGACGCGTCAATTTCAAAGTAGGCATTGGAAAAACAAATTTGTTGCTATGCAATTATAAACTGTTTACATTATTTTAGAAATAATCTGACACATTTCAATGTTATAATTTTGTAAAGTTTAATTAATATGAGGCGTTTAACCACGGCAGAAAGGGAAAATTGCATTCGACTTCTCAACGAAGGAATGTCAAAACAGCAAATTGCGCACATTTACAATGTCAGCCGAAAGACAATTTATAATTTGATCCGCCGCGTCGAAACTACGTGATCATATTTATGGGCATGGGGGTGGACATACAAAAAAAATAAACGAAAGAACCGAAAGAATTTTAATGAGAGAAACTATGCGGAATAGAACAAAGAACTCTAGAAAACTAAATGACTCTTTAAGACAACAAACGGGGGTGAGAGTTTCGGACAGAACAGTGAGAAGAACATTAAATAAAAACAACTTGAGGTGAGATTTTTTTTTAAAAAACATAACATAATGCCAAACATTTTAAATTATAGAGCCCGTCGCAGAGCAAAATGTGTGCGGTTATTACAACACCATAGAGCGAATAGGCGGGCATGGGCAAATCGGCATGCGAATTGGGGTAATGCAGAGTGGAGCCATTGTTTATTTACTGACGAAACAAGATTTAATTTGTTTCACTCCGATGGCCGAATTTTAGTTTGGAGAAGGCCAAATCAGCGATATTTGGAGGAAAATATGTACCCTCAAGAAGCATTTGGTGGCGGAGGTGTTACAGTGTGGGGATGTATCATAAGAAATGGTAAAACCGAGCTATTCATTACCAACCAAACCATTAATGCTACTGTTTATCAGGAGGAAATTTTGGAACCTATTGTTGTTTCTTTTGCTCGACATTACGGCCCAGAACTTCTATTGGTGGATGACAACGCTCGACCTCACAGAGCGCGAAGGATCACAGAGTTTTTGCAGGCACAAAACATCAATAGGATGGACTGCCGGATGCTCCGGATGTTAATGTCATCGAACACGTTTGGTCTTATTTAAAACTTAAAGTAAGATCTCTTGATGTACCCCCTGAAACCTTAGAAACGCTCAGTGAGTCCATTCGTGAAGAATGGGAGAATATTCCACAAGATTTTATAAATAATCTTGTGGATACTCTGCCAAATCGATGTCGGGAAATAATATTACGAGCAGGAGGACCAACAAAATATTAGCTTCTCTTTTTTTAATTAATGTACCTAATTTTAATTAGGTAATTTTAATTTAAGTTTAAATTAAATTCATTTTTAGTTTTTTAGTTAAATTTTTTTTTAATTATTAAAAATTACCACAATTAGAATTATAAATTTTTTAAGAATTGACTTTTGGCCGTTGTTAAGCAATCTTGTACATAGTAGGATATAATGTAATAAACTTGTTCTTGTCGCTACGTTTTTGTTTATTATCGACCCGGCATAATGTGTAAATTTCAACCCTCAAATAAAATGCTTAGACCATAGAAAATCTACGTGAAATAAGGATTCCAAATCCGCAAAAATCATCAAGAACCGTCAATCCAATGTCAAGTTATAGCATTTTAAAAATTTCGGTATCCAAATTTTATGTTGAGTAGTGTGTATAAGGCCTAAGGGCCTTAATCCAAAAACTGGCAAAACCGTCTAGAGATATTGATGTTACCTTAGTAACGAACCATATTGCAACGACCAAAAAAATTTTTTGCGGAAATTTCACTCATACAAACTTTTTGATTTTTTGCATGACTTCATTGATCACCCCGTATATAATAAACTTATGGTCCTACGATAAATATACGTCATGCAGCTTAATCTGAAAAAAACTAGCTCTTAAAATTTGCAAGCCGCGTTCAAAAATTTGCATTCCTGTTGAAAATATTGAACTTTAAATTTTGCCTAAAATTCTCTATGTGTAAGTTCGAGTGGCCAGCAGTTTAGTTATAGAAATTCATATTCTGTATTTTTATCTTAAAATAATCCATCTAGAATAATTTAAAATTTGAAGGGGCCAGATTTTGGTAAAAAATACGACTATTTTGTTTTGAAGGGGAATTTTGGAACCACTGTTGAATGAATATTGTGTTTCATATTTTTAGCCCTGTCACCCTAATACTGAAATTTCAGATAGTGTCCCTATCTGTTGGTGCTTCATTTTAAAGAATACTAAAGATTTCTACAGAAGAAAAGATGAGATGTCTTCCGTTTCTGAGTTAAATCCTGAAATGAATATGATAAGTAGTAATATCACATTTGCATATTTATCGAAAAATATTTTTTCACTACAAGCCTAGCCAAAACATATAATTGACCTATTTTTTGATTCATAGGAAAATAGCAAAAAGAACTCGGAGCTGCCCGTCGATAATCCGCCTCACTATGCTTCTTCGTGTCCTCGGTGAAACAAGTGAAAATAAATAGTGTTGTGTTAATATGCCAAAACGCGAAGCAGCGGTTGGTCTTTTACAATTCCCACGGAAAATGCAGAAATTGCGAAGGCTATTACCCGATGAATCTTCCAGTTCATGCAGTAAGTACATTATAATATAATTAATTAACCTTTCCTAGCAAGAACGTAGATGCCAATATCATAGATAAAAACAGGCGGTTCAGCAAAAACTGTAAACAAAAATTCCTTATCGCTGGACAGTAATATCAACTGATATGAACTGTTTTATCATGCAAAATTATTTTATTTTAACCAAATTGTGCAAGGTTATACAGGGTGGCTTAGTCATTTCTTTTTGCATACCATAATTTTATCAGTTAGTAACTTGTGTTGACTGTAATGAAAGTTGACAGGGTATCGCAACCGTCTCCATTTAATATATCAACACAGACTATTTCTCGAATTAATCCTGCATTGATGACAAGGTGACTTTTTCGCCAGTATTTAATATTTCCACTGTTTTTAAATACAACAAAAATAGATGGCACTTACTCGTGTTCAGAGCTGGGTACATTTGCATTTACAAATACCTTATAACTATTTAAATACTAGAAAGTATTTAAATACCGACTATTTGAATACTTTTTGCAAGAAATATTTGTACTTATACTTGCAAATACTGTATCTGAAATATTTACTGTTAGTATTTGTGAAAATGATTCTAAACATATTTAAATGTTTACACTATTTAAATAACTGGGAAGTGTTTAAATATTCTTACAGAAGGATTCAAATTATTTCTTTTTATCCTTATATTTTCATTTTCAAGACAATGAAGTTTTAGTTTTTTATTGAAATTTACTGTTATTTTACATATTTATTTTTTTCATATTAAAATGTGAAAAAATCAAAATTTTACTTTATTCCTCTTCGGATATAAATAAAAGTCCAATACTCAACTGAAGCTAATTAACTATAGAGATTTTAAAATAGTGTAAACGTTCATGAAACATAAAGTTTTGAGATAATTCATGAAACTTTGGAAATTATTGAAAGTTATGGCAGCTCAATCTGTATTTAAATTCTTTCAAAATATTTCAGTGTTATGAAAATATTCAAACACTTTTTTTACCATTTAATATTTAGGTAAATACTAATTTAAAATGTTTCTAAAGTATTTATTATTTAATATTTAAACCCTTTTTCAAAGTATTTCACCAGATCTGCTCGTTGTTACTTTTTGCTTGTGACATAATAGCAATAGTTCTCTAATTATTGAAGATATAATCGGGTAATATATGGTATAGTCGGGTGTATATTTACTGGACAGTCAAAGAACGCAACAAAAACTTTACGAGCTCATTAAAATACCGTTACTCTCTGTACTATCTCGTTTGCCGATTGAATCACGTATCTTTAGAGGTTTTTAATGTACGTCGGCTTGTTTGATAAGACCATGCCGAATGATTCACCGGAGTTAATAGTTAGCTTGTAAAGTTTTTGTTGCGTTTTTTGACTGCTCAGTAAATATACACCCGACTATAACTTACTTTGTTTCCTTAAAAGAAAAATGAATAGTATATCGTTTCACATGAAGTAAAAGTGACATGTTCTATGGCGAAGATGTAGGACTTGGCAAGAACAGCCGAGACATGAAAACTCACGTTACTCCACATATAATACGCTATTTTTTTCTTCAAACGTCGAATGTGAATTAAATAAATACTGTGAATTAAATAAATACTACTTCAGTTCAAGTGGACTTTTACTTCCGTTGCTAATGGCAACGCAGAGCTAAATGTTTTATCTTTAAAACGTTTAAAAAAAATAACATATCTTATTTGGAGAAAAACTACTTTTGTAACTCGTCTGTAAAAGCCTATAAACACTTTTACTCCTAATAAAACAATATACTATAGCTGTGCGTTGCCATTGGCAGCGGAGCATTTGAAGAAAATAGTATATTGTTTTATATGAAGCAATAGTGGCATTTTATGTATTAAGGATATAATTGACGGATGAACGAAGCAAATCCGGCAAGAAGAGTCCTCAATACGAATTTATATGCTTTAATTATTAAATAAAAATACACCATAATTTAATTATTTAAACATATATTAAAAAAAATGATCGCACTACATCCGGAATCTTCTAAATGCAGCTTCATAAACACTATCCGATTTCTGAGGTAATAAATTATCCATGGCATCTGTGGCAATTTCCGTAACTTCAGAGGGTGCACAATCGAAAACTTAGTATGTCATTTTTATCTAGAATAAGTGTGGTTTAAAAGAATAATATCAAAAGAATATTTATTAAAATATTTACAATGCTCGCAGTACAATTTAAACTGACACTTCAAGCAACGCGTACAATGTATCCACAGCAAAAGCCACTTGTTGTGACATCTGTAATTACCTACAGACTCAACACAAAAGTATCACTTTTACTCCTAATAAAACAATTAGTGTCACTCGTGGGCGAAAGCGGAAGTAAAAGTCTTTTACTTTCCTCAGATAGGGTATGAGAGAGATGACAGTTTAAGTTCAGAATTTATTAAATTAATGTTTTATTGACGAATTTTTTTTAATGCGTACCCCTTGAAGTCTGAAGAGGGTAACTCGCTCATCATTTGTTAGTTCAAAAATTTTTTTATATAAACGCAAAAGTCTTTTTTTTAACATTTATTTAATGTCGGTCTATTTCCGCTACCGAGGCATATCACCGACGCCTGTAGACGAGCTACCCCTCTTAAGAAGAGTAGATATCTCTTACTTGCCTAACATTTAATAGACAAGGGACCGACGGCTTTATATCCCCTAAGAAGGATGGTATATCCCCTATACAATCCTCTCCTAAGATGGTATAGTAAAAGTAAAAAATACCCTTTTCTGCTCATTTTAGGTGAGAACGACGGTAACAATGGTACAATGGGTCTTCAGCAGAAGCATCACCTACAATATCCGATTCTGAGCCTGAAGTTAATCACCTTGAAGGCGACCAGCCTGCAATCAATCATCTTGATTACTTTAATCTCCTAGGAGTACATAACCCAATACCAACAGCCTCATCGGTATTCCTATTAATACAAACTTAGTCTAACGTTTTTAGGTGAGACTGAGAGTAACATTGGGTCTTCAGCAAAAGTATCACCTGTAATATCCGATTCTGAGCCTGAAACTAATCAGCTTGAAGTAGAACAGCCTGCAGTCAATAAGCCTGAATACTTGAATCTCCTAGGAGTAGATCCCAATACCAACAGCCTCAGCAGTATTCCCATAGTAAATTTAATGTTTGAATGTAAACTATTGATAAACTGTAGAAAAATATTTAACTAAAAAGATAATTCTATTAATTTTCTAGATTTAACAATTACCAAAATTAATAAGTCACATGATTTTGCCATATATCACAAACCTTCATATACAGATTTTACAATAAATAATAATACAACTCATTCAGCAAAACACAAACATGAAGCCTACGTTAGTATGTTAAATAGATTGATTCATATTCCATTATATAGAGAAAATTTTAATAAAGAGCTTAATATTATAAAACAAATTATTTTAATGAATCTATAGTTGTAGACTTATTACTTAAAATTAATTATAAAATAGCAATAAATATGGTTTTCCCAAAAGTTGAAGAAGAGGTCACTAAATAGAAAACATCAACATATATTGGTTTACATAGAGAGAAAATAACGTATATCATTTAAAGGAAAAACACGATTTAAGAATTGCTTACAAAACGCATAATACTTTTGGAAAATATATTAAAAATAACAAAAGTAAAACACAGAAAGAAAATAAAAGTGGAGTCAACAAGCTGATATGTGGTACATGACCTAATATTGGACAGACATGAAGGACTTTTATAACAAGCTTGAAAGAACATGCACGAAACTTTAATAATAAAGAAACGATTAGACATACTCAAACCATTTAATTGAAAAAGACCATAGTTCTAATAATAATTACGAAATCTTACATCAACAAAATAAAGGACTAACATTATTAGAATCTTTAGAAATCAATAAATTTTAAAATACAGATGTCATATTAATGATCAATTAGATTGAAATCGTTCACAACTTTTAAATTTGTTTTGAATTAAAGCCTTCAACTATTATATATTTCTTAGAATATTATCGGTTTTAGACTATAAATATACTTTTAAATTTATTTTTAAATTAGGGCCTTAAGCTATTTATATACTTCTTAGATCATTATCTGTTTTAGACTATAAATACCCTGTGCTTTACTTAGAAATTTTCTGAAGAAGCCACAGTGTGGCGAAGCAATTGCTATGTTTTAAGTTAAAAATAAATGTGTGAAAATTAAACAATTAACTTGGTTTTTATGTACTTGTAACATGGATTTTCACCAAGTAACGGCCCAATCTGTCAACTATCTTCGCTTGTAATTATCACGTATTTTCTTTAATGAATGTCTTTTACATCCGTTTTGAATTAAATGACTTAATCCTACAGAGTTTTGAAAATTTAAATGTAAATAAACAATTCAATTTTGTAATAAATATTTTCAGTTCAAATTTGTCATAGTGGTCCTCAAATTACCGGGCAGATAAAAAATTCAACAAAAACTCTATCTATGTCATTATTAACGTCGATGAACCATTCGGTATGGTGTCATCAAACAAGCCGACGTACCTATACCTACAACAGTAAGTGATTTAATTTGCTGGCGGAATAATACAGAGATTAACGGTATTTTAATGACGTTACAAAAAGGTTTTGTTGCGTTTTTTATTTGCATGGTTAAATTGAAAACAACTATATGATATTAGCAATATATATCTATTATTTAAGAGACTTGGCTGTTTTCGGAGATTCGTTAATTTACTTAAAATCGTTAAAAAATCTCACTATACTATTTATTTACTAAACAACTAACAATTTGATTTACATTTCGACTCTCTAGTTTTGTTCGAAGTTTTATCCTAAATAATTTTCCATTTTTGCAATTTTGCAATCCAATAATTTAAATAGAGATATCTACGAAATACTGTTAAAAACGCTAGATTGTAAACATTTTTTTTAACGTATCCGACCGATTTCATTCTACAGAACTTAACAGTACGCTTATTTTGATATCATTAACAAGTCGTGATAAAACCAGGCGCCTCTGAAATAGTGATAGCAATTATACAGTGAGCACGTAAATGTTGGAATAAATTCTTTAAAACCGTTACAAAGCAAGTAACAAAAATTCGATCAGATGTCATCGGCAATTTTTTAAAACGGCAACCCCCATTTTTAAAAATGTCATTTAGAAGAACATATTTTTCTGCATACAGTGCGTTAAATTCTATGGCATATTGCATGACGAAATTATCGAGAAAAAAGTCATTTAACATTAATAGCACAGACGTGCATTACTTATAGTAGGAGAGCTAACGGACACTATGGTGAACGATAATGATCAAAATGTTCACTCATGGGAATCAATTCTTTGGTCTTTGGGTATGTCAAAACCGATCGTCTGCCGTCTCAAAATGGTAACATTAAGTTGTGGCGTGTATTAGAATAGGAGTAGTTTTAAGTTTTGGTGAACCACAGTGATCAAGAAAGATAATGCAAAGGTGTCTAAATATAACTAGTTTAGATGGCTTTTTTACCTAAGCAGACGATTTTTTCGGTAGCTTTGTATATAGCAGACGTCGCTAAAAAAGGCAAAAATCACGTTTCAATGAACGACATTGATCAAAAATAATTTTCACGCCAATCGATAGGTTTTTTATGCTGAAACAAAAAACACGTGGGCAGACGAAAAAATTGGTAACGACTTCGGAGCAGATGCTGTCAAAGTGACACAAATCTGATTTTGATGAACGACATTTATCAATCATCTCATATATTATATTAAAAACAACTATTTTACATGACATTTTACATGTTTGCCCAGATAAACAATTGTGGCAACTTTCGAGTAGAGGTTATCAAAGATCTAGGGATTAAAAAATAAAAATCGGGTTTTACATAGATTTACGTAGATTATTTATTGCTTCTATGCAAGTAAAAAATAGTCCAAAATAACAAAAAACGTAGAAACATATTATTTTCAAAACATAATGTAAAAATAAACTAAAATGTGTAAATATAGCCAAAAAAAAACACAGTCATGTGGCTATAGTACACGGAACATAAAAATGGTTCATTAATAAAAGGAACTCAAAAAAACTAGAAACTAAAATGACACAGTGATATCACTAAATCATACATTAGTAACTGTATCGCAAGAACTTATATAATTATAAAACAAAATGCATATTATCCACATTCATTAAAAAAAAACGTAAACTCTAGTATATGAAAAATATTCTAAAAACTTGTCCAACCACAGAATAAAATCTTAGTAAACGGACAAGTCCTTAACTGGCATTAAGATATAGAATACCTGGGTTTTAGATAGAAAATTCACTTTTCACCTGCATCTTAAAAAAATTCAAACTAAATGCTGGAGGCCATCTTTTATCTACTCCTCAGAAAATCTCCAAGCCAGCTGGCCACACTATTGTATAAATCATATCTGAGGCCAATTCTAATATATGCTTCCCCGATTTGGAACCCTCTTATACCCCCCAACACGTCAATATTGAAGTACCCCGTATATAGCCCATATACAAATTTAATTTTTTCTTATTTATTTTCCAAGTTCAGGTAATAAGTCATTTCAATTTTACATTTATTTAGCCATTTAATACTGCAAGCAGCAAAGTTAACAGAAGTGCAGTTTAATTTACATTATTTTAAAGCAACATAAATGATACATTTTTACGAAAGAATTTACATAAAATCGAGCCAAGCCATAATATTTGTTTACAGTGAACGATAAGTTTCAAGTACTTCTATTGCTTCCCATGGTGTGAAATCGCCTGTCGTTTTCTATCGTAAATCATACAAAGGACAGAAATATAAAGAGTACAGAAACTACGACGCACGTAAGCATTGAAATTTGTAATGTAAACATTTCCAAGTGTGTGGCGAAAAGTCCAAAGCTTTCCGTAGAAACTGTGACGTCATTTACAATATAAAAAGAAGACCAGACTATTCACCTGGGGGAGATGCAATTGTAATCACACCCGAACTACATCGCAGAACTTGACTGTTCGCTGTGCTCACGGTATTATTGTGTGGTTATTTGTCTAACTACGAATCAAACGAGATTTCTAAATACATATTTTTAACAAATTCATTACAGCCACATACACCACTGGTCAAAGGAAAGGTTCAAGCTTAAAAAATTATTTATGCAGTGCAATTTTAACGATTCAACCATTCCCTATGAGGAAGTTAACCACACTTGAACTGGGGGACAGTTGTGCTATGCTGAAGAACACTTTAAACTGTTCGCCGGATTCACTAGATTATTTTGTGGTCATTTTTGCCAAATAATGCCACACAAAATGCATTCTACGTCTACATCAACTTATCTGACTGTTTAACACGCAATTTGCATGACGCCAACATAATTTGATAAGTATTTTTACTTGATTAATTCTCAGTTTATTATTGAATCTGCTTTCTAGTTACGCGCGGGAAGAAGTTTAAATTTTATAAAATGTATGTAGAAAATAAGTTTTTTACGTAAAAAAATTGATAAATGGATTTAAAAATCATATTATCCGAACGAATTTTTGTCACTTGCTTTGTAATGATTTTAAGAAATTTATTTCAACCTTTATGTGCCCACTGTATATTTTTAGATCGTTTAATTTTTATGCAGTAACTGGCAGTATTGTTACCAAATACCAGTGGGGACGAATATAAACATAGGTGGTTCGCAATCAATGGGTTTTTCTTTTTGATACTGACTGCAATGTATTTTTTATGTCCTGTTTCATTGAAAGTTTTCCGGTGCCTTCCTTAGAAATAGCGTCATTTACCTACCAAACATTTTTCTTTGTCAAATAATTTTTAGACGTAGCTCCAACCGACAGACAGATTTTTCTCGATTACAATACTCAAACAGCAAATACCTATGAGTATATCTAGCCGATAGCCGCGTTCGCTAAGGCGCTAGGTGGCAATCGCCATTAATCGAACGGGTAGGTATCGCGTTACTGGGTTCAAGCCTCAGCTCTGGCACCGGTACTGTCTGAGGATATGGTTGTCTGTCCGCGATTTTAAATGTGTACCACCTTCCGTACAAGCCTCTGGGTTCTAGAATGGGGGTTGTCTAATTTCTGTGGTAATTTTTCACTTCTATGTATTATAATATACATCCAAAATATTTTGAAACATTACTTACCCACGTTTAAATTCATTTTAGTTACTCTCAACAAAGCAATGTCATTACTTATTACAGTAATATTAAATTCAGGATGTGGCAAGATCTCTTCAACCCCTAAATCTTGGACTGGGGACGCACATTTCTTACGTCCGTCGTTTTGAAGCTCACAGTCTTGTCTCTGTTCAATATTATACTCTCCAACACGAACACCCAAACTGAAACAGAAGCAATTTAATCAATTAATATCTTGGTGTGAGACTCTTGAAGTTCTCCAGAACCTCGAAAGCACAGTATTAGTAAAATGACATTGAAATTGAGGATGTTGCAATTAGTGGTGTCATTGACTCCAAAATAAAAAAATTCTTAGCCCAGCTCCACTGAACTTAATTTTGTACAACCCTCTGCAATGTGTTTGAAATTGATATTTGATTTGATTGATTGACGATTTGAATATCGTGATTTTAGCATCTAAAAATTGATACTTCTAGACGATTGTATTCAAAAATTATTAAATTTATTGGAAAAATAGTATAGTACAAAAAAGCATATAAAATGACAAATACTTCGTTTTATTTCCTTTCTGTCCGATGAATAGTTGTAAAGATGTGGTAATTTAATGATGGTGATCTATTATTTCTAAGTTGAGATATACTGTTTCAATACAGGGAATTTCAAGACTTTCAGTCTCTGTCATTATTATACATTTATAACGTCAGATTTTCTGTATTTGAAACATTCTTGAGATTTAAACAATAGCTCAACATTCAAGCTGTTACATGGCCTATGCCCATTTAACAATTTTATATAATAACTAATATGTTATTTATATTTAATACGATCTGTATAGCATTTTGATTCAGTTCTTGTAAGTGAAACTGTTTTCAACTATCAGAATTTTATTTGTATAACTGCTTAGTCATTTCACATTGTTTTATGTACATATTTTTATGTCTTAGGAACTCAGTCATGCTTTTTTACGCTATTATATATCTCCATTCTATTACAGCATCTCAGGAAACAATTGTCGATTTCAAGTCTACAACACATTTATTTACACTCATATACCTATATTTCAATTTTTATATTCTTGTTTATTATGTAAGTACATATGGCTATTTTTCTTACCTTTCTCATTAACCTGTTATATAGTATATCCTACAAGATGTCATATATTTGCTGAATTCTTACACAACGATTTGTACACGTTTTACTGTTTATTACGACAGTTCGCTAGTAGGTTAAAAACTTGCAATAAATGTCATTAATATGTCACAAATATAGATTCCTTTTATCGATTATATGCCACTATTTTCCTTGTTAGTAAAGAAAATTTGACTGCAGATTGTGCACTTAACTTACCCATTAACAGATGGCGATATCTGTATCACTTTATGGCTTCTATTAGTAAAACTATCTCTTTCAAGTTTGTGTATTGGCATTATTTTGCAGAAAGTGGGATAAAAAAGTTTACCTTATTAGTAAAATTCAACAAGAAATCATTTGCCTGCAGCTTTTGTACTGATTCAGACCTATACATACTTAACTATGTGGCATCAGTAATTAGTATTACATTTTTATATCCTCATTAACAAGTGTTTAACAACCAGGTAAATTTCATTTATTAGAATTTAAAATTTCCGTAATTTTCAATTTTTGTCTTTGATGTAATTTTAATTTTTTATTTAAATAAATTTAAATTCAATTCTTTTTAATTTAATAAGTAATTAAAATACTATCTGTACCACATGATTATAAAATATTTTTTCTTTCTTTTTCATTTTTTTTGGCAGTTTATAGTTTGCGAATCAGCTATATTTTCTGCATATTGATAATTTGAACTTCTTTAAAAATTGTCTTCATATTGAAAATTTGATCTTCTTCATATTGAAAATTTCGCTTAGATTCATAAAATACATGTTTGAACAACGTAAGTCGTAAGGATTAAAAAGTCAACGTCTTCACTAACTATAATTTGTAACACCCCTTGGCTTAAAACCAGGAAGTGTTTCAATTATGCGAACGGCAGCTCTGGGTTATGGGAAAGCGAGGTCGTGGTTCGATATTTACTCATTTGTTAACTGGCAAAAAAAAATATAAAATAGTGAATATATATATAAACAAAAAAATAGATGTTCAGGGCGCCACCTTAACTTACTATATGAACCATGAGTATTGTGAAAGCTAAGGAAAACAATACTGAGTACCTAAGTTATGTAATAAGCTCACCAATAATATATATCCAGCTAAATGAGTAGAAGAAAGGAAACACACATGTTAATAATAAGTTGACTTTAATATTTGACAATGGGACAGTTGAATTATTTATTTAGCAATAGCAAAAAATTTAGTTAAGTTGAAATTTGAATGATTGATAAAAAAATATTAAATTATGACAAGGTTTAACAAGTATTATTTAAGAAAATTTTATGTAAAAATATTTATGTGACAATGTATGAATATTTGAAAAATGTTAAAATTTAATTAAAATGGTACCATTTCTTACAAGTAAAAAAAATATATGAAAAGTAATAATTTAAATCAGACAAAATGTTATAAATAATACCACAAAACAGAAGGCCCTGGTGTAACTTTGTTCCAGAATCAGGTATGACTGCAGGGACCCCTCTACAACACGCTGCCTCCACTCTCAAATTGTCTCCACTGTCTACGTGGTCCAAAAAAAAATCGACGACTCGGATTCTTTCGCTTATTGACCTCTTGCTTCTTAAAATAATACCATCTGTGTGTGGCCGTTACATCGGAAAGATGATATACCAATAATGATATCACACCAAAGAAAATTGCCTCATATGAGGGATACTGGCAACCCTAAGATATAAAAAAAATACACCTTACAAAATGAAATTCAAACGAATTCGCAAGACTTACCCCAAGTGACCTGTGGGGGCTCAGTATCGATTATAAGCCTAAGCTTATGGCGTGAATAAAAATTATGGCTTGACCAAATTTACTAGTTAGGCTACTGCCCCAAGCCTAAGCACTACCGGCTCCTTCAATGGATCACGCTTAAAAGGCTGCTAAGATGGCTTAGCTCTCTAACGCGGTCTTGCGAATTTAAAAAAACTAACGATCCCTACACGCAGGTCTTAATTACCAACTCAAATCACAGAATTGTGCTCTTGGCAAAATCGAACTATAAGAAGAAGAAGATGAATTTAAAATATCCAAAATTTAACCTTAAAATAGAGAGTGTGCTACTATGTGCTTCTGAAGAAATAAATAAAACAAGTTCATAAGAAACATGCTGTTAAACTAGCCAGGAAGAGAAGACGTCGTGTGTTTACTATATTTCGGTGTTAACTCAAAATGAGGTGTCAAGTGCTTTTCAACCTGAACAAGTTATAATTGCAGTGTTAATTGTCTGAAACGGTGCCGCATTATTTTCATTATTATTTACTTATATATTTAACTGCATGTGAAGCATGTTTTTGCAGGAAAGAAAGGATAAAAAAAAATATTTATATTTGTCTAATAAATTCCTTTTCAGGAGATTTTTCACTGCAACCAGTAATACATTTATACACATACTGGGTGGCCTAACTCACTAAGCACCAGTTTACTTTTTAAATTAATTACTATGAAAAATGTAGCATATGCAATGCTACACTGCCCCTCTCCACCATTAAAAATATATCCTTTGAAGAAGGGTATATTTTTACAAAATCATGAGTGTTTTACTTATTATCAGTTTTTATAATTTTTTTTACTTAAATCCTACAGTTCCCAAAATTTGCTTAAGTACTAAGTTAGTAATAATTCTACCCGAATATAACTAATTTTAACGCATCCATTTCTCAGGAGTTGTCAAATCTGCCTATCAACTAGTCTTATTTACAAGATCCTAAATACTAACTAAAATCTACTAGTACGTGCAGAAAAGTAAATGCAATCTTTTGCATTTCTATCAGTAGAATATATACAATAGGGAATATGTACAAGAGGGGGTAATTCTTATCGAATTCACGGAGGGACAATTGATCAATTGATAAAGGGGAATAAGCGAAGGCTTATTTTTTTGGGACAAGAATATTTGACGTCAATATAGGGAAATATAGCGTATGATTAAGCCATCTCAAGCAAGAAACAAAATAAAACAGTGAAGTGTTTTAATTTCTTACTAGGAAATGAAATAAACTCGAGCTATGTAAGAAGTTTCACAACGGTACTAAAAAAAATGTAAGATTACATTTATAGCTTTTGTTGTATAAAAAGATTTTGAAACTTCTTACGTTACAGCATAGATAAATGTAGACCTAAATTCAACATCGGAAGTTGTGATAAAAAAAATGACTTTGTGCCATAAATCTACATAAATTTCAAATTTAACAACTCCAAGAAAAATGTGACTATCTCACGAACAAAAAATTACTTATTGGCCTAGTGAATGTGAATTAAATAGCAAAGGTTACTGTCGGTATACCAGAGGTGTTGAAAATTAATTTTAGTTGAAGTATCTAGGTGACAGAAAAATTTTACTCTGACAAATCAGAATTCGATCCTAGATAAGGCTTTAACTGACTTATGTGCCAGGTGCCAGCATCTGTACCGTCCATATTATTTAACTCATACACTATGCGTGATTTAACTGTACGCACCTTGCACAACACATACCTAGGTGCCAACTTAGCCGAAAACTGTTTTTCAGCATCCGAAAGAACATGATTGCGTCTCCAAACTTTATCGCCTACTCTAAACTGAAAGTCTCTCCTACGTAAATTGTATTGTCTAGAATTTCTCTGATACATAACATTTAGTTTCTCTTGCACTTTTCTATATAATTCAGGAAAATTTTTAAGATTTTCTGCGTATTGGTCTGCATATCCAGGTTCTAAGTCAAAATTAATATCGCGGATTTTTTCGCTATAAAAATCACCAGATATAGGTATATTTCTGCCAAAAGTTAGAAAAGCGGGACTATACCCTACTGTGTGATGTGTTGAAACTCTCATGGCATGAGCAATTTTGTAAATTTCTTTGTCCCAGTCTTTGTGTCTTTTTACAAAACAACGAATTGATGTTAATAAGGTTCTAATATTTCGCTCAGCTGCATTAGTCTGGGGATGATACCGTGCGTTATATAAAACTTGTACCTGGTACTTTTTAGTGAATTTTTCAAATTCTTTCCCAGTCATTTGTGAACCATTATCACATACTATAAATTGACTTACTCCGTAAACTAAAAATACATCATTTTCTATAAACGAAATTAAATTTTTGGCATTAGCAGCACGTACTGGTTTTACCAAAACATATTTAGTAAAGTAATCGGTAACTATAATTGCATGAGTGTTACCTCGTGGTGAACGTGGATATGGACCTAGGAAATCAATAAAAATACATTGAAACGGCATAGAAATTTTTCTTTCTCTACCCATAAGACCCATTGGTGTCAAGTTAGGCATTTTTTGACTATGACAAATATTACAATTTCTTATATACTTAAATACATCTTTTCTTAACTTGGGCCAGTAATAATTCTCGGTTATTTTTTTTAAAGTTTTGTAAAATCCGAAATGCCCTGACGTAGGAATATCGTGGCATTGGTTAAGAATTCGCTCTCGTTGTGATAGAGGGACAACTAATTTCCAATCTGAAGTGTTCGTTATTAAAGGAATATTTTTTGGTAAATATTTGTAAATATAACCGTCTTTTACTAACCAGTGTGGGTAGCGTTCTGGATGTTTATCGATTTTATCCCTCATTTCTAAATACCAGGGCTCTAGGTTATCAAGCAAGATTCCTAATAAATCTATTTCAACCGGAAGGGGTGACCTGGACAATGCATCTGGTACCACATTTAGTTTACCTTTACGGTGAACTATCTCAAAATCAAATTGTTGCAACTGTGTTGCCCATCTAGCTAAAACTCCTGTCGGTTCACGTAATTTGTGAAACCATAAAAGACTATAGTGATCAGTTACAACCGTAAAGCGAGTACCCTCTATAAATGGTCTAAATTTTGTGATGCCAAATAATACAGCAGCTAATTCACGCTGGTAAGTTGACCAGTTTCGCTCAGCCCTAGAAAGACTACGACTAGCGAAAGCGATAACTTTTTCAACTCCATCCTGGACTTGTGTCAGTACTGACCCAAGACCAGTTAGACTAGCGTCGCACTGAATGGTGAATTTTAAAGAAAAATCTGGTGAAGATAATATCGGCGCCGAAACTAATGCTTGCTTGATATCCTGGAACGCCTTTTCAGCAGAATCGTTCCACTGTATAGGAAGTTTCTTTCCTTTTGCACCTCTTAACAATTCATTTAAAGGAGATACTACGGTGGAAAAATGAGGAACAAACCTCCTATACCAGGAAGCTAAACCAAGGAAACGTTTAACTTCTGTACTGTTCTTAGGTCTAGGATAATTTACCATTGCTTCAACTTTATCTGGGTTAGTTCTTAAACCATTTTTATCCACAACGAAGCCAAGATAGTTCAATGAATCCCGAAAAAATTGACATTTGTCATAGTTAATAGTGAGATTAGCAGATTTTAAGCGATTAAAAACGTCATCTAAAAGTTTAATATGTTCGTCAAACGAACCACTTATTAAAATTACATCGTCTAGATAAACAAAACCAAATGGCTCTAATTCTGGGCCTAGGATAGAATCCATCAGTCTTTGTTGTGCTTGAGCACTGTTTGTCAAGCCAAAAGGAACTACACAAAAATGAAATAAACCCCTACCGGGTACACTAAAGGCTGTTTTTTCTTTACTTTCCTCTGACAGAGGTATCTGCCAGAAGGCACTTTTTAAATCAATGCTCGAGATAAATTTTGCACCTTTTAACATATTTAGAATATAATCTACTCTAGGAAGTGGATAAGAATCAGATTTAGTGACTGAATTTAATTTACGTCCATCAAAACAAAATCTATAGGTGTTATCAGATTTTTTAACTAATAAAACAGGTGAGCACCAACTACTAAATGAGGGTTCTACTACACCTAAACGTAACATTTCGTCCAGTTGACTATTTAATTCTTTTAATAAATAAGGTGATAACTGATATTGCCTTTGCTTGATTGGTCTAGCATCACCGGTGTCTATGTTTTGAATAAATTTACTGGTTCTACCTAGTTTTCCAACTGGTGACAGCGTTTTAAATTTTTCCAAGGTTTTATTCACAAGAACTTGATCCTTAGGACATAATACAGATGTTGATTGAATGCCACTATCATTAGTATTTAATGTTTTATTTACTACACTAATATGGACCTGCATTGATTG
Source organism: Leptura quadrifasciata (assembly GCA_963675555.1). Classification (NCBI taxonomy): domain Eukaryota; kingdom Metazoa; phylum Arthropoda; class Insecta; order Coleoptera; family Cerambycidae; genus Leptura; species Leptura quadrifasciata. The sequence goes on along the minus strand of OY776674.1, from coordinate 54,685,786 downwards.
GTTATCCATTTCCCAAGTATTTGTGTGAAAATTTAGAGAAAGGCCAAAGATTTTTAAAGATTCACTGCCTAATATAAAACCATGACAAATAGAAGGGACTATTAAAAATTCTACTAATTTACATTTAGTTTCTAAACAAATAGGTAATAAAACTGAACCGGAAACTGTCTGTTTTCGACCCTCAGCTGTTGTTACAAATTCTGATTTAATAGAACGAATTTTAATTTTATATTGATCTAAAATAAACAAACCTTCACTTCCTATGACAGACTGATTTGCACCTGTATCTATAAGTGCTGTTAATTGTTGATCATATAAGTTAACAGTAATATAAGGACGATTATCTAGTGGTTTTTCAACAAAGACTGGTGATACTTCTAAGGTACTGTTTACGTTACTAGTTTCTAAATAAAATTTTTTGACATAATCTAGCCAAGATTGCCATTCTGATTTTGAAGTAAATTTTCGACATTTATTTAAATTAGGTTGCATATAAGAAATATTTTTATTAAATCTATAAGACGTTCTTTGAGAGGTAGGTATTGAAAGAGAAAAATTTCTATTATACGTAGGAGACTTTAGTTTGGAATTCGTAATCGTTCTTGAATATATTACAGGTATGGTCTTTTTAAACTGTGACAAACGACGACCAACAACGTTTGCCTGCGATATTAGTTTTTTTTGACACTTTGAACAATTTCTTGACGTTACATTTGGATTGCCACATTTAAAACAAAATATTTTAGGTTTGTCCCTGCACGTTTGAAATGTATGGTTAGGTTTCTGACAATTCCAGCACGTGATAGCAGAAACATTTCTGGTTTTACCCCTAAAATTGTAATTCCTCTTACTATTCGTGGAGGTACTAGCGGATGAGGTACTAGCAAATGAGCTACTAGACTCTCCAATATATGCCAAATCAGTTTGAAACACATTAGAACTTTTAGGTGGAGGTACATAATTATGTCTTATGCGATCTACTTCATCTAGCTTACGACAAATAGTACACAAATCATCAGTATCTTTTATATCTACCAAAGCAATTCTAGATGTATAACGAGGTAAAATTCTCTCCTTAATTATTTTAAGCTTAGTTGTTTCTGCTGGAGGACGAGATAATCTACTAAAGTATGATTCCATAGTAGCAACATAAATGTGAATAGGTTCTTTTTCACCTTGAGTTCTTTGCTTAATTTCATCCCAGAGATCATCGTCATAGCTCTCTGACAAGAAATCACGCATTAATAGTTTGACTAACCCGTCCCAATCAGTAGCTAATTTTTTGCTTATAATATTTTTTACCCACAATTTGCCAGGACCCTCAAATAATTCGGTCACTGTAGAAAATAACTCTTTTTTATCAACATTACGAGATACTGATAATTCATTTACTTGTTCTAAAAATGTATGGACACTCATATTTTTTGTATCAAACTTTAAGTTCCATTTGTATACAGGTACTGACTTTCTATAATTTTGAACAGGTGAAATAGACCTTCTCGCAACAGGATTGTTAATGCTAGTACTAGGACCAGGAGAACTAACTAGTTGTGAATTTTCAGATACAGTTACTTTTTCTCGTAAATCTGCATCAAATTCTATGCAAGTTGCATGAGCATCGTCTTTAAAATCTATTGCCTCACCATCCATATTTTCTAAAATAGGCATTCTTAACACACGATTATGAATATGACAAAGACGAGTCTCAATTCGCTTATACATAGAATCCGAAGCAGGACCGTCGAAATCAACTATTAAACTTTTAATAGACTCTAATGTATTTTCTATAATTTCCTTTTCGGAATCATAGTCAAAATTTGGATCTACATAATCTACTTTACGAGTGCGGTCAGTATCTAATAACCGGTGCAAAATCTTGCGTTTTGCTGCTGCATCTTTTCTACCAGCATTAACACCTCTTATGCGTAATTCATAATTTAACTCATCACTAAGAAGATAAATTGGTTTCATATTATGTGGTTCCATGTTTATGTATGTAACGTATGAAATGAAAGGTATAAAAAAATTTACAAAAATTGTTCAGATTAAAAAAGCATCAACACACAACAAATATCGACAAACCATATAAAAATGTAAAATCGGAAATAACTCACAAATAGGTAGAAAACAACAAAAAAACGTGAATACCAACAACGTAAAAAAAGGAGCAGATAAAAATATAAAAAATGTAACTGGTCAATAAATAAGTTCAGAATGATAGGTCAATAAGAAATTTAGAATGTTGATTAACTATGGTATTTCTTTCTCACACTCAACAGCTTAATAGATTATTGGTGGCTAGGATATTTATAAAATGCAAAGTTAAACAAATCGGGCCCGCTACGTTGGATGCGCCACTTTCTTGTAACACCCCTTGGCTTAAAACCAGGAAGTGTTTCAATTATGCGAACGGCAGCTCTGGGTTATGGGAAAGCGAGGTCGTGGTTCGATATTTACTCATTTGTTAACTGGCAAAAAAAAATATAAAATAGTGAATATATATATAAACAAAAAAATAGATGTTCAGGGCGCCACCTTAACTTACTATATGAACCATGAGTATTGTGAAAGCTAAGGAAAACAATACTGAGTACCTAAGTTATGTAATAAGCTCACCAATAATATATATCCAGCTAAATGAGTAGAAGAAAGGAAACACACATGTTAATAATAAGTTGACTTTAATATTTGACAATGGGACAGTTGAATTATTTATTTAGCAATAGCAAAAAATTTAGTTAAGTTGAAATTTGAATGATTGATAAAAAAATATTAAATTATGACAAGGTTTAACAAGTATTATTTAAGAAAATTTTATGTAAAAATATTTATGTGACAATGTATGAATATTTGAAAAATGTTAAAATTTAATTAAAATGGTACCATTTCTTACAAGTAAAAAAAATATATGAAAAGTAATAATTTAAATCAGACAAAATGTTATAAATAATACCACAAAACAGAAGGCCCTGGTGTAACTTTGTTCCAGAATCAGGTATGACTGCAGGGACCCCTCTACAACACGCTGCCTCCACTCTCAAATTGTCTCCACTGTCTACGTGGTCCAAAAAAAAATCGACGACTCGGATTCTTTCGCTTATTGACCTCTTGCTTCTTAAAATAATACCATCTGTGTGTGGCCGTTACATCGGAAAGATGATATACCAATAATGATATCACACCAAAGAAAATTGCCTCATATGAGGGATACTGGCAACCCTAAGATATAAAAAAAATACACCTTACAAAATGAAATTCAAACGAATTCGCAAGACTTACCCCAAGTGACCTGTGGGGGCTCAGTATCGATTATAAGCCTAAGCTTATGGCGTGAATAAAAATTATGGCTTGACCAAATTTACTAGTTAGGCTACTGCCCCAAGCCTAAGCACTACCGGCTCCTTCAATGGATCACGCTTAAAAGGCTGCTAAGATGGCTTAGCTCTCTAACGCGGTCTTGCGAATTTAAAAAAACTAACGATCCCTACACGCAGGTCTTAATTACCAACTCAAATCACAGAATTGTGCTCTTGAAGATGAAGAAGAAGAAGATGAATTTAAAATATCCAAAATTTAACCTTAAAATAGAGAGTGTGCTACTATGTGCTTCTGAAGAAATAAATAAAACAAGTTCATAAGAAACATGCTGTTAAACCAGCCAGGAAGAGAAGACGTCGTGTGTTTACTATATTTCGGTGTTAACTCAAAATGAGGTGTCAAGTGCTTTTCAACCTGAACAAGTTATAATTGCAGTGTTAATTGTCTGAAACGGTGCCGCATTATTTTCATTATTATTTACTTATATATTTAACTGCATGTGAAGCATGTTTTTGCAGGAAAGAAAGGATAAAAAAAAATATTTATATTTGTCTAATAAATTCCTTTTCAGGAGATTTTTCACTGCAACCAGTAATACATTTATACACATACTGGGTGGCCTAACTCACTATGCACCAGTTTACTTTTTAAATTAATTACTATGAAAAATGTAGCATATGCAATGCTACAAATTGCCGAATCGTAATGAGGTGATATATCTATCGCTGAGTTAATAATAAGAGAATTAGCATCTTCGACAGCCTGCTCAACAACGAAACCTGCAGCGGTAAGCTTGGAAGTGATGTAATGTAATGTATTGGTAGTAGAGAATAAAAGAATTAGATGTAAGTTAACCAAATAAACAAAAAGTGGATTGTCTATTGGGGACATCTCTTTAAAAAAAAACGCCAAATGATCTACCGCAAGGTGGTGTGGAAACGAGCGCATAATGGTAGTAACCATCGATAGTTGTAGACATTTGTAATTTCAAAATTAGTACAAACAAATTGTACTTTGACCTGGAAAAAATTGAACTCTCGAATTTGTCATGCTCAACATTTTCAGGGCCACTTAGAAGGTCTAAAACCAAAAAGATGACCTCCCCCCTTTTGATTTAGCCGCCATCTCGAAAAAGTTTTGAATCGTTTTATCTCGTGTTCTATTGATCGAACGGAAAAAAATATTGAATAAAAAATGTTGTAAATTTTTTTTTACATATTTTCGGTAATTGCCGCGATACTGAGAAGTTAATATTTCGAGCAGTAGAAGGCGCCGAAGTTACCAAAAAAACCGTACAACTAATAGAACACGAGATCTAAAAAATAAACTCGTTTTGCGATCGCATTTGCATACTGTAAATATCAGAGCTCAGAGCGCACTTTGTATACCCCAATTTAATAGTATGTTTTTTAAAAGATCATTTACTTATGCAGCATGTCATTTATATAATAAATTACCGCAAGATTTAAAATCTTTGTCTGTAACTGCATTCAGAAATTCCATCCGAACTCATCTACAAAGTCATTGGTAAATGATTTTGGTGAGCATTTTTTTTTATCTTAATTTTTTTTTCCCCTCCCTTTTTCGTTAAATTTCCTATCTCTTTTATTTTATTTGTTATATCATGTTTGTCACCTAATTAATGTTGGAACTTCGTCACTATTTTTGTAGTTACTATTTATTATTATTGTTATTTATTATGTATTATTATTATTATTATTAATTATAACTATATTACACAGTTGTGTTTGTGTTTGTAATATGTAGTTGATAAAGTGAGGGTTAAGTGGAAGAATGTCGTATAGACAAACTTCGCCCTCAAAATAAAGACGTTTATTATTATTATTATTATTATTATAAAACGATTCAAAAATTTTACGAGATGGCAGCTGAAGCAAAAGTGGGGGAGGTCATCAGCTTTTTGGTTTCAGACCTTCTAAGTGGCCCTGATAACGTTGAGCATGACAAATTCTAGTGTGCAATTCTTTCCAGATTATGAAAATTTTTGGTAATTTTTTACTGTAGTAAATTGATATAGTTATCTTAAGGCCGATATGTAGCAAATAACAGACAAGATTGAAGTTTGTAAAATCCTCCTCAATTCCTCAAATCAATGAAGAATAGAGTACTGATAAATCATAATATCAGAAGGGTATAATGCAGTAGTATAACGGCCTTGACTGATAAATTTTGTTCGGCCTAGGCCGATATTGGTGTCATCAATGAAGACTAGAGTACTGATAAATCATATTATCAGAATGGTATAATTAAATAATTAAAATAAATATATTTACTTAAGCTTCAAAAGTGCCAATTAAACGTAATAGCAAATAGAAATGGTGTAGTAGGAGAGCTGGTAGCCACATCGACTAACGTGTGAGGTACAAGGCTAAAATTTTGTGTATACTTGATTTAATACTAGTAAAGTAAGAAAATCAAAATCTACCAGAATTGGCGCAGTTGCAATAGTACAAAATAATAATAATAGTACCCCCTAAATTTTTTAAAGTGCAAAATAATTATAAAACCGTATACTCGTATAAGTCTGGCGTTCAAATATTTCTTAATTTATACATTTATTACAAATACTTGTCAAGTGAGCCTAAAATTGTTAGTAATTCACAATGTAATTTTACATTTTAAAAATTAATATACTCGTACAAGTCTGGCATTCAAATATTAACTATAACAGCTACAAAAGCATCACGAATCGACAAAATATTCGATAAATATTACTCTCCATCAATAAAAGATTACGAATGGAACCGACGACAAGATGACGAGGGATGTTAACTATATAATCGCTGGCCTAGAACAGGTGAGACCAATAGATTTTGGAAAAGAACTAAAAAATATATCATTCAAAGAAGCTTTTGTCGAATTTTTAATCCAGCATTGGAGTTCTGATGAAGTAGTACCTTTTATTGGAAATACTGTAATAAATTTAAACCATTCACATTATCATAATTATGTAGTAACAAATAATTCAGTCATATCAACAATTAAAGAGACTTTGTCAAACCTAGACCATGAAGAAGCAGAAACAGAAATTGTACATCATATCTGTCAAATTGAAAATGATAAGAGATACTAATATTTTAAGTCATCAGATACCGATATTTTAATGATACTGCTAGGCAACATGGACCATTTATCAATGTCTTCACTGAATATTTTTATGAAGTACGGCACCGGAAAAAAGAAAAGACGCATTAACATATCTGAATTGTATTCTCAGCTTGGACCATTATTATCCTCAAGTTTACCAGGATTTCATACACTCACAGGTTGCTCTTTTAAAAATGAAGGATTCTCAATTTTTTAAAAGAGCCAAGTGTTGAAGACACGTTCTTATATTTTTATTATTGTTTTAAATATATATTTGAATCACCCTCTATAGTAAAAAGGAAATAGTGGCAGGAAAAAACAAAAGATTAATTGATTGATAATAATAAATATTTGTCAGTTGAAAATAAAAGTTATTCACTTTTAAATAGTTTTATTGTGAGTGCACTAATTTTACATTGGTCCTTCGAGTAATACAAAGAACGTGCTATGGAGAAGACAGTACTAAACAGTCACGCCGGTAGTATCGATGTTCGAAGAAGTAAAAGGGTTAATAAGGGCATACCACCAAGGAGGTTTACAGTGAGTGATTTTGGAACCAATTTAAATGTACCTTCATCTAGTATGATAAATGAAGCTAGGAGAGACGAGGGTTACATTGGTGGTGTAGAAAGAATTACTACTGAAAATGATTTGGAAAGAAAGTCGAATAATTTTGATACTACCAAAAGACAGGTGCAGTCAGACATTTGCATGAATAAATCAGCAGAAATTAGTGTGACTAAGATTTGTAGCAAATCTAATAAAGAAAAATCTGTTGTATCGAACATTTCTCAGTTAGATTTAGAATTAACGGCAGTGCGAAGGCAGAGACATTTAGATGAAGAAGAGACACGTATTAGATTGTTAGCTATTGAAAAAAAACGAGAGAATTTGATGAAAGAAATGGAGTTACAAAAAAAAAATTCAGAACAATTTGAAGCAGGTAGTGAAAACAGATCTATGTATTCTCAAAGTCTCTATGGCAACGAAAAATGTTTCAACAAATGGGTTGATGATTCTAAGAAATGTGTAGCTGAGGATAATAATGCCAAGAGGTCTAGTGATCATGATGACAAATTATATTTTGATTCTATTGGAGCATGCAGAAGCATCTTTGATGCTGGTGAAGGAAATAACGACAAAAATAATGACGTCTTACTTGGTATTGCTAAGCAATGCATAGAAAATTCAAGGCAAACTAACAGGTTACTGCTTCGTCAAAAAGTTAGAGAGCTCAATTACTTCTCAGGAGAACTCACTGTATGGCCAATCTTCATAAGCGAGTTTAATCGGACAACAAATCAGTTTGAATTAACTGATGAAGAAAATTTGTTAAGATTAGATAGAGCTCTACGAGGAAAAGCTAGAGACACTGTGAAAGCCTTATTAACATCTCCAAGAAATGTAACTAAAATAATTAAAATGCTAGAAATGAACTTTGGCAGACCAGAATGGATTATTTTATCATTAATTGAGAAGGTGAAGAAAATCAATAATGTTAAAGAAGATAAATTAGAATCATGTATTATATTTTCTAATGCCATAAATAACATGGTTACAACAATGAAAAGCATTAATTCTGATTTATATCTTTTTAATCCGGAACTGCTTTATAATTTGGTTGAAAAGTTGCCTCAAATACAAAAATATAGTTGGGGAAAATATAAACATCAACGGGATCGTGAAGGAAAACAGACATCGTTAGAAAGTTTTGCTGACTGGTATGAAGAGGAGGTGAATCTTTTGGCAAGCATCAGTAACCCGTTTCAGAGGAAGACGATTGTCTCAAAGAAGGAACTTGTGATGATTTCAAAAAATCAGAACAAAAACTATAGAAGACTATAGAAAATGTGTCTTTTGTAAAAATTCTAACCATTCTGTGTTAGAATGTGGAGAATTTAGAGAAAAAACAGTGAAGGAAAGAAGAGAAGCAGCATCAAGTCTCAAACTTTGTTTCTTATGTTTAAAAATGGGACACATGGTAAATAAATGTTATCAGAAAACGAGGTGCGGCGAAAATGATTGCAAGGGAAAACATAATAAACTTCTTCATATGATACGAAGTTTAAATGACTCAAAGAATGAAGGCAAACAAGAGCAAGAAATCGAAAGTAAAGACCTGACTATTGCTAGGGAATTTTGCGCAAATGTGAAGAATGAAGACCATGTTGCTTTGCTGCGGATTGCACCAGTAATTTTGAGAGGATCTGTAATAGAGATTGAGACATTTGCCTTGTTTGACGAGGGTTCCACATGTTCAATGATAGATGAAGATTTAGCCAGAAAACTTGAATTAGATGGTCCAGTAGTTCCGCTGTGTTTTCAATGGACTAATGACATAACACATTTTGAAGACACTTCTAGGCGAGTTTCACTAAATATATCTGGAAGAAGCTCAAATCCAGTATTTTATAATATGAATCAAGTAAGAACAGTCAAAAATCTTAGTTTACCTCAACAAAAACTAGATGCGGATGAATTGGTAAGGAAATTCCCTTACCTAAACCAAAAAACTTTGGAGTTAATACAGTCAGCTAAACCAAAATTATTAATTGGTCAAAATAATTATGGGCTAATTGTTCCGAGACAGATAATTCAACCAAAAATAAATCAACCTATAATGTCACGATCAAAATTGGGTTGGACTATTAACGGGGCATGTAATACTGCTTTCAATGACGAAACACGCCATGTTAATCTCTGCTGCCGTCACTTTACTGATGAAAATTTGCACCTGTTGGTCAAAGATAGTTTTCGACTCGATTGTTTTGGACTGAAACCTCAAGACAAAGTAATTAAATCTGTAGAAGATAAAAAAGCAGTTACCATAATGGAGAACACTTTGAAAAATATTGGGGATAGATATGAAATAGGTCATTTATGGAGAAACGAAGAATTTTCCTGATAGTCAAGCTAATGCTAGAAAGCGCTTATTATGCATGGAACGGAAAATGGATAAAGATCCAGAGTTTTCGAAACAATATGTAAGATAGAAGAATATGTTATCAAAGGATATGCAAGAAAATTACAATATTCAGAAATTATAAACACTCCAAGAACATTATATTTGCCACATTTTGCTGTTTGGAATATTAACAAACCAGGGAAAATTAGAATGGTTTTTGATGCCGCGGCAAAATCATACGGATCAAGCTTAAATGATTTTCTCTTGCAAGGTCCAGATTTCGTACCTTCTCTAGTTGCTGTCTTGTGGCGTTTTAGACAAAGAAAAATTGCCTTTAGCGGAGACATTAAAGAGATGTTTCACCAAGTCGTCATCAGAGCCGAAGACAGATGTGCACAACGTTTCTTATGGCGAGAAACACACAGAGATTGTAAGCCAGAAGTCTATGAAATGAATGTAATGATTTTTGGTGCTGTATCGTCACCATCTGTTGCCCAGTTTGTTAAAAATAGAAATGTTAAAGAATATGCGTCCAAATTTCCAGGTATTACCAGAGCAGTGGAAAAACAACATTATGTAGACGATTATCTTGATTCATGTGAGGGTGTAGAAGATGCTGTCAAGAGAATAAAAGAAGTCATCTACGTTCATAAAAGAGGGGGATTTGAGATGACTAAGTGAATAAGTAATTCCAAGGAGGTAATAGAATATATACCTGAATATTTACGGTCAAATACTCAAGACAATCTGAAAATCGACTCAGAGAGAATAGAACGGGTACTTGGACTTTCATGGTCCCCAAAAGATGACAATTTTGTTTTCTCGTTAAATTTGAGGAAAATTCCACCAGAAATTTATAATGGTTTGAAAATTCCTACGAAAAGAGAAGTTCTTCGACTAATAATGTCTATATTTAATCCGTTAGGTTTTCTTGCACCACTGATTATTAAAGCTAGAATTTTAATGCAAAATGTTTGGAGAAGCAATATTGATTGGGATTCTGAATTAACAGAAACTTTGTTCATTATTTGGAGAAATTGGCTACATGAACTTCAAGAACTAGCACCAGTCCTAATTCCCCGGTCCTATTTTCTAAGAATATCCGGTGTGAAAGGAGTAAGTCTGCATATGTTTTGCGATGCCAGTGATAAAGCTTACGCCACAGTTGGATATATGACAGCTACAGTGGACGACGAGGTATATACTACCTTTGTAACATCTAACTATAAGGTAGCGCCTTTAAGTCAACAAACAATACCAAAATTGGAATTGCAAGGAGCACTGCTAGCTAGTAGAGTTGCAAAAACAATATACACTGAATTGGAGTACGAATTCAATGAAATACATCACTGGACGGATTCTATGGTAGTGCTTAAACAAATAATATCAGAAAGTAGAAGATTTCCAATGTTTTTTGCTTGTCGTATTGGGGAAATACTAGAGGAAACTGACGTGTCCCAATGGCATTGGATTCCTTCTGAATTGAACGTGGCAGATCAAGCTACCAAAGAGATAAAAAGGATTGATTTAACACCCGATAGTGTCTGGTTGAATGGTCCTGAATTTTTGAAATTAGGAAAAGCGCTTTGGCCAAAGGAACCCCAGATCTATGCTTCAGATGTTGAATGTACGCTCACTGTTGATGATCTCAAAGTAAGGAATTTTTGTCTACCTGATATTCAAAGATTTTCAAAATGGGACCGACTAATCCGATCTAGTGCTTGGATTTTACATTTCAAGAAAGTTTGTCGAATTCTTAAAAGAGAGAAGCCACAAAATTTAATACTGGAAACGGAGACTATTTCAGAAGCTTCCTTGTTATGGATTTATAAAAGTCAACTTGATTTCTTTGGAGAAGAATTTGGACAATTGCGAAGAAAGAAAAAATTACCAAGGTCTAGTCGACTTTTTAAATTATCTGCCTTTATTTCCGATGATGGAATATGAAGAATTAGTGGAAGATTCCCCGATGATGATATGTCTGTAGATTATGACACAAAGTATCCTATTATCTTAGACCCGAGACATAAATATGTTGAATTGATGATTGATCATTTTCATAGGAAAGCAGGACATGTGGGAATAGAAACGGTGGTAAATAATTTGAGAATAAAATTTTGGATTTTGCAGCTAAGATCTGCAGTAAAAAAGAGTTTTTACAGGTGCCAAGCTTGTAAAATTAGAATGTGTAAACCGATTGCACCTGAAATGGGAAAATTGCCCAAAGAAAGAACTGAACCTTTTATTTTTCCATTTACCTATGTTGGAATTGATTTTTTTGGCCCAATGAAAGTCACTGTTGGAAGAAGAACTGAAAAACGGCATGGTGTTCTCTTCACTTGTTTTGTTTAACGATAAGAGCCATACACATCGAATTAGCATCAAGTCTAGATACAAGTTCTACTATTATGGCAATAAGGAGATTTATGTGCAGAAGAGGACAACCTAAAGAAATATTTTCTGATAATGGGACGAACTTTGTAGGTGCAGAAAGAGAATTACGCGAATGGATACAAGGTATGGACCAGACAAGGATAGCAGAACTCAGCTTGAAAGACATAAAATGGAAGTTCAATCCCCCAGCTGCTAGTCATATGGGTGGAATCTGGGGGAGAATGGTGCGGTCCGTGAAGACTGCCCTTAAAGTAACACTTACATCAACTAAACCAAAAGAAGAAGTCCTTCTAACATTGTTGCAAGAAGCAGAATATATAATAAATTCTAGACCTCTTACTCATGTTTCGGTTGATTCCACTGAACCTGAAGCGATTACGCCAAATCATTTTCTTTTACTTCGCCAAGGAGACGTAAAGTCCTATGGCGGAACTGAAATAACAAGTAGGAAGCAGTGGCGTATTGCACAATCATTTGCTGATCTTTATTGGAAGCGATGGATTCGAGAATACAGACCTTCTTTAATCAAAAGATCAAAATGGTATTCGAAAAGCGATTCCGTCAAAATTGGAGACATAGTATTAATAATTGATGAGAAAATGGCCAGAAACGAATGGCTTCTTGGAAGAATAGAAGAAGTATACCCCGGGAAAAATGGAATTGTCCGAGTTGCCCATGTGAAAACAAAAAAAGGGTATTATACTAGACCAGTGACAAAATTGTGTGTTCTTCCTACGAGTTGAGATTAATTAGAGAAGATCCCAGCTCTTCACGGGGTAGAGAATGTTGAAGACACGTTCTTATATTTTTATTATTGTTTTAAATATATATTTGAATCACCCTCTATAGTAAAAAGGAAATAGTGGCAGGAAAAAACAAAAGATTAATTGATTGATAATAATAAATATTTGTCAGTTGAAAATAAAAGTTATTCACTTTTAAATAGTTTTATTGAGAGTGCACTAATTTTACACCAAGAAAAAGCCTTTCGAAATCTGGAAAATACCGCCATGTGAATTGGAATTGAAACAACAGCTTTTACAGATACAATATATCACCAGCATATGGCGTAACGCGAATTTAAAATGCCCTACAACCCTAAAACCAGGAGATCATGGATGGGTAATAGAAGATGACCAATATAGCTTTAAGTGGCAAAAGAGAAATGTTGTACCATCGTCTATACATGACGTTTTGTTAAAATCAAAATCGGAAGACTCCGGGGTAGGTAAAGAATTTTTAAAATTAACTTGATGTATTTGATTGTCATCTATATATACACATGCGTCTGTAAAACAAAAAGTTTTTCTTTTTCAGAGAGTGAAGAAACGATCGATGGAGACCATTTAAATTCAGAAGATGAGACAAACGAGTAATTAATTAAAAATGTACAAAAATTCTTTTGCAAATTTATAAAAATTATGTTATCTATGGTCATAATTTCCATTCTGCCAGACTATGATTTTATCACTTTACTAGTATCGGAGAATATTTCCTCCAAATATCAGCCTTGCAAAAGCACGTTATGAAATACGATCCTTCTTAACAATTTTAGGCTCACCTGGTAGGTATTTGTAACCAAGGGAATCATCTGGCGATTTTTTTCTATATTGAATGTATATATAAATTAAGAAATATTTGAATGCCAGAATTGTACGAGTATATTAGTTTTTACAATTATTGTACACTTTAAAAAATTTAGGGGGTATTATTATTATTATTATTATTATTATTATTATTATTGTTTAGTACTATTACAACCGTGCCAATTCTGGTAGACTATGATTTTCTTATTTTACTAGTATTAAATCAAGTATACACAAAGTTTTAGCCTTGTACCTCACACGTTAGTCGAGGTGGCTACCAGCTCTTAGACTGGTGGAAATATATAGGAAAGTGTCGATATACAGAGTGAATGCGATATGGTGCTTGACTTCCCCCAGCTAAAACTTCAACAATATTAATACCATAATGTAAAAATGTGTCTAAACCATTTCGATAATGAATTTATTTATCTTTATCTTTGATAACCATCTTTATTTTCGTAGGACCATTTAGAACCGAGATATTTGCAAAAAATGATTTTTAAGCGATATTGCGAAGTACAAATTTTTAGATGGTGAAATCGCAATTGCAGTAGTTAGTTTGTTATTATTATTATTTTTTTTTTTTCACCTTCTAAAAGGCGTATAAACAATCCTCCAGGTAAAATACTGAAGCCATACTAGGATTTTAATGTGAATTGCTCAGACATATTTTTTTTTATTTCAACGTATTTAGAAGGTAGAGGAAGTTCAGTTCACAGTCCAGTTCTGCAGTTTCAGCGAGTTAGCGAATTGTTTATTCAAACAATTGAATTTACTACAGGGTGTTCTCCATCGGTTTTTTTTAAATATCTAAAGATCTATAAGTTCCACGAGACAAATGGAAGAGATTAATATAGCCGTCATGAGTAGTTGTACAACAAATATACAAGGTGGTTCAAAATTGTCTCCTGATATTTCTATGGTTGATAGTACATCCAAAAATAATGGTAGTCTTTTATATAAACTTATTTCCAAAAATGAATAATGAGGGAGATATACCCCTTAGAACAAGGATAATAAATTCCAGTTTTTCTGCAATACCTTCCGACTCATTTAAAATATCAAATTCATATTTTTATCTTAGTCATATGCCATTCAGGCACTAGTTTACATGATATCATCCAAACCCTTTCTTATACTTAAGGTGCAGTTTTAGGGGCTGACAGTCAGTATTTTCCTCATAACTTTTTAATTCTTTTCATATTTCAAAAAATTATTATAAAAAAATAATTTTCAGATCAATAGAAATGAAAGGTATTCTTGTTACATTTTAATAAACCAAACCGTTCTCGAGTAATTAATGCATAAAGAACAACGTGCATTAACAATATTTTATTAATAAATTCTAGAGATAATTTTGGATCACCTTGTATATTATGCCTAATAATTTATCCTGATTTTCATTAGAAGTTTAGCTTTCAATATTGAGAAATTTTTTCATTATTACATGTTTAACTTCACTAGAAGCTTTCATATTTGTATGCGATGTTTCCTTTTCGTATAATCACAAGGACAGCCATATTAATTATTATTACAAACCACTACGATGAAACCGTAGATTTATGGCAAATTTTTAATCAGCTGATTATAATATATTTCCATAACTTTTGTAATAATCTTAAACGAAGTAAGTAAACATAGATAGATTTTTTTTATATGGGGGGTTAGCATGCTAGGTTTAATTCGATTAGTAGTAGAAAAAGGTTTAAAACCAACTAATTATTCAACTCACAGTGGTTCTTTCAAATTTGTTACACAGTGTGCTGCTGTCAGTATCCACTTATCATTTATTATGGAACCTCCGCATTTAAATCTAGGACCTATTCCTAAAAAATAAAAAGTATAAATACATACATAAGGAATAAGTTCCGTTATATTAAAAATAATTGCAGACTTGGAGTTATTCACAAACTCGAGTGTTTTTTATTACTAAATGCTTTTATTAAACTTGCAATGTGTGTTTGTTAGTTAGTTTGTTTAGGTCAAATCTTGCAATTAAAATTTCGATTAGTTCTAATTAAACCAGAGCTTTGCACATGCGTATAAGTCCGGTGACAATACACTTTAACGTTTTCATATAAGAAAAAACAAGATGGCGGCTTCAAGATGGCGGACGATTTTACCGTTTATCATCCGATTCGACTCAAAATAGATATCTGGAGGTATTCGAAATCGCCAATTATGACTTCTTGGCTAAAATTTAGAAATTCAAAATGGCGGCGCCAATATGGTGGACAAATTTTGTCATTTATCGATATCTGGGAGTTTTCGGGTTCGCCTATTACGAATTTCCAGTCAAAAATTTAGTTCAGGATGGCGATTTCAAGGTGGCGGACAACTTTATCGTATATGATCCGATTCGGCTCAAAATTGATATCTGGGGGTTTACGAGATCGTCAACTATGAATTCTTGGTAAAAATTCAGAAATTCAAAATGGCGGCATCAATATGGCGGACGACTTTTGTCATTTAGATTCAAATCTATCAAAATCTATATCTGGGGGTTTTCGGGGTCGCGGACTACAAATTTCTAGTAAAAAATTTAGTTCAATATGGCGGACAACTTTACTGTTTATGTTCCGATTCGTCTCAAAATCGATATCTGGGGATTAGAGCATATCAAAAGACTTAATAAAAAATAAAATTGTATAAAAAATATTTAAAAAAAAGGTTTTTATTTAAATGCTCTAAAAAGTAGATAATAAACTTTGAAGTAAATCAAACCCATCATTTTGTAAAATTATATAATTTTTTTATGATATAAAAGCTTGTCGCGAGCAAATCTCCTTTACACAGGAAAATCTCGCGATTAGCTTTTATATCATAAAAAAATTATATAATGTAACAAAATGATGGGTGTGATTGACTTCAAAGTTCATTTTCTACTTTTTAGAGCATTTAAATAAAAGCTTTTTTAAAATATTTGCTTTTAAACTTTAATTTTTTTAATCATTCAATATAAAACTGTAGTTTGTATTGCAGACGTATTTAAAAAAAAATTTTTTTGAAGAATTTTATTTATAGTAAATGCATGAACATCTTTTGTTTTTTTAAATACATAAAGATATTTCTCATTATTTTTACTTACTTGTCGAATAAGATAGAAGAGCCATCCAAGGAAATTCATTTAGAGCTGCATTTTCTCCATTTACAATTCTATCATCCACGGGTAAATATCCACAATCTTCCGGCAGCAGTTTAAAATTTTTATGATTAGTAACATCTGGGGGTAAAGGATTTTCAGTACTTGTTTGGGGATTGCCAGCGGTCTGGGGTTTCTCATCCACGATATTAATGATTCTGTTCGATGGACAACATACTTTAACGTTATTTGCCTCGTAGCTACATGTGTATCTATTTAACTGATTTATTACATTTTGTGACAATGGCTTCGGAGCGTTTTGGAGAAAATCTATAATTGGCTTACATCCCTTTATAGGAATGCAGTCTCCTACTCCTCCATCTGGTGTTCTGCAACCGTCGTCGTCTATGACCCATTCTAAAAATTAAAAAAAAAAACATTAGTATGCACAATTCCAGTAAGTGTGCAAGACATGAAATGTGACAAAAATTAACAAAAGTTTTCATATAAAAATTATATATATACAATTTAAAGGCATTAACTTTGAGTAGGTATGGAATATTATCGTGTATAATAATATTGAAGAACCTATTCAATCAAAATTTCCGTCATTACTAATCGCGATTTTTAGCTTCCCCCTATAATTTTCTTGTTATATTTGCTTCCTGTAATAGTATAGTTTTCCACATCTGCATGGGCTGCCGAATCCGCCTCTGTGCTTGTTTAATATACATACTGATTGTAGCTTACTTTGTGTTTTCGGTTCGATGTCAGTTATTTGTCTTATTTAGTATCCCTAGTAGTCTTTACGATCATCTATTAATGAAGACTTACAATTGGTTGGTAATTTGCACTATTAACTTTCAGTTTTCAGAGCTATGCAGCTAAATTGGTACTCAGAACCAGTATTTCGGTGTTAAGCTAAAAGATACAGGAGATTGTCAAATAACTTGTATTGCTTATTGGGCTTTCCCTAGTCTTCCCTTTCCAAACAATTTCTCTATCAACCTGGAAAATCAACAATAAATGCTCTACATCGTCTTATTCAAGGCATTGAAAAGACATTTACAGCTGAAGAAGTGGCTATGTGTGCTTTCGTAGATATGGAGGGTGCTTTTGACAACACCTCCTATCAATCCATACAAAAAGCCGCAGAGAAAAGGGGAATACAGTCCTCTACAATTAAATGGATACAATCCATGCTCGGAGGCAGAATATTACCACAAGTATGGGGGAGGAGCCGGCTACAGTGACTGCAGTCAGGGGTTGACCACAAGGTGGAGGAGTCCTATCGCCTTTGCTGTGGCCAATCGTGGTCGGTGATCTCCTCTATAAATTGAGTATTTCGGACTTCAACGTTCAGGGTTATGCAGATGACCTGATGGTGACTGTGAGAGGTAGACATGAGGCTATGATTTCCTCATGTAAATTGCATTAAACATAATATCCAATTGGTGCTCGTCAGAGGGGCTCAATGTGAATCCGAGCAAAACTGTTATTGTTCAATTCACTAAAAGGAGAAAACTTAGCCTTAGAACTGCTATTCTGAATGGAATGATCCTAAGCTTTTCCAGTGAAGTCAAGTATCTAGGTATAATCCTGGATTAAAAACTTACATGGAATCCACATCTAGAAAGGACGCTACTAAAGCAACAACGGCTATTTGGACGTGCCGATGGTGGTAAGACTGGTCTGAAGCCGAAAATGATACATTGGTCCTACCTATCGGTTGTCAGACCTATGATGACCTACGCATCATGTATATGGTGGACAAAACAGAAAAAAAAAATAGCACAAGGAAAGTTGCAAAAATTGCAACGCCTTGCCAGTTTAGGGACTACAGAAGCAATGCACTTGTGTCCCACAGCAGCTATGGAGGCAATGCTTGACCTACTTCCTTTGCGCTTGCATGTGAAGAAGGAGGCAGCACTTAATGCTTTAAGGCTGCATCGGGGACTCAAATTTAAATCAGGCAATCTGGTTGGTCACTTAAGTATTTTGGAACTAATCTATTTTCCATGACCATGACCAAACCTACTGACTCAATGCCAATCAAACAAGACTTTGGCTCTCCGTTTGAAGTGCTGATCGAAAGCCATCAGACGAGCAAGATGGAGGCACTGCGATTGGAATAAGGATCACTCATCTGGTAAACAGATGAATCTAAGATGGCTGAAAGGGTAGAAGTGGGCGTAGCAAGGCCCAAATGTAGACTATTAAAAGCTCTCGGTAACACCCCAAACATCTTCCAGGCAGAAATTCATGCTATAGATATGTGTGTCCAGGAATGCCTTGAAGTCCGAATTAATACTGATAAAAGGCCTTCTAACTGGCCACTGCTCCTTGAGATATCATCTCACGAATATAGGCAGGGCAGTAGACGACAAATGCAGATACTGCGATACTGCAACTGAAGCTGCGGAACATATACTTTTAGAATGTAAAGTATTAATCCGCACTAGGCTAAAGTTCCTAGAGTAGGTGAAATTAACGCCTGAAGACATAGGGAAATTAGCCTCCAGGAAAATCACAAGCTTTGTAAAAAGTGTTGGAATCCTAGGCGATAACTAGTTGTAAGGTTATTCACAAAAGATCTTTTAGGCCGAAGTCAAACAGCCCCTGAAACAATCTACAATCTTCCCCAGTTTTTCTCTGATTTCCCTCTCCATGTCCCTATTCTCTTCTATATACTATCAAGAGAAACAGATTCTTACACTCAGCAAGGTATAAACTGTTATTGTTGCTGATTATAAGGCGTACTTCTTTAGGTTTCTTCACATTTTTTATTGAGGTCCAATTAGCTAGTTTGTTAATCATTCGCTCTATGTCTCTTAAAATGTACGATTATATATCATATACATAATATAAATCCTCCAGCTTGCCTGTACGGTTCCATTTTATACATTCGCTTCAACAAAGTTTCTTTCCAAGATGGCATCTATGAGAACATTGTGTATCAGTGGAAATAGAATATGTCCCTGTTTAGCTCCATTTCTGAAAAGTTTAATGCATTCGCTTGATATTTGTATATAACTTCATTATGTTGTAAAGTATAACCTAATTAACCTTAGAACCAAAAACTGTATGAAAATTTTAGTATTGAAAGTACTTCTGGGCGCGTACATGGAAACCGTAGACGTAGAATCGGAGCGAACGCGACAGACTTGTTTACTGCCCAACGCCGGCGCAGTAGCGGAGAATGAGAGAGAGAATACTAGAGGATAGATTTTATTTGACCCTGACTGCGGTCAAACAAAATCTATCCTTTGGTATTCACTCTCATTCAATTCCAACGCCAGCGTTCTGTTCGCTGGTTGTGTTCGTATAATTGTTGTTCTAGTGCTAGTTGGATTATATATTTCTTTTTTTGTTGAAAAGATTTAGACAAAATGATTTAATGTGCAAATATCATAAGGTAAAAAAAGGTAAAATATGCGGAATTCAAGTAAATAAAGACTGTTGTAAGATAAATCGCGTAATTCCATATTCACAAATGCTAAGCAGATTGAATGCACAACGATACAAAATGTAAATGGTGGGAACTTGATCTAGATGGCTGTGACTTATCGCATGCTATATGCAGATATTTACATTTATTCCACTTTGAGTATAAGCGTATAAACGTTTGTTCTGTAGAATATTTTACGTTGTTAATTTAATAAAATGGAGGTTACCGAAAAAATCCAGATAATTAAGTTGTATTATGGTGGCCGTTCAGTGCGTGCAGTTAAAGAAACATTTCAAACTACATATCCAAATAGGCCTTCTCCTGCACGATACAATCAGTCAAATCATAAAAAATTTCGCTTCTGCGCTTCTCCTGGAAGAAATAAAAGAGAATCAGTCCCACAACATAATAATGATAATGGAATGAGGGAAACAATGGTTTTGGCTACCATTAATAAAATACCACATTTCTGCTAAACCAACTGCTGAGGCGGTAGATTGAAGTGACAGGGCAGTCTTAAGGATTCATAATATTTCCCGAAGACAATATCAGACGAATGACCTTTTGTGAAAGTGTAATGGAAAAGGTGAACCGTAATGAAAATTTCGTCAAAAAATATTACTTTCACTGACGAATCGTCGTTTGCATTACCGACAATATCCGTCAATCGCTTGCTATTGGTCTCCAGAAAACCTGCATCGATTTTTTGCATTACGAACGCAGTATCCCCAGAAATTAAATGTATGGGGTGGTATGCTGGGGGTCATATGATCGGTCCATTTTTCATTGACGGTACACTAAACGGCCTCAAGTACTTAAATCTATTGCAGCAGCACATTGTTCCGGACATTAGACGGCTAGCAGGGCAAAGATTTAACGATATCTGGTTTCAACAAGATTGTTGTTGTCCTCATGATTGTGCCGCAGTTCAGGATTTTCTGAACACTATATTTCCAGGTCGTTTATTGAGTGGACAGGGAATCATCTTATGGCCAGCTAAGCCTTCTGATCTGGCTCCAAATGACTTTTTTATGGGACCACATAAAATCTAAAATTTATAGCTTCCAGGAGAACAAGGCTAATAATCTCGAGGAGTTGCGGTTGAAAATCGCAAACGTTTTCGAACAAATTAGCCCAAATATGTTGTTAAATGCAAAACGCAAAGGTCTGTGATTTTTTTTCGTAGTAAACGCTGATTTTTTAAATGAAGTTAAGTTGAAGAGTAACACTGAAAAAATATTATCCAATATGATTACACCATTTGATTTATATTTATTTTACTTAAAACCTTCACGAAAAAAACGAAAGTTGAAGTCGAGTGTTGCAGAACGAAAGTTGAAGTTAAATGTTGCAGAACGCAAATACTCATTTAGCAATAAAAACAGAAAGGAATATGGCTGTGTACTTAAATTCAGTGTCACCATGTAAAATTGTGAAAGTCAACTATACTGTATTCAAATCAAATGTTCATCAAATAAATGTCCAACTACCGCTTCTATTCGTTTACGACTGTTTTTGCATAATTTGTACATTTAGCAGAAACATGCGATATAGCGAGTCAATTTTTTACCGTCTTTCTTACAATCGAGCTCTTTTTTCAAGTCATATAAACCGTTTAAAGTTCTGAAAACATGTTTATATGATGCTCACAATATACATACCTAGCGCTCAAAAACATTTTATATCCTGGGTGAAATATATTCACACCCTAAAAAACAGCATTCACCATTAACCAGTTTTATTGATGTGAAACATTTCCTCACAAACAAGCCACATACATGTAATTAGATCGGTCTTAAATGAGTTCTAAGATCTTAAAACATTTTAAAAAATTATGATAAGTGAAAAGTATTTTTTTTAAATTTCATGGCTAGAATACAAAGGTATAGTAGCTATTTATCTATCTATTAATCTGTAAGGGTTGCAGTTTAACACACTATAAGATGATATCTGAAAATAGTGTGTTCCATTTGGCAAAATCTATGTATTTCATTAGCGGATAAATAATTTTTTTGAGCACCATTAATGTTAATGACGTATCCACCCTGCTAGTCCTTAATATGTTCAATACAATATTATATAAGAATTCATTCATATATATGAAACGACAGATACTTATAAGAACTTCATTGCAGATTTTAGTTTTTCCAAAAATTATTTTTATCACGTAAACGGCCCGTTTTACGTAGTTGTCACCATAATTGGTTTATAAGAAGAAGATGATGAGTAATTCAAAAATGAAAAAATCTCCCTGGAAAAAGCAAGATCCTGCATAGGGTAATATTTATATAATTTATTTACTACCCATTTATAAAAGAATATCGCAAGTTTTGAAATAGTGTATTACATAGCAAAAATGTTTTTTTTGCCTCCTTCCTATATAGTTCGAAATATCAGGTACTTGGCGTTACTTATTTAGCATAAGCACTTATTTTCAATTTTTTCGAAAGTCCACCATATAATTTTAATAGTATTTGTTCTCCTTGACTACAGAGGTTAGCTAGCTCCACACCTTATTAAACTATGCCTGATTATTAACAAAAGGATCGTTTCATTTGAAGGATGCATACCAAGCAAGTTTTGCTTTTATGGAAAGGCGGACGTTGTATCGCATCCAGATAGAGCCAGGAAATGCAAGTACTGATTGTTTCAAATCTTCTACCCAACCTTGAAGTTTATTACCCTTATTTTCTCTATGAAATAACCAAATATTCACACGACACTACACAAATTATGTTGTTAGTATGATTCAGAAGACCAGTAATATCAATTGCAATTTTCTCTATTAGCATGTGCATAAATTTAAATTACAGTTTGTTTGGAGTACCTAATTAACTTGCGAATAAATGTATCTTTATTTGAACGATTATTAATTACATATCAGCATCCAACATTTCCTAAGAGAGTTGTCTTTTACTGTCAAATATTTATTAATATTATTGTTATCTTTAGGTTTTTCTGACTTGATATATACACTAAAATAAGTGTTAGATATTTGGTTGCGAATTTTACACTTTTTCTACAATTTATTTTATTTTATTTCAACGTCTTGTTAATAACTGTATATTGCTACCTAAAATAAAACCAATACTATTATTACTGTTACTAATCTTAATTAACACCAAAGTGTACAAAACATTGTCATTGCATAAAAAAGTACAAAAATAAACATATAAAGTTACAATGAGTATTAAAAATTAACAAATAAAAAAATAATAACTATTCTAAAATTATATGTGAAGTTAATTATTCTACATAATCGTTCTAACATAATGTTATATAGTTGGTTCTATATAATATAAATATTAATAACTAACAAATAAAAGACTAATAATTAATCTAAAGTTTGGTGTAGTTTCTTCAGGGTCTTGCCGTGGTCGTCGCACTTGACTTGACGTCATTCGTCATGTTTGGTTGACCCTTACTACGATGCTGGTACTTGGCAATGCCAGTCTCCACGTGTTGTCGTTACCCATCCTCTCTGTTCAAGTTGTTCCTGTTTTTCAAAATTTTACAGTGATTCCCTAATGATTCGCGTATAATAGCGCGTATTCCTGTTTAATATATTGATGTTCTCGTAGTCGATTTTATAGTTATCGTTATTATGGACATGCTCTGCTATGATCGACCTATCTGTGTATCCAAATCTGGTATTCCTCTGATGTTCTTTGATTCTGCACTGGATACTCCGTCATGTTTGTCCGATGTAGCTCTTACCACATGTGCACTCCGACTGATAAACGTCTTTTTTTAATAGTTTGGGGACAGGGTCTTTGATTGAGGGAAACACCTGCTGTATTTTCTTCACCGTTACGTTACGCACTGTTATCCGCGAATCATTAGGGAATCACTGGAAATTATGAAAAAAAATAACAACTTTAACAGAGAGGATGGGTATCGACTTAGTAACACGTGGATACTGGCATTGCCAAGTACCAAACACGACGAATGAGCAGCGAAACGAACCAAGCACGACGAATGACCAGCTAAGCGAAGCGGCGCCTAGGTATATAACGAGGAGCGTAACACAACAAATTCAAGTCTTTAGAATTCTTCTGAAGAAGCTGACAGGATAATCAGCAAAACGTCAACTCAAGTTCGACGACCACGGCAAGACCCGGAAGAAACTACTTCATTGGACAACGGCCGTGAAAACCTGCATTCTACTATTGTAAAGTGTGTAAATTGTTTTCTGTTATGAAAATATTTGTTCGAAGGAATGTAAATTATGCTCAATTAATATTGACAACTTTTTACAGAATAGTTCGTAATTACCTTTAATTTTCAGAAATAATATAGATATTTGTACCCATGAGGTCAATGGGTTCTTTGTATAAATTAGAATTTGTTCGAAGAAAAATTTCTGGTATTATGTATGAAGTTTGTTGGTAACCTTAGTTCTTAGATACATTTTGCTACATGAAGAATGTATAAACTATTTACATTGAATACGTTACTATCTAAAAGAAATACAATTGCTTGCAATCAATGTTAATTTTGATTGAACATTAAGGTAGTCCTGTTTGGTTTTTTTCAGTTCGCTTTTTACCTAGATGGGTTCATTGTTTTTTTTTCAATTTACTTTTATAATGTGTTAAGATGTAGATGGTACTGTCTTACAAAAAGTGTTTCAATAAAAGTAAATAAAATAAAATTTATAATTTGCATAAACAGCGAAAACTTATTCAAAATTAGGCTAAGGAAAGTTTTAAATAATTATGTGTTCTATAACATAGAAGAATACTTCACTACAAAATTTAATCCATAAAACGTTTTCAAAGGTTTTATTTCTAAAGCATTGTATTATTGTATATTTATAATGTCTGAATTTGTTTAAGTATGTGCATTGTATTTTTATTAAGATTGAACCTATTTAAGTAAATGCTCTTTCCTTTATGTCTTGATTAAGGCGCACCATGTCATGTATGTACTTATATGATCATATTGCATTATTATTGTTATGTAGCATTCATTTTTGGGAAATAAAATCTAATCTAAAAAAAATCTAATCTAAAAAAAAATATAGTAGGTAGGCCAAATTTCTTTAACTTTCAACAAAACTCCTTTACTTGAAGAAAAAATAGAAAATCTGATCGCTTCAAAATATTTGAGTTTAAATTTTGTAATGGTTGGAAAACGAACATTTTCAACTTTTTTAGATTTTAGATAATATTGAAACATTTTCCATAGGAAGTTATTGTAAATCATACACAAAAACAATGTTGTATAACTTCCGGTTAAATCCGAAATAAGCTTTCAATTATTACCACAAATTCTAATTTGCTGGATCAAGTTGTACTGAAACCAGTCTCAGTTCAAAATAATTCAATAATCGAAATGGAGACACATTAGATTCCAGACACGATACGGGATAAATATTTGGAATTGTAAATGGATACATAGTTGGTCTATTGCTTTATTTGTTTATTTAAATTTATTTACTTATTTATTTATTAATCACCACTCTACGGAAACGATATTCCCAATTACAGAGCTGTATTTATTTTCACGTACACATAGACAATTATGCAACGACCATTCCCCTTCGACATTGCTACCTGCCGCCGCTGAGACTCGAACTTAGCAGTGTTACAACGACTAGCCGAGTTGTCTCTCACACAACCTCGTTTAGTCCACTGCTACCAACTCGATAACACATGAAAAGTGTATGTATTTTTCAATATTCTCCAACAATAATTCGTGCGATATACTATCGAGGACCTTAGTCAGATTTAAAAATATAGCAATGGTTTTACTTCCACGTCCAGTGGAAGTATAGTAACGCAAAAAAATATCTTTTTTTTTATTGAAATAGGCTTAAAATGTCATGAAACGTCGAGATTTTAAATTTGACCGAAAAACTGTCTGTAAGTTTTTTTGTGCGCACGCTTACTCTGGAACCGTTTACGATATTGACTTGGTACACTTGTGTATTTAACGAGATCTGGATTTAGATTATATTTTGATCTAATTCCGTTGAAGGGTTCGAGGTAAATGGGGTAAATAAGGGTAAATAGGCAAAACAAGCAAGTAAGAGTCCATAAAATTGCAATTTAGGGCATGTACGAATAGTTAAGGTCTCAAATTTTTTTTCGGCATCAGCCACCCCTCCCCACTATGACCCCCAATTCCACCCCCACACTATTATGAAAGGGAGTAAAAAAAATAAAATGTGATTTAGTAGAAGTACAAAAACGAAACGTCTAAAAAATTTTTTTAGTGTTGGCTACCCCCTCTACCACCCCCATTGCCACCTTCACCCTATTATTAAAAGGGGTAAAAAAGAATGTGATTTAGTGTATATACAAAACCGAAACGTCTAAAAAAATTGTTTTGACCACCCCCATTGCCATCCCCGCTCTCTTATTGAACGGGGTAAAAAAAATTAAAATGTGATTTAGTGTGTATACAAAAACGAAATGTTTAAAAAAAAATTTTTTGACATTAGATACCCCTCTATCACCCATACCCTATTATTTAAGGGAGTAAAAAATTAAATTGGAATTTGAACCAAGGGCCTCTAAAATTTATTTTGGCATTAGTTACCCCCTCTACCACCCCACTCTATTATTAAAGGGAATAAAATATTATATTAGGATTTAGTGTGCATAACACTTGGATACAAAATCTGAATGTGGAAGTAGTGATTCCTTGGGCAGCGGTTTTTATTAAGATGCTCATGTATTTTACTTGTAAAGTGAAGTACGGCATTTTTCGTGGAACAGCTCTTCCTAAATCACAATTGCTTTGGTGATATTAAGTTTGCAAGACAATAAGTGGCTCTGTAGTCGAGAGCCCATGCTTTTTCAAACATTTAGGCTATATTGATATTGATATTGATCTATAGTTGCTTGTAATACGTTTATCAACGCTTTTAAATATGGGAGTAGTAATAGCCTGTTTTAGTGAATCTGCAAATTGTCTATTTATCATACTAGATTTTATTTCTCCGCTCCTTTTCAGTAGCACATTCATCCCATGTATACAATTTCATTGTAATAATCTCGAATAAAAAAATCTATATATTTCAGGTTTGGTGATCGATGAGGTCTGTCACGTACAATACATTTAGCCGAAAGGGCTAGTTCAGGTGTTGCTAACTACAGCCGCACTGGAAACACGTTTGGAACAATTTCAAATTCGATTTTTCCAAAAGCACCGGAAGGCTATTTACAAGGGAACTTAAGTATGTTTATTCATTCAATCATCGTGGTAGGTCAAGTAGTCCAATTATTGTCCAATCACTGACGCATCTTTAATCAATGTTAATCACTTGCTTTCACTTTTTTAACCTTACAGTGTTATCTACTAACAATTATTAAATTCTCTTTGACCGATACTGACACGGCGAAGAGAAAAATATTTTACTTAACAGTTAAAGGGTAACTTACCGATAAAGTAAATATCTAAATTACTTTGAAATTGCACCTTTGTACGTTGAATTATGAGTAACTACTTATTTTTTTATTACTTTTTGTTCCTGAAAGGCTATCCTGTAAAGAAGTTTTTATAACTGGATAACATACGTGGTGATATTTTGAATGGAATACGGTTCTCTATTTTGTTTTATTTTTTGCGTTTACCGTTAGGCCACCCAATGTACTGTGAAAATGCAACGTAATACATCATAAATAATTATCATTTCAAGCAATTTTCAAGGCCTCAGGGATTTTTCATAAAATAAATTACATATTCAACATCTATATCTATCAAAATATGTAAAGATCTACAATATCAGCTTTAGGTTAGTTAATTCTGTTTTTGTATTACGTTTCTCCTATTTTGCTTGGTCTACAATTGAAATCTTTAAAATGTCATTGTAATATTTTTTTCTCAAATATTGTGAAATTACAAACGTTACGTATTTTTAATACTTTAAGTATATTTTCGAGTATTTGATTGTGGAGTGTGGATGTGAGTTATTAAATTTATATTAGTTACTTTAGAGAAAAATTGTTAAATGTCATTTCTCATATCTACGCATTATAATTATTTTAAAGGTCAGCAGCATATTACGGCAGCAGCACAGCACTTAAATACTCGAAATATTTTACATATTTCATAAGATTGCTGACTGAAGTTAGATAAGTAATTAATATATTTCCTCCTTAATATTTATTGCTAGAGGTGCATAGCGTATAATCAGGGCCGTCAAAATCCGGGATGGGCCCCGGGTTTTTTCAATCATAAGAAAGTAAAAAATAAAAGTGCAATTCACAATTTTTATAGTTTTACAAGTCTTGTCACAGAATAAACAAAATATGTTTATTGTATTTTGAAGTTCAAAACGATTAAAACATTAAAATTTTCTTATGTAATATAAAATTCGATTACGGAAATACTTTTCGAATTTCCTAGTGTGCAAAAGAATGCGCCTTAAATTAGAAGAGCCCCGAAGGAATTACCAAGACTGGCCCTCCTCTGGACGACCATATGTACAATCTACATCAAAAAAGGAATGCATTCCTTAGATTGTAATGCAACATAAAACTTAATTACATGTCAGTATTATAAATAATTCTATTTACAATCAGTTCAAGGCTTGATAAACATACAAGGGGAATTACAATGTACTACAATGCAACGAAACTACTTTGGTGTGACGTAAACAAATAAACAGATTGTTTCTTTCAAGTTTCATGTTTATTATAAGTATCATGAATCATCTTAGTTTCTGATGAATAGATATGTTTAGTTAGTGTGGTCCACAACTTTTGGCTTTTCAAACTTTGTAACCTTATCGTATGTAACCTAAAATCGTGCAGAAGGAAAATACATATTTATTCCAATTATTTTTCCGTTAATGTTTTTAGGTAGATTTCTCATATACCTATTGTAGAATGCAGCATGTCACGACTTCAGGAAAATTTCACTATAGTTTCTTCGATTATGGTCACCAGACCCCAAAAATGTATATATATATATATATATATATATATATTGACATTGGCTACCAATTTTTCATGATTTGTAAGGTGTAATTCAATGCAGGTCGGGGTATTTGCCCGCTGAGTAGTTGTTTCCTGCAAATCATGTATAATAACAATATATATATATATATATATATATATATATATATATATATATATATATATATATATATATATTGCCCGCTGAGTAGTTGTTTCCTGCAAATCATGTATAATAACAGTATATAGGTTAAGTCCACCAAGGACTGAAGGTCACCGCTCTCGGTACTTGCAAAATGGCAAGCCGCTATATACCATGGAGACATCTATGATGTCTGGTGTATAGTAGCATTAGACCACATGAGAGAATTCACTTACCTCTCACCACTACACCATTTACATTAGTCTGTATAAGACTAGCAGGTTGGCCACTGTCATTTGTCTGTTCCATGACCTATGGCATACTGATGAGAACTAATAAGTTCGAAACTGGTCTCTGTCTGGTCAGGGAATTGCCAAATGACATTGGCTACCAATCTTCATGATTTGTAAGGTATAATTCAATGCAGGTCGGGGTATTTGCCCGCTGAGTAGTTGTTTCCTACAAATCATGTATAATAACAATATATATATATATATATATATATATATATATATATATATATATTTCTATTAATCATACCGTTTATTCGCCACTTTCTTAAAATGTTGCACACCGAGTTATTGTCAATATTAAAACGCAGTGCAATTTGTCTCATTAACCATCCATCATTTACTATAGTAATAACTACGGCATTAAAACGACAGTACTCATCTAGACGTACTGTCGTGAGCAGAAAAAATAGGACAACTTTTTTTTTCTAATGTAAATCTGTCTCTATTTGAATATGTAAAGAGTAGCCGAAATAAAACAGCTGTCACTTTTAATTTATTTTTTATTTTAATGCTGTAGTTATTGCTATAGTAAATAAATGATAGATGGTTAATGAGACACATTGCACTGCGTTATAACATTAACAAAAATTTGGTGTGTAACATTTTAAGAAAGTGGAGAATAAACGGTACGATTAGTAAAAATCCTGGATCAAAGGACAAAGGATATCCTACTTAACAAGAAACTAACTATTAATATTTCATTATTGCATCATTTCTATTTATAACTTCTATAAGTATGTTTGGCATAGAATTAAATAACCTTATAAAATAATCATTAGTAGTAATATTTTCCCATGCATTATTTACTATTTCCAGTAATTCTTCGGCATTCCGCGGTCTCACATTTCGTTTTTGGATACTTCTTACGTGTAGTCCCCATACTTCTTCCACAGGGTTAAGATCTGGACTATGACTGGGCCAGTTAAGAACATTGATGTTGTTATCTGTTGAGTTAGTTACGGTATGAGCAGTATGAAAGGAACAATTGACTTTTTGAAATATGAACTCATTATTAGGAAATAATTGTGACACAGAAGGGAGCATAATATTGTCTAAAATCCTAATATACGTTTCACTATTAAATCGTTCCTCAATATGCCACAAAACACCAGGACCACGTGCCGATATATTGATGGAAAATCTACCACTTTTATCATTGTTAGATATATATTTCTTATCGAATCGAGTATTCGGAGGGCGGTAAACACGAATACGACCGCTGTGTGTTGACTGGAAAGTTATTTCGTTTGTGAAGATTACATTGTTCCAAAAATTTACATCATGCGCAAAAAATTCAAGCGCAAATCCTACTCGAGCTTCTTTATGTTCAGCTTTAAGTAAGTATTTCTGTGATGCTGCATGACAACGTAGCTCCGATTCTCTTACTCGCCGGCGACCAGTACTATTCGATCCAGGAAAATTCGTTTGTTCAGCAGCCTGAATAACTGAGTAAAATGGATTTTCTACTAAAGCATTTATCAATTGCAAATCTTGTTGTTGAGTTGATATCCTTCCTCGCCCTGATCCAGGATTTCTCCTAATCGTACCGTTTACTCTCCACTTTCTTAAAATGTTACACACCGAATTTTTGTCAATATTATAACGCAGTGCAATTTGTCTCATTGACCATCCATCTTCTGCTTTAGCAATAACTCCAGATTTAACTAAATCGCTTATATGAGGCATATTAGTTTTTTGCACACTTGCAATAAATTATGACAACTAACTGTCATAAAAATTAAAGTTAGATGTACACAACTAGATTTTATCAAAATACCGTTATTAAGACGTCCTATTTTTTTTTTGCTCACAACCTTACAACTTTTGTCTAAAACATTTTTTTGCTAAAACACATAGAATCTTTTTTAAAAAAGCGTAATTTATTTATATTTTGAAGACTACCTACGTGCTAATAGTTCATAAATCGATGACAATAAATTGAAGTTGGGTAGTTCTAATAAAGATATACTTAATCACTTATTTAATAAAATAATAGAGACCGTAAGCAGTGCAGAACAATTAGGACCATTGGGATTTTTAAAATTTGGATATTGTTTCTATAATTTGTTACAATTTGAATAACGAATCGTTTTTATTCCTCATTTATTGTTAACATATTATCGTAATCTATTATTTTCTGTGACTCTCGCAGCTGTGTAACTCATTATTTTTAATTTATTAAGAATTGCAAGGGCCCATTTATAATTTTCATTTTCTGTGCTTATAGCTAGGACAATGGTGGCAATACGGGTATGATTTTATTATAGCTGGCAATAATATGGGATGAAGGTATTGATATAACTGACCAATTAGAGTTAACGAGCTACCGAGCTTGGTTCCTGCTGAGTTTCTTATAGCAGTACCACCTATTTTTGGTTCTAGTGGGCCCTAGGCTCATATACCTTCTGGGGCCCCTCGTAGGATTAGTAAAGCATTAATAGCGGCGTAGGCGAAAAACTTGGTGTCAAAAATAGAACAAAAAAACAATAACAATAAGTACTACTGTCAAAAACCAACATTTATTCATTTTGTCAACATACAGTGGCGGTTCCAGAATTTCGACATGTGGGGGGCCCATCGAAGACGGGCAGCACAACTGTGTACACCTAGCGTCAGCTGCAAGGGGATTTAATGATTAATGCTTAAATAGTCGGAGACAGGACAATAAAAAAAAACTATTTTGTTGGCGTTTCGTGTATTTGGCACACACTTATTCAAGATTTAATAGTTATAATGCAACATCTTGAAGCACAACAATTTCACCATTATTAATGTTGAATATTGGCGTTGATGAAATTGTTATACCTAAAAATGTAGCATTGTAATTAGGGTGGCCAAAAAGAAGTACAATGATGAAAGTAGGTTTTTATCAAAGTTGAGATTGTTGTTGACTTAAAAAATACGCCGCATGCGAAAATTTTAGATTTTTCAAGGTCAAACGGCCTTAAGTTAAAATTTAGAAATTTTATTTAAAATAATATTGTCTTCGAAATGTAGATCTCGTGGGCACAAGGATTAAAAATATAAAATACCAAATATATTTGAATCAGGTAAAAAGACCAAGTATTCTATATTCTAATACAAAATATAACAAAATAAAAAATATGCTCTTCAATTTGCCTTCGACGTGCCTGCAACTACAGCACTTAAATCATCGCGTTGGTACCAGTCGTACTTTTGGGAACTTAGGGTTGCTTTCAAAATTTGCGGTCTGGCTTTTGGAAACTGGAATATTTCGCTGCAACTCTCATAGACAATCGTTCCTAGCCTCTAGTGTGAATAACGCCATTTACAGTTTTTCTGTCCAATAGTCGCTTAATCCATGCACTTGTCTCATGAAAACAAAAAACAAATTCCCATAAAATCCCCAAATTTTAAAATTTACGGAATTCCAGCCAGCAATTATATCTTCGGCAACGTTGGTTTGCATTAGACCAACTTCGCTGAACAGTTCGTCTTTATTAAATACCAGACCTATGTAGTCCTTGAAAGCCTCACATGAACAAAAAAACTTGATTTCATGAAACTTATCTTCTCAAATTCACACGTTCAAAAACATTCAGTTCATTTATGTTCGAACCCCAGTTTCGCAAAAAGTAAATAAAAATTTAAATTTCGAATTTTTTGTATCTCAAGAAAAAGAAATACATTTAAATGTGCTTAATGAACCTTTGAAGGACAATAAGACATTACCTGAAAAAAAGTACTCTCTAACTAAAATAAGTACTACTAGGCATATTTTATTGTGATCTGTTGAAAATAAAAGTAGGGAAGAGAGATCTTAATAATTGGTAATCGATAGATTTACAAAGTTCATGTATCCATGGGAGGGGCTGGGCCCCGACGGTCCCACCTTAGGACTGCTACTGACAGCATAAAATAGATATAACACAAAATAAATAAAATAATACAAGTAACATAAAACACAAATAATAAAATACTAAAAAACGGTCTTAAAAAGAAATACGAAACCAACATTCCTCAGAACATTCCTAATTGCTACTAGGCTAATCCTAAAGCGCATTAAATTAAAATATTTAAATTTTTCTTTTGTGAATTTTTATTACCGCAAATTGGTCTATAATTTCATTAAAATCTATGTTTTCTAGTACCTCATTTTCCACGTTAAGAAAGACCAAAGATGATAAGTTATCTTGGTCCAAAGAGTTTCTAAGATATGATTTTACCCTTTTTAGAGTGAAAATGATCGTTCACCTGACGCGTTACTTATCGGTATTGACAAGTATATCCGCAGTCAAATTTCAACATTGGAAAATGTTGAATGTTGAGCATGGGACCCCCCCCCTGAGTCAGGGGCCGTAGGCACCGGCCTATCGGGCCTATTGGAAAAATAGGTCCTGTCGAGGGTCTGAATTCCGTAAAATAAATTTTTCTAATTTTTTTTTACGAAATACGTATTGTAGGTAATCCCTTTAAGTATAACTTTCATGAATTACTTTATTTCTTTCCCTATTTTATTCGAGTATAATCAAATTCTATGAAATAATAGATAATTCGTGCAATGCTTCAAGCAGATATAAAAAATATTTAAAACGCATAAAAAAATCTTTCAACACACATAATGCTTCAAAAAAATGATCCTTTTCAATATCTAATTAGTTTCATGTCTTTTGCTTTTGTCAATTAAATGTTACAGCTATTTTTGTGCGCCACGCGCCTTCGCACCGACCTTCTTCCAGCGTAGCATGCTGCTGGCGTAGCGCGAATGGGAACGTTACTTAACAAATTAATGGTCGTCGTATTTTTGTTGAAAAAACAAGTATTATATATACATGTCTTATGTAAAATTTTCTTTGGAATGGCGCTATCAGTTTTTTGATAAAAAATGACCTAAAAAAAGTTGTTGGCGAAAAACCGCATTTTTGCATATATATTGTTAAATAAACAATTTAGCACCCACTTTCTCGAAGGGACATTTTAATATGTTATTCCACACACTTTTCGACACGCTCCAAAAGGAATCACCGAGAGAGGAATTTTTCCGAAGTGAAAAATCTATTATGACTCCCCTAGTTATAACAGAAGAAGGTTTACATGGCATTTTAGTACATACTGATGATCTTTTAGTAAACACAATAAAAATCTTACGAAAGTTTTGCAAATCTTAAACAATAGAAGGTTAACCCTCAGTTATGATAAATGCCAGATACGACTCACACAAATTTAAATATTTAGGAACTTGTGTAAATCAGAAAGGAATTAACACAGATCGCGCAAGTATTGAAGCCACTATGAAATATCCTCTCAACAACAACAGAACTGAAGTTAACAATATTTTTAGGCATGCTCACTTGTTTCTTAAAATTTTTTCAAAATATTTCAGCAAAATTTCAATTAATTAGAGAGTTACTGCACAAAGGAAATGATTTTATTTGGAATTGTTAACTACCAACCTAATCAATTTTCCAGAATTAGTGCTTCTTATAATATAACACAATAACCGAATGAAGCATATATGTTTCTAATCTACGAGGGTACGCACACGGCGCGAGATTATGTGGATCCTGTTCAAGTTTCTAAAAATAGAACCCTTAATAATTATTGTTCTTTATTCAAACAGATTGCAAAAAAACCTACTATTATGTTACCTGAAAGCGCTGGAAGAAGTTTCTAGTATATAAAATGCTGCTTAAGCTATTCGGTTCTTTCTCTGCGTAGTTACATTCTACAGTGGCGTATTGTTGATCTAATAATTATTGATGATTCATTGTCATCATGTTCCAAGTATAAAGTGCATCTCTGTCAGCAGTTTAGCATTTATCAAGGACAGCAACTACTTTTGGTGGTAGGATATTAACATACAAAATGCAGTTTTCACCTTATTACCTGTGGTGGGTCAATATCTTGTGATGTTGATAGAAGAGGGTCTACCACCGGTTCATTGTCTGTCTAAGTTGTTGGCTGACCAAAAGAACTACTGCCTGAAGGAGTAAGGTGAACATCTGCTCTGTTCAAAATAAAGACTTAAAATCCAAATAAACAGAATACCCAACGATTCTATAAAGAAATAAGTAACTTTTACAAGAAACAATCGTAGAACAAACTTCAGAGTAAAAAAAAATTTTATATAAAAACTTATTTATGAATCTTTCAACTCATTATGTTATTTCAATGCACGTGTCTTGTCTTTATCGCTTAAAAAATATTTTCTTAACCGCCTCTCGAGTTACCGAAGTAACCCCCTGGAAGATCTCAAGGATCTTGTGCTAGGCAAAGAGAGATGAGGCCCTACAGTTTAATGTGGACTCCGAACCACTCTTGGGGCAATTTTTTTAATGAAAAATTGTTTCGTCTTGCGGGAATCGAACCCACTTCACTAGGCAACTCAGTTTGCTAGCCAATTGAAGATTTTTAACAATTGAAGATTTTTTATTCATTGTTCTAATTTACATTTTATTCCATTTATGTTGTTTTCCCCTAGTTTAAAAGTTGTTATAACATTCCTGCACAGCGTGCTTACAATAACAAATTGTCCCTAGTTTAAAGTAGATTATCATCTTCTTATACTAGGCTAGCCGATGGACACCGAAAAAAAAAACAACTGCTCCTTGGATTTTAATTAATCTATTTATATATTACCTCCCAGAGGTTTGATAAATTTTTATGTAATTGAATCTGCTTAGCAGTTAAAGAAATGTATAAGATATCGGTCTGGAATCATTTTCTATTTATATGTGTTTGTGTAGGAAAAGAATTTTGATAAAAACCTACTTTAATTTTGGATCCTTTTTTAAAATTAAAAATACTTCTGTTAAAAAACTATATACATAAAGAATTAAAACTTAAATTTATAAATTAAACCAATGTTCTGATAACTATGTACATATTTACAATAGGGGGATTATGTGGGGAAAAGGGGTAGGTAGATATGTCCGTGTTATATGTGGTTTGTCCGTCGTTAGTCTCTCGTGTCGTAAATAGGTAATTTTTGGTGGAGGAGGCGATGAGCGTGGGGAGGATCATTATGTCTGCGTCTCTGTGTCAAGTCTCTGGTCAGCTCCGATTGCTGAATTTTTAGCGTAAAGAATTTTTGAGCTATTTCATCGATGTACTCTCGCATGAAGGGGACTTTAGCCCTTTCATGCAATTCCGCAACCGGAGTATATCTGTCCGCGTTTAGTAGTAGTCGAAGTAATTTGTTTTGAGTAGTCTGTAGTCTTAAGCACTGTGCGTCTGAAATGCAATTCCAAGACGCACAGGCGTAAGTCAGAAGTGGTCGAAATATAACTTTAAATAGCGTCAGTTTATTGTCAGTCGTTAGCCTGCTTCTGCGATTTATCAGTGGTTACAATTTGTTTAATGTTGCGGAGGTTTTTTGTAACGTCGCTGTAATATGGGGTCCAAAGCAGAGCCTCGTATCCAGAGTCACCCCCAGATACTTAACTCTGCTTTTTTCTTCAATCTGTTTGTTGTTAATTTTTATTTTATTGTATGTAGTCACGTTCGTAAATTTTCTGTGTAAAGTTAAAGTTTATATGTATTTTCCAGTCTTTATAGTATTTGTCTAGTATAGTAAGATGACGCCGTATCTTTTGGACGGCCGTTTCTGCATAGAAAGACCGCCCGCAGATAACGGTGTCGTCTGCGTAAAGTAGAGAAGTCGTAGTAGGAAGGGTAGGGACGTCTGCGAGGAAAAGGTTATAGAGGGTGGGGGAGAGGATTGCCCCTTGCGGGATACCTGTCGGTATAGCTTTTGTGGTAGAGTAAGAGTTGTTAATTCTTACTTTAATTTTACGTAGAAATAAAAAAAATTTAATTAAGAGGGTAAGGTACTGGGGGATTCCGCACTTCTCCTGTAGTTTGTATATGAGGCCGTTATGCCACACCGTGTCATAGGCCTTTTCTATGTCCAGCAAAAGTAACGCGGTGCACTGTTTTTTGGTGTAGCCCACCAGGGCTTCTTGCACTACTTTTGATAGTGCTAGGCTTGTACTGTGCCCCGATCTAAAGCCAAATTGTTTATTAGGGTAGATATTGTTTGAATTGATGAAATTATTTAGCCTGATGAGTATAATTCTTTCCGTTAACTTAGAAAGAGTATTTAATAATGCTATAGGTGTGTAGTTGTTTGCATCTTGGGGCTGTTTATTTGGCTTTAGAATTGGGACAATTATAGCGATCTTCCAACATGTTGGAAGCGAAAAATAGCATTGATAATATATGTCAATTGCGCCAGGGCTTTAGAAGGAAGTTTTTTTAGGAGAAGGTTAGAAATACCGTCGGCTCCAGGGGAATTCAGGTTCGGGAGGGTTTTAAGGATGTTTTTCAGCTCTGTCGGATTAGTATATAGTTTTGCAATTTTATTTTGTGGGATCGGACAATGAGAAGGGTAATTATTTACGGTATTCGTAATATTTTCATGAAAATCTGTCTCATTAGGTGAAGCCGTGTTATTATGTTGTATATTTTTCGCAAATATTTCTGCTTTATCTGAGTCAGAGATATACGGCGTATCATTGTAAATGATAGTAGGCGTTTGCGAAAAAGGTTTCTTTAAGAGTTTTGATAGATGCCACAGAGAGTTGTCCTGTCTCGACAATGAAGCTATTTTGTCGTTCCAGGACCTCTCTCTGTGGTCTATTAATCTGGCTTTAATTATGTTCTGTAAGTTTTTGTATGTTGTGCCGTCTATGTCGCGACGATGTTTTTGCCACCTCTTTTTAATTTTATTTTTTTCTTTAATTAAATTAATAATATCAGGTGGAATTATCTCTTCTCTTTCTTTGAATATAAATTTTTTAATACTAGCGTCCATGGCACTTTTTATTATGTTTGTAATTTTTTCAATCTCTGAATCTATCATATTTTTATTCAAAATGTTGTTATTAATATGTAGGTTATCATTGATGTGTTTTTTGTATTTTATCCAATTCGCGGATTTATAATTAAACACAATTTTATTAGGGACGGGTGCTGAGGGGTTGTGGATGTGGAAGTGGATGGGATAGTTTGCTAGCCAGTCGTTTTAACACACTGAGCTACCATAAATTCTTTCATCTTTTTCAGCAAGTGTTTTATTTATTATTTATACATATAATCGGGACGATCTTCCTTTAGTTTAATAAAAATTCCTTATATTCCTCAATATTACTTAATTGCATAGCATTCTGGTGGGCAATATCAAATCTAACTGATGTGTAAGCGTTTCTTCTTTTCATTCATCACCGCACTGATTTTCGCGGTACTTTTTTGTATATTTCTCCTCTGCATATATAGTTTTTCTACTTTTTTAACACATTTTTGTTGAGTCAAACTGAGAATTTGAACTGTTTCCCTCCTTTTTTTTCTTTAATTACTAACAGAGATTCTCCATTACTGAAAGTTTAATTTGACATATGTTAAAGAAAATAACACTGAGTACCTAGCTAATTGAAGGCAATTTATTATATAAAATTTGGGAGTATAAATGCTAGAAATAAACTAAATTTCAAACAGCCAGTACTTCCATTAATATTTAAGGGAACAAAGTAAAAGAGGTAAGAACTGTAAATATAGTAAACAGGGGTTCTTTAGATTTTATTACACCTATTCTTCTGACAAAGGGGTAACATAAAAAATCGTTTTTTGTTTCCCATAAAATTAGTAAAGGTTTTATGAACTATTGGCTATTATTTAAATTTTTCACACAGATAGATAGACGACAGAAACATATGCTTCATCATATTTTTTTTTCTTTTTTTGTTAAAATTGAGGGTGAAAATTATTTATTTTGGTTGAGAATTTAAAATCATTGAAACGCTCTGTCTATGCTGAGTGACATTATTCATGCCCGGCGGCGTCACGACATTATTGTTGAAACGTTGAAAAATATAAAATGAATGCTGTGACTATAGATCAATACAATAAGCATGTTATGAAACATAATCCGTCATATTAAACAATATTAATAACAAAATTAAGGGCCGGTTTATCAATGCAAGGTTAACTCGTAACCAAAAGATAAATGTCAAACAAAACAATAGATTTGACATTTATACTATAGTTATGTGTTAACCCTGTATTGATAAACTGGCCCTAAAGTAATAATGTGAATTAGCAAATTCAGGGGAAATTAGTGTCGTTAAAATGACGTCAGTACAATATCATAGCGTTTTCGTGATTATATAAAAGCTATAATTTTAATGTCGAATATTTACGAAGTGAAATTTTTTTACGCGTTTCTTTTATTATATTATCAACTTATATAGTATATATCATGGAAAAATAATTAATTTGATAATTTAAAATTCATGCATCTTATAATTTTAAATCCCAGATAAGAATATGGTATAGTCTTTAACTATCAGTCGAACTATTTTTGATGTGCTGTTATGTCGGAACGTGTTCTTATTCGATACTCATAAAACGCGTATATTTTGTTTTAATGAAATTTGACAAAGGATATGTGCTTGGGTACACGAAGCAGTAAAATATAACATGAATAATTTTTATATCATTTAAAATGTCGCTCTGTTAGCCTCCATACTTACGTCACTAAATTTAATAGAAATTGTAAATAATATCTAATCTAGAAGATTGATCATGCAGTTTCTATTAATGACAATTGATAGTAAAATATACGTTTCGTTGAATATATTTGACCTCCAACCAATATGTTTAATATAAAAACGTATCTCATTAATGAGATTATGATGGAATAATAAAATACAGGTTTTAATATTTTAAAAAAATTTCTATATATACCTACTACATATTTCTAGTAACCAAAAACAAAAAAAGTTTATGTATATATTAGTTGATTTAATAGATTGATCACACATTTTCTGTAAAAGAACTAATTATTAAATACTATTAAATTTATATTTGTAAGTATATCATACAGCTTGTGTAAAAAGCACGCTAATGTCATTCCACTGCCTAAAATTAACTTTCCTATGGAATTTAGTCATTTACGTTCAATATTAATTCTCTCCACACTGTCTAAAATTCTAGAAAAAGTTATGGAAATGCAAGTTACTCCATTTTTGAATATTCATAACATTATTTTTATGAAACAGTCTGGATTTAGACGTGGATTTAGCTGTTCTACGGCATCTGATATTACCGATGATATTTTTAACGCATTTGATAATAACAAAGCCACAATTCTTATTTTGCTCGATTATACTAAGGCTCAACCATGACATACTTATAGCAATCTTGTATTATATAGGATTTCATAATTCTGCTTCATCATTTATTGGCTCATTCCTAGCTGACAGAAAACAGCAAGTACTATTAGAAGATAAAAAACCAGATACGCTCAGTTATAACTACAGGAGTTCCTCAGGGAAGTATATTGGGCTCGCTTCTGTACCCCATTTATAAATTAAATTTAATTAAATCCATAAAATATTGTGATTATCATATGTATGCGGATGATACGCAGCTTTATTACTCCGTTCCTATTTCTGAAGTAGTAGTAGGTAATTTAAATATTAATAGTGATCTCGCCGCACTATTATCTTCATCGAAAGATCATTTATTTAAAATTAATCCAAGGAAATCAATTGCAGTCCTTTTTTGTAGCGAAAATGTCAGAAATGCATTGCTTGGTACTCTTCGGCTGAAGGTGGGTAATGATAATATTCCATTTATAGACTCTGCAAAAAATTTAGGCGTGTGATTGCAAACTTAAATTTAAAGTACATGTAACTAATCTCTTGAGAAAAGAATATTCAACATTAAAAATGATTTATTCACACAGCCATTACTTAAATACAAATATTAAAACAATGCTAGTGACTCTCACATACTCTCTAAATTTAATTATTGTGATAATATTTATGGACCGTGCTTAGACAGTTTTGACATTTGGCGCATTCAAAAATTACAAAATCATGTTTAAGATTCATATTTGGAATTAGGCACAGGCAGAGAATATCACACAAACTAAAAGACGCAGTATGGTTAAATATGTACAATCGAAGAATACTACACACAACTTGTTTTTTTTATAAAATTTTAAAGTTTAAATCCTCTCCTTATCTTCATAATAAAATTATCTACCGCAATCACATTCATAATTTGAACATACATACTAGAAGACATATTTTAAAGATCCCTTTACATCGTAAAGAAATGTTTAAACGTTCCTTTTCATACAATATAGCTTCTTACATTAACAAGTTCAAAATTACCGATTTCCCGCCCTCCTGCCTCTCATTTAAAAGAAAATTAAAGAAATTTCTCCTTGCGCAACAATGATCTCATTTTCATATGTGCCCCCTCTCATGTAGATATGCCTTTCCTGGTGTCGTCATTCTGCACGTTATTGTCTCTAAATTCTCTTCTCTAGTTTCACCCTTGTCTTTTCTTTCTAGCTCTGTCTTTCTATTTATTCGCTTTGTATCTTCTCTCTATTTCCTTTTTATATTTTACTCCCTTGAGATAAAATTATTAGTATTTATTTAAACTTTTCGCCACTACCAAATTTTAAGTTCAGAATTATATGGCCTTATCAGCATCTGATTCTTATCAGTAAGCTGCCGAAATGGCCTTTTATCTTCATCAAAATTCTGTATATTTACATAACTCACCTTGTAATTATGTGGAAAATAATAAACTGGTTATTATTATTATTAATTAATTCGTTAACTTCTTCATCATTCTCTTTTCATTAGTACTTATCTGCTGCTGGAATTAACCTCGATTCTTCAAAATCATACATTTTTATTTCAACTATAGAAGTTGTATTCACCTTTTTGTTGGAGTCGTATAATATACATGTGAATTTCACGTCCCTGCAAATTTCAAGTCGATCATTACTTGGAAACCAAATTCTGAAACCTTTTGTATGTCATCGTATCCGACGGGAATGCTCTTTTCGACATTTGGATCCCTCTTGCGTCTTTTCTCCTTAGGCACGTGAGCAAAAGCTTCCTCACCAAATATTCTCAGATCTGCAACATTTTGTACGATGATATACCTTTTTTACTGCTCGTTCCAGTTTTATTTAATACGTGTATCGGCCCACAACTTGATTGGAAATTTTTTCGCATGTAATAGTGTTCAAGTTCAATTAATGTTCCATTTTTATGTTCTACTGCTTCATTATGCTGCGGGTTATATGCAACAGTTTTTATGTATAAATTCTTATCGGCTTGTTAACTGTTCAACCTGTTCCAATCCATTGTCTGTACGTAATATTTTCTCTTCTTATTCTAACTGTTTGTTCAACTTTTGAGAAAATTATCAAGATATCCTGACACCTCAGACTTTCCCTTAAAAAAATATACATGTTTCTAATGAGAAAGGCCATCCTCAAGTAATAAAAAGTATTGCAAACCATCAATAGACTTTTCTTACATTGGTCCACATAAATTAGTATGTATTAATTATTTTATAATTCTTCGTTTTAGAGTGGGGTAATGAGATTTTTCCCAAAATGCAGACATCACAGTGACCATCTTGATGTTTAAAGTCTATATCCTTATTTTTTTAAACTCTCTGTGGGAAAGATTATGATGGACTAATTTTTCATGCCGAGTTGCATAAGTACAAATAGCAATATGGGCTTGTTCTTCACTCGTAATCGATATTACTTGAACATTCATCTGATATAATATTTTCTGTCTTATGCCCACTACAACCTTGTCGTGGCGCTGTGTGGAGCGTAAATTTACGTAAATATAATGAATGTCGTTCCGACCACCAAAATTTAGCAACTACCTTAAAAACCGACTTAAACCGAATAAAAATCTTTATTACGAACCGGCGTTGTGTAGCACTGCATCTTAAGCATGATATTGAATATGCGGGCGAGTAAAAAGATTCCGAAGGGAGATTTTGCACGAGCGACAACATTTTTTAACGTAAATTTTTCACTTTTAGTAGTCAATTTTGGCGGTAAATTTATACGTTTTCCATCGTCTTAGCCTTTAGGCGGTTCCACAGTGATTCGGGGTCACAAAATTATCCTTACCATGTACATATTGCATGGGATCCCCTTGCCTTAACTGAATATAAAACAATTTCATTATTCTGAAATTGTTGCGATTCAAGAATTTTCAAGCTCTAGAGTGAGTGATATTTCTAAATATGTCTAAAGACATCAGACAAGCTAAAAGCCCATATAGTTGTAAATATTGAACTTTATGTCGAATCCTTTTGTGCGAATCAAACCAACCCAAAACATTGGATGGTAGTTGGAGACTGCATTGTCCGAGTTGTCCTAATTCTCACCATGTGTGGTATGGACCGACACTCTTGTTGAACTTATACACTTGTTGACCTTATATTTATACATATGTTTATAACTGTAACAAAAATTATCTAAAAAGACCAATATATGTATATACCTTTACCTAAAATTCTCTCTTACCATTGTGTCTTACTGGGTCAAATTAATCAAATTTCCCTTTCAGGTTAATTAAGAAAGTGTTATTTCACGAAAAATATTTTCCAATATGTGACATTGGCCCCAAAACCCGTTGAGTTTGAATAAAAACACCAATATTTTTAAGGAAAAGTATATCCTGTATATATTCTCTCTTTATAAAATAGATATTTTTGCATAAGTACAAATACGAAAATCAACAACATGTATAAAAACTTAAGGACAAGTAACCAGAAAAGTTAAATTTGAAAATTATAAATTAACTAACTAGAATTTAACTGATTTCAACGATACTATTAACAATTAATATTTGTTTTTTACAGATTCTCTGAAATATTCTGATTACTTATATATCATTAAAATGTTCATAGAAATCTAATATTAGTTCATTATAATTAGTATTATACGCGTTATATGCTGCCAATAATTTAATGTTAAAATCGATGAAGATGTAAAAATAGTTTGGAAATATTCTTCAAATTTAGCAAATTCCCAGTAATTGCGCAGAAAGATGATATAAATTGTTAACTCTTAAGGAGATTGATGATGACAGCGGCAGTCAATAATATAGAATTATTCTAAAGGTGGCTAATTAAAAGCCTTCTTGTCTTTATTCGCTTGTTGAAGTCTCGAAGAGGTATTGTTTTTAGAATAAAATTGTATACATGAATAAATTATAATAAATAAGACATCAGTTCTAGTTAATAGTTATATTCTCATGTAATTCTGAGAATTTACCTCAGGATAAATGAAAATAATCTAACATATTAAGTAGATATTAAAATACTAAACAATTTACTCCACAATACTAAAATTTTACACACCGAACGGAAATAATACATTATTTGGAAATCACTTACTGTATTTTAAAAAATCTATTCATACAAACTGTTTTTACTTACATATTCTTTATTATGTTATTACTGACTTGTTGTTTTTGACTTTTTCGTACTTAGTTTCATTATTCTGTTTAGAAAGTCGGTGAAAAATTGACTCCATGGGCCTTAGAATATTACAAGCATTAACAATGCATCAATTTACGCGTCGAATAAGTTTTAAACAGTAGAATATAAACTATTATAAATCTTAAAGGTAATTAAGACATCTTAAAGGTAATTAATACTTTTATAGTAAAATATATTCACTTTTAGATGCTCATGTGCCGCGTTATAAAACTTACAAGAGAACATATTCTAAATGGTATACTTCTGAGATAATCAGTAATATTCGGCAAAAATCGAAACAATTTGATAAATACAAAGATATGAAACTTCGCAATATTTTCAAGAGTACACACGCTTAAAAGCATTAATTAAACTGCAAATCGAAAATGCCTACGAAATTTACACATGAAAAGTGCAGGAGTCGATTAAAACCAATCCAAAAAATTTCTGGGCATTCGTCCAC
The DNA here is from genome assembly GCA_963675555.1 of Leptura quadrifasciata. NCBI lineage: Eukaryota > Metazoa > Arthropoda > Insecta > Coleoptera > Cerambycidae > Leptura > Leptura quadrifasciata. Next base: position 54,640,856 of record OY776674.1, on the reverse strand, counting down.
TCCAAAAAAATACATCTCGTATACCGGGAAATATGAAATTTGGAGGTGCTGAATATGACACACCACAGGAGATTGTAAATATATTTGCATCTTACTTCCAAAGTGTATACTTGCCAAATTCTCCCGCCGTAAATAGTATTAGCGACAAGGAAACTCACAACAATATTTTTGTAAACATAAGTGACATTACCATTTCTGAAATTCAAAGTCGCAATAAAAAAGCTGAAATAAAATGACATCGGGACCTGATTTATTACCATAATTTTTATTAAAAGATTGCGCAAACGTATTAGCTGCACCTTTATGCTCATTTTTTAAGTTTAAGTTAAGTTTAAAAACAGCAACGTTGCCGAACACTTGGAAACTATAGTCGAGGCAAGAATTCAAGCGATGCACATCACAGATCGATTCTATAAATAAGACAATACTGCTAAGAATCATGAAGCCCCATTAAACTGTACCTATTTCTGAAAAAAGCATAATAACTGGGTGTCAAGAATTACTCTTTTTAACGTAATTAATTATTCAAAATTATGTTAGTATTAAAATTTCTTTAATGAGATCACTCGTGACGTGCATCGCTTGAATTCTTGCCTCGACTTTAGCTAGAATTTGTCCTATTTTTAAAAGTGGTGATGTTTCAGATATAACAAATTATCGTGCAATCTCCCTGCTTTGTAATGTTGCCAAAGTCTTCGAGGTAGTTTTATATAATCACATTCAGCTTCATAATAATCGATCCATTCATAATTCAAATGACTGCGACTGAAATGTTATGTTTTAATATTCTACCCTCTAAAATTATGCTAAGCCCAGTCAGGCTATTTATTTTTCGATTGCAGCAGACACTGGACCTCTGATGGCGCCTGTTGAATATTTTGTATGCCGCTATCCTAACGATACCGAGATGTACCAAATAGTCAAAGGATCCTCGTGTCGTTCGCCATATGCCCGTCTTGGACTGACGAGAGCTAACAGCTCGAAACTGCAGTCTGCAAGTGGTGTGGGACGACTGACACGAAAGCTCCTTTAAGTAGGATCAGGCTTTCGGCTGGTGTTTGTTGCAATCGAAACATTAGCGTTTTGTTGGTAATACACAGTTATAACACTTAACGCGCCAGGCTTGTAACTTGTAATTCAGGCAATTTGTTTCCTATAATTCCACAATCACTAATGGAACCTCAGGAGTGCCTTAAGGCTCTAACCTTGGGCCCCTCCTGTTCACGATATTTATCAATGACGTTACTTACATGATTGTGAAAAACTCATTTTCGCGGACGACTTGAACATTTTTTTGAGCATCAACACTTTAGAGGGCTGTGTAAAACTGCAAAGTAATTTACAGCAAGTACATAATTGTAGTGTTTCCAATAAGCTTAGTCTTAGTATTTATAAATGTAATGTTTTAAATTTTACAAGAAAACAATCTAATTTAGCATTTGCTTACAAGATCGATGGAAGCACACTGGCACGCTCTGAATTAGTCAAAGATCTTGGAATTATATTTAACACAAAGTTTGTCAGAAATTGCAGAAATTTCAATAATATTCGAGCCTTAAAATCGCTGTATTTTTCATACATTCGTTCGAAACTTGAATATGGATCTCCTATTTGTTATCCATATTACATTTGTCATATATCCTCTCTTGAAAATATACAGAGGGAATTCTTAAAATTGTTAGTATAAGAGGACGGTTTGTGTCCTGCGAGAGGATGTGATCATGAATGAAATGACGTTAAAAGTCTAGAATCCAGAAGGAAATGTAACTCGGTTTTGTTTTAATATAAATTAATTCATGACCTAATGGATGTTCAAGAGTTTATTATCTTAATTAAGCTTTATAGTACCACGACCGAATTCAAGGCACAATATCACATTTTACTGTTCCTATTCTAGAATCAATGTATTATTAAACAGTCCCGTAAATGTAATGTGCGACAGTTATAACAAAATATGTCATATCTGTGATATAAATTGTGATTTGTATGGTGAGATAATGAGAGTTGCTATTGACTGTTTTAAGTAATATCTTTTTGTTTTTCTTGTATTATTGGTTGATACGAAACTTTTTTTTATTGCAAACAAATGCGCGATATGAGTGTATGGAAATGTATATGTATGTATGTATGCGTGTATGTCTATACATATGTATGGATATATTTTAGCAACAGGTTAAACTGTAAACTGTTTTATTCTATTTTTATTTTAAGCCGGGGATACATCTAAGAAACGTTGCTATTCGTTCGCTTTCATTTGCATTACCATCATTGCTGCTTGTTCGCGGACATTTCGGAAACGTCTTTAAGTCACATGACACATATGAAAGAATTACGTGTGATATCCAGCATTTGCGGCGTTCCACCGTAACAGGAAGTCTTACTTCTGGTGGTATTGCCTGTCTGAAGAATGTATTCTGCTTGACAATTTTTGGTTTAATCATTTCCAGAAGAACGGCAAAATCTGCTCTGGGCATTCTGGTGAAGTAAGTAGTAAGTTCATACTATCATATCTATTTTTTAAGTTAAGTATGCATCTTTCATCCAAACGGTTTTATGTTTTTTCTTCTTCTTTTCGTCGCTGTAAAATTCTACTGATTACGATATATGCAGCACTGATGATTTTTCACTCATACTTGTAAGAAGATCAAAATAAACCTTTCTCGACGAATGGTATCAATCTACTAGAAATTATTTTAAATACGTCCAGCAATATTTGCAGGGATTCTTTGGTTTGCATTCTCTTTGATATTTTTATTTTACCGTCAGCCGATGGAAAACGTTCGCTCGCATTGCTGGCCATTCGGGCAACAATTAATTCTTTGTAAACTACCGTCTACACTTAACGAATGCTAGACAACCCGAACGAATGGTAACGTTTCTTAGATGTATCTCCGGCTTTATATATGTACCATATTATATACAATGTTAATATTTTATTTTATATTTAAGTCATTTTTGTGATTATTCTGAAATTGTGTAATTTTTGTCCTGTTATTGGGTATATCTTGTTGGGCAAATAAAGGTATTATTATTATATATTATTATTATAATTATATTATTATTAGTTGCATTTTGTATTATTATTTAATAGACTGGAGCTGAAATATATTTTCAATTTGTGGGCGAGATATAAAGGGGCGATGAAAGGAGCACATCGACAGGCTAGCCGTGTACAGCGGTAGTCCAAAGGAATAACGTTGTCATTGTTGTTGTTATTTACTATATTTCGTTTATTATTAATATAATAGCAAGAATATGAGCGAAGAAGGGTGATACAACAACTTTGCAAGAAAAGGGTTTTATGATTTAAGGCACCATATTTGAATAGAATTGTTCTACTGGTTGATTTTTTAAATCCAATAATATAATCATGATGTTGTTTAGTTTTTGCATTTGTTAAAAATTGCTGTTAAGTTATTCGTTATTTTATGTAATGTTATTCCCATTCATCTAACAAAATAGTATTTTTAAATACTTTGGTGTACATTTGGGTATCTTAAGGTACATGAAAATAATTAATATTGACTAAATGTCAGAACCACTTTTTCTTTTTGAGGTTAGAAAGTATTTCGATTCATATTAATTATGGATCAAGCGACTCTTCCTCCTCTGAAAAAAAGGAGAATCAGTCATTTTTCAGTCAAAGATAAGCAACACATTTTAAATATCTATAAGGCTTATGTTGGAAAGAATTCAAATAATCCTCAGACACAAAACGTCGAATGCAGCAAGTAATTTTCACCTTTATATTATATCAAAGTATTTTTTCTCTGCGGTATATTTAGTTTAACTATGTACATTTATTATAGTTTATGTTTGAGTGTTTGTTTATTATATATGTTAATTACGTGACCAACAAACTGTCGAACAGCTAAAGCAAAAAGTTCAAGAGAATTTGAGTGCACTAGAAGAAACCAATTCTGTAGATGTCGCTGCTACCTGGACACAAATTAAAGACAGTTTAAAAAGTGCGAGTGAGGAAATTCTTGGCACTGTAGCAAGTAAAAAACAGGAGGACTGGTTCAATGATAATGAAGCTTTTATACAAGAACTTCTTGACCGCAAACATATTGCCTTCCAAAACGCTATCAACCACCCCAACGACTCATCAAAAGCAGAAGCTTTTACCCAATCTAAGTATGAAACGCAACGCGAAATCAGAAGAATAAAGAACGAGTGGTGGGCAAGCAAGGCCAGAGAAATTCAAAGGTACGCCGATTCACACGACTACAGGAATTTCTTTCAAGGAGTAAAAGCAGTGTACGGCCCCAGTTGGAAAAATATGTGCCCTATTAAAGATTTAAATGGAAATCTCCTCAAAGAAGACCAGGAAATAAGAGCCCGATGGAAAGAACACTACTCTAACATTCTTAACCAGCAAAGTCAAGCCGATCACGATATTATAAATCTTATCCCTCAATACGACACCTTCGAAGACTTAGATAAGCCACTAACAACGGAAGAGATCTTAACCGCCATTGGGCAGCTAAAAAATAACAAATCTCTCGGCGCCGACTTACTCCCAGCTGAGATCTTTAAAGCTGTGTCGTCAGAGCTTATACCCTACCTCAAAAAACTGTTTGATGTCGTGTGGGAAAGTGGTCAAGCTCCGCAGGAGTTTCGTGATACACTTTTAATCAACCTCTTCAAAAACAAAGGGAGCGCTGCGGACTGTGGAAATTACAGGGGTATAGCTCTCCTGGCTGTTGGAGGGAAGATACTCACTAAAGCGATGGCAAATAGGCTAACACCTGTTATGGAAAAGTTACTTCCTGAAACACAGAGTGGCTTTAGACCAAACCGAGGCACATCGGATTTAATCTTCACACTTAAACAGCTTCAAGAAAAAGCACTCGAACATCAAGGAGAAATTCACATGGCCTTCATTGATTTAACCAAGGCGTTTGACTCGGTGGACAGGGAAGTGCTCTGGAAAATTATGTTCCGCTTAGGTATACCTAGAAAATTTGTGGAAGTATGTCGCAGTCTACATACAAACAACAACGCCCAGGTTATGTATAATAATGAGGCAACCGAACCTTTCCAAACCCCTACTCTCTAATTTGTTTACCACTGCTCTAACAATTATTGTTGACAACAAACTGACAGTCAGAGGAATAGGTCTCAGATACCGTTTTGATGGCGGTCTCTTTAACATAGGGCGCGTTAGAGCTTTCACGAAGACACGCACACGATTCATTTGTGATCTCCAGTATGCGGATGACTGTGCACTTTTAGCCTCTACGCCGGAAGAGCTTCAAGAACTTTTGGATGTGTATGCCCAGAGCTATGATTCCTTGGGACTTAAAATCAACATTGGAAAGACTAAGATTATGTCAACTCCTCATCAAGTGAACTAAATAGACATTACACTTAACGGAAATTCTCTTGAAGTGGTGGATCAGTTCAATTACTTAGGCAACGTTGTTAATGACAAAGCAAACATGGACAGCGAGATTCGCAATAGAATTAACGCTGCATCTAGAGCACTCTGGGGACTTAGAGAGAGAGTATTTGACAACCACGACCTTGCTTTGTCAACGAAAATGGCTGTCTACAGAGCAGTTGTCATTCCAACACTGCTATATGGATGTGAAAGCTGGGTCACTTACCGTCGTCATGTGAAAGAATTAGAACGTTTTCAGCAAAGACACCTCAGAAGTATGATGAAAATCCGTTGGTTCCATCACATATCAAACGTGGAAGTACTCAGGAGAGCAAACAGCCTTCCAATTGAGGTGCTTATTTCAAGAGCACGCCTAAGATGTGCAGGTCACGTTCATCGTATGCATGATAACCGCCTTCCTAAATGTACACTTTATGGTGAATTGCTAAGCGGTAGAAGAAGGCGTGGCGGTCAACGAAAGAGGTTCAAAGACGCTCTCCATGAAAATCTAAAATCCTGCGGTATTGCAGACGAGCAATGGGAACAACTTGTAGCAGACAGAACCGAATGGCGAGGGGTTGTGGCCAGCTATCAAGGAAATGTTGCAAGAAGGCCGAATCTAAGACCTAATCAGGTCTATGTTTGTCCTGACTGCGGTCGACATGTGCTCTCCCGAATTGGCCTCTATAGCCATAGTCGTGTGCACCGTAGATGAATGGGAATTACAATAGACTACACCTTTTACTTGTTTTCTATTGTACACAATTTATCGACTGTAACATTTTTATACTCTGACTCGAGTAACGGCTAATAATAATAATAATGTTAATTACACATTTTACTACAGGTGTGAGTGGCCAGAGAGTTTTCAAAATTTTTCGTGAATATCAGGAAGCACACTTATTTTAGACACACAAATGTATCACCGACAACGAGCAATTTTGGACAACATCAATGATAAAAGTAAAAATTATACCAACTCTAGATAAAATGTTAGGGGCGGTGGACGAAAATGAATATCTACCTCAATTTAAACGAATAACTTCAACGAATTGATCAAAGAAATTGGCATTTGGTGAGTAAAAATAAATTTTATTTATATATGTTTCAATGTAATTGTGTTTTGCTATTATAGTTTCTCACAAAGGTCACGCAAAGTGTATTTAGGGAAATGAATGAGATGATCACCTGGAGGTGACGTTTTCTGTAAGAAATTGTACTTCTTATATGAGACCTGGGTGAAAGCGCTGGCCATACGGTAACTAAAGTGTAGAGGAACGCAACAATCTTGAATCCGAGTCAGGCTTTCATCCATGGATTAATAACAGGGCTAAAAGATCCATCAGGCCAACCAGGTTGCCGTATAGTTGTGATGACAAAGCTTGCTATCTCAGCAGAACAACGGAGAAGATTTCAAATTCTGGCACAAAAAAGCAGATATACAAGCCTGGTTGGCAAGTAAGTCGATTATTTACGAAGTAGATATGATGAGAGCCGAACTCCTGCATCATGCAAATATCCTCTCATTGTAACAAAATAAGTAGTAGATTAAATTGCAAAAGAACAAGGTTCCACGGTTTTGCGATTGCCTCCATATCATTGTGAATTCAATGTTATAAAATTAATATAGGGACAAATAAAAGCAGAAGTTACCAGGAACAATACCACGTTTAAAATGAAAGATCTTCACCTATTATTTAGGCAAGCTATTGGAAATGTTTCTGCCAAAAATTTGGAAAAAGGCCATTTGATATGCGTAAAATAAAGAGAAAAAATGTGACAGATTGATATTACAATGGACGTTGTAATAGAGCTGATGATAATTCATGTGAGAAGGGACTCTTCTCCGTCTGAATCAGAAATGGACTAACAGCTGTATGACATGGTACAATCGTGAATAATTATACAGAAATAATATAAGTAAATATATTTTGGATAAAATAAATAAATAAAATAAAATAAATGCAAATTGTTTCACCCTATATCATACAAATGTATCGTGTCGTTTTTTGTATAGAAATCCAAAAATTAAGTATAAACATTATATATTTGTTTTTTGTTATAAATAATAAAGAATTTTAGGTTTTTTTATAATTATTTAAAACTATACATTTTATCACCTTAATTCCTCAAAGAATATTACATCAAATTACATCATTTTTGAATTTTCCCGCTTTTATTAATTGTCGTGTGTAAAATATTATTGCATACATTGGTCAAAGCAAATATAAATTAATGGGGAGTGGTTTAATTATTTCTATTCAGTAAATAGAGTATATAGCTTTGAGAGCATTTAATATGTAAATCAGCTGAAACATCTGTTTAAAAAAACTAATTATTCCATTATGCGGCTTAAAGTGTCGGAACTATCTGAATTTATCCTAAACTAGTAACATGGGTGTGTTTTGTTCACGTACTTAACCTTACCGACTCATTTGTCACATATTAGTTGAGATTAAAAATATTAAGCAGTGAGGTCATTATACCCTCATTATAAATAAGTGGCTCAAAATTATGTATAGTTTTTTTTTAATAGCTGTAAAGATCCGTTAAATTCTAATTTGGAATAACCGATTGACCAATATTTCTACAAATTAATTTGTTAGAGAAGAAAATAAATTGGTTGTCACAGTTTAATCTTGAACCGATATTCCCATTTAAATTTGTCTCGCTGTGTGCAGTCGACTTTAATTAATTTTTAATAATCTAGAGTTGCATCTTTAAAAGTTGAAACTAAAACAAGTAATATACAGTGTATTTTCTATCTACCTTAAAAAAATTCATTAGGTTATGGCCAATTTTAAATATAACACTTTTAATGAAATTATGTCCCAAAATGCTGCGTAATGAAGTCACAGCTCCATAAAGATGGCGTACAAAAGGCCATTTTAGATAATATCTCAACAGTACACTTGAAAATTTTTGCATTAAATTTTGTATAGGTCTTACTACTGAAGAAAGCTTATTATCTGGGCTATTACGTTGAAATAATCATATACAGGGACAAATCACAAAACGCATACTACTAATAATTTAATAAATAATTTTACACAAAAAGTCTTTTGAAAAAGCCGTAAATCTCTTTAAAACTGGGGTTAATTAAATAACAACTTGATGTGACGTCAGTTGCTGCTACTCTATTGGTTCTAAAGAACAAAGAGCAGTATTTCCAGAATTTTTATCTCTAATGCTATCAAGAGTTACCATAGTAATCATAATTGGTGTGAAGAAAACCCCCATATTGTATGTGAAAGTCACTATCAATATTAATTTTATGTAAATGTATGGGTTGGAATGATTAAATTATTTAATCGATCTTCATTTTCTTCTACTAAGGCTAACGGTATCCGGTATAGGGAATTTAAAGATTTAACAGCAAATGTGGTTTATACATGACTGTGCCTCTCCTCACTTCAGAATAACTGCACGAGAATGTTGGGAGCAGGAATATCCTGCACGCTGGATTGGTCGTGCAGGATCTCGGCAATCGCCGGATCTGAATCCTCTAATTGTTCTCCTGTAGGGTCATTTGAAGTCACTTGTCTTCAAGACATCAGTCCAGGTGCCATATTTGCGAGCTTGGCAGAGGCGATGTCGTGCACGAAAATGTGAGATTGTTGCATGGAAATATACATTTCGCCTTTTCAAGCATTATGAACTCGTATGCGAACTTTCCGCATACGACTGATTTCGGACAAGATGCAACGAATGGGGATGCAATACACGATAAAATGATTTTGTATACGAATGTATTCAAAGTGATCGTTTTGGTTTGTTTTATTTCGTACCACATAACCTCAATATCTTAAGTTTAGGTTTTCGCTGTGGCTTGTTTATTAATTAGGGACTTTAAAGTAGACTTATATGAACAGATTTCGATGAATGAAAATGGACAATGACAGCATTAGATGACTTAGCAAATTTAGCTGCCATCGACGCCTTGGAACAGGCAGAAGTTTTGGCAAAAAGCGATCATGGAAGACAATTGATTCCATGCCTGTGATAATCCATTTGATGACTTAAGCAATGACAAATTTGTCAAATTGTATCGATTGACAAAACCAATGACAGAAGGATTAGTCGACCTAGTAGAACAGCTTATCGAGGCTCCTACAAGAGTGTCAGATCTCACCAATCCAACATTTCCTTTTTCAGGTCTGCACTAATATATCCCACCCGCTGATCTCCATTAATTGCTGGTGCATTATAATTTTCAGTCTTGTAATTCAGCCAACCCAAACTCTAGCATTCAATAATAACATACAATATCATAACCGAATCATCGCCGAATTATACATATATAACAGCTGATTAGTGACAGTAGTGTTTTTTAGGGGTTTCATGTCCATTTGGTCGCACAAAACAGCCTTTCCACATTTGCCCTACGACATTTCCACGTGTACAAAAAACACATCTCGGATGGTGTTCGAAAATATCACTTCAGAACTGTAAGCGAAATTTTCTGAACGAGTCGGGTGCCTAGTATTTCGCATGCAACAAATATCGATTGAACTCGAAAATATGCCCCCTGAATATGGAATATTTGAAGAATTGTATACTAGAATGATGTGTCACAATAAGAAACATTCCGAGTATTTCTGAGTTCGTAAGTCAATGGTAAGTCCTTTCTATGAATTCATGCATTGAAGTTGGCGGTGACCATTTCGAATAATTTATTTAATATTCAGTTCTTCACTAAAAGATTATTTGAAGCCCAATTTCTGCCACGCTATTAATTGTTAAATAGTTATTTCTCTCAGAATTCTAAGTCATGACAATGAAAATATGTTATGTAAACAATGTACCAAAAATAATCTCAATAACACATGTTCATCAAAATCAGTTAAATTAGAAAAGCCCAACAGTATACAAGACATAATATGCAGTTATCAAAATGTAAGAGGTCTAAATACCAAAATTAAACAATTTTACACTTCAGCTTCTCAAGCTGAATTTAACATAATTGCTTTAACTGAAACACGGCTGAAAGCTGACGTGCCAAGTACTGAACTATTTACCGAGCATTATACTGTGTACAGGAGTGATAGAAAATTTCACCTAACAGAATAAACAACAGGAGGTGGGGTGTTGCTAGCCTGCAACAGTTAAATAAGGTCAGAAAAAAATTGCATTACCAAGATTTTATAAGCATTGATGTCTTGTGCTGTAAGTGATACTTTAACTTCGACTATATGTTCTTGTAATATATATCCCACCAAATACTAGTATAAATAATTTTGAAGCATTTTTTGATTCTCTTGAATAAATTAATTTTATATCGGGTAAAATATACTTGTAGTGGAGTGTGCGAGTCTGAAGCAGAGCCGAAAATTGTAAGTATTTTGCTGTTTTCGAGGATGCTGAGTTGTCTTTGGAGTTGCGCAACCTCAATGAGGATATTATCCACCCGGCACTTTATGTTACATTAAGCACTACAACAAAATACAATAATTTTCATTAAAAAAAAACTAAAAAATTATATAACCTTAAAAAGACAAACTATCCAGCTCTCCATAGTGCTCTAGAGAATACGGATTGGTATTATTTGGAAAGTTTTCAGAATGTTGACATAGCGACAAGAGAATTATATGATAAATTATATAATAATTCAGACGATTGCGTTCCAGAATGCAAACATTGTAGAAGGTCCTTGGTCATATATGGATAAAACCTATGAAAATTCAGAGAGGCAATTATTGACATATTTAGTAAATTCTTTAGCTCAGTATTTGCAAAATCACACGATAATATAAACATTAACAACGATTGAAATAAGAACCTTTCTGAGAACATTAATATAACACACATAACATTGACAGAAATTGAAGAAGCTATAAAATATTTAAAAACAAATTTACATCAGGTCCGGACTTAATATCACCCTTCGTGGTCAAAGACTGCATATGTGTCATCAGTTCCATTGTATATAATATTTAATCTATCGTTAAAAACATCAATATTCCCGAAAGACTAGAAAATAGCAAAGGCGTGTCAGCTAATGTAAACAATTACAGACAAATCTCTGTTCTGAGTAATTTCAGGAACGTTTTTGAGATGATCTCGTATAACCACGTCTACCAAAATAATTATCATCATATTAACATGGTTTTATGGCTAACAGATCGACCATCACAAATTTAGATCTGTTCACCCAAAACGTGTCAAGTGTTATCGATAATCAAGAACAGGTAGATGCGTTGTACACAGATTTCTCTAAGTCTTTCGATATAATTGACCATAAAATATTACTTAACAAATTAGAGAACTTTAGTTTTAATAACCAGCTGTTAATATTCATTGGATCATATCTGAAGAATAGATATCAGTTTCTATTCTACAATGGTTTCAGATCATCTATGTACTCATCGACATCTGGAGTACCGCAGGGTAGTAATCTTGGACCTTTGATATTTCTATTATTTATTAATGGCTTATGCGAAACTCTTGAATGTGACAAACTAATATATGGAAATGATCTGAAACTCTTTAAAAATATAAAATCTGGAGATGACTGCAGAAAAATTCAAAAGGAGCTTGACGAAATCAGTCAGTGGTGTTCACTTAATAAACTAAATCTGAACGTCGGCAAATGTAAAGTTGTATCATATACGGAAAAGAAGCACAAATCTTAGTACGACTATTCTATAACGAGAACGATACTAGAATGCGATATATTGATTAAAGATTTGGGTATTTATTTCGATCCTGAGCTGAGTTTAGGAGAATATATAACAATTAAGTGTAATGAAGTAATTAGATGGTTTGCTTTCATTTTGAGAAATTGCAAATCATTTACTTCTGGAGGCTTTAAAATTATTGTACTGTTCATATGTAAGATCCAAACTTCAATATGGATAATAATAATTTGGAATGCACATTACCAAAATCACAGAAGCATTATAGAACAAATACAAAGAAAGTTTTTAAAGTTTATAACATTCAAATCAACGGGACAGTATCCAGAAAGAGGTGTAAATAACAGCAATTAAGAGCATTTAATGTCGAGAGCCCTCAATTTAGAAGGATTTGCTACTATATCTTCTGGTATTCTTGTATAAAATCATGCACAAAAAAATTGACACGTCGAAAATGCGTGTTCAGATAAATATTCACGTTCCAAGGTTGCATTCTCGTCAAAATAATGTTTTAGTGTGAACGGGCTATTACAAATGTTATGTTAAAATCACCTATATACTGTATGTGTAATTACTATAATAAAATAAATGAACTGTGCGATTTAAATGTGTGTTCCAAAAAGAAATAAAATGTTTAAGACAGGTTTTTAGCGTTATAAGTATTCCGGTTATTAAAAACGGAGCCGATATTCTCTTTCCGCCGACCTACCATTTCCATTACAGAAACCATAGATGAATATTATGTCAGCATATTCCACGTTTGTAAATTTTACTGGCATAGTTAAAATATTTTCACAAGTTTTCACTAACTAAATGCGGATTATTGACACATTAAATTACTAACAAACAATTATTCAACTGTTTAGGAGATTTCTTTTTATTATCTGTCACTTTGAACAAGCCTACTGTGATTGATTAAAAATTTTGTTATTTCATACCCGATTACTTATTAGGACCACAGTTTTTTACCAAAATGGACCTTTAAAACGTGCCGGAATTAGGATTCACCCAGACCACCTAGGCTCAATAGAATTTTTGCAAATTTTAGTTATAAAACTATTTATTTCACGTGCCTCTCATTTAATAGGGTTCTGTAATCCATTTTCTTGCACATTTAACAACGTATTTAAATAACCACGAAGGTGTAACAAAAAAATGAAATAGGCCATTTTGTTTGTTTTTTCTTGCTCTTTTCGAATATCGTATCGAAATTTCAAAAAAATATATACAGGGTGATGTTTTATTGATGCAAAGAAGAAACATAAATTATAGTGAGTCAGGACCTGGATATATTTTTTTTTATACATGTACCTCTTGGGGCTCGTTAGTACATTAGCCGTACCAAATATGAATCCGTTATTTCATTCCCTGTCAAAGTTATGACAAAAAACAGGTTTGGCCAAAAATTATAAAGCGCCCTGTAACTTCGTAGTGAAGGCCCAATGAGACATTTCTATGGGAGGTTCCGGTTACCACTGATGTTCTCTACCTCCTATTAAGCTATGTCCCTCTCATGATGCAACACCCTGTATATGACCGTTTCAACGTAATAGCCGAGAGAACAAGATTCTAAGACCTGTATAAAGTTTGATGGGATACTCTTCAAGTGTGGCTGAGATATTATCTGAAAATCGCTTTTTAGATGCCATCTTTATTATAAAGATATAATAGAATTGTATAATAACAATTCTATAATAGAGCTGTTGCTTACTTACGAAGCATTTTAGTATACGCCTTCATTAGTTTTATGCCATATAATCGTCTAATAAATTTTCTTAAGGAACACCCTGTATATGTTTTTTGGAATTTAGTAATAAGTATTGATTGTAGATTTCGTGTGAAGTTCATGTAAATGTCGGGATCATCAACATCTGCGTTTATTTTAGACGTCATTTATTTCTCATTGACACCTTCGAAACCGGTTGAAAAAAAGGAAGAGTTTTGTGACGCATAGAATATGTTTCTTTATTATGGTTATGTTGCACCAAACTAAAATTAAAACAGGTTTAATAGTAGTGAGGACATAAATTCGACTGGACTGAATTTCGGCCAGTAGTGGAGTAAGTCTTATCAGATTTTTATACTTAATAAAATATCTCGGCTTCTATTAGACATACTTACCTAATCCGAAAGGCAAATTCTTTGTAATAAAATTGTATAACATCTTGAGTAGGTTTCGAGTTTAAATTACGACATAATTTTAAAATCACCTAATAACGGATGTAACCTAAATTTTTTGATTTTTATTCAGGAAAAGAACCAACTTCATCGAAACTTCGGGAAATAACGTGGCTTGCGGTTATGAAAATGTTTGCCAAAGGACTCCGCACAAAAGCACGTGATTTAGGATTCCGGTGAAATGATCAAAATTGAGATATGTTGTAGTTCAGACCTTCTTGATGAAAAGCTTAAATGGGGCCAAGGCCGAGAACATTTTATATTGGAATTAAGCGAGGGTAAAAGTCAAAAATTCTTAAATTCTGCGATATGGGATCCCGGTGAAAATGGTCGAAATTGAGATATGTTGTAGTTCAGTTCTTCTTGATGAAAAGTTGAAATGGGACCAAGGCTCCAAAACCTTTTATTTTGGAATTACAGCAAGGTCGAAAATTCGTGACAGATCTTCAAAAATCAAAAATATAGATTTATATATATGTCGTAGTCACATGGTGAAATACGGCTCTTCGGGAAAAGCCTAGGCAGTTCATAAAATGCCGGCAGATAGTGTGAAATCTGTATGCTACACGATTCGTCTAGGCTGTTCATGAAGAACCTGGTTTATTTAATCAGTTAATGTTATGATTCGTGCTTTACACGATCTGCCGTGATATAGGCCATCGGCATTTCATGAAATTACGTGATTTAGTCATATTGTGAATGAGCCTAGCGATGAAGCCGGCAGATCATGTAAAGCACGAATCATAACATTAACTGACTAACCAGGCTCTTCATGAACAGCCCAGGCGAATCGTGTAGCATACAGATTTCACTCTATCTGCCTGCATTTCATGAAATACCGATACCCTAAATCACAGCAGATTATATTAAACTTCTCATTACACGAAAATACTCACATTTTAAGGTACTTCATGAAAAGCCTAGTGAAATGATATGACATGAGGTGTTTTACACTATCTGCCGGCATTTCAAGAACTGCCTAGGCATTTCCCGAAAAGTCGCATTGCTTTATGTGTCTACGACATAGACAGTTCATAAAATGCTGGCATCGCGTCATTTCATAAAACGCCGATGGCCTAAATTACGGAAGATCCTATTAAACTTCTCATTACACCAAAATACTAAAACTTGAAGGCATTTCATGAAAAGCCTAGTCACATGATGAAACATGAGGTGTTTCACACTATCTGCCGACATTTCATGAACTGCCTAGGCAATTCCCGAAAAGCCGTATTTCACCATGTGACTACGACATATACGTTACTAGATAACAGTTATGTTATATTAACATCATAATGCAACTTTAATTTAAATTACCAAGCGCGTCGTCGGTTAGATATGCAGCGCATACGCAAATAAGATTATACGAAACCGGAATTTCCGTTGCAAATATGCTATGATCGTCGAGTTTAGGAGCTAGTCATATTCAATGTTTGACGTTAGAAAGGAGATAGTAGAGGCTAAGAAAATAAAAATAAAATATCTTTCATGCCAAGAATAAAAATCAATAAATTCGGAGGAGCGTAAAAAATTGTTATTTGCAAAAAACTTCTACAGTGTAGGGATTTTCGAAGTTTCCTACTGACATATTTCAATATTTTGAGTGGCATAATTTTTGCACACAACAGTTTTGAGTAAAACATAAAATAAATACCACATTCGGTTGATAAAAATGAGGGTAGGAATAGGCATTTGAATATTGAATATTTTGTTGAAAAAATAAGATTTTAACACAATAAATAGAATAAAATCATATATATCATATATATCAAATCATATAAAATTATAACAAACACCATTTTCCGACAAAAGGATAAATTTAAAGGCACCTGGCGTCACCCCAGATCAGGTCACTGGCATCTACTGGACTATGTTATCGTACGTAGGAAGCATCTCAAGGACGTCCAAATTACAAAGGCGCGCATTGATAGCGAATGTTGGACCGATCATTGTCCTGTTGTCTCTAAACTAAAAATTGTTATGAGACCCAAACACCGAAGAACTCAAGTAAAACGTAGACCCCGTCTCTGTATTAGTAAATTGCGTGACCAACAAACCGTCGAACAGCTAAAGCAAAAAGTTCAAGAGAATTTGAGTGCACTAGAAGAAACCAATTCTGTAGATGTCGCTACTACCTGGACACAAATTAAAGACAGTTTAAAAAGTGCGAGTGAGGAAATTCTTGGCACTGCAGCAAATAAAAAACAGGAGGACTGGTTCAATGATAATGAAGCTTTTATACAGGAACTTCTTGACCGCAAACATATTGCCTTCCAAACCGCTATCAACCACCCCAATGACTCATCAAAAGCAGAAGCTTTTACCCAATCTAAGTATGAAACGCAACGCGAAATCAGAAGAATAAAGAACGAGTGGTGGACAAGCAATGCCAGAGAAATTCAAAGGTACGCCGATTCACACGACTACAGGAATTTCTTTCAAGGAGTAAAAGCAGTGTACGGCCCCAGTCGGAAAAATATGTGCCCTATTATAGATTTAAATGAAAATCTCCTCAAAGAAGACCAGGAAATAAGAGCCCGATGGAAAGAACACTACTCTAATATTCTTAACCAGCAAAGTCAAGCCGATCACGATATTATAAATCTTATCCCTCAATATGACACCTTCGAAGACTTAGATAAACCACTAACAACGGAAGAGATGTTAACCGCCATTAGGCAGCTAAAAAATAACAAATCTCCCGGCGCCGATTCACTCCCAGCTGAGATCTTTAAAGCTGTGTCGTCAGAGCTCATACCCTACCTCAAAAAACTGTTTGATGTTGTGTGGGAAAGTTGTCAAGCTCCGCAGGAGTTTCGTGATACACTTTTAATCAACCTCTTCAAAAACAAAGGGAGCGCTGCGGACTGTGGAAATTACAGGGGTATAGCTCTCCTGGCTGTTGGAGGGAAGATACTCACTAAAGCGATGGCAAATAGGCTAACACCTGTTATGGAAAAGTTACTTCCTGAAACACAGAGTGGCTTTAGACCAAACCGAGGCACATCGGATCTAATCTTCACACTTAAACAGCTTCAAGAAAAAGCACTCAAACATCAAGGAGAAATTCACATAGCCTTCATTGATTTAACCAAGGCGTTTGACTCGGCGGACAGGGAAGTGCTCTGGAAAATTATGCTCCGCTTAGGTATCCCTAGAAAATTTGTGGCAGTATGTCGCAGTCTACATACAAACAACAACGCCCGGGTTATGTATAATAATGAGGCAACCGAACCTTTCCAAACCCTCACTGGAGTTAGGCAGGGATGTGTCCTGGCACCCCTACTTTTTAATTTGTTTACCACTGCTCTAACAATTATTGTTGACAACAAACTGACAGTCAGAGGAATAGGTCTCAGGTACCGTTCTGATGGCGGTCTCTTTAACATAGGGCGCTTTAGAGCTTTCACGAAGACACGCACACATTCATTTGTGATCTCCAGTATGCGGATGACTATGCACTTTTAGCCTCTACGCCGGAAGAGCTTCAAGAACTTTTAGATGTGTAAGCCCAGAGCTATGATTCCTTGGGACTTAAAATCAACATTGGAACGACTAAGATTATGTCAACTCCTCATCAAGTGAACCAAATAGGCATTACACTTAACGGAAATTCTCTTGAAGTGGTGGATCAGTTCAATTACTTAGGCAACGTTGTTAATGACAAAGCAAACATGGACAGCGAGATTCGCAATAGAATTAATGCTGCATCTAGAGCACTCTGGGGACTTAGAGAGAGAGTATTTGACAACCACGCGATGCAGCGTTAATTCTATTGCGAATCTCGCTGTCCATGTTTGCTTTGTCATTAACAACGTTGCCTAAGTAATTGAATTTCCAATGTTGATTTTAAGTCCCAAGGAATCATAGCTCTGGGCATACACATCTAAAAGATCTTGAAGCTCTTCCGGCGTAGAGGCTAAAAGTGCACAGTCATCCGCATACTGGAGATCACAAATGAATCGTGTGCGTGTCTTCGTGAAAGCTCTAAAGCGCCCTATGTTAAAGAGACCGCCATCAGAACGGTATCTGAGACCTATTCCTCTGACTGTCAGTTTGTTGTCAACAATAATTGTTAGAGCAATGGTAGGGGCAAAGTAGGGGTGCCAGGACACATCCCTGCCTAACTCCAGTGAGGGTTTGGAAAGGTTCGGTTGCCTCATTATTATACATAACCTGGGCGTTGTTGTTTGTATGTAGACTGCGACATACTTCCACAAATTTTCTAGGGATACCTAAGCGGAGCATAATTTTCCAGAGCACTTCCCTGTCCACCGAGTCAAATGCCTTGGTTAAATCAATGAAGGCCATGTGATTTCTAGTTGATGTTCGAGTGCTTTTTCTTGAAGCTGTTTAAGTGTGAAGATTAGATCCGATGTATGTATTAGATCCGAAGTATGTATATTTATATTGTAAAAGGAAGAAAAATTAGAATAGAAAACTAAGCTACCTACTAGGAAAGCTGTCCGGAAAAAACAAGGAAAACCAGGGGTAAAACAGTCTGGTGGAGTAACCACCTAGAAAACCTTAGGGTTGAGGTCAGAAGGCTATTTAATAGGGCCAAATCCAACCAAGACTGGAGTTTCTGCGAAGAGGTCAGTGCTGGCCCCGCAGCTTCCAGAATCCATAGAGTCCTGGCCAAGGACGGTTGTACTGCAAATGAAGTAGGTTTTATCAAAAAAGATGATGAAACCTACACAGAACCAATGACGGAAAGTATCAAATTGCTCATGGAGGCACACTTTCCGGGCTCACTGATATTAAAAGACCTAGAGGATAGGTATTAACCAGACCAAAGGCCAGAAAGGCCCAAACTCGCGGACTGGAGGTTGGCCACCGAGGTTATAAAACCCGATAAAATCAGATGGGCAATTAGTAAGTTCCAACAACTCAAATCTCCTGGGATGGACGGAATATATCCAATTTTGCTCCAAAAGGGGGCTAGAGGTATTAATACCTTACTTATGTAAAATATTCAGAGCCTGATTGACCTGGAAATACATACCAAAAATATGGCGGAAGGTGAGAGTCACCTACCTACCAAAAATATAGGTAGATTATCGGACCAAACGCCCAAGTCATATAGGCCTATTAGTTTATCCTCTTTCCTACTTAAAACGATGGAAAGACTGATAGATAGGTACATTAGAGACGAACTACTAAGGGAAAATCCCCTGAGTGAACGTCAATATGCATACCAGCTGGGGAGGTCGACAGACCTTGCGCTGGATGAATTAAACAGACTATTAGCAAAGTCCTTAGAGGACAAGGAAATGGCAGTAGTTACATTCCTAGACATAGAAGGAGTGTTTAATAACGCGACAACACATTCACTAACGAGTGCATTATCAAACAGAGGAGTCCCAACAACGATCTGCCGGTGGATTAAAGCCAGCCTAGATAATAGGATTATAATATCCAATCAAGGTGAGATCTCCACTGAGGCGAAAGTGAGAATAGGCTGCCCCCAGGGAGGTGTACTATCTCCACTACTATGGGCAACCCTAGTTGACGAACTCCTCCGGAAACTTTCCACAGAGGGCTTCTATTGCTTAGGATATGCTGATGATCTAGCAATAGTCGTTAAGGGGCGATTCGCGAATACAATAACGGAGCGTTCGCAAAGAGCCCTAAATGTTGTCGACAAATGGTGTTGCAAGGAAGGACTTTCTATAAATCCCAACAAAACCACAGTCGTCAATTTTACACGGAGAAGAGCACTGCAAGGCCTAAAGCACCTAAGTCTCAACGGAGTGGAAATTTCATTTGCCTGTGAGGTAAAATATTTAGGAGTCACTTTTGACCAAAAATTAACATGGAACTCTCACACCCAAAAAGTCACACAGAAAGCCACAATCGCCCTGGGAAGGTGTAGGCAAATGTGTGGAAAAAAAAAGTGGGGGTTAAATCCCAAAATGAACCTGTGGTTATACACCAGGGTAGTGAGACCCATGATAACTTATTGATCAGTGGTATGGTAGACTAAGACGGTGCAATCGGGAGCAATAAGGCTGTTAAGTGGTGTACAAAGGCTTGCTTGCCTGTGCACCATGGGGGCTATAAAAACATCCTGCGGCTGCACTTGAGGTTCTCTTGGACCTGCCACCATTATACATATTCATACAATGCGAAGCTCGGTCAGTGGTGCACAGGTTAATGCAAGGCCAAACGCCAATTAGCCAGCAACACAGGACGGAGTACCAGAAGTTATACTCGGAGATGAGGGCAGATCCCATTCTAGGCATGCCCATGGATGTAATGGTCTCAAGGTATAACTTCAACAAGAACTTTCAGACTGTTATACCAGACAGGGAGGACTGGAAAAACGGTCCTCTCATAACAGCACAAAGCAAGCAGCAAGAGTTTGGTACACTGACGGCTCCAAGACAGAACAAGGAGTTGGAACCGGGACAAGGTCAAAAGCCAGTATCCCGATAAGTCTAGGAAAATATGCAACGGTGTTTCAGGCTGAAGTGATCGCCATACGTTGCGCAAGGGAGATAATAGGACAAGGTACTAGATGCAAATCAACTCAAGATTGGTGTGGGAGCTGGGGAGTCAGAACAGAGTGACCCTAGCATGGGTACCAGGACACGAGGGACACAGAGGAAATGAAAAGGCTAACCAACTTGTCAAGGAAGGCGCACTTGAAGCCCCAATAGGACCCGAGCCCTTTTGTGGCGTAGCAAAGCCATACGTACGAGCAGCCATTAAGGAATGGATGCAAAATAAATCTCTGGAATGGTGGAGGAATCTCCCAAGACAGAGACAGGCCAAAGAGTTCATTAAAGAACGTTCGGCCAATTTTACGGAAGATCTACTAAGCCAGAATAGGAAGTCCATCAGAGTAGTAGGCCTTCTAACTGGCCACTGTCGGCTCAATAGACGCATGAGTCTAATGGGCCTGGCAGAGGACGCAACATGCAGATTCTACCAAGAGGAAGAGGAAACCTCAGTTCACGTACTGTGCCACTGTGAAAGCCTGGAGAGACTGAGATTCCAAGTACTCGGTGAAGAAAAGCCAAGGGCGAACAGCTATACAAAAGGGCCTTTATCAAAGCTGTGGAGTCTAGTACAAAGGACAAAGCTGCATGAGGTACTATAAGGAAGCTATTCTGGGAGCATCACAATAGACCTGATCTGATTTTTAGCGAAACTTAATTAAAAAATTAGCAGCAATTACCTTTAATTAAATTGATTGTAATTAGGTCATTGTAATGAATTCCGACTACATGTTTTTTAAGTGAATTAAACGTCATTTGATAGAAAATGATGAGAAGAATGAAAAAAAAAATTGTTTCCAGCTCTCAGTCAGCTGCAACCTCTAAGTTGACAGGTGTAATCAGGTATTTATCAAATCTTGGCAACCACTACTTTTTACAGGCAACCATGTACTATCGTGTACAGCAAAAATTAAACTTCAATTTAGTATTAGTTTTATTTAGTAGTATTTTCTTGAAAAACACTATGACCGTATATAATTAACAATAACATACCTGTTTATACCTGGCAACCTAGAGGTTGCGGCTGATGAGAGCTGGCAACAATTTTCTTTTCATTATTCGCATCATTTTCTATAAAATGACGTTTAATTCATTTAAAAAGCATGTAGTTGGAATTCATCACAATAAATCAATTAACAATAAATTTAATTAAAGGTAGTCGTGGCTAATTTTTGATAGGCTACCTGGCAGTAATATATTACATTGCCATTAATCATTCATTTGAATTAAATGTCGCTAAAAAACCGAAAGGTACCTGTAGAAATCAGCAAGACTATGTAAAATTGATAAAAATGAGACGAGTTCGTGATATTGAAGATGGTATTACTCTCCTTGTGTAACGCAATCGGGTAAAACATGAACAAACTTTTTAAATTTTATTTCTACCTTAAATTTTGTACTTTGATATAAACTAATAATAAATTCGAAAAATGTATTTAATTGTTTCTGGTTTTCCAGTAAAGCAAGCACTTATGCATTTACCTTTTTATGCCAATATATTTTTAGTTAACGTATTATTGTCATTGTGAATAATTTTTTCTAAGTAATCTAAACATATTTCTGCTAATATTATACTTAAGGGATTTCCCACTATTAACCCATCATTACTTGTGTGTAGGTATATTCCCACTAAACTGAAAATAATTACGGTTCAAACATAAAAATAACAGACTTATAATTTCACTGTTTTTAGCATCACTGGTATTATTAATATGTAGTAAATTTTCTATAATTGGTATTGAATCCTTGATATTTAGACTAGGAAAAAAAAAATTTGAATTGTCCAGTAGTATAATGTTTTCAATCTTGTTAATCGTTTAGTGAAACCTTTAATCTATTAAAATGGAAAGCTGAAATACATTTTAAAAATCATATTTTTTACGAAAGGAGATCCAGAATACAAGTTTGCATGAAATGGGTAATTTTTATCAGAATATTATATTCCCGAATGACTTTTTCAAATGTTTAACCACATTAGCAGGTTTTGGGATACATCAACATTCGTCATGAATAATACTCTCTAAAAAATGAATTAAAGTAAAAGTAGAAAAGTTTCCTGAATTTCATAACCTCCTGAAACATACATGAACATGTTTTTATCACTCAATTGCTTCATAGACCTGGAGCTATCGACAGTTCGGAAGGTCATGATAGTTTGCCGTTCGTAATGACTGTTTTTTTGATAAGTCATATGCGGTGATTTATTATGTCTTTAGGTATACGACTTGGATGTCTCCTATTACACGGTCAAAAATTGCATAAACTCAAAACAGATGAATCTGTATACATCTAGACTTTTTTCTGCGAAAGGCTTCAACAAATCGCTCTCCTACGTCTGCAATTTCTTCATGACTAGCTTCTTCATCATTAAAAGTTCGCACGATGCCTTGCAAGTCATCTCTATTATTAAGCATATTGATCGCATTAACCTTTCCTGTGGAAAAAACCGCTAAGATTATGTCGCAACCGCTAATGGCGTGTGCAAATAATATTGTTTCTTTACAGTTTTTTAAAAAAGTTGAGGATTGTAAATTTCCGGAACTGTAAATCCTTTTGTTGGAATTACCCTGTTTCTCTTTTAAAAATGTATTGCCTTTGTCAGAGGGAGAAAAAGCAATAAAAAGGACTAGCTGCGACAACAGTATATAGATTGATGTTTTTTAACAAATTTGTTGGTAAAGCGAACAATACTGTACTGTTATCCCACCAACTTATCAACTATGACAACAAATGAACCAGTTCCCGAATCTGTTTTAACGTTAATTTCTTGTTCATGCAAATTAGGGTGCGAAAACAGGTGCAGTTGCACAAGAGCAGGCTTACCTTGCCCCACAAAGTGTTACCATTGCCACGGACAAGCATGCATGAATGTCGAATATATGGAAGACGGCGAAGATTAATTAACGCAAATAATCTTCTGATAATTATTGGATTAATCCTAGAGAGGACACCACGTAAAAAAACGCTCCAAGTACTTTACCTCTGGCATGGCGTGGAAACAAGTACACAATATACAATATTCTCGCTTATTTAAAAATTGCGTTATATTATAGGGACGGGAGGGTGGAAGCGTACATTTATTATAATTTTAAGTGTAGTGGAGAATTATCGTGTCAACTGGAACCAGTACAGTACTAATAATTTTAGGAAAAAAGTGTACATACGTCTTTCATAGAAAATTTTGTATATAGATATTTTTATCAAGAAGTGTACCGTTCCCGAGATAATCTAGAAAACCGCAAAATGGGAGTGGAAACGGCGTTCCAGGGAACGAAGCACACCGTTTAGGGGTGGGACATTTTCGGTTTAATAACACATATGCTCTCCTCATTATTTCTACCAATTTCTGAAACTTTATGAAACTTGTCTGATATATTACAATTTTAACTGTTATATTATGAACTACAAGTAAAGAATATAAGTCAGATAAAAATTTAAAAAATAGCAGTGCCCCCCAGGATTAATAAGATAAGATGAGATAAGATATTTATTCACCAATAGATGATACATAAATGTACATTTGGTAAGTCCTTAATTAGGTAAGCATAAAAATATAGTTTTTAGTCAATAAAATTGTGAGAACAAACAAAACTTGGTAAAAATTATGTTAAACAATTTCAAACGTACAGATTAAGAATATTTTAAAAGCAAAACAAAACACTTGTAAAGAGTATCCAAAAAGAACACACAAAGTTCCACACATTAAAACGATTTAAAAGCAAAAACCAATAGGATTAGACACATTAAAAAACAATTTAGAACATACAAAATAAATATAAATCTAGAGAAAGACAATAATAGAGGATTTATTTATCTATTTAAAAACTCATCTACAGTGTAGAATCCTCCTTTTTTAAGTAATATTGAAATTTCCACTTTGAATTTTTTGAAACATAAATCCTTGAGTTCTTTAGATAGACTATTGTATAGCATTATACAGTTATAAAAAGGAGAGTCCTCAAAAGCTTTCGTTTTGTGTGGAGGGATTTCAAGTAAATGCCTATGCCGAGTCTCATAGCTATGTATTTCAGACATAGATTTGAAACATTGAATATTTATTTTGGCATATGTTAGACATTTATATATATATATATATATATACATGGTGCAGTAAAAATGTTCTTTTCACTCTATATTTCATATTAACTAATAATCGTATGATCCTTTTTTGGAGTATAAATACCCGCTTAAAACTAGATGCTTTATTCCAAACATGTATATTGCATGATATATAACTATAAGCCATTGAGTAGTAAATATCCAATAAACCCATCTCGTTTAGAGTGTCCCTCATCTGTAGTATGGCGTAGTATGCAATTTTTAATTTATTGCAAACGTGTTCAATCTGATTTTCCCATGTTAAATTACAATCGATATGGATTCCCAAGAATTTTGTTGTATTGGACACAGTAATATTATCAATGATCATTGGTCTCCTCAGATTAAATTGTATATAGACAGTTTTAGACTCATTTAAAATAAGTTTATTACGATGACACCATGAGGTCATGTCCTCTTGTACGGATCTTATTTTGTGTTTTAAACTATCACTATTTTCACCATATAAGGTAACTGTTGTATCATCGGCATATATGGTGGTGAAGCCATCTTTTATATGATTTGGAAGATCATTTATATACAGTAAGAACAATAGTGGACCTAACACCGACCCTTGGGGTACACCTAGTTTCACATCAAACACTTCTGATACTGCATTGTTATATTTTACTTTTAGTTTTCTCTCCTGCATATAGCATCTAACCCAATTTAATATAGGACCTCTTATCCCTATATTTTCCAGTTTCGTCACCAAAATATCAACATTTACAGTATCAAAGGCCTTTAATAAATCGAATAACATCGTTACGACATAAAAACCTTCATCCAATTTTTTATATACATGATTTAAACATTGTGTAGATGCGGTTTCAGTTGAATGACCAGGCCTAAAACCGTGTTGATAACTTGTTAGGATGTTATATTTTTCAAGAAAGGATAGCAATCTATTTGCTACTACTTTCTCAATCAACTTTGATAAACTGCTAAGCAGCGATATTTGTCGATAATTGTCTATATCATCTATGCTACCTTTTTTGTGAATAGGGATTATCAATGCTGTTTTAAGACTATCAGGGAATATACCAAGGGTTAGAGATAGATTTATGAGATAAACTAGAGGCTCAGTTATATTATTGATTATGCTCTTTAGTACTCTATCTGTTAACCCATCGCAACCTGACGAGTTTTTATTTTTGAGTTCTTTAACGACATCTAGAATTTCGTTTTCTGTTACGAGCGTCACAAACATTGAATTTTGGTTGCAATTTGATACGGTACATGGTAGAGATAAATTATAAGAGAAATTACGGTTTATAGCATCAACAGCAACAGTAGAGAAATATTCAGCAAATGAGTTGGCTACATCTTTGTTATCACTAATTTTATGACCGTTTATGTTGAGATATATTTCTTTAGTTTTACTTTTGTCTTTTCCTAATCTTTTATTTATAATATTCCAAGTTTCTTTCTGTTTGTTTTGGGATTTGTTTATTTTGTTTGAATAGTAATATTATTTAGTAATTTTAATATTTCTTTTATACTTATTTTTTCTTTCACGATACAAATAGGAGTTTGCCTGCGGGTCGGTTTTCATTTCAATGAATAGTTTTTTTAGATTTTTACTTTCACATATTAGCTCCTTTGTTATCCATTCACTACTATTTACTTTATTTTTATTTTTAAATATTTTAGTAGTAGTAGGACAACTTATCTCGAAGCACCAAAGAATATTTTCAACAAACAAATTAAAAGCTGCATTAAACTCTAAATCGCACATTTCATTCCAATTTGTGGATCGTAAATGATGATTAAATTCATTTAAATTAACATCATTTATAATTCTTGCGAAAATCACTTCGTTACCACTGGATTTATCAAATTGCTTAATACTTAGAGTACATGTTAATATAAGGGCATAGTGGTCGCCCAGGGTTGGGTCAGTGACATTCACTACATATGCTTCCTGGGGGAGATTTGTTATCATATAGTCGATACATGATGAACTTATATGTCCATTTACATCTTTAAATACTCTAGTGGGTACATTTACAGTGAATTTAAAACCATAGGCTTGTAATAGGTCACACAAATATATTTTTCCTGGTTGGCTCTCTAAGTAGTTAATATTAAAGTCTCCACACAAAACAATATGTTCAAATTTTTTTGTTATTGTATTCAAAGCTTCAGCTAAATTGTTTAGAAAGATGTGGACATCTCCTTTTGGAGGTCTATAAATATTAATTATTACAATTTTTTGTTTCATATCACTAGTGCAAATGGAAACTCCAGACATCTCAACTTGACATTCAATAGATAGTAATTTAAGTTTAGTAGAAATTATATTATTTTTAACATAAATTGAGGATCCACCTGTGTATATGTGAAAAATAAGATACTAATGTATAATTTGGAAAAGAGATATTTTCTATGTCATTATGTAATAGCCAATGTTCAGTTAGACATAGTATGTCTACGTTATGTTCCTTCACAAATATTTCAATTTCATTGATTTTATTTGTAATGCATTAAACATTTACATGAACTATTTTAAACTTGCACACTAAACTTGAGACATTTGTGATAGGCGGGGATATAAAAAATGTTCTCTACTTGGTACAATTTCGTTTGAACTCACAGAAAAAGCTGCAGGAGTGATTTGCAGAGCAGCTAACAGGCTGTCATCCACACTATTTAATATTGGAATAGGCAATAGTTCTTCTGAACCGAGCTGAGAGGAAATTGCCGTATTTCCACTATGAGGCACATGATCAATAAAAATTAATGATTCCTCATTAAGATCACTGATTGTGATAAACTTCAGATTTTTGTTACTAGACTTATATAATAGTACTTTGTTCACTATATTAGAAGCAGCTGCTCGTCTATTCCATTTTGTTGATTTTCCATTGCTTACATCAACAAATTTAAAACAACCCTCAGTATAACTATCAAATTTATCTAGAAATTCCTTCATTTTTGCATTAAATTTAAATACATGCTTATCTCTCATGTAATGTTTTTTATAATACGGGATCGATGCGAACAATACGTTAGTATGTGTACATAGTTTAAATTTTTTACACATATAACTGAAAGACGGTGTTTTCTTTTTTAAGAATGTCATTTAAACCACCTGTTATGATAACATAATCTTGCAAGGTAAAATTTTTAGCCAGCATTTCAATATTTTCAATTACTTGATGTAAGGAGGCACCTGGTTTCTTAATTGAAATGATGTCATACATATTTGGGTTTAGTAACGCCCTGATTTGCCAGTTTAAGTCATTTTCATCAGCTAGCAATAGAATTTGTTTCTTTATTGGTTTTTTAGAATTTTCATCTATAATATTTTCCTTGATGGTTGAGAGCCTTTCTGTGTCATCACCTTGTATAGTGTTTGTACTGCTTAGATTACTAAAATCCTGGTTTCTATCTCCTTTACTTTATATTTCCCTGTTTTGCATTATTTCTTCAGTTACTGTAGGCATATCAGTTTGAATACCAGCGTTTTTGTCAACGATTTTGCTGGTCTGAATTCCAATTGATATTGACTCTGTGTGTTCTTCGGTATCAACCCTTTTTTTCATACAAGAAATGTAGTCGTTTAACTCCTGGATTATTTGTTTTTGTTTTTGTATTAGCTCACTCATCTCCTCTTCCCTTAATATGGCTTCTTCTAAGAAAACCTTATTTTCGGCTTTCATTTTTTCTATGTAACTATTTTTTATTACACTGTCCTCGGTCAATTCGTGTACAGTTTTTTCTAACAGATCTTTTTCATCGTCTGATTCACTAGCATAATCATCACAACACACCAATTTATTAGCTTTAATCAAACGTAGTCTGTTTTTAAATCTCGGTAAACAACATTTATGGTATACACCATAGCATTTAACACATATATAGTGTATAAATTGTTTGCTTGCACAGCACTTGAAATTAATAACATTGGAGCGCTCTGGAATACCGAGTTTACCGGGAGACATACTTCACATTTACTTTTCGTATTGCTAATACTGCTAATAATTAGCTACGTCATAGAAAAATATGTATTAAAACTACATTGCTCGATTACAGTTAGATACGTTTTTACGATATTAAAAGTGGTTTTTTAATAATGCAAGAAAAAAATGCCGTCCGCGCACACAAGATATTTTAATGTGGCCGTTAACGCTCGATGCTAAATGCATTTAGTTCCGCCAAATCTCTTTTGTACCACATATTTCGCAATTATCTTGCATGTCTAATATTGCTGTTATAGAGCTCGGTGATCTTTATTCCCCATTAGAATATTTTATACATTTTATTTACATTTATTTACAGTGATTTTCGCACCACTTTAGAGGTAAAATGCTCGGCTTTTTTTTTGCATGGTTTCCCCTGGAGCCCTAATCCATGTCGGATCTTAAATTAGTCAATATTTGCGACTTCTTCGGTATCTGACACGTTATTGTCCAATGACAAATCGTTGCCATTACTTTCATTCTGATAAGATTCTACGTCGTCCATTTCCTCATTCATAGCAATTATAGGTGCGGAGTGACCGTGAAAATGTCCACAAGCTGTTGAACAATTCAGTCCTACTTTCCTACGGCTACATTTTCCTGCACAACACTTCGTACACTTACAAAAAATTTAATTTAACAATATATCTGGTCCTGGTGGTAATTGCGTTTGTACTGACTGCAAAATATCATTCTTCCTAATCTAGCCCCACTGCTCAGGATCAGTGTATTTTCCCAGCCATGTTTGAATGTCACAACAATGCTGTCCAATATAACAAAAATATTTAAAATAAATGCATTTTTCACTTATTTTGCGTCATATCTCCAAAACGTTTAGGCGTACGAAAAAAATATATAGGACCTTTAAGGTAGAGAATTTACAGATGTATAATTTTTATAATAGGTGTTGTTCCCGTTTTGGGCCATAAACACTGAGTTAATGTTAAACGCGAATCCGCGATTTCCGCGACCTTCACGAATTTGGATATCTTTGAATTTGGTGTATCTTGGCGTAACTACCAAGTGTTATTCAAGACGTCCAAATAGACACAATAAAAAAAAATTTCATAGAGCACGAATTTGGCAGCAAAAGTCTAAAACGCCTGGATTAGAAACGGAAAACGTACGACTTATTTTTGAACGTGTTAACATACAGTGTATGCAGTGTGTCTCACTTTCCACCACTATATCCCAATATCTCGACCATTTTTTGATCGATTTAGATAAAATTTGGTATACTTCTTGTGTTTCAGATTGTGATTACGTTATTTAATTTTTTTTTTTTCGAAATTAAATACGCCTACTACGATCGAAAGGAATTGGCAAACATTAGGAATTTATATTAGCGATTGGGATAGGATTTTTGAGTTATTTATTGTCAGATATTTACAAAACTTGGTAGTCGTGTAATAATGACGCTAATTAAACATTAGGACACAGAAATATCAAATAATAAAACTTTTATTTTTGTAAAGTCATTGTAACTTATAAAACACTTAAAATTATTACTTAAACAAAAATATAATTTTCAAAAGTAAATATTAAATATAATTATTCTTCACTAGTCCTTCATCAATTCTGATACATTTTTCAATTATCTTCTTATTATTTTTAACAACTTTTCATAATTCTTCAACTGTTACTTCATTACACGCTTCTCTAATTCTGTCACATAGTTCCGCTCTATTTCGTGGCCTATTTCTAGAGACTTTATTTTTTATGGTACCTCAAAAATAAAAATCCATAGGGGTGTTGTCCGGTGATCTAGGTGGCCACGCAATTAAAGGACTATTATTTCTTCCAATCCAATGCATAGGGAAGTTGTTGTTCAGCCAATTTTGAACTATTGTCACGACTGACATACGGCGGTTCCACCATGTGTCACGACTGCGCGACGGGGGTTAGCAGGACGTCCACGGATATCGCCAGCATCACCCTGTATAGGGTAAGTGCCGACGATAGCCATGGCTAAAGTCACTTTACTCGCTTGGCATGTCGAGAGGGTAAATTACGTTACTAAGTGAACACTCAAATAAAACATAGTGGTAACATAACAGATTGAACATTTATTATAATAGAATAAAACCAAACAATGAAATGAACATAATAAAATATACTACTTACATTGTACCACATCTAGCCACCCTGAGGCATGGCCTCTGGGAGGGAGTTGCCCCACGCACCACCTAGGTCTGCTTCTCTAAAAACCCAAACGACAACTAACTAACTCATTTACTTTTTTCCATTTCGTTTCCCGGTACTTGCACTCTCAGCATTTCTGCAACTAGCGTGCCGTGTGCACCCGTTGCTGAGTTTGCTGGATTTCCACGGCACATTGTAACAAGCAACCTGGTTTACTTTAAGATATCGGATTAAATTAATTTTGTAACTAAATCGTTTCCTGAGTAAAATCATATACCGGGTGGTCCAATAATTGTCTAGGTACTGCGTGACACTATTACTGCATTATGAATGCAAGTCCCATCTAGTTGGAGATAGAGGTTTTGTTGTACGGCTAAAGGTAAATTTAGCGGCATTTCGAAATTCATGTGTTAAAGAATGTAGGACTCTCACATTATTTAAAGTGCCATCAAAGAAAAATGATCCAATCAAGGTCTCATTTAAAATTCCACACTAGACATTTACTTTTTTGGAGTATTGCCGTTTACAATTTATAACCCAGTGTAAGTTTACCGTTGATCAATACCTTGAGTCTTGCGATGAGACCTCTCCATTTGTTGTAAAAGTGGTCTCATCACTGAAAATAGTTTTTTTCAAAAAAAAAAATGTGTAATTTAAAAGCAAACCCTATGCCCAGAAATAATATTCCAATCTCCTTTCTGCGTCTCCTTCTTCCATAATGTGTAAAAAATTGAGCTTATATGGTTTTAAATTATGACGTTTAAGGCACCTCCAAATTTTATTTCTGTCTACATTCAAGTTTAGAGATGAATTTCTGACAGTAACACGTGGTTCAACATTAACAGCATCTGATATTACTTGATCGAATGGACGATCGGCAACGTTGTATTTTTTGGCTCTACGTTTGTATACATCTCCAGTTCTATTAAATATTCTATTAATTGAACCAACCGTGGTGTAATGAATCTGCGGGCGTTCTGCATGTCTCAAATTGAGGCTACTGGCTACATCTTGATAAAAGTACACGCTGTCACCAACAATAATTCTTATTATTTCAATTTTGTCAGCAATACTTAGTTGATGCAATTGTCAAATCCATTCCAAAGCACTCCATGTTAACAAAGATTGGTATGCCGAGTTCTAAGTATTTCAAAAAATAGCTACCAATTTTCAAATATTCATTTCACAATAGTGTTTTGGATAAAAAGTATGTCCTAATGCTTAATTAGGGTCATTATTACACTACTACTAAGTTATGTAAATATCCGACTATAAATAAGTCGAATAGTAGTGTGATTATTATTGAAATCTTAGATATGATTTTCTTTGTAAAGGAATGAATATTCTTTAACGAAATTTGGTATACAGGGGTCTTAGGTCGTGTCGAACAAGATTCTGCAAAAACAAAAACCCTATCTCAGTCTCTAATATAAATTCCTATTTTTTGCCAATTTCTTTTGATCATAGTAGGCGTATTTAATTTCGAAAAAAAAAATTAAATAACCTTTCAATCACAATCTGAAACACAAGAAGTACACCAAATTTGATCTAAATCGATCAACAAATGGCTGAGATATTGGGGTGTAGTGGTTAAAAGTGAGACACACTGTATATGATGATGATAAATAAAATTTTATTTTATTTTTAATATCCATTGTTGATTTAAATCTTTCTTCTTTCAATCAGACTTTTCAGAATTTTTAAAGTTATACCTCTAGTAATATTACAAAACTATGTTTACAAAGATGAAATATATATACAGGCTGTCCATTTTATCAGGGCCCGCGAGAATATCTCACTTAATATCGGTCGTACAAAAGAAAAAAAAAATTGCGAAAATTGTGCCGATTTATATAACCTACAAAATGGTTTAAAGACATTTGAAATCCATGGCCTAGTTTAAGAGTTATGGCGGAAAATATCGAAAATGCGGAAAACGTCTAGGTCAAATATCTCCGTTATTTGAAGAAGAGATACGAGAAAAATTCTAAAGCAAAAATTTTTTGCAAACGAGGTTTTATCTAATTTTTTTCAAAATAGCTGTATTTTGAGATTTACTCTTTAAGCTGTTAAAAAATATATTTTGAAACGGGCGGGAAATGACGCCATTAAATAGAGTATTTTCCTCCCTTTTCAACGATATATCACATGCCATATTTATTCATTGGTACTACATTAGTAATTATAATAACATTTTTTAAAACCAATAAACTTTTTCTTAACAA
Source organism: Leptura quadrifasciata (assembly GCA_963675555.1). NCBI lineage: Eukaryota > Metazoa > Arthropoda > Insecta > Coleoptera > Cerambycidae > Leptura > Leptura quadrifasciata. The sequence goes on along the minus strand of OY776674.1, from coordinate 54,607,724 downwards.
GCATTATACTTGCTGTGGAGAAGTATGATTAAATGATAAAATAATTCAATAAGTTGTTCAAATCTTTGCTATAATAAAACATTGAAATAATTAAGAAGAATAAAGTAAATTCAGGTAACAAAACAAATTAATAATAAAAAGAATATAGCACACAGAACATTAATATTTATCTAATCCTCAAAATAATTTTTAAGATATCATATCAAGTGTTCAAAGTGTCCACCGCGATTTCTTATGCACAATCGAGCGCGGCGAGGTACTGCATTTAAAACATTACTCAGCATTTCGGAGGTAACTGTAATACATGCCTGTTGAATTCGAGCTTTTAGGTCCTCTACATTTTGCGGTGTCGTCAAAAACACCTTATCTTTAATATACAACCATAGGAAAAAATCCATTGGTGTTATATCTGAAGAACGAGAGTGCTATCGAATAAATCCATTGGTACCTATCCAATGTTGAGGCAAAATTTCGTCTAAATAATCCAGGCAAATCTGGGAATTGTGGGGAGGAGCTCCATATTGTTGAAAATATTGAAAGTTGTGTCGATTCTCTAAAGGTAGGTCATCTAAGAGTTCATTAAATTCATTTCTCAAAAAGTTTAGGTACCTTTGACCACTGAAGTGACCATCATAAAAATAAGGACCTATTAAATTGGTGCCTAAAGTACCTATCCACACATTTATTGAAAAACGATTTTGGAACCCAGTCGGTCTATGCCAGTGTGTATTTTCAGAAGTCCATTTGTGATAAATATTGTGATTAAAAAATCCATTATTGGAAAAATTTGCCTAGTCAGAGCAAAGTATTTTACTACATATTAATGGATGGGCACACTTCTTTTCCAACAGCCACCTACAAAAAGTCGTCCTCCTTGGTTTGTCCCCCGCTTGTAAATTGTGACCTTTTTTGGCTTTATAACACCGGCAACCTTTTTTTTTTAAATATTTTTCTAGCACTTGTTTTATTTATATGACAAGCAATTTGAATTTCTCTTAATGATGTTTCCAAATTTTCTGTATTTTTATTTCTTACATAATTAATAACTCGGTTTACCTTATTTACAATATCAGTAACACTGTTCAACCTTGTCTTCTTCTTTGAAAATGAACCATTATTTTTCAGTTTCGCAGTTAATTTTCTGAATAGAGTTTTATTCAGCTGTAGTGCTTGTGGAAATCTGTTTCTATATTCTACTTGAGTTAATCCAGAGTTAAAATTGCATTGGCAATATGTAACGAACATATTATAACGAACAATATGAGTGAAAATCATTTTTGAAAATTTTAAATTCTTAAACGAGTGTGATTGAGTGAGAGTTTAAGTATTAACTGAGATGATCTGTCAAAAAATTATATTGTCAAGTTTGTTCATAGCCAACTATTTTAAAATAATTGAAATAATAGTGAAATCATGAAATAAAAACAAATGGATAATATATTTAAATTAATTTGTAAAGACATTTTAACTTTCTGAGCAAGGAGTGACGCTTTTATGGAGGACTTCTATACATTGGCATAACTTCGAATACTCTTTCCATAATTGCTCCATGTTGCTTTCTTGATTATTATTTTGTTTTTGTTACCATAATTTACTTTATTCTTCTTAATTGTGTTAATGTTTTATTATATCAAAGGTTTGAACAACTTATTGAATTATTTTATCGTTTTATTTAATCATAGTTCTCCACGGTAAGTATAATGTTTGTTAAAAAAAATTATTGGTTTTAAAAAACTGTTTTTATAATTACTAACGTAATACCAATGAATAAATATGGCATGTGATATATCGTTAAAAAGGGAGGAAAATACTATATTTAATGGCGCCACTTCCCGCCCGTTTCAAAATAATTTTCTTAACAGCCTGAAGAGTAAATCTCAAAATACAGCGGTTTGCGGTTTTGAAAAAAATTAGATAAAACCTTGTTGAAACACTCTGTTTTGCAAAAAAATTTTGCCTTAAAATTTTTTTCGTATCTCTTCAAATAACGGAGATATTTGGCCTAGACGTTTTCCGCATTTTCCATATTTTCCGCCATAACTCTTAAAGTAGGCCTTGGATTTCAAATGTCTTTAAACCATTTTGTAGGTTTATAAATCGGCACAATTTTCGTAAAAATATTTTTTTTTGTACGACCGATATTAAGTGAGATATTCTCGAGAGCCCTGATAAAATAGACAGCCTGTATAGGTTATAAAATAAATTGACATTATAATAAATAAAAGGAAAAATACAACAATTTCTTAAATAGTTCTGAATTTGTATCACTTACGCGCATGTATTTTGACATCAAAAATGCACACATACACTAACAGATTTCCTAGCAAATAAACAATATTTACACTTTTAACATGAGCCATACCGTCGAGTGCAGCGTTCTACACTTCTACGCAGACTAAATCTGGCAGAATTTAACCAGAGGAAACCACGACGTGACGCACATATCATTATCTAGAACAACTATTGGTGCCCCCAGGTGTATTTGCATGTTTTTCTTATTAATTTTACGAAACTTAATGAGATCTATGAAATTTATAAATCTGTTATATGATTAGCAATTTCATTGTTGTAGATTAGCCAAGAGTTATTATTAACTAATATTTAGTAATTAGTATTAATATTAGTGATTACTGATTAGCATTAATAAATAATGATGAAAATTGCAACATTATCGAAATCAAATAAAAATTGTTTTTAATTATAGTGCAACTATTACTGGAAGTATACTGTTTTTCTGTCCAATTTAAATGTTTACGCCAAACATTTTCAGCTGCTTTTGTTTTTTGTTTCTGTTTATATTGATATTCAATAGAAATCTTATTTTATCAGTCCTACAGTAGTCAGTTCTGCTTTGTTTTACATAAGTCATATCAATTATTGTTAGTTAAGTTTCCTATAGCTTTAAACAGAGCCAAGAATGTTTTCAAAAATTTCTGCTCATTCAAATATCAGATTTCCTTTTTCCTCCAGAGGACATCGAATTCATTAGTTAATTATGTATTTATTTGTGTATTTGAAGTGCCATTCTATAGGTAAATAAGACCAACTACAGAACAAGAGAATAAGAAAAGAGATACATGAACGACAAATGAGTTAAAAAAAAAAGATTTAAAAAAGTCGCAACGTACAGTAGTTATAAAAAGAAGTAACGCAAGAAATAAAACAAAAATTTAATAAAAACCCAAATGAATGTTTGACAATTTACGTGCCGGCGTACAGGGGTACATTTCAAAGTACACATACGTTTACGATTACTTGCGACGAACTGGGATGTATTCGCTGCGACATCGGCTTGAGAGGCAATTATTTCACCTGATAGGCGTATATTGCTTCCGTAAACCATTTCCGCTGAAGTGGTGCCTATACCCTGTTTGTTTCATTGCTGTGCGAACGCCCAGTGAAGTCTGCTAACCCAGTCTACATATTCATGGCATTTAATAGCTGCTTTCAATTATCTATGGAACCTTTGTACTAAACTGTTGGTAGCAGTATGATAAGCTGCAATACGAAAATCAGACATAGTTATTAGGCCCGTCGCATATTGAACCTAGCCTAGCATAGCGCAGTCCACGCTAAACCTAGCCGATTCCACGTCCACGTGGGAAGTGGAAGCACCGCATATTGAACCTATCTCAGTACGTACTTAACCCCGCACGTCTCCATGGCATCCCTTCAAATGCTTTTAGATTTGGAATCCGAGTCCGAAACTGAGAATCTAGTTTTTTTGTATACTTTATCTGGAAAAAGAAAAAAATTCTCAACTAGTCTGGATTACTTCTATGGTCTAAGAAAACATTCTCTTGAACAAGCTCAATTAACTTTTCTTCGCTCATATTTTTAATAAAAAATGTCAATGAAAAATGTTTTATCAAACAAAAAGTCACATCTGATCGACTCCTCACACGCGTGGAGTATAACACCGTGGGCTGGATTCAATATGCGCCATTTTTTGTTTTACTATGTATCACAGAATTCACCTACGCATGAGCGAGGGCTGCGCCTTAAGCTCGCCGCATATTGAATCCATCCCAGCACACGCTCACGCGTGGGTAAATTCTGTCATACCTAGGAAAGCAAGAAGTGGCGCACATTGAACCCTTCGTGGGTCGTGGATGTCGAGACTCGAATTTGTTTACATTGAGTCGATCAGATGTGACACTTTTTGTTTGATAGAACATTTTTCACTAACATTTTTTTTATTAAAAATATGAGAGAAGAAAAGTTAATTGAACTTGTTCGAGAGAATGTTTTGTTATACCACACAAATAATCCAGACAATATCAGGATTTTTCTCCCTTTCTTCCAGAAAAAAACTAGATTCTCAGTTTCGGACTCAGATTCTAAATCTAAAAGCATTTGAAGGGATGCCATGGAGAGGTGCAGGGCTGAGTCCGTACTGGACTGGATTCAATATACGGCGGGCTTTAAGCGTTTTAATTCCTTACATATCCATGATTCGAATTGCCTGCCCTGATCTGTGGTGATTACTGTAGGTACTCGAAAACGAGCAATCCATACATTAACAAGTGTTTCTGCCACTGTTTCCATGGTGATGTCTTCTAGAGGGGTGGCCCCAGACCATTTTGTGAAACGATCTACACACGTGAATATATATCTGTATCCTTTGCATTTCGGTAGGGGTCCCACTAGATCAATATGTACGTGTTGAAACTTTGGTGCCGGATCGTCATAATTACCTATCGGTGCAGAGACTCTTGTCACTTTATACTTTTGACACTGGATACACGCTCTGGTCCACTCCTTGCAATATTTTTGCATACATAACGTTGGCTTACCATTTTCTGTGTAGCTCAAATTCTGGGGTGAGATATCTATAATGTCTGTACTATAAATAAAACTGGTAGGAGAAATGCCGCCGGCGGAAATATAATGGCCAAGGAAATCTAAAGATGGCATGCCAAAGATGTATTTAGATGGCTTACTATTGATACTATAGTCTTCGAGCGTTTTAAAACAGTATGTAAATGGGGTAATTGTTCATTTTGATTTTTACTAGCAATCAAAATGTCGTCTAAATAAACAAAAATGAATGGTATCTTTAAGAACTTCATTCATAAATCTTTGGGAGGTTTGTCCAGCATTTCGGAATCCAAAAGGAATTCTAAGGAAATTAAAGAGACCGAAAAGGGTAGTTATTGCTGTTTTATAAACGTCCTCTTTTGCAACTAGGATCTAATGATAGGCACGGATCAGATCAACTTTTCAAAAAATTGTAGTACCTACCATGCAAATGAGAATTAAAATCATGGATGTGAGGCAACGGATATCGATCAGGAACAGTGACTGTGTTGAGCTGTCGACAATCGCCACAAGGTCGCCAATCGTCAGATTCTTTCTTAGCTACCATGTGAAGAAACTGACGGTGGTGATGGTTCACAAATACTCAACGATCTGTTGGAATTCATTTCTAGCAATGTCAAATTTAATGCAATCAAGCCTACGCGGGAGACAAAAAGGTAAATGTAACTCTGTCACTATATAGTGCTGAACAGAGTGTTTAACGGGTAATAAATAGTTGGGTGAACTGATTAAACCTGGGAATTGCAATAATAAGTCTGTGAATTTATTTCCCACTAAAAATAATTTAGGAGTAAGGGTGGGAGAATGGTCAATAGCACAGACAAAACAATTGATAGGGATGTTGTATCATCCACTGAACGTTTATGTTCCAAGTCTACCATTAAACCAAAATGTTTTAAAAAGTCAGCGTCAAGTATGGGAACAGGTATATCGGCTATATTACAAACAAAGTTAAAATTACGGCGTAACCCTAAGTTGACATTTTGCCGTAAGTAGAAATCACAAATCCGTTAGCTGTGGAGAGAATTAGATCTGAATTGTCCAATTTATGAAGCATCGTATCTCAGAAGTTCTAGCCAATATATGGAGCGTCGGGGTCACCAATTTATAGTGGTTGTACTATAAATAAAAAATAAATAAAAATATATACTAATACGTTGTTTCTTCAATCTATCTATCAGTATAGTAATTTTTGTTGCTTATACATCAAATTTTAATAATAATTCTTTTTTGTTTCTTCATCACCAAGTTAATGAAAAATATAGTTTTTAGTTGGTCATCAAGTGTATACGTTAGGTAGGCATGCTCCACAATAGCCCGTGTAAGGAAAGAAATACATTATGTTTAAAAATGTTTGTTACAAATTTACGAAATTTACAGCTTGATGTATCAATTGTAATTGTTTTAATAATTATCAATTTGATTTATTTATTTAACAACCTGTTGTTAATTATCAAGCTGGTCTTTAAATTTAATTTGAAGTTTATTGTGCGCAAGCTACTTATCTTCAAAATAAAATTGAATATATTATTTAACCAAACCACCAGGTTTGATATTTTTTCTGCTTTTGTTAAGGCGTTTAAGCCTTCAGTTTTGTATTAATTAATACAAGAATCGACTATACTAGAAGCTATTCTGAAATCTTTATATTCAAACTTCCTTTGGAGTCGAATGTTGCATTGTAAGTAAAAAAATTGCCAAAATTATTTAGACTGGAGGCTCTGAGACGATTACAATCTGGAGTGCAGTACCAGGACTTCCCACCTTCAACTACACTCAACTACAATTCAACTAGGAAATTGGTATTATATCCCCATTTATTTTTTAGTATTAAATTTCTTTTCGCTGATGTCATTTTCTTGATATAAAATTTCACCTAAAATTGTATTTAAATCAACATATATATTTTCTTTAAGACTTACCGTTAAATTTCAATTTTAACAAATTTCCTTTTTAAATTCGTGTTGTAAAATTTATTTATTTATATAATATATTCATCATTATTTTCTTTACCATAAATTTCAGTTTTGTTTATGGGAGACTGGTTTTATGGGAAAAAGAGACAAATCAACTAATTATTCACTATAGGTGGTGCCTAAATAACATAAATTTTTCATTATCTCCTGTTCCCAAATAAAAATTACTATACACGGTGGTGCGCCAGCTACGGGGGCCGTACGAGTAACGTAACGTTTGCTAGCCCGTTTTTAAAATTATTGAAGGCCTGCTATATATCCATCGACAAGGTAATAGGGGAATTTTTACTTTTCTTAGGGCCTTTTTGTAGTTCGTTTAGAGGTTGTTGCATAGCAGCAGCATCATATATGAAACGACAGTAGAAGTTTATCATACCTATGAAACGTCGTAACTGCTGTATGCTTTGAGGTTTTGCAAATTCTGGGATTGTTTGTATTTTTTCTGGAAAAGGTCCATCGGCATTCACGTAGTAACCTAGGAATTTTACTTCACTAGGGCCAAATAAGGACTTTCTTGGATTAATTACGATACCGTACTTGTTAAGTGTTTCAAAAACTAACCTTAGGTGTTGGTGTTAATGATGCTGTTGTTCGTTTTCTGAGGCTACCAGTGATATATAATATGTCTAAATGTGCGTAGCAAAAGTCTAGGTCTGCGTTGCGGAAACCGAATGGCATCGCCGTGAAAAGTCCAAATGGTGTTGTGACTGCTCTCTTCGGCACATCTTCGCGATGATATGCCCTAACTAGGTCAGTGGTTGAAAATATGGTCTTACTGGCCAGTGTATGTGCGTAATCCTCTATATGCGGCAAAGGATATCTATCTGGAATGGTTTGTGCGTTCAGAGGTCAATCATTTTCGCAGAGACGTAGATCCTCCTGTTCTTTTGGTACTATATGTAGTGTTGAGGCCCACTCGCTCTTCGAAGGTCGCACGATTCCAGTTTGTAACATTAACGGGAATTCGTCCTTTGCTGCTTTCAAACGAACCAGTGGCAGGTGTCGGGGTCTGCAGAATATTTGCGGACCAGGTGTCGATTCAATGTTTTGTGTTACACTCGGCCTCACTAGGCGAAGCATACCAGAGGGGCGAGTAATGTCGAGAAATTGTTGTTAACAACTGATGATAACTCGAGTTGCCATTACGGTTTTAATGGTAATCGTTTTACTCGTATATGTGCGGCCTGTTGCTGAGAAGGAAGTTAGACTGTCTATTAAGGGTGCGTTACCAAAGTGAAATAGTGCGTAAAATATTCTCATCTTATTTTACACCCTTCTTAAAAGCGAGCCAACAGAATTCCGAATTGATTTCATTATGTAAACTAGCAAACTAAGACAAGGACCTATTATATTTTATATTGTAATCCTATGTAAAATTGAGTTTCCAAAATTTTCTTTTCCTTGATTATTTAACGCGAACGTACCTGTCATCCGTCCCAAATCGCCATAAACAGTTTTATATTCTACAAAAGGACATAAATATTCAAAGAAAATATAATACGATGTAGTATAAAATAAAATAATATAAAAAAAGTGAAAAGTCTGCATAATATTTGCTCCTATTAAAGTTTAATATCGAATACGAATTTGTTAAATTTTGTGTAAAATAGTTGGGCGTTTTGCTACTAGAGGCAGCTTCATAGCGATGACATTCCTGACGTGTGTCAAAGCAGGGTCGGGCTCATAATTTTTCATTTTTAGTATTTGAAATAGCGTTTAAAACTTGGTTTAATTATTTCCTCATATTAATGTTAAGAAATAACATTGTCATTAAAAGTATTGCTGATTATATATTTTTGGAATTAATTACTTTTTATTTATTGAGAATGACAGTACTTTGATCTCTACCACAATATGAGAAAATCTGTACAAATAAAGTAATGGCTATTTATATATTCTTTTTATTTTTCCCTGTTTCTCTGAAGAAAAATAGTTAGTTACTATATTACGGTTGTACCTTTTATTAGAAAATACCATTACTATACATAGTGTACTGTAATTAAATCAAGGGACTAAGTGCATTTTTTATCACAGAGCGTGAAGAATCAATTACAGGAAGAATTAAAAAGCACTTTCGCTTTGTGGTATATTGGCACTAACTATTTAATTTTTTGCACTCCACAGTCTAACAGTGCGCTACTGCTATTGTAATAAACATTATCAAGGAGTAAAGTACAGATCGCTTTTGCTCCTCGAGGGACAGAACCCAGTTCTACCCTTTAGTCCTCGAAAAACATTGTTTTTGAGATGATAAATGCTCAAAGGTAATTTTTTTTATTTTCCATTGTGGTCCAGATTCTTATTAAGGGTGCACAGAAAAATTTCTACATGGCTCACTAATTTTCTCTTTATTAATTAAAATACACAAACATGAATAAAATGTGTACGTTTCCTGGTGTTCTAAATACCTACGTATTTATTGTTTAAACTATACTTGTATCAAATTATACCACAGCACTTATGTGTTTCTGATAGCTAAATTCGGTGATTTACTAATATTTGGTCTTCTATGCCAGCTAAATACGCGCAACCCACAATACCTCAAGATGTTATATGTGTCACCAAGGTTTTCTTTGCAATTGGTACATATAAACATAAAATTGTGTCGCGATTACAGTTGGTACGGCCCTGGACGCCGCCTAGACTAGTGTGGTTTTTTGTGTGATCGACAGGACGATGTAATTCGATTACTTACAAATTTACTCGGGAGCGTTTGCATGCACCAATCAGTATGCAAGCGCACCCTTAAACAACGGTTGCGAATGTCCACTAATAATTCGTAAAAACTCAAAAAGTCTGCACCAATAATCGCCCTGATTGAGATCCATTGCCAGAGTTCCGTAAAGGCAGGTTTTTCTACACCTTCGCCAGTCGCTGACGACGGCGACCGAGTAGCCGCGACCAATTCGTCAAGACATGAATTTTAACTTGAATGTTTTCCTACCTGCTACTGAGTAGTTACTACCAGCGAATGGTCGCCGTTCGTTGTTCGCGAATCGCCGCCCAACTCCGAGAGCAGTGCTGCGACTAATTCGTCGACGAATATAAATTAAAAATAATATTTTTAGCAGGTATGTTTGTAGTTTTTACTTGTCATACCTATATAAAATAAAATGATAGTACATGATTACTATATTATATTATAATATTATACATTGCATATTTCATTGGTGGGTACACTGACGAGCAGTTGAAAGTAAATATTTGTCATTATTTTATAATTGTGGCTTATTGACAGTTAGTGGTATGATATAATTTAGGTGTATACAGTACTATCTACACAGTAAAAACCATACTAAAAATAACTAATGAAAAAAAAATCGTTTAACGGAGTATATATAGAAAACTTGATTTTAGTCAACAAAATTCTAATTTCCAGCAGCAATAGCAGACGGTAACATAGATGATTAGATGATCACAAGGACGAGAAACACAATTGGCGCAGGATAGGAAAACGGGTTTGAGGAACTAGGTCGTGGCTACTCCCGGTCGCGGCTACTCGGTCGCAGTCGTCAGCGAGTGGCGAAGGTGATTTAGAAAACGACGGTTGATGCGCATCCGAGGAAAAACACACAAGTCGGCGCCAATGTCAAATAGATGCGAGATTTTTTGGATTAATGCATATTTTGCCGTTATTTGACATGCTCAAATTTAAAATTCATATCTTGTAAGATCAAGAATATATAGTGGCGAGAGAATCACACGGTATATAGATACCTATCAATTAAGATTGATCTACTGAGTTTCCCTCAAAATTAATTGTCAATAGTATGTAGTAAAAACTAAAGCCAGCTCTGTCCTTTCTTCTCTATATCTATGCAGCAAGGTGGAACGTGACATCTTTGAACGCTTTTTGCTTAATTTTTAAGCGGACTAAGGGCCGGTTTATCAATACAAGGTTAACACTTAACTATGTGATAAATGTTAAACGAAAAAATGGATATCTATTGTTTTGTTTGACATTTATCTTTTAGTTACAAGTTAACCTTGCATTGATAAACCGGCCCTAAATCGGTGTTGAGAATTATACCTTTTTCTAATTTATTATTATTTTCTTGCCACTTCTTATCACTTCTCTTTATCGATTCATTATTGAATATTTTCATGTAAATTATTATAGTAATTGCACTTTTGCATCATTTATAATTTTAATTGTTCTCTTGGAATGTGATTTTTTCGTTATTTCTTAGTTTCGCATTATTTGTATTACGTGAATGTATAAATTATTGTTGCATATTTTACTCACAAATATATTTATAGTTGTTTTCTTGTTATCATAATCATAAAAGTTGTTCCGTGTTTGCATATTTATCTGCATAATTTATACTTTGTAACATGTTTTTTTTTCAACCTAAGTCGTATAGAATGCCGAACTATTCTTAACTGGATAGAAAAAATTTAAATACCTTTAGAGTCTGATTTATTTCATGCTAAAGAATACTAACAATTTCTGGGAAGAAGATTCAATAAAGAAGTAGGTTATATCTGCTTTATTAATATGCTCGATTCCTTGTATTCAATTATTACATCTTTAAATCACTTTTATATCAATTGATCTTAAGAGGCCAGACGTCGTCGAGATGTTTGCGTATTTGCGATCACTCGGCTGTTTACGAAAATTAAGAAAAAATATTTTATCTGCTCCCACTATGATAAGTAGACTACTGTCACATTGCTTTCAAGCAGGTAAGTTGATTTTACCGGTAAAGGGCTAGTTGCTATTGACGACGGAAGAGTGAGTTACTTACCTCCCTTGGGAAAATAAGTGATTTTGAATCGTGCAAATCAAAAGATGTTGAACTTGAAATTTTATTAATCATTAACTAATATTTATAGTAATAGTACAATTATTACAATTAGTAACATTATTCACAAAATTTGGATAATGTCAAAAAAATACTTAGTATCACTGTCAAAATATATTGTTTAAGAAATGTAAAATCTGATTTTTTATTTCATGAACAGCAGGGGAGCAGATAAAACGTTATACACCACGCAGGAAGTAAGTTTCTACCAGTCTCGTACTCTGTTGCTAGCCCTCGCTACGCTCGGGTGCAAAATCGTCCTCGACTAGTAAAACCTACTTATCTCCTTTGTAGTGTAATATACTGTTATAGAAGATAAACAAAATAATAATTTATGTTTCTATTGATTTATTTTTGTTTTTTAAAAATTTTTTAAAAAATTTCTACGTAATTTATAAATACTGAAAATAAAAAAGCGAAGGTTTATTAATAAGCGAATTTCCGATAGTTTGAGGACCCGAAAAATATAGATTTACTATTTGATTTTCGATGTTTATAACTTTTTAACCTATTTGTTTTGGAGTCATCCAATATGGTATATTTTATTGATATAACATGCAAACTCTAAAGGTTTTCATGAAGGTGCAACTTGCTTTGCGTCCCTTATTACTGTATATCTCTTGTGATTATATGCATAAATATTTTGCCTGTATGTATATTTTATTGTTTTGGCAATACATGCATGAATATATATGATGCCATACTTTGTAAGTTTTTATTCTCATGTACTGGCCACTTGATGGCCAACTGAGAATTATATTTTTAGTTCAGTAACTAGGAGAAAAAATGCAACAAAAATTGTTATTCTTGAATTATAAATTATTGAATTGACTTTTGGAAAGATATCAAATCAAATCAAACTTTATTGACCACATTTACATTCAATAATAGTTTTAAAAATATTTATAATGCTTATTAAAATACACTTAGATATGAAGTATACCTGTGTGTAGATACAATTATAGTTTTTGCAAATATTCATTTAATATAATATGTCTATATTTGTCCTTAGATATATGTATTACATAATAATAGAATAATTAAGCAAACATGATTCCTGGGGCTGTCCATCACAGTCAAAATTGAAAAGAAAAAAAATAGATGTAGAATTTTAGAATTAAAATAACTTATTTATTTGATAGCAAATTTGAGATAATAGTCTTATTTGGTTGAATAAATGAGGTAATTTTTTTCTTGAATAAATTTATACTGTTTATTTGTTTTATATATAAATAATTGTAGAATTTAGGAGCAAAATAATTTATAAACATTTGTGTTTGTGTTTTGGTATTTACAGGAATGTTCGTATTTAAATTTACTTTAGCTCGAGTATATTGGGTGTGACATATTTGCTTATTATAAATCGATTTATATGTATAAGAAAACATGAGCACTGATTTTGCATATAATAATTATAAACTCAAAACGTTAAATTCATTATAAAGGAGATTTGTGGGATATTGCTTACTTTTTGACAAAATTTTAAAATTACCAAACGAAGTTTCCTATTTAAATTATTGATATGCTCTATCCATTTGAGGTTCTGATCAATAATTAATCCAAGGTAATTTATGTTTGTTACAGCTGCTATATCTTGTGTACATGTGTAATTATCTTGAAGGTTGTTAAGAATACAGTTATAATCATGTAAGTGAATTTTGTTTATGTTTGGAAGATATTTAACATATATACTGAAACTCATAAAATTGGTTTTGTCCATGTTACTTGTCAAAAGGTTTTCCGAAAGCCAATGTTGTAATTTTGAAAATTCTTGAATGGTATTTTTTTTACTTCATCCCAACTATCACCTTCCACTAAAAGAACAGTATCATCACCATAAGATACAATTTTACATTTAGTATTTAGAAGTAATAGCTTGTTAATATAAATTAAAAATAGTATTGGTCCCAGAACGGTTCCTTGAGGTATGCCATATTCCAATTTCTGTTTAAACGAGTTGATCATCGATTTAAACACATTGTCTTCTGTTCTGTAAGTAACTACGAAATAAGTTATTAGCTATTCCTCATATACCATAATCATACAGTTTGTCAATAAGCATATTGTGAGACACTGTATGAAATGCCTTAGCTAAATCAAGAAATACTGCGATTTGTTTTTTGTTGTTGTCAATGTTATTATATAATGTATCTGTAACCATAATACATCGCATCGTCAGTACTCATATTTTCTCTAAATCCGAACTGATAATTAGATAATACTTTATTATGATTTAAATGATTCATTAACCTTGATTTAAAACACATTTCTAATAATTTGCCAATGTTGTTTATTACACATATTGACCTGTAATTGCAAGACAAAGATTTTTTGCTTTTTTAGAGATGGGTGTCACAACATATAATTTTAATACATCAGGAAATATACCGTTTTCTAGACATAAATTAAAAATGTAAGTTAAAGGTGATGCTATGTCGTATTTTATAAGTTTAAGCATTTTAGAGGAAATTTTGTCATATCCAGGCGCTGCAGTATTTTTTAGCTTGTTTATGTTTTTAATTATCTCCTGTTGTGAAATTGGATTTAAAAATAAGCTACTGACAGATATTTTTCTCATTTTTAATATATTATTTAATTTGATTGTGCTCGCCATGTCTTTACCAATATTTAGAAAATAATTGTTGAAAATTTCAGAAGCTAAGTTTATATCATTTATTTTTTTCGTCGTTATGATCAATTTCAAAGTTACTATTATTTTCCCCCACATTCAATCCCATCTTTTATAGTGTCCCATAATTTTTCCATATTATTTTTGTTTTCAATTATTTTATTGCAATAATATTCTTTTTTTACTTTTTTTATTAAGTTATTTGTTGTATTTCTGTAATTTTTATATCTTTCTAAAAGTGCTTCGTTATTTTTGTTAAAACTTACCTTAAGTTTCAATTTATCTCTCGTCCGTATTGATTGTACTAAGCCGTTTGTTATCCAAGGTTTTATTTTTCTCTCAGAAGATTTTACTTCAATAATTTTAGTGGATTTTTCCAAATGATGCAAGAGATTGTTTAGAAAATAATCATATGCCCTGTTTACATCTTTTATTTCATATAGTTCATACCATGTATCATTTTTAATCAACTAGTTACAGAATCAAAAATATAGTTTTTAGTGGCTAGTACACGTTAGGTAGGAGTGAGTGTACGCCACGGTTAGTATAGATACGGTTGGATTAATGGGCGGGGACTGTGACGTTACAGTAGACCTTGGAACGCGCCATATTTGTATCGTTTGTTTGGTCACAGACACGGTTTATCAGATACTCTGTGGTTTGGTTGTGCATTGTGAACTTGTTTCTTTACTTTTGTGTATTCGGTGTATTTTAAAGACGCTTTAAAAAGACTATTATTAGGAAGTATTGTGGTTTTGTTTTGGGAAGTCGACTTGCTCTAATAAAAAGTAAGTACAAGTATTGTTGGTTCATTCTATATTTGTTGGTTATTTTTTTATTATTATTGTGTAGGTAAATATTGTTTTTTTAACAGTTATGCCTGGAACAAGGTGTGCCGTGGCTATATGTAACAATAGTTTACAAAAGACTAAGCAAGGAAATTTGGCTGTTTCTTATCATAAATTTCCAAAAGATGACAAACTATGATGTTTTAATAAAGACTTATTATTACTATTTTATTTAATTTTACATAATGCTAGATATATTTTTTTATTTTCATTGCTCAGATAGATATTCGCAGTCAGCAACGTTCGATTACCAAATTTTCACTCATTTCCTAATAGTTTTAATTAAAAATATCTTTAAATAAATTTAATATATCACCTAATATAAAGTTCATTCGTACGTGAGAATACTGTATATAACATTTTCCTTATACTTCTTCGTATTTTTGTGTGCTATGCTAATACCTAAAACCTTGGGGTAACATATATTTTGCTTTAAAATTATGATAAGATAGGACGATAGCTTACACGCTTTTGGGCTATGTTAAAATAAGAAATACAGACTTTTTGTGCAGTAACTTAAAATTTTTTTGTCCGATTCTAGTGCGTCCCTTTCTTATTAAATCAAATTTGTATAAAATAAATAATGCCTGTTTTTTTGTATTAAAATAAAATAATAATTGCAAGATATATAAGTGGAAGCAATAACGACTTAAGAGACTATTAATGGGGGAGAACGAGACAGCATTATATGCGAGCGTAAACGAGGTCTACTTTGACGTCAATGCACTAAACGTTTTCTGATTGGTAGGGGCGGGCATAATCCAACCGTATGTATAATAACCGTGAGTGTACGCTACATCCCACATTGATTTCTTTGTAGAAATTCAATTCTCTACTAGAACTTTACTACAATATTTTCACCACACCGGTATACCAGTTTGCGTCATATTCTTTGGTAGTACATCAATATACTTATTTCATTTTATTATTCTTTATTATAATGTACACATATAAAATTAAAGTATAATATGGATTGGTAATTGTAATTCAAATAAAAAAATATATACAACTTAGATAAATCATCATTATATTTGATTATTAAGAAAACACATAAAAAATATGTAGTTCTGAATAATAAATAGATTGTCTGTTTAACCTTGAAATCTTTTTTGTCTAGTTTTTAATTACAATTTTAAATATTTACTCGAAAATTGTTTCGAATAATTCTCATATTGTATTTCGGTTTATTTTATATTCTTTAATATAACTTGCAAATATTTATTCTGGTGCTTTCCC
This sequence comes from Leptura quadrifasciata, assembly GCA_963675555.1. Lineage (NCBI taxonomy): Eukaryota > Metazoa > Arthropoda > Insecta > Coleoptera > Cerambycidae > Leptura > Leptura quadrifasciata. Next base: position 54,591,409 of record OY776674.1, on the reverse strand, counting down.
TTATTTTCATGCGACTGCATGTAGTTCCTATAGCAGGTCACGGATGTTTTTGTTGAAAGAAATTCAACTTGCGACGAAAGTGGCAATAGGTACCAACAAAAAAAAGTCATGAATAAGGATGGTACTTTCAGCTCTGCTTGCTAGATTTAGGCAACAGCAGAGGTGTTTCCTGATTATTACTTCAAAATATACTATAATAAGGTTCACGTTATTTCTTTTGAAAATAGTGAAATCGAAAGGTTGAGATTCTCTAGTATACTTTATACGAGGATAATTGGAACTGGTCAGTATTAAAGCATAGGGCCGTGCGCACTGAACTTGATATTTTGTCCTATATATTTAGCAATGGTATCGAGATTCGAATGGTAGTTGAAACTGTGCAGGCGAGTCCGAGACTGGCAATGTAATCAGCCTGAATCAACCATCTACGACTGCACTGGTTTAAAGATAGTAAAACGGACAGGCCTACTAGCATAAAAAAAACTCGTAAATCGCTTCTCAATAGTCAAAGGTGGACTTCTGCTGTGCTGTTAATGTGCCAGTGCAGTGCGTAAATACCTGTTATAATATCAAGCGTAGGAGTTTAGTTAGTTATTGTTCATATTTATAAATATTTACTACTGTATAAAAGGTAAAGTATTTTAATTATTTACTAATTTACCATGACTTTCTGGAGAGCATTTGTAACAGAGGATAATATAATAACGCCCGAAAATCTTATTACTTCCTTATGACAAGCATTTCTATTTACCTCCGCCCATGTACAATAAAGAGATGCCGACTGTTTTTGCCGGTTTTTAGTTTTTATACGGTTTCAATTAAATTCGTTTACACTTTACCTAGTGTGGCCATTTTGATGTATACGTGGATTCAGGTCTGGATGCTAATATTCCCTCAATATCTATCAGTTTCTGCTTTAGGGACTTTTATGGAACGATACTCTCGCTGAACTGCAGGATGTTCTTATGGAAGGTTATGAATCGTGTTCTTCTCGGACGATATTCTGGTTATGTTATGCAGCTCCAAGTACCATGTGGAGGCGAGAAAGCAGATAGTTGACCATGTCATGGTAGAAAGAGTATATATGCGAATAACTATCTGATGAAACAAGTAATTGTTATTAAAGTGCCAAGATGTACCCTTCACTAATTAATTCTGTAATTTAGGAGAGTAAAAGTGCAACATTGTTCAGGCCTGTTATCTAATGATGGATGTTGCTAGATATTCAAACAGGTTCATTTGAATACCTTAGAAATGAACACAGTGCTTCCTCTCCTCTAACCCTGAAATATGCGTAGAAACAAGAAACTTCTCTTTTGACCTAAAGCGAAATGATTAAGTAATCATTTTCAAATCGAAGACAAAACACATCTTGGTTTTCATAATAACAGAATTCTGGATATAAGAGTAAGTAAAATTATGTGCCTTAGTGAAACATTGGTATAATTTCTAGTACAAAATAAAACATTTAATGGTGTGGAATTAATGAACAACGCTCATCATTTTAGAGGATTGTAGTGACAGAGATCTGTCTATACTACTAATGCTATCTTTTAATAAATTATATGTTCAAAAAGGTTATTTTTTGTCAACATAAAGTAATTATAGAACTAGTCACAGCTATAGCCAGACACACATTCAACGGCTTCTACTAAACACAACCGATGCAAGAACATCACAGTCACACGAATTTTAGTGTTTTATGCAACTCCATATGGATCCCATTTTCTCATTACTTAGTCACATTTTAGGTAATGTTGCAGCTACACAATTAAAACGTGGCTCTCAAGTCCCTTGCAACACTTAAAGGATGAAAGCATGAAATTTGCGTTGCAAGAAGGAAACGTTGTCTTTATTCACATAAAATGTATAATAATATAAATCATATAGTATAACTTCCGTTCTGTTATTGGTTATTATTGAAACCAGTTAGTTACGGTATGAGCAGTATGAACGGAACAATTGTCTTGTTGAAATATGAACTCATTATTAGGAAATAATTGTGACACAGAAGGGAGCATAATATTGTCTAAAATCCTAATATACGTTTCACTATTAAATCGTTCCTCAATATGCCACAAAACTCCAGGACCACGTGCCGATATCCAAGCCCACATATTGACGGAAAATCTAGCACTTTTATCATCGTTAGATCATTTCTCATCGAATCGAGTATTCGGAGGGCGGTAAACACGAATACGACCGCTGTGTGTTGACCGGAAAGTTTTTTCGTTTGTAAAGATTACATTGTTCCAAAAATTTACATCATGCGCTAAAAATTCAAGCGCAAATCCTACTCGAGCTTCTTTATTTTCAGCTTTAAATAAGTATTTATGTGCTGCTGCATGACAGCGTAGCTCCGATTCTCTTACTCGCCGGCGACCAGTACTACTCGATCCCACTGAACTCTATTACAGTAAATGGAACGCCATTATAGGCATATGCGCGTAAACAAAATGTGATAATCATGCGATTTAAAATGCACAGACAAGCGCCGACGCAGTAGGAAATTTAAGGTTAAAAATATGTCGGAGCTTGACTCAAACAGTTGTGCACGGAAGTTATGCGCTGACGCAAGTTTGTGTTTTATTTGTTTCTAAAGCGTAGGTCTTAAATTGAATGCGAATTACAGAGTCGGTCTTCGTGATTTTATCCTTTCGTTTGCGAAAAGTTGTGAGATATATTGGTTATTTTGTATATAATTTTGTGACTTATAAACAGTGTGTATCTTAATTAAGACAATAGGTGCGCACTTGTGGTACTGTTTTGTAAGAACCGGGACGAAATCCCGAGTTTGCTATATTTTAAGTAAGTATACCTGTTCACGCCTTATTTCTACTTATTAACTAGACATAATATTTTTAGGCAATGTACTATTTGTTGTTACAATGAATGAATGATTATATAGTTGGCGAATAATGTGTTGATAGTTAGATATATATGACAGATGTCCTGTATTTTGCAAGGGTAATAAATTGCAATTATTATTGTAAAAACCGCAGTATTATTACCGCATACAACCAAAAGATACAAAATTCAATTCAACATATGGTCCTTCGAGCCGGATATATCAGTGCAAGTCAAGAAAATATAGTCAAAACACGAAAATTTGCAAATCTTGAAAACGCTTGTCAGAAACGAAAACAGAACGACGAATAGCAGCCTAGGTCCTTAGCAGCGAGCAGTTACATACGAAGAATTGTGTAGCGGCAACATACGAAGAATTGTGTAAAGCTCAACGACTGGGTCTGGATAGTGTTAAGGCTAGTAAACTCATCATCAAACTGTAAGTTTGTTCCCAAAAACAAAATAATTCTTTTCATATTTCCAAAAGTTAAACAATTAGCTTCATATTTTGATAGCTTAACCAAGCATATTTGATTAATATAATAGCGATTATTTTAAATATGAGTCCTGCAAATTTAAAAAAGCTAATAAAAACGCGTGATATGCTAAAACAACGCCAAACTCGCTTTAAATGTCACTTGGATGCATTTTTGCACCCTACCGAGGACATACCACTTAATCAAGTGGAAAACGCTGATATATTAGAATTAGAAATGAGGTTAGATACGTTTCAAACTACATTTCAAGAGTTTGAAGATGTGCAAGCTTCAATCGAAGATCAAACAGAAAATGTAGAGGAGAATTGCCAGGAAAGAGAAACATTTGAAAAAATGTATTTTTCATTAACTGCTAAATGCAAACAGTTTATTCAAAATTATTATAAAGCTATAAACCCACCGGCTCTCGAAGCAGCGCATAGTACAAATAAGCCTGGCCACTCTGATAACGATGCTGTACCCCGTATGCAAAATATAAAATTGCCTGAAATTAAATTACCAAAATTTTCTGGAGCTTATGAAAATTGGCTAGAGTTTAGGGATACCTTTGACTCTTTAATTAATGTGAGTCCTTCTTTAACTGAGATTCAAAAATATCATTACTTGCGTGCAGCATTAGAAGGTGGTGCATCACAGGTAATACGCTCGTTGGAATTTTCGGCTTCTAATTATTCTGTAGCATGGGATACTTTATTAAACAGGTACAACAATGAAAATGTACTTGTACATAATCATGTTAAGGCAATTTTTGATATTCCAACTTTAAGTCACGAATCTTATTCAGAGCTAAGAAAAATGCTAGACATTCTTTCAAAACATCTCAGATCTTTGCAAACTCTCAAGCAGCCCATCGCGCATTGGGATACTCTTTTGATTTATATTTTAACTAATAAATTGGACAAAGCCACAGCGCGCGAATGGGAGGAGAGTAAGGTAAATGTTCCTCTCAAAAATAATAAAAATATATTACCTACTTTATATGACTTTAAAAGGTTTATAAAAAATAAAGCAGATTTGTTGGAAACTTTAAATTTAACCTCTGAAGTAAAACATAACAAAAAACAATACTATCGAGAATCTCGTACTACACATGCGTCTTATCAAGCCAATATATCTAATGCAAAAACAACATGCACTGTTTGCAAAGGTGAACATTATATCCAAATGTGTCCAGAATTTTTAAAACTTTCAATTAATGACAGAATTGAAAAGGCAAGAAAATTGAGGTTATGTCTAAATTGCCTGCGTGGTAATCATTTATCAAAGTATTGCTTTGCTGGACATTGTAAAAGGTGCAAAAGTAAACACAATACACTGCTTCATTTTGACGATAAAACATGCCCTAACGAAAGTAAAGCCGGTTGTAGCAATTCTAATGTACATGCAAATTCCAGTAGTGTTACTCAAGTCGTTCTTAATGAAAATAGTCAATCTCTTAATTATTCTGTAAATAATCAAGGAGAACATTCGACTATTTTATTGTCTACCGCATTAGTACAAGTAATGGATCAAATGGGGTGTCCACATATCTGTAGAGCTTTACTAGATTGTGCATCGCAATCACACTTATTTACTGAAGACTTATGCATGAGGTTAGGCTTAGAGAAAACCGCAATTAACCTTACAGTTATAGGAATCAATCAAGCGACGTCATACATAAACAAACAATGCAATGTTTCAATTGAGTCGATGTATAATTCCTTTAAAACTACTATTTCTTGTTTAGTTTTGCCTAAAATTAATGAATGTATGCCTAGCCAACCTATAAACATTTTGTCCCTTAATATTCCGAGTAATCTCAAACTTGCTGATCCTGATTTTTATAAATGCAACAAAATTGATATTCTCTTAGGGGCAGGAATATTTTATAACCTTTTATGTGTAGGACAAGTACATTTGGGTGCAAATCTTCCAATTATGCAAAAAACAGTTCTTGGTTGGGTTGTGTCAGGCCCAATTAGAACAAATAATGTTTCCAATCAAACCCATTGTAATCTTGTTTCCAATTCAGACTTGCAAGATAATTTGAAGAAATTTTGGGAAATCGAGGAACTTTCTATTGAAACTCCCCTGTCTACCGATGAAAGGATGTGTGAGGATATTTTCCTGCAAACTACAAAGCGTGATGAAAATGGGCGATTTATTGTTCAAATTCCTTTAAAGCATTCACCATCCTCCCTAGGAGATTCACAACAAATTGCTCTAAGTCGCTTACATTCTATAGAATCTAGACTAGGCAAAAATGCCCATTTAAAACAAATGTATGTGGATTTTATAAATGAATATCTTAACCTTGGTCATATGTCCAGAGCTTCAAATTTTGATCAGTCTGATCACTCTTATTTCTTACCACACCACGGTGTTCTTAACGAACAAAGTCAAACAACAAAACTCAGAGTAGTGTTTGATGCCTCAGCTCGTTCAGAGTCGGGTATATCTTTAAACAACTTGCAATATATAGGTCCAACTATTCAGGACGATTTGATTTCCATTCTATTGAGATTCAGACAACATTATGTAGTCATTTGTGCTGATTTGATAAAAATGTACCGACAGATATTGGTCGATCCGCAGCAGAGATCATTGCAAAAAATTCTTTGGCGACAACATCCATTCCAGGAGGTGCTTACCTATCAACTTAATACAGTTACATATGGTACAGCTTCAGCCCCTTGGTTAGCTGTAAGGTGTCTTAAACAGTTATCTGTAGAGAATGCAAATTCTTATCCTAAAGCGTCAAATACTATGGAACATGATTTTTATATGGACGATTTACTGTCTGGCTGTGAGACTGAGGAAGAGGCTATGCAACTATGTGATGAAATCTCTGTAATTCTCAAATCTGGATGTTTCCTTATGCAAAAGTGGGCGTCCAATAGTAGCAAAGTCTTACAACATGTAAAGGCTGCAAATCCTTCAGCAATTTTAAAACTTGGTGAAAACGGAAGTACAAAAACTTTAGGACTATACTGGTCTAGTTCCTCTGATACTCTGATGTATACCATTGGCTCACCAAGCTACAAATCCATCACAAAAAGATCTGTGCTTTCTGATATTGCACAAATTTTCGATCCGTTTGGTTTACTGGGCCCTTGTATCATTATTGGAAAAATCATTCTGCAAGAATTATGGATGCTGAAACTGAGTTGGGATGAAGCGTTGCCGTCCAATTTAAACACGAAATGGCGGAAATTCAGGCAACAACTCTTAGAATTAAATACATTGCAAATTCCTAGACTTGTATTATGTTCAGAAATAAAACGAGTAGAAATTCATGGGTTTGCTGATGCATCCTTGGTTGCATATGGTTCTTGTATTTATATCCGCAGTATAAGTCAATCTGATTTAATTCAAGTGAGCTTATTATGTTCCAAAACAAGAGTCGCTCCACTAAAGTCTCTTACCATACCAAGACTAGAGTTATGTGCGGCATTATTGCTTGCCCAATTAGTTAAAAAAGTGAAAAACTCAATGAATATATGTTTTGACGACTGTTTTCTCTGGAGTGATTCAACTGTATGTCTTTGTTGGATAAAAACTCAGCCAAATCTTCTGCAAACCTTTGTACAAAATAGGGTGGCTCAAATTCAAACCATTACAAATCCAGATGAATGGAACCATGTACGAACAAGTGACAATCCCGCTGATTTACTTTCAAGAGGTGTGTATCCTAATGATCTTCCAACAACCACAATTTGGTGGTCTGGCCCTACTTGGTTGAGCAAGCCTCAAAACGAATGGCCTCAGTCCACTTTTCATTTTCAAGGTGAGCTACCCGAGCTTAAAAAACAAAGTGTGTCTTTGCCTTTAATGAGACAAATGGAATCATTTCCAATGCATCACTTTTCTAGTTTGGCTCGGCTACAAAGAGTAACAGCAATGTGCGTAAGATTTATCTTTAACTGCAAGCAACAAAAATGTAATAGAAAGTTAGGCCCTCTAAGTGCAACCGAACTAAACAAAGCACTAATTTGTCTCGTAAAGATTTCCCAAAACGAAAGTTTTCCTGACGAGTTGTCGACACTTACTGGAAATAAGCCATTGCATAAGAAGTCATCACTACTTAGTCTAAACCCTTTTATAGATTCGAATGGTATTTTAAGAGTGGGAGGCAGATTACAAATGTCATCTTATGAATATGAGAAAAAATATCCAGCACTTCTCTCTAATAAACATCATTTTACAACACTTGTCTTTTTACATGAACACTTCCGTCTATATCATATTGGTCCACAACAATTACTTTACGCAGTGCGGGAACGCTATTGGCCTCTTTCAGGTAGAAATCTGGCTAGAAAAATCGTACATTCCTGCATAAGATGTTACCGAATTAATCCTGTGTCGAAGGCTCCAATTATGGGCGTATTACCTAAACCTAGGGTTTGTCCTGCACCAGCATTTACCACAACAGGTATTGACTACGCTGGGCCAATTTTGGTAAAGGATAAGAAAGGCCGGGGAGCTAAAACGTCTAAAGCATATATCAGTCTATTTGTTTGCTTCACTACAAAATCAGTGCATATCGAACTAGTAAGCGACCTAACCAAAGATTCCTTTATTGCAGCATTTAGACGTTTTACTTCACGCCGAGGCAAACCATCTGACGTATATACAGATAACGGTACCAATTTTGTAGGGGCAAAGGCAGAATTGACAGAGTTAGCTAGTTTCTTAATGCAAAATGAAACCGAATTACAAGAATCTTTGACAAATACGGGAGTAAATTGGCATTTTATTCCTGCTTTTTCTCCTCACATGGGTGGAATTTGGGAAGCCGGTATCAAAGCAGCTAAAGGACATTTAAGGAGAGTTTTGGCAAATGCACTGCTAACTTTCGAAGAATTGTACACGATTTTAACCGAGATAGAAGCTATTCTTAATTCGAGACCAATTACACCGATTTCTTCCGATCCCAACGATTACTCTGCATTAACTCCCTCACATTTTTTAATCGGGAGACCAATTAGTTCCTTGCCAGACCCAGATCTGAAAGACATTGCAATACCAAGACTTTCCCGATATCAACTACTGCAACAAATACAGCAACATTTCTGGGACAGATGGTCTAGGGAATTTATAGCCGAACTGCAATCACGAACAAAATGGAAGGTCAGTCAGACGTCTTTAGAAGTTGGCTCTTTAGTGGTGTTAAAGGATGACCATCTGCCCCCTCTAAAGTGGCATCTAGGAAGAGTTCTATCCCTACACCGAGGTCCAGATGGCATCGCTCGAGTGGCAAACGTACAAACAACCAGTGGTGTAGTGCGTCGATCCTTTTCAAAAATTTGTAAATTGCCAGTCGATTGTGAAAAGTGAAATAAATATTTGACTTTCAAGATACTGTAATAACCAGAGATGAGACCGTTGCATATGATAACAATTTATATATATTTATACGATTTACTGTTAGAATCTATCAATGTTATGTTTATTTTTGAAAGTTGACCCTTTCAAGGCGGGGGTCATGTTCACGCCTTATTTCTACTTATTAACTAGACATAATATTTTTAGGCAATGTACTATTTGTTGTTACAATGAATGAATGATTATATAGTTGGCGAATAATGTGTTGATAGTTAGATATATATGACAGATGTCCTGTATTTTGCAAGGGTAATAAATTGCAATTATTATTGTAAAAACCGCAGTATTATTACCGCATACAACCAAAAGATACAAAATTCAATTCAACAATACCTACTCAACTTTTGTCTGTTGTATTAAAATAAGCTACCATCTAAATATTGGCAAGACAGTCCGATTTTAAAATGAGTACTTTTGCCTACTTAAACACGAATTTTTATTAAAAATAGGCTGTATATACTTCCCGAGATATCAGGATGCAAAATATTGTAACCTCACATTTTTTCATTGCTGCGATTTTTTAATTTATTATTTGTGAATTGTTGAGTACCTAAATAGTATTAATATAAATACGTATTCAACATATTCGGGATAATAATATGATTCCAAGATCTTTTTGAAAACACATAACGTTATCATACTTTTTGTAAATTAATATTACAATTTTATGAAACAAGCAAGTTCAAACTGTGAAATATGAGTCCAGTCAGCTAACGTGGTAAAGTTGAAAATAGGAACACTCAAGTATATTACTAGTAAGTTAATAGAGTGCGGCAGCAAGGCATCTCAATTATTTGTGTATTATGCAAAATAAATAAGGAACACATTACCCTCCTTTGCTTAGCGCAGTCGGTTAAAAATAATGCAAATATGTGCCAAACGTTTATGGAAATACAAATAGAATGACAATGTTTGACATATAACAAAGCGTTTTGTGAATAAAAAGAGAATTTCCTGAAATTTTATAACTAATTTATATTTTTAATTATGTAATAATTTATTTAAAAATTTTGTTTTAATTTATATATTTTACTAGCGAGACATTTTGTAATATTCAAAAAACAAGTTCTGCTATTTTTAAGCAGAAGTTTCATTTATTAAAATTTTTAAATATTTTTTGCACACCATGGCAAGATACCACTGAAATCTATTATAACAGAACAGTTAAGGACGAGCGCAGCTCTGTCTTTATGGCATTGTACTGCGATACTAAATATAAAGCAAGAGGAGCCGCAGTTAGTGCTTGAATGGGTGACTTTCAGAGAAACGCAGCAATCTTGACTCACCTTCTAGCGGCTTGTATTTCAGTGTATTAAATGCTATTTAATTCTAGACGGGGATTGTGTAGTGGATATACCATCTTTGGGACGGTATGTAAAACAGTTAATCCCCTGACCATTAAATACTAGGCAAGTAAAAAAATCCCTACTCTTTGATAGAGGTTTGGCAAAATTTCCAGTTTGAGGGTAGCTTGTCTCCTGGTATTGATTCTTGCCCTTGGTGGCGGTAATAGCCCGATGTTAAAAAAAATCAAGGAAAATAAAGCAATAGAGCTCAGTGCAAAATACTTAATAAAAAGTAAGAAAATTGTTGCTTCCCTTGGTTCATGTTTACATTATATTTGTCAAAAGTACAGTACAAGATTTTATCAGATTTTCCACGTTTCAGACGAAGTATATTACGAATTTTACTTATTCAGTTACTTTGTCAGAAAAATTATTTAATGTAGCAAGTAAACATTTGGTATATGTACACTACTACCGGGAATGAAACCACATACTTTTAGTCAAAATATAAATGGACATTATACTTTAATTTTCTCTTGCAAATAGAGAAGGAAGTTTTACGTAAACACCTTTACATATTCTTTTACAATTCATTGTCTCATGAGTATGTCATATTTTTATAAACAAACGAGTAAAACAATCTATCACTTATATATCAAGGCATTTGACCTTAAACAAAAAAGCTAAGTTATCTTGAAATTCAAATAATAATACCACACCAAGTATTTGAAAATAGTTAATTATTACCTTTTCTTCATTTCATTTGTCAATTCAAACATATTTGTGAATATAAAATGCATGATTTTAGTTTTCAATAAAAATTCATTAGTACCTACTCATATATTTACTGATTGATCGTAGAAAAAAAGTATAGGTTTTTTTCAGGCCTCAATTTTAGCTTTTATTAATTTTAAAATCATATTTCGTCCCCAGAGATAGAAAATATATGACTGTTTTTTGTGAACTATATATTGAACTTATGATCATACATATTCGACATTTGCTACAAGAAATTGAAAATAAAATGATTGTTTTGGGAATAACGATAACTTTGATTTTTTTTATAACTATCAAGGCAAATAAATTGTTATATTTATTTATGCGATTTCTAAAAAAAGTTAAAAATATGAAACACGCAATAAAAATAAGGCCGGCCCTGACGTATTTCATAGTGCGATTGCGCGCTACTATGTGGCCGCCATACTTGCGCGATATTCAATTGTACGTAGAAATTTTTGTGGCATTGGCATTCCATTTACTGTAATAGAGTTCAGTGCTCGATCCAGGAAAATTAGTTTCTTCAGCAGCCTGAATCACTGAGTAAAATGGATTTTCTACTAAGGCATTTACCAATTGCAAATCTTGTTGTTGAGTTGATACCCTTCGTCGCCCTGATCCAGGATTTCTACTAATCGTACCATTTATTCTCCACTTTCTTAAAATGCTACACACCGAATTTTTGTCAATATTATAACGCAGTGCAATTTGTCTCATTGACCATCCATCTTCTGCTTTAGCTATAACTCCAGATTTAACTAAATCGTTTATATGAGGCATATTACTTTTTTACACACTTATCACAAAAGATCTTTTAGGTCGAAGTGAAGTAGGCTATTCGAAGCCAAACGACCCCATAAAACAATCTACAATCTACTTTGTGTCATCTTGTTCCATTCAAATCAAAATGGCTACTGTTTTGACTTAGAATTTCTGTTTACTTACTTACAATTTGATAATAGCGAAAAGCCACTTATATAATACTCATAGTCAACCCAACTAAAGATTTTATTAAAAATACTGACAAACCACATTCCATGTTTACTTAAAGCGACATCAACTTGTTTTTTCAAAGAGTATTGTAGGTATATTACTCCATTTTAATTTAGAAAACGGAAAAGTATACAATTATTTGTGAAATATTCTCTATCTTTTAAATGTCGACAAACACATGACACATATTTCCAATGTTAGGCATCCACATCTAAAATAAGCGACATTTAACATGTTTTCGCCACATCACTTTTGAGTCACGTTTTATGTGGGCAACCACTGTCGCTAATGAAGGCTGTGACGTGACAGACACGTCTCTCTACAATTATTAATGATATGATGTTTGTGTTGTGTACATCATGTTCATGTGTTTATCATGTAATAGTGTTCAGTAGACTATGTCTTTAACTCAAATATGGCGTTCGGATGAACGGTATTGGCAGACTAATCATACAGGTTAATGCTTGCTTCATTTACTACTATACTTAGTATGCGATACCGAGCGCATTAAATACGCATTGTCACATAAAATGGTCATCACCTAAAGGAAACGATATTATTTTGCTAATAGTAACTTTTTTTATTTAAGACAATAAAAACTTAAAATAGAAATAAATAGGACGAACTTATCGTTTTTACGATATGGTGTAAATATACAATATAAATACACGTAATAAATTTTCTCGTGACTGGAAGGGAAATCTGAAGGGAAAATTTGCATGCCTCTCGTATTACGGCTTTATATTATCTAGTATCCAATCCATATAGTACGCTATTCTTGTGTAAACTCCAGGATAGCCCTCTGTTCCGCAAAATTTGTGCCCAAAAGAAACGATGCCCTGTTGAACGTATCTGATTTCGTCATTTAAGTAAGATGCAACCTGCATAGGCCCACCGCTATCACCAGGGCAAGAGTCCTTTTTGCCTTTTCCCCCAGCACAAATTTGTTTATAAGATATCTCAACTCTACGTTCGTTTTTGTAAGTTTCTCTACACTGGGTAAGATTCATTACTGGTAAGTCGACTTTTTGAAGAATATCAGCGTTTTTACCTGAAAATAAATATTAATTATTAGTAGTTTAATTATGTGTTGCTTGAAGTTTTCGAACAAGCCAACCAATGTTTATTAACAGATTTTTTAAAGCTTTTCAATAGTTGGATCAAAGCAATAAATACTGTTTTTGAATAATTATTACTTAAAATAATAAATATGGAGCAGCAGCTGATCTAAGGGTAAGAATATAGTGGAACCTTGCATCAAGCATAACATCAATCTTTGACTCTGATTAAATATGCAGGCAACTGTATTCATTCATAGTGAGGCTTTGACTCAGGACTCTGAATTGAACAAAGTGGAGCATCACCTCGAACCTCGACTGAAGCTTCGACTCAAATAGCTAGACTCAAATATCGGCTACTCATCATTCAATTATTAATTTAAATATGTTTTGGTCGCCGCCCTGTCAATAAGTAATGTCATATTACATTACAGTCTAAATAGAGTAGCAAAAGGATATTTTCGTTTAAAAAATGTGAGGACACCCATGCGTTTTCGATTTCACTATTTGGTACCTATTTAGGAGAAATAGGGAATAGATTCAAAGGACCCCGCTAGAAACACGTCATTTGGGATCCCGGTGAAAATGGTTGAAACTGAGATATGTTGTAGTCAGACCTTCCTGATGAAAAGTTCAAATCGGACCAAGGCCCGAAAACCTTTTATTTTGGAGTTACAGCAAGGGCAAAAATTGAAAATTCATAAATTCTGGGATTTGGAATCCTGGTGAAAATGATCGAAATTAAGATATGTTCAGATTTTTCTGATGGAAAGTTCAAATGGGACCAAGGCTCGAAAACCTTTTATTTTGGATTTACACAGCGAGGGCAAAAGTCGAAAATTCGTAAATTCGTGAAAAATCTTAAACTATAATACATATTCATACATATTTATATATTTGTGTCCCACGACGAACTGCGGCGATCGATATCTCGAAAAGTAGACATCGGAAGGAAAATTTTGAAAACTTGGTGTAACTAATGTCGATGGGGGCAACTCGGCTAAAATATTTTCAAGATGGTGGCACTTCCGGTTATACCGGAAGTCGATACCAACTTGCTTATTTTAAATGGGACGCCCTATATATTATTACATTTTTGGATTGTACGCTAAATTCTAGGCCGATTTTGTGTATCCCGTCCTATACCTAGGTCTCTCCGTTTTTGAAATATTTCAATTTTTATGTCAAAAATTACGTTTGCGGTCCCTAAAAGAATCATCAATTTATCCTATAAGGAAGCCTTTATTATCTAATTTGGATTCGATTCTTTGTTGAAAAAGACCTACTTTAATAGAGTTTTTATAATATTTTGATAAGTATTAATAAAGAGTGTTCAAAAAATAAGAATAAAGATGAAATTGAGAAAACTGTCAAAAATCAATTTTTTCAGATGGAAACCCCCAATTTTTATAATGTTATCTTATTCGCCATTAAAAATAAGGGTAAGTTTGTATATGGATGTCTATTACGAAAATTTTTAGTTTTCGAGATATTCCCAATTCAATATTTCTATATGGGGATTTTGCTATGGATTTTAAGTTCAATTACTGTTAGTTGGCTATGACGGCGTTGAGTGCTAAACAAATGTATGTAGCTGTCACTTACCAATTGATAAGTATTAATTATCATGCTGGGGCGCTTAAATTATGCACACGAGGATTACTTAAATTTGTTTATAATCTATGGAGAATGTTACAAAGTTTTATCAAAATCATGTGAAATATTTGCTAATAGATATCCAGAGAAACAAAAACCGTCTCCAAACAGTATTTAATGAATAATGGAGAATTTCAAAAAATTTGGCACTGCAACAATTCATAAAATAATTAAACAAATGTAACTTAGATACAAAAGGTTCTTACATAAAATGCTAACAGTATAACTACTTATACTCAGGAAAATATTTTATTATATTAAGTATTCAAAGTGTCCACCCTGAACTTCCAAACATTTTTCGCACCTCTTGATTAGTTCGTCATGGGTGGCCGCTCTAATGGAACCTGGAGATAATCTTTCAAAAGCATTCCTTACTCTTGCCTGACAATCTTCCATTGTTGTGACTGGATTAAAATAAACCATATCTTTTATTGTTCCCTATATAAAATAGTCTAAGACAGACAAATCAGGAGAACGGGGAGGCCACAGAAAAGGTCCATTGTTAGCAATCCACTTATCGTAAAAAGTTTCTTCCAAGAAGTTGTTAACTATGAAGCTGCTGTGTGGTGGCGCGCCATCGTGTTGGTAAAATATTTGCCTATGTTCAGCTAGCGGTAAATTGTTCAAATATTCATTATCTATATCTTGTAATATATTCAAATATCTTTCACCTAAAAAAAAAGTTGATACGTAATTTGAAAAACAGAAACTATTTAAGTATTAATTCATTACCATTTAAGTTTTCTTCATAAAAATTAAGTTTTACGACTCCATCATTTCTCACAGCACAGTACACATTAAATTTCCAGGTTTCTTGATAATTTCGCAATCTCACGGCATGGGGATTTGAATCACACCAAAAGTGGGAATTATGTCTGTTGAAAAGTCCATTTTTCGTAAATTTTGCTTCGTCAGTCCAAATTATGTTGTCCAAAAATGGAAAGTCGCCTTGTAACATTGTTAAAATAAATTCGCAAAAGTGAACTCTTCTGCTCAAATCGGTATCCTTTAGGTGTTGAACCATAGAAATGGAATAGGGATGGAATTTGTGTTTCAAAAGAATTCTATGAATAGAGTTCTTGGAGATTTCTGTTTGTAAGGCCACTTGTCTTAAGGATGTCATAGGATATGCCGCAAAATATCCCAAAATAGCAATTTCGATATTTTCATCATCGACAATTGGTTTTATTTTATGAACTGTTGCCTTAACGGTGCCAAAATTTTTGAAATTCTCCATTATTCGTTTAATACTGTTCGGAGACGGATTTTGTTTATCTGGACATCTATTAGCAAATATTTCACACGTTCTTGATAAAACTTTGTTACATTCTCCATAGATTATAAACAAATTTAAGTAATCCTCGTGCGTATAATTTAAGCGCCCCGGCATGACAATTGATATTTGTCAAATGGTAAGTGACAGCTACATACATTTGTTTAGCACTCAACGTCGTCACAGCCAACTAAGAGTAATTTAACTTAATATCCATAACAAAATACCCATATAGAAATATTGAATTGGGAATATCTCGAAAACTAAAAATTTTCGGAATAGACATCCATATTGGGGGTTTCCATTTGAAAAAAATTGATTTTTGACAGTTTTCTCAATTTCATTTTTATTCTTATTTTTTGAACACTTTGTATTAATACTTATCAAAATATTATAAAAAACTCTATTAAAGTAGGTCTTTTTCAACAAAGAGTCGAACCCAAATTAGATAATAAAGGCTTCCTTATAGGAAAAAATTGATAATTCTTTTAGGGCCGCAAACGTCATTTTTGACATAAAAACGGAGAGATCTAGATATAAGCCATGATACACAAAATCGGCCTAGAATTTTGCGTACAATCCAAAAATGTAATAATATATAGGATGTCCCATTTAAAATAAGCAAGTTGGTATCGACTTCCGGTATAACCGGAAGTGCCACCATCTTGAACATATTTTAGCCGAGTTGCCCCCATCGACATTAGTTTACTACCAAATTTTCAAAATTTTCCGATGTCTACTTTTCGAGATATCGATCGCCGCAGTTCGTCGTGGGACACCCTGTATATATGTATACGCATATATAGTATACGATATACGGATTTCATTATCGATTAAGTATAAACGCTACGTTTGAAACTCTTAGAAGAGCGTTTTGATTTTACATTGTCTAGTTCAGGTTTTTACTCTTCCAAATGCCTGCATTTTACAAATACGAGTACTATAAAACCCAAAGAATGCTGTATGAACGGTCGATTTTATTCTGTTTATCTGTGTTAAAATCTTATTTTTTCAACAAAATATTCAATATTCGAATATCTATTCCTATTCTCATTTTTTTATCAACCGAATATAGAATAGGTGTTTATTTCATGTTTTACTCAAAACTATTGTGTGCGAAAATGATGTCTCTCAAGAAATTGGCATATGTTAGTAGGAAAATTCGAAAATCTGTACATTGTAGAAGTGTTCGGCAAATAATAACTTTTTACGCTCCTCCGACTTTATCGATTTTTATTCTTGGCCTGAAGATATTTTATTTTTAATTTTTTAGCATCTTCTCTCCCATTTCTAACGTCAAACATTGAATATGACTAGCACCTGAACTCGATGACCATATCATATTTGCAACGGAAATTCCGTTTTCGTATAATCTTATTTGCGCATGCACTGAATATCTAGCAGACGACGTGCTTAGTAATTTTAAATTCAAGTTGCATTATGATGTTAATATCGCATGACTTATCTAGTGCTGTACATATAAATATATATTTTTGATTTTTGAAGATTTGTCACGAATTTACGAATTTTCGACCTTGCTGTAACTCAAAAATAAAAGGTTTTCGAGCGTTGGTTCCATTTGAACTTTTCATCAGGCAAGTCTGAACTACAACATATCTCAATTTCGACCATTTTCACCGGGATCCCAAAGCCCAGAATATACCAATTTTCGACTTTTGCCCTTGCTGTAACTCCAAAATAAATTTCGAGCCTTGGTCCTATTTGAGCTTTTCATCAGGAAGCTCTGAACTACAACATATTTCAATTTCGACCATTTTCACCGAATTTTCGGCTTTTGTCCGTGCTGTAACTCCAAAATAAGTGGTTTTCGAGCCTTGGTCTCATCTGAACTTTTCATCAGGAAGGTCTGAACTACAACATATCTCAATTACGACCATTTTCACCGGGATCCCAAATTAGGTGTTTCTGTGCGGGTTTATCCCAAGTTAATAACACAACTACGAATAAAAAGAAAATTCTGTCCTCGAAGTAAAACATATAATTTAATATGTATTTTTGGTCACCGAACACGAATCAGTAGTCAAGATAGAGCTATAATTCACAAATTTTTCATTATTTGCGAATGACAATGCTCTTAAATTAAAACTTCTAATTACTTTTTATTTAGCTAGAGGTTAGAGGAAGACAAAACCGACATACTTACCATATGATTCAGTAAATCCCCATCCAGTAATAGTACAATAGTTAAACTTTGAATTCCTTGTGTCTTCAGTTATAGGTAGACAAACAGGTCTTGCATTTTCTGGAAAACACGGATCGAACTTATTGAAACTCCGTTTTATCTTTACTTATTAATGTAAATGTTAAGAGATAAAGCATTGCGACACTAGAATTAATATTGGAATAAAATGTGAATGTTTTATTTCTCACCTGCGCCTAAATTAATTCTTGTAACTCGAATTAATCCAATATCATTAATAATGACAGTATTATTATATCCGGGATGGACGATTATTTCTTCTATAGCTAAATCTTGCACGGGGAGGTCCGAACATACTACTTTACCATCATCTTGAGTTTGACAGTCCACTTTCGATGATATGGAATGCTCTCCTACACGTACACCTAAACTGAATATTAACATGTAAGTATATAAGACATCAACATATTTTAGACATGTGGGGAATGATGTGAAAGAATAATTGTAAACGTTTATTATTATACTTTTTCACAAATACGAAAATAATGTTGGTTTTTTTTTGTAGACTGCAGATAGGTGTACCTATCAAAAGGGTTAATTTTGGCTATGAGACCATCTCAGATTTTTCCTTTAATAAAATTGGCAGCCATTTAAAAAATGACGGGTAATTGTTATTTCTATTTCTTAATTATTGCAGATATTAATGTTCAGTCATTTATTTGTGGGTGTGAAATGCCTGTAGTACATTTTAGAAGTAAAAATAAAGCCTAATGCTAGATAATGACATTTTATTTTCAATTATGTATACCGCACTGCTAAAAATGTCTCGTCAATATACAATTAGAATTCATAAAGTTTTATTAGTTTTTGTAATCATGAATGAGGTTTTCATGTATCTATGAGCCGAAGGTGTCAAGGTGTGGGCTTTATAATATTTTTTAAAGTTTTTAAGAGCGAGAGTGTTTTATGAGTTTTTACTATGATTCTACTTACTTTCTTCCACCAGTTTTGATAAGAATTGAAAATAGATATGTTTATCAAAGATTTCACAAGAAATTGCGTTAAAAACTTTATAGGCATCTAAAAGGATTCATAAGCAAAGTTTTAGAAAATTTGAAGCGTTAATTTTCTGATGTACTTTAAAAGTAATTATAAGTTCCCAACGGGCGTATGAGTAAAACGAATAAAACGGTTCTATAATCACAGTTTTTACGAGCATTTTAAGGCATCGAAGAAACCAAATACTTTCAGGAATTTACAGTCAAGGGTTTACGAGTTTTACAAATATTTTCGTATAAAATGGTCGATAGTTTCAAAGAAAGATTCCAAATTGTTTCTTAACAGTATTTGCAAGTGTTACAAGTACCATAAGTAAACATTGTTTTAAGATATTTTGCAGTTATATGATTAAAAACTTTCGTATTAATTTATGAATGAAATTCGTATAAGATTTAGAGAGCTTTTATAATCACAGTTTTATAAGCATTTTATTAAAAAGAGTAAGTATTTTACAAGAATTTACAGTCAAGAGTTTACGAGCTTTAACAAGTATTTTCGTATAAAATGTTCGAAAGCTTCAAAGACAGATTCCATGATGTTTCTTAACAGTATTTGTAAGTTTTGAAAGTACTTAAGTAAACATTATTTTTAAGAGATTTTCCAGTTATGCGATTGAAAGCTTTCACATGACATTATGAATGGAGATTGTATGAGATTTGGAAAGGTTTTTTAAATACACTCTTTACGAGCATTCTAAGGAATTGAAAAGGCAAAGTATTTTTCAAGAATTTACAGTCAAGCGCTTATGAGCTATTTTCCATAAAATATTCAAAAGTTTCAGAGAGAGATTCCATAATGTTTCGTAACAGTATTTGTAAGTTTTAAAAATACTATAAACAAACATAGTTTTCAAGAAATTTTGCAGTTATGGTAATTAAAAATTTTCACATAAATTTATGAATAAAGTTCGTATGAGATTTGGAGAGGTTTTATAAATCACAGTTGTTACGAACATTCTAGAGAATTGAAAAGAGTCAGTGTTTTACAAGAATTCACATTAAAGAGTTTACGAGATTTTACAAATATTTTCGTATAAGATGTTCGAAAGTTTCAAATAGAGATTCCGTGATGTTTCTTAACAGTATTTGTATGTTTTAAAAGTACTGTAAGTAAAACTTGTGCTTAAAATATTTTGTAGTTATGTATTAAGTTTGTAGGGGATTTGGAGAGGTTTTGTATTAAACAGTTTCTGTGTGGAACTTTGAAAACTTATATTATTTACAATAATTTTTTATGGGTATTTATTTCATGCAAATACTGATATTGTCTTACTAGTACTGATTTTAATTAAATGAACACGTTTTTTATAATAACCCCTTTTATTTGACACAGTACAAAGAGCGCCACAAGTACAAAAGCGGTACACTACAGGGCAGCCTTACTACTTGCACTATCGTATACAGCCTTTCATGCAGCTATAGATCCCCGCATGCTTGCGAAGCCTCTAGTAGGGCCGTCCAGAGTATTTTCTATCACCTTCGTCCTTCTTCTTCCAACACAATCACCTGGCGACGCGACGCGAGGGGAGCAATGGAGTTGCGACCATCATTTTGGCGCAACAGTAGCCAGTCTGATAGACTTTCTTTATATGATGAATAAGAGCATATTGCGAAAAAGACAAGATTATCAATTGCTCAATGTCTTGCAAATCCTGGTCGCATCATGTTGACAGTTGTAGCACTGTCAATTATAGTAATTTCTACTGTTGATTTGGTAGTATTACGATGTGAGTTCTTCAAGGCAAATCAATAAATCAGACCTTGTTCCGGTTCTTAGACTCCCTTCTTCAGTGCTGAAAAATAGGCTCGACAGTCGTATCTAAAGAACTCATCCAAATCTCCGGTACGTATTTGTGATGCAATACACTCTTTCTTCAGTGATGTCAACTGCAACTGTTTATTAGATTTTTCTCGAACAGGGGGACGGCTGAACAGGAAAGCAAACTTGTTACTGAAAAATTATTATAGGCGCATGTGCCATGGATTTGTTGTCAAGGTCAGTGATTTTCAATTGAATTCCGCTAATTATTATTGATTCCCAGTGATTTATAGCCATTTCTGATTTATTTCTTCTGATTGCCAGTCGCCTGCACGCCAGATTTCTACAGCGGTCTACCACTCAGAGTAACCAGAATACAAACCTCATAACATTTTTTTTCTTTTTGATAAGATTTTGAACGTTTGAGCCTTGCGATATTTCTGTTCCTCCTTTTACCATGCGTTTAGACATGAATCAATGTTATTAGATTGCTGAAAATCATATTAAAGATTATCTACACATATATCGAAATTTCCAGGATGCGGGCTACTTCAGACTCATTAATTAAGTGATAATACAGCAATCAGAAGTAGCAGTCTCTTACTTTATAAATAGGAAAGAAATAATTTGATAAGCTAAAATCTGACAACCGGAAATGCGTGTTGGTTGTGTAGGTATAAAAATAATGTAACGTTTTGTCTATTTTAGGTATTTTATAAAGCTTGAAACAGTTATAGTTTAACTTTCTTGCTTATTAATGTCAATTAAAAGAATTGAAGAAAGTACATTTTACCAGAATAGAAGAGATCTGTTAAATGTTTAGAAGTGACTGAATTAATTAAATTAATTAGGCTAATAACAAAATTATTTCCAGATGATGTCAACATAGTTTATTTATTTATTTATTGGTAGTGGTTGCACATTATAGGTAAAGCCCCAATAGTACATATATAAGTTGGTATCTAGAAATTTGCTTAAATTAATAATTTATATAATTAATGTATTTATATAAAACAAAATACAAATTATAAGATAAATATTAAGTTAATTAGCATGACGCAAGTCCTGGAAAAATTGATTTTGTGATAAATTCATGTAATAACAATGGAGTAATTAATTAAAAGAACAAAAAAGAGAAGAGAAAAGAAAAAAAAATATAATTAGATAAAACCAGTTAATTAAGAGAAAATAAACTTAAAAGATGAGGACAATCTACTGCATTGTTAAACAGTTTAAATATAAAAAACATAATATTTTTAGTCGCAAACTTCTCTATAAAATCCTTATTTTACTACAAGGAACGTAACCAGACTGCAACCAACAGATGCTCTCCGGGCTATGTGCCTTGCCGAGCGCTGAATTATAAGTTACAAGCCTGGCGCGTTAAGTGTAATAAATACATATTACCATCAAAACGCTAATGCTTCGATTGCAACAAATACCAGCCGAAAGACTGATCCTACTTAAAGGAGCTCTCGTACCTGTGCATTAGCGTTTTGATGGTAATATGCAATTACACTTAACGCGCCAGGCTTGTAACTTGTAATTCAGCGCTCGGCGGGGCACATAGTCCGGAGAGTAGCTGTTGGTTGCAGTCTGGTTACGTTCTTTATAGTAAAATAAGGACTTTATAGAGGAGTTTGCGACTTAAAATATTATGTTTTAATATTCCGCCCTCTAAAAGCACATTTGAACTATGCTAAGCCCAGTCAGGCTATTTATTTTTCGATTACAACAGACACTGGACCGCTAGAAGGCGCCTGCTGACTATTTTACATGTCGCTATCCCAAAGCTACCGAAATGTACTAAATGGTCAAGTGATCCTCGTGTCGGTCGTCACATGCCTACCTTGCACTGACGAGAGCCAACAGCTCGAGACTGCAGTCTGCAAGTGGTGTGTAACGACGGGCACGAGAGTTCCTTTAAATTGGATCAATCTTTCGGCTGGTGTTTGTTGCAATCAAAGCATTAGCGTTTTGATGGTAATATGCAATTATTACACTTAACGCGCCAGGCTTGTAACTTGTAATTCAGCGCTCGGCGGGGCACATAGCCCGGAGAGTAGCTGTTGGTTGCAGTCTGGTTACGTTCCTTATAGTAAAATAAGGATTTTATAGAGGAATTTGCGACTAAAAATATTATGTTTTAATATTGCGCCCTCAAGAAGCACATTTGAACTAGTTTAAATATAAATATTTTGTCAGTATTAAGCCTACGCGTTTCGGGAGATTCTATACCCAACATAGAAATCTTTCTAGGATAGGGAACTTCATAGCCGTTTAAGTTCAGTTTAAATGTTAGGAATTTCATAAACTTTTTTTGCCCTCTTTCAAGTTGATTTATATGACACTGATATGGGGGTGACCATACGATACATGCATATTCAAGTATGCTCCGTGACAAGGAATTAAATAATAAAATAATAGCTGGAATGTTCGTAACATATTGACATTGACTAATGACAAAGCCACATATTCTGTATGCCTTATCTACTGCGCTGTTTATATGTGGTATAGAAGACATTTTTTCGTAAAAAATATGCCCAAATTCGTGACAGTAGAAATTCGTTGCAAATTATGAGCTCTAATAACGTAATCGTATTTTAAAAGGTTTTTTTTTAAAGGATATTGCCCAGTTGGCGAATTGTGACTGAGTCAGTGATCAAGAAGGGTGATTGATCATTGTTTAAATGTTAATTTGGTTCTCTTCATTTTCCGTTTTTCCTTTTGGGAATTGTCTGTAACATATACAGGATTAGTCTGTGTGCTGGAGTAAATTTCAAGAAAAGATAAATTTGTCGTAGAACCAGATTAAAGTAATATATTTTTGTTGACTATATTATTAGATATACAAAATATTTTATTGACAAAAAAGACGAAAATTTCGAACTTTCAGAACATATGTTTTTTTTGTATGTCACTCAATATGTCGAAAACTACTGGATATCAACTTGAACTTTTTTTGTTACAAAGCTGGTACATCAGCGCTTTAAATAACGCTGTTTTAATTATCCTCAATTTACAATTTTTTTCTAGTGAAATTTTTACTAATCGACAATTTTTTTTATTTTACAATATTTTATTCATACCCAATTGAAACATATGAAAAACATACGCTTCACATGTGTTGGACCTTGACTCGTGGTCGTTCAGTATGATTTTCGGAAATCACATAAATTTACTATAATATAGCATTTTACACTGTTCAGAAAACATAACGCCATTAGATTTCCAGCCGCAGCAGATTTTTTTCCAATCTCCCACCCCCCAGGATTGTACTACTTGTCCATCAGTGGCCGTGGAAATGGCAAGATTGGATTTTGCCCAAAGAAACAAAATGGTCCAAACATGTCCAATTTGAGATTATTTTATTCATTTACTTACTAAAACAATATTATATACACCAAATTATCGTATGCTTCAAAAAGTGAAGAACGGGAAGGAAAAAAATTTATTCATTCTATTTTAGTTATTTCTTTCTTTGTTTCTGTTCAAAATATGACGATCGGGGAGGTTCAGCCCCGAAAAATGTCCGCAACCTCTAAAAATGTCCACAAATCGATTGCCAACACTGTTGCTTTGTCACAGACTGCCAAGTCTGACAGTTTTTCTTAAGCCATAATTTAATTTTATTTTTTCCTCATTCTGCCGCCCCCCAACGTGCCACCCCCAACATGCTGTCTGGGTAACTTTCCGCCTTTTGCCCCCGCTCGTCTGTGAAGCGCTGGCGTAAACTTTAGAACTATAATGAAATGCTATGAACACATGGTAAGTATATGTATTTATTGACATGAAATTTCATTTCTTATGAGCAGTGTCGCAGGACCATAAGGAAAACCTGGGGAATGAAACCCAAAGTGGTCATAAGACCAATGATAACCTATGGAGCTGTGGTCTGGTGGCCTAAGAGCTGTTTGCTCTTAGGCCACTACTACTACAGCTAAGGTCAAGCTCAGCCAAGTGCAGAGAGTTGCCTGCCTACGCATAACCGGAGCTATGCGAACAACGCCAACGAGAGCTATGGAGGTAATGCTGTGTCTGCTACCATTAGATATATATCTAGGAGAAGTGGCAACAATGATACGCCACAAATCCGTTGGCATATAACCAAATGTAGACGGTGGAGAGGCCAGAAGTCGCCTGTGGAATGAGGCTGTCAGAAAGACGCTTCTTTTACAGGCACTTCTCCCCGGTTTGTCTTTGAGAGACCCGACATAATACAGACGAATAGTAAGAACGAGGCTGCTGGCGAAGGTGTGATCAACGTGTTCACAGACGGATCAGAAAAGAAACAAGGGTCAGGATATGGAGTATACTCCAGAAGTCTGCATATCCAATATAAATGGGCTATGGATGTGCAAGCCAGTGTAGTACAAACGGAACTGGCGGGCATAACCATAGCTGCAAAAGAGATTGTTCGTAAACAAATTACGGGCAAAATAATCAGGATCTACACAGATTGTAGACAATCATTACTAACCCTGAGAAGTTACAAAATTACCCCAGGAGCAGTATGGGAATGTCACCAAGCACTTGTGAGTGCCTCCAGCATGAATAACATACTGGTATGCTGTGTGAAAGGACATGCATAGTGTAGTGGCAACAAAGTAGCCGACAGATAGGCAAGAAGGCAGCAGGCCTAAATACCTTTGGACCAGGCTCGACCAGTCTGTTACCGATCACGGCGATAACACAAGTAATTAAAGAGAACACCCACAACGAATTCAAGAAGTTGTGGGATGAAACAAGTAGCGGTCAGCTTGCTAGGGAATTACTAAAATATCCCAACAAGAGTACAGCAATGAACTATCTGACAATGTCCAGAAGGAACCTACGTTTTATAACGGGAATCCAGACTGGACACTGTCCGTTAAGGAAACATCTACACAATATGAGATTAAGCGAAACACCTCTCTGTAGAGGTTGTAAACAAGAAGATGAGATGGTCCAACACGTAGAATGTAGGCCTACTTTGGCCGGCGTAAGGAAGATGTCCCTTTGCAGAATCACCACCTACTGTTAGGTTGGATGAAGGCCTAGGCGAGGGTTTGCCTACAAGGAGGAATCACAAGGGGCTCAATGGGCCTGCTGTGGTTCATTAATTTTGTTTGACCACAAGAAGAATTTTCTTCTTTTTATCAATAAGCTAGGTAGCACAGCTAATGACATATTTAACAAAAACATATCGGTTTAACCTGATTCTAATAAAATAAACGGAACATTTTGGACCGAAATTTAATCCACTAGTGAGGTAGAACCACCAATATTTTGAGAAGGGGCAGGTAGAAATTTAAAACTTTGGGAATTAAAATTGGTGATGAAATACCATTAAACGGATTTAATTTTCTTTATTTTTCGTCTAAAATGTGACGTCACGAGGTCCAACTTTTTCAATTTCATTTTCATGAAATAAGTCCCAAAGTGATACTAATTATGTGGTGTAAGGTAACGTGCTCACGGCTGGCTGTTGTGTGGGGTGTAGTGCTTTGCAGAGTATGATGTGAGATGTGTTTGTGGATGTTTTATTTTAGGTTAATATGTCATATCAGTATGTTATCTGAGTGAACGATTGGCATCTTTTTGCAAGTGTAACGTATTTATGGCTCTTTTGTTTCGGTCTGAAGGACGATCTTGTATATTAATAGTAAATAATTTTTTTGCCTTTTTGTTTTTTTTTCTTTGGTTATTTTTTTGTATATTTTTATGGTACTACCTTTTTTGTACTTTTTGCATTTTAGATTTTATGTTTTGAGATTTTTTCGTATTTTTTCGTTTTTTAATATTTTTTCGAACAATAATTACAATTTCTATGGAGTGAATGTGTAGTTGAGGGAAAGGTATTTGAGAGCAGTGTAAAATTTGGGAGTGAGGGGATCACGAGGGTGGCGAGGAGGGTCCTAAAGGAGTAAGCGCTTTAAAGGCTACTTATACACGTGTATTCTACGCAATTTTGGGAGGAGGGTAGGGTTATCTGAACATACAAGTGTGGAAGCAAAATTGGGAAGTAGTCGGTAGTCGTTTAAAAAAAAAAAAGTTAGGGGATACCTGATGAGGGATGTATAGGTTGGGACGTAGGTAGGGTTTGTATAGTAGTGAAACTATGTGTAATGAGGAATTCTTAAGGACAGGTAATAAGGATGATCTTCTCCGCCAACATTTATCGGTAACGTTGGAAACATTTTTCTGAAGATAAAGCTTGCGGTCAAGAGTAACACCGAGGTAAGTGATCTTCTCTTGCCACGGGATAGTTTGACCATGTGAGATAAGGGTGGTTGTCCACCAAGTCATTAAGCTATATACTCAAGGGAGTAGATAAGGGGGGTAGAGGTGGTAATTACCCCCTCCAAGAAGCGCTAGAACATAAAAAGTCAGGAGAGAGTTAGAGTGACTTATCTGCAGATATTTATAATTTTTTAGCTTTAATGGTTTAATAACCCCTAATTAATTGTTACTTTATTCGATACGAATGATATCATTTAGTATTTCTGTGACATTAAAAACATAAAAAAATATTTTAAATTTTTTTTCATGTTACATGTCACAAAAAAAATATGTATGCCTTTGTATATACTTTGCTTGTTTTCAATTTTGATCAGTACCTGATTAATAGTCCTCGTATTTAAATAAATGTTTTAACCCGTCAACTGCCTATTAATTTTGTACTTACATTTTTTCATAAAATAACTTACAGGGGAAACATTAAATTCGATATACAATGAGCAGCCGTGAGTATGTATTTATCATTTAGGATGGTCCCTCCACATTGAAATTGTGGTCCATTATCTGAAAAAGTAAAATAAATAACTGCAATTATCATACGGGTTTGCAACTGAAATAATATGTAAATGTGATATATAAATTGGAGTCAATCTATATTTTGAATGGAATTCTCTAGAAAGATGTATTTTATTAATAAAATAAAAGATCTTGAATCTATATCTTGGCCTTTGATTTAATGGGCAATGCTGCCCAAGTAGTATAGTGGAAGTAGTCTTTCTAAATAAAAATAACACTCAGTTATTTGACAGGCATACCCCTATTAGAACTTTAAATAAAACGCACTACAGTCCATGGATTAGAGAAAATAAAATTGTGGCAAAAGTTGCGAAGCATTGCATGAAGTAGATACAAAAAAAGTAAATCACTTCAACACTATAAGCAAATTATAAATTATACTATGGCCACTATAAGATTTGAAAAGAAAATTACCTAAATTTTATGTTTCGGAATAGTAGTGTAAAGATAAATGGGCTGAATTATAAGAACTTAATATAAGTAAAAATAAAAACAGAACTAAACACATTTTTTGCATCCTCTGGTAATACTGCGCCCGATAAGTTAAATTTTCTAAATTTCTGTGCTTGAGCCAACCACGGATTTAGACTTTTTAAAAATTATACAAAACATAAAAAGTAGAGCATCTAGTTGAGATCATCTCAACGTCGTCATGATCCTTCTCTGCTATCCTTTTTTATTACCATTTATTTTGCATATTTTAAAAGAATGCTTAACTTAATTTTCCTATTCAATGGAAAC
This sequence comes from Leptura quadrifasciata, assembly GCA_963675555.1. Classification (NCBI taxonomy): domain Eukaryota; kingdom Metazoa; phylum Arthropoda; class Insecta; order Coleoptera; family Cerambycidae; genus Leptura; species Leptura quadrifasciata. The sequence continues at coordinate 54,563,144 of OY776674.1, read as the reverse complement.
AGGCTTATGTGTTATCGTTATCTAAAATTGTTCGTCCCACGGAATTTAGTCACATAAGATCTATCAGTGTGGTGTGGTTCAAATAATATCTTGCCCAAAAACAACCTGGTTTTAGGTCAGGCTTCATTTGTGCCTCTGCTCTTTATGACATAACTGATGACATATTTAGAGCAATCCAACAAACGGGCCACCCCACATTTTGCTGTGACCGTCTGTCAATTTCTTAGTGATACATTTCCTGGTCACTGGATAGGTAGAAAAGATTCAATGATGGAGTGGCCAATTCCGCCGCCAGATTTGACTCCTTTAGATATTCCTGTGGGGGTATTTAAAGACGAAAGCCTATGCATCAATTATTATCCTCACTGACTAAAATTGTCAACGGAATAATGATGAATGATATTTTTTACCTCATGAAAATATCGGGTGATACACGAGAGTCTGACACATTTTGGATGAGCAGTACACACACGGCAGGCAGCGGAGAGAAGCAAAGTTAGCAGCACTCTTGTTTAGTGTATGCCATGTCAGTAATAATGGAACCAAAAATTTCTACATAGTTATTGCGTTACAATTTGTTGTGCCATTGCCCCCTTCGAAATCATTGGGCGTTAGTTTGTTTGGAAGGCAGGACTACGGTCATTATTAACTCCGCTCGCTATATCGAAACTTTCCAAACTTTTTTGTAGCCAGAATCAAAGGTTTATATACAAAAAACTACTTGAAAGGCCATCAGACAAGAAATTGATCTGAACGATCGGCAAATGTTGTGCAAAGTGAACGAAGATTTTTAAAACCGGTTTGAAAATTGTATCCAAGAAAACGGTTCTCTCTTGATGGACATTATTTTTCACACCTAATAATACTTTTTTATTACACCTGAATTATAATCTATATTTTTGAAACTAAAAAGCGTGCAAAATCGTGCCTTTAAAGCACTAGAGCTTTAAAGTTGCTTAGGTAACAACCAATTTTAAATAATGATAAATACACCGTCTTTATGTTACCCATTAAAAATTAAATTCAGAGATTACCTTGTAAAATGAATCTACATTAACTAATGTTTCTAATTTTGACTTTGCAGTGCAGGTATAATAAAAAATAACGTATAAAACACGTGTATAAGTAGCCTTTAAAGCGCTTACTCCTTTAGGATCCTCCTCGCTACCCTCGTCGTGCCCTAAACCCGTGCGTGCTTTAAAGTTTACTTATACACTTGTCGTGTATTATAATATACTATTTTGGCATGTTTCATTATATGTAAAAAAATCGAATTTTAAAAAAAAAATCAATTGAGTACTGTTTATTTTACTGATGTCAGGTTTCCTATATATAAATAACATATATACTTACTCGTTCTGTATGAGAGAAGAGCCATCCAAGGAAACTCATTTAATTTGGCTTCTACCCCATTTCGAATTTTATCAGGATTCCCCAAATATCCACAGTCTATTGGCAACAAATTAAAATTTTTGTGGTTTGTTACATCAGGTGCGGGAGGCGGATCTAGTGAATCGGAAGCTACGTCATTTATTTTTATAGGAATTGGTCCTTGGGGGCAGCAAACTTTTATTCCTCCATCATAGCCACAAGTGTATTTGTTTAGTTCGGTTTTAATTTCATTTGAAATAGGCTTCGGAACACGTACGATGAAATCCACGATTGATTTGCATTGCCGAGCAGGAATGCAATTTCCTACGCCTCTGTCAGGTGTCCTACACCCTTCGTCGTCTACTAGCCATTCTGAAAAAGAATACGAGTGTTTCACTTTTCATTTTCTTACGGGAGTATTGGGATTAATAAAGAATAGGTTTTTACAAATGCGTTGCGTTAAGTTTTCACTCTAGTTTGACAAAAATAAGAAATATAAAGGAAAAATCAGAGATCAATGAAACTTCTGGTAATCTGGGTCTTAGGTACAGGTTTTTCTTATTATTAGTGTAAAACTTTTTTCCCTTATATCTAAAAAGGATTTAGCGTGGAGAGGTCTACTTGCTATTATAAAACTGTAAAAAAAATATGTGTGAAACTCTGATAATTTCGTAGATAAAGCTTAAATAGTGAAAATGATACTATTTTTAATTTTTTTTTCATATTCCTTTCTGCGCGAACTTAACAGTGTTGAAAGTAGGCAATCATTAATAATAACAATAATAGTAATATAATTAATTTTTAAGAGCTAGCCGATAGCCCCGTTGATGAAGGCGTGAGGTGGCAATCGCAATTTAATCTAACGGGTATCGCGCTACCGGGTTCGAGCCCCTGCTCCGGCACTGGCACTGTCGGAGGATATGGTTGTATGTCCTCGTTTTTCAATGTGTAACCCTCTTCCACACAGGCCTCTGGCTTGTGGAATTGGGGGTTGTCTAATTTCTGTGGTGTTATATTTATTAAATTTTATTATTACATTTTCATATAAGTAAATAAATTGACTTTACCTCTTAAAGTAATTGTAAAGATTGTTATGAAGCTATTCCAATTTATGTATTTTGTATATTTCAGGAAATGAACATAAATGAGGCTGAAAAGAGTAAGTAGTAGAGCCAGAGGCGTGCGGTTTTACGAATTTCGTAAATTAAATAATATTTCGAAAAAAATGGAATCCTTCGGATTGCATGATTTACCATGTCTTAAATTAAAATATTATGGATTCTCTATATAGTAAAAAAAATGTTGACACATTTTGCTTACCCAAGTAGTACGGCTGGTTGTAATTTGGGGATGTTGACGTTTTCATAACTATAAAAAAATAATTTGGCTATAATGACCTTCCATAATCCGGCGTTAAAGACCTTTTGAAAACATTGTCACTACCAAAATGGGGAATAATGATTAGGTAACAAAAACGTCATTGTAGTTAAAGATTCGATACGTAGGACCAAAATAACTAGTTGGAATGACCATGATAGAGCCATGACATGGCTGTTTAGAAATATTGATTAAATTATAGCTAATATCTCTATAGTTATATTTCATTGTGTTGGCAATGTTTTTGCTGATGGTTTTCAGTTTGTGGTCCATATCATGTGTTACAAAGTACCTACGCAAATTCATATCATTAGTATAAGTCGTTCTTTGCCAATACTTAAAGCAAAACGCTAATCTTACTGTATAGATGAATGAAATACGCATTTAAAATTAACGCCCCTTAAAAAAGAACCATTTTAAAATAAAATATGATAAAAAAATACATTACATTTGTATTAAAATACATGTATTACATTTTTAATACATTTAATACTACATTTAATAATAATAATTTAATAAATAATTTAATACATGTATTAAAATACATTTTTTTTTCATATACTATTTAACTCAAGAAATACTTTTCATTCACTATATAAATGCCATGTATACTTAACTAAATTGTTTTCATTTGTATTATTAAGAAAATCGTAAATAAAAAAACACATACAGTCGTAAGTCGACTGTCAAGATGGATGTCTTTTTATTGTTACAAATAATCATGAAAATGGCGAATATGGGAAAAACCAGCCAAATAGGCATAAGTACCCCTTAGAAGCTACTAGATATCTTAGAGATAACTAAAAGAAATGCAGCTTGAATTTTTGAAGCCAAATAGTATTCCCATCTGTATATTGACATCAAGACCTGTTACACCCTAATTAACAACCCTGTCACCATCTTTTGCTGGCAAGGGATATGCTCACACCTTCACGTTGGTCCTTGCTGGGCAATAAGAACTGGCATGGTTGAAGTTTGTGTAAATATCTATAAACATCAAACATTCTACATCAGATTTGATGTCAGATTTCGTAGGTACTCCACTCCTAAACAAAATTATGCCTGCCATTACACATTTTCTTAACGGAACTCCAGTTTCTCTTCTTGTCTGAGTTGAGTGTAAAAATAAATTTAATTATATTTATTTTTTGTTTTATTTTATAAAATAAGAAAAATTTTATTATTTTATATATATTTATATAAATATATGTGTGGCGCCACTGGATGACGAGCTACCCGAATATTCGACCTTCGTCTATAAAAGGTTCGGCTATTTCACAGCGTTGAACAAATTATTAGGTACCAATGCGGCACGTTCACACATTCAATCCATTTATCCGACTATGGCAATTACACAGAATATCCTAGTGATAGTTTTCATTTCTGGTAGGAGGCAAAAACGGATAACATTTAATATATTTCTATGGTAAAACGAGGTAACGCTTCAGTATTAAATAACAGCTAAATCCTTTGACGAGAATGCCGCTGATTTTTTGCTATATTCTTTTCGGCTCCACTATAATATATAGTAAATAAATAATTATGGCTACCTATTTCTTTATACAGGGTGGGACAATAATGCGTCGGACTTCGATATATCGAGTTCTACGATAGTTGGTAATTGAAAAAAAAAATACAAATAAACTAGATAAATAAATCTATAACAAAGAGGCATAGAAATGTGCCAATTAAAATGATCACATGTGGAGCACTTATTATAATTTTTTCTGTTCAATTATTTGAAAAAACGTTTAATATTTTAAGTTTATTCTTGAATTTTGTATTTATCACTCAATAAATTGAAAATGGATAGAAACAGCCATACTGAAGTACTTACAAAAAATGTTCGTTTTTCATTTCTACATCACATCGTCGAAAAATATACACGGTGTTCCATCTGAAAAAGTTCTTAATTGAAAAATATTTTTTGGTCACCCTGTAGATTTTTAGGAAGTAAAAATGATTCAAATGATTAGGTGTCTAGCAACTAGTATTCACATAAGTTTTTCTTATAACCCATAATTGTGGCGTTGATGATGTCTTCAATATCCACCTGTAGATGACATTATTTCAACAAAAAAATTCATTACATCCATGTGGTTGGAAGATAGTCAATAATAATATATAGGCATAAATAGAGTCTAGCTAGCTGATATACAGAGCATTTCATTTAAGAAAAGGCATTGGATCCTGTAATTTCATCTAGGTTCGCCTTGTATATTCGAAAATAATTTCCGGTTATAGAACTTTTTATCTAGTTTACTTGAATCTTTTTCTTAATTTCTAGCTATCGTAGAACTCGAGTTATCGAAGTCGATGCACTATTACCCCACCTTGTATAATCTTAAAGTTAATTTAAAAGCAAATGAAGAAACGTATTTATTAGTTAATTTAGTTATGTTGTGGGAGTATAATGATTCAATAATATTATGTAACAATATTTTTTATCGAACACTTTCATATAAATTGATCTTTATTGATGAGATTTTAAAGGGATAAAATGGCCCATAAGTCACTAGTGAGTTAAAGTAGCGAACTAAAATGTACTTTAGGTCACTAGTGAGGTAAACTGATTTAGTCACTGAAGAGTAATTTTAATATAAAAAAAAAGTCCAAACAGTTTATTGTCTTTATTATACGGAAAATTAAGAAAACAAATAATCCACTACCACTTATTTATTTATTTATTTATATTTATGTTAACATTTATTGTCATCATATTCGATTTTTCACAAAGAAAACTACTCTCCTGTACACAATTTTTCTCTATACTACTAACGACATCTGAATCGCCAAATTGTAGATATTCTTTACAATAGCTTACCTTGAACTTCTCTGGAATTAAATTGGCTGTAGCTTCTTTGGCTTCTTGTAAAATATCGGTCGGATTTTCCATATTATATCTTTCACAATTTTCCATTTTGATGCTAATTATACAATGTTTATTAAACAAACCCCTGGTTACAAACAACATGCATAACAACTACAGCTTTCTTGGTACATCCATTCAGAATCTACTTAGTACTATATTATAATAATAATAAAAAACTACCTTGCATTTTATATTTTTTTGAGAAACGCTGTTGACCTTGACATTGACAACTGACAAAAATTGATTATATGGCATTTTCAGGTATTTATTGTATAAGTGTTTTACATAGCGTTTTATCCACGCGAGAATGTTTAATTTTCTTGACATATATTTCTTGTGTGACATATGTAAGAACTCAGTAGCCTAATAACTGACTATTAATTGATGGTAAAATGAGATAATGATTGACAGAGACATGGTCGACAAGTATGTCGATCCGTCTTTACCTCGTGGACTAGATAAACTAAAAAAAAAGGCAAATGATTGAATCAGTAATTTACAGTACGTTACCTTACCTGAAAAATCATGACAGTTAAGTGATTAATAAGTTTCTTAAAAAACATCGTTAAGTATCATTTAATATAAAGTCTATTGATGCAAGTTTACCAAATTACAACATAACCTGCGATAAAAAGAAATACGTTAAAATGCAATGTTATGCTAGCGAAATAAATCTGTTGAAGAGAAGCAAACACCATAAGCAGCAAATAATCTACGACTTGCAATGTATAATGGGCGTATTAAAATCTAAGGAACAAAATATAAATGACAAATTCATAAGTCCATCAGTTGCAAAAAATCTACACAAATTTAGGCAAAAAGTGGAGGGTTCTAAATCGAATTCAATTAAAATACCATTTAACAGCACAAATGCAAACCTAGAAAATCAATTCGTGTCTTACAAAAATAGTAAAAGACAAGCAAAAATTCCGATGCTCAAAAATATCATTGAAGAAAAATTGTAATATAAACAAATGAAATATGTTCTTAAATAAGATATTCTTTATAGAAAAGGATACTTTAAAATTTAGAATATATTAACTTACGTTAGACGAAAGTAACAAGATTTGTTCATAGGATAAAAATACAATACAATGCCAATAAGCAATATATTAATTAGTATATTAAAAATAATTAAGAATAACTGCAGTGAACCAAAACCGTACGTTGTGCTCGATAGACGAGCTCGGATTGCAACACAGCTGGAGAAGAGTTGGTATTAAGTGTACGTGCTGCCCTCTAATTATGAATTTAAGTAGTAAGTATAAATCACAGATATATAAATATGTGATAGAAGGTATACAATTGAAATGAAATCATTAATAAACAGTAAAGTAAAAAAAATTTATCTACAACAAAATATAAAAATAAATAAATGAAAAAAGGGAGTCAAAACTCTACGGAGCATAATGAACATATGTATAAGAAAATTAACTAATTCCAAAATAAAACAGAGAAAGTACATGTAGAATCAATATATTGTAATTGGGTGTTAAGTGAACTCATATTATTAGATTTGAAATATCTAAGAATTTCTAATGACTCTTACGTTAATAAGTAAATTTCCGGTACTCGCTAAATGTAAAACTTCAAAACCAGGGTCTTGATCAAAATTGTGTTTTTCATTTAAGAGGTGTTCTGCAAAATGTGAAACCTGAATTTAATCTAAGACATCTCAAGTGTTCTTTTAATCTCGTTTTGTTTCTATAAGAAGTTATGTATATACTATTATAATCGTTACATTTAAGTTTATAGACTCAACATTTGTCTAAAAGTGATATCTTATCTATTTTGTACAAAAATTTTTTTTAGAGAATTAGACCATTTAAAGGCTATATTACGGTGAGTATTAAAACATTAAAAGACTGGTCCTATACATGTGACAGAAAAATATTTTTCATTGTTTATCAAGTTATTTATAGGAAGATCAACAATATGTGTTAAATTAGACGTGATTTTATTCTGCTTTTTTGTTAGTACATTATCGATCAAGTTTGGATTAAAGTTATGGTGATAAACAATTTATTTTATAGTCTTTAATTCTTTGTAAAAGGATTCTGTACTTAGAGGAATTTTTAAAATTCTTTCGATATAGCTGTATAAAGTATTTATGTTGAAAATAGTGGTTTGATGAATTATCAATAATGACTCCTGTATGAGTTGGTTTACGAGTTATTTCAAAATAGTAGCTATTGCTTTTTATTAAGATGGTTAGGTCAATGAAATTTAATTGTCCATTAAGTGAATCACAGCACCAGACCATAATATTAATATGTCATCTACAATCAATAATAGTAGATTAGATTAGTTTTAAATTTTTGCTTATTAATAATAAAAAAACTCTCAAAGAATATGCATAAATGTATCTGCTAATATAGGTGATCGGGGATTCATTTTGATAATATGTTTCGCCATTAAATATGAAAAATTTTTGCTCTAAACATAGATTGAGTAAGTTAAGTAATTCCGTGGATCATCCACCAAATGACTAGCATCTGTTATTTCTTGTTTAACTAAATCTAATACTTCATTACGTGGTATGTTAGTGAATATAGTCTAGTATACTTTAACTTGGCGTGTGTATGTATGAGTTAATATTTCCGTACGATTTCATTTTCTCCCATATTGTATACAAAGTTAAAGCAATAGTCCAGGAACATTGTCTACGTGGACAATATTTCTGGATCTTTGTGTACAAGAGAAAATGAAATCGTACGGAAATATTAACTCATACATACACAAGCCAAGTTAAAGTATACTAGACTATAAGTTAGTATAGTCCATGTAAGGACTTCCTGAGACAAAAAAAAAACTAAACAAAAACTTTACGACATCATTATTATCGCCGCGGGCCACCGGCGGCATGCCTAACAACAAACGATCAAACGAATCGCAGCACATTAAAAACGAGCGGTCGGTCGAGGTAGCACAAAGAGTAATGGTATTTTAATGAGGTCGTAAAGTTGTTGTTACGTTTTTCTGTCTCACTTTATTCCTACTTGAACTATAACATCAAATGAGACTAGAGGCGTATTTTAAAATTTGGCGTCCTGGGCCTGTAAGGTTTACCGCCCCATAAATTGACGCAGAAAAAACAAAAAACAACATTTTTTTGCGGTGCACAAATTGGTCGACAAATTCGTCAATAACACTGTGATAATTAAAGAATTTTGTTAAGACCACTTCTGTATTAAGGATGGCTAAACTGTTCAAACGTTCTTCACTTATACACGAACGTAGATAATTTATACGGAAAACAAACGTTCTGCACTGCAATTTGTTACTACAGTGCACAGGAATATACGCAATGCTATTTCTGTATATGGAAATGCTTCCTTCAAATCCTTTTGCTTAATAAATAGATTAAGTTGCCTTAAACTCATTTTGTTTTCATGAGACATTAAGAACTATTTTAAAATAACCCATTCTTCTTGTAGATCATCCGCAAGATCAATCGGGTATAATTTTTGGAGTTTTATGGCGTTATCTCTAACTTCTGGTTTAGACATTATATCCAATTTGCATAAAAGTGCTAAATTGACTGTTACTGCGTCATACAAAGCTTTGCGCCTTCTTAACTCTTCCAACAATTGGTCACATATTGGGAAGAAGATATTAACCCTGAAATGGTCACGTCCTTGTAATAACACTTCTCCTTGGGGACCCTCATCATCGTCTCGTTTCTTCCTCTTAATAGTTCTCTTGTGACTTCTTCTGTATTCTTCTGGAGACTTTTTTTACCAGCCTCCTCAAAAGCATCAAAATATTTTCGTTTATTTTCTACGAAAGTAATGAGTGACTCGTAGAGCCTGGAAACTACCTCTGCGTCTGTGTAGAATTTTGGAAACTATATTAAATTGTTTTAATACAGATCCCCAAAATTCCGATAATTTTGCCGTTTCTAGGGAATTTAGTTGAGCCAATAGCCCTGTAGCTTCATTTTTAACCAAAGCTTTAACACAAGAGAATTATTAAAAGGAAGAAACGAGACGATAAGTGACGCGAGGGAGAAAGTGTTTTTACAAGGACGTGATCATTTCAGGGTTAATACCTTCTTACCAATATGTGACCAATTGTTGGAAGAGTTGAGGAGACGCAAAACTTGGTATGACGCAGTAACCGCTAATTTTACATTTTTATGCAAATTAGATACGATGTCTGAACCAGAAGTTAGAGTTGATGCCATAAAACTCCATAAATTATACACAATTGATCTTGCGGATTATGTACAAGAATAATGTGTTTTTTAAAAACAATTCTTGACGTCTCATGAAAACAAAATGAGTTTAATCTATTTATTAAGCAAAAGGATTTGAAGGAAGCATTTCCATATACAGAAATAGCATTGCGTATGTTCCTGCGTACTGTAGTAACAAATTGCAGTGCAGAACGTTCTATTACGTGTTTATAATCTTCAGTAAACACTCTGTAGGTTCAAATAACTTGCAACAAGAATCTTTACAAACCACTATTTTATTAATCACTTAAATTACAATAGTTATCCTTAAAAACCACACAACTAATAATAACTTTAATCTAATATAAATTCACTTCTTTTAAATCACAACTGTACTTTACTTTTAAATCACTTGTCAACTCTTATCTAACCAAAAACTGTCCTGACTGCTCAACTTCACTTCTTTATATACACTCTTGTACCAGAATCCCATTCCATACCCTTCCAGAACAGGCCAGAATCCTCCACAGTTTTCTACTACGTGCTAGATGGCGGTTCGTCAATCGACCCAGAGATGACGCCACCCCATCTACCGACCATCCACAGAATAACAGGTTTCCCTTCACTTTGACCAGGGACTTAATCACATCTGTCCCCGTTAGAGGGCAGCACATAACAGTTCGTTCTCTGTACTCAAAACAATAAAAAATTATCTACGTTCCCGTGCGCCGCCCCTCGCATCTTACCGCCTCGGGCCCTAGGGTAAATACACCACTGAATGAGACTAATATAGAAGAATTGCCTACCCGTATATTTTTTATTTTCTGTTAGTTTTGTTATTTTTAACGGTGCACGTAAAATGTTCTCTGTAAATATCTGTTAACAAGGAATTAAGATATCTTGCTAAATTATAAGTAGGTGAAACTACGGAAAATAAAAGTACCGAATAGCATTTCACCAATCAAGATGAATGGAATTATAAATACAGCAATTATACTTGATCTTTTTTTTTTAATACATTTATTTAACGTCGGCCTATTTCCGCTACTGAGGCCTAACACCGTCGCCTGTAGACGAGCTACCCCCAACCAGGAATTTTGCCGAACCTCTTCCCTTAAGAAGAGTAGGGACCTTTTACTTGCCTAACATTTAATAGACAAGGGACCGACGGCTTTACATCCCCTCCGAAGGATGGTATATCTCCTATACAACCCTCGCCTAAGGTTGTATAGCTTCCGCGCATACACTGATATACAAGCCGCTGGAAGATGTGTGAGGCGAGGACGCGGCCTTCGTTGTGAACACGCACTGGCCTCGGTGGTTGGGAAAATAAAAGTATTTTGGCTGGCTAGCTTCAACTGAGACTCCCAGAGGCCATTCGTGCACTTAATTTATTTAAAAGTTAGGTCGGGGTGGTATGTCCTTAAACGGAATGAGTCGGCCAATAGGTACATCCTGTATAAGTGACTGAGCGTAAATATGCTTTTTATTTAATTGTAAGGGTCTAAAGCTTCACCCTGTATAAGCTGGATGTGATTTATTCACTTTTTGGTTTATCGGGTAGGGTCTACGTGAATACCCTGTAGGTATTTTTCTTCCAATAATAACACTGTATTTAGAACACGAATTTAAAAACTATTTATTTTTGCGAAAAGCACAGAGTTGATTATTTATATCATTTAAATTAAACAGTTTTTCTTTTTGGTAACGTATCGACACTTAGAATTTTGCCTTAGACGGTGCGGGTTTCGTTTTAATTTATTAAATCTGAGATAATTCACTTAAAAACTAGGGTCACGAAGACGATTTTATTTCACTAAAAACTAGGGCCACGAAGGCGATTTAAAATGTTGCGCTGGGGCTGAATAATAATATTAAAACCGATTTTTTACTAGGGGCTGCCTAGGAAGAGGACGCGGGCACAACTTTATATTTCGTTAGATACACCGGGAACACAACTTGCCGGGGGCTTGGCACGCTCCCCCTTTTAAACTAGTGATGGGGCACGACACTCGCTGAGAGCTGGATGAGAGCTGGATGAAAATTAAAAGGGTATCAGACATTCATTTGGGCTATTATTGTGAAATGTGGTTCAATAGTTGTTTAAATTTTTGAATTTCACATTGAAAATTATACTACTAAATCGGCTATAAAAAATGCAATATTTTGATATGAAAATGTCAGCGGAATCTAATTTGCTTTTGGAAATATTGAAGATAATTGCGGTTATGACTCATGTCTGGAAATGGTCCCGTGAAGTAACGTTGAGGGTTTTACTTTAATCCATATTAATGTTATATTTGATGTTGCATTAAAGTCATGTCAATACAACGTGATGCTCTATGTGGTCATGATAAATTTATAGAGGTCATGATAAATCCTATTTAGGGTAATGAAGTTGGCGACGAGTTGCCAGCATGCAAAAGGGAACTAGCAAATTGGACTTAGAGTTTTATTTAGGAAAAGAAGCTGAATGTGGGATAACTAAATGAAGATAGTGACGAGTGGCTAGCAACTCATGGGGAACACGTAAACTGGTCTTGATTTGGAGAAGATGGTTTTATGGGCGGCTCGGGGAGATAATTGAAAGATGTTTAAAGATAATTTTTGGAAATTGAATTTGACGTGAAAACTAAGAGAAGGGGGCTCGTAGAATGTTTTGGGAAGTGAAATAAATTATGATAGATTGAAATTTGGGGAGTAATTTGAAAGTGATTTGAAATGTTGAGGGGGCTGTATTTTTGAGGGGTGTCTTTTGTAAAGTTTTGTCGGTAATTTGACGGAATTGCGTGTTTTGACTAATTTGATGATGGAATATTAATGTCGGTGAATTATCGAAGATATTTGAATTTTCTCAGACTTTTAATTGATAAACTGTAGTTTTTTGATAAGGTAGGTGTCTTAATGACTTTCTTATGGTATTTGCCAGGTTGACGTTGAAAAACGATTTATTTGGCAAATTTTGTATATTTTTTGGTCGGCCATTTTGGTAGTATGGGGAATATACTACAACAGTTGGAACGGTCACCCATCCAACTACTAACCGCGCCTTACGTTGCTTTACATTGCATATCGAAGTATGTACATGGTAAAGACGCACCCACGCTCGCCCCATATACTTGAACTTATTTTCAAGGAACTGTGCAGAGCATCATATAGAATAATGAATAAAAACTTCAATACACCGAAAAATAATGTTAACATCCAGTCATAATACATAATACTATACTATTTTATTTAACTAAGTGTATAATTATTATGATTACAGACATCGCACGCTTGAATGAGATTGTATTTTAGAAAATTAACATTAACGCTTAACAATTGTTATAAAAATACAGTAAACATAATTTTGAAGGTTACTTACGTGCATAACATGTAACACTACACAGCCAAAAATAAAGTAAAACACTTTTTATTGAAACCACATGTTTACAAATACACATCCTTCCAAACGTAGGGAATGTTAGCTACTATTGACAACACCATCAGTTATTTTAATCCGGCTTAATGCAGATGGGAAACAATTATCACTGCATGGGTTGACTTTACGAACAACACAATCGTCCCCGCGGGTTAAACTTATAAATGATTAATAAACGGTAGGTTGTTAAATTATAATTTTAGGAAAGTAATACACAGGTGGAGGACGCTTAATTGCTAATGTATGGATGTAAACCAAAGAGAATCGGCTGGATTTTCCTGCTATTTATCAGTTATTTATTTTTTATTGAAATGTGATTATCGTTGAATAAAAACAAACACGGATGATTTTCTCAGCTATTATATACACCGTGAGTCAGCAAATGAGGAGAGTGAAGAAAAATATATTTTATTAATTGAAATTTTATTTAATTACTCTTTGATGTTTAGTAAGAAGTAAAAAAACTATCATAAATTACTGAATCACTTCATACAGCAGACGTGCAAAAATTGTTAACAGTTTTGAAGTTAAAATTTTCTTTCTCTTGATTTTATTTCCAAGTATTGTCTTATGAATTTACGGTTAATGTTTTACTTTAACTTTGTGTCTGAAGTAATATATTTCTATTTTTATCAAACCGGGGACGATTAAATTCGGTTCTTTTCTGTAACCAGGTAAAGTTTTAATTTCAAACCGATTGCAAGCAGTGTAAACCGCGAAAGTTAATTGTTTAAACTATTTTACGCTCGAAGTTAGCAATATAAACCAGCCTCAAGAACATCAATTTGATTTATAGTTATCATATTTAATACTACATTTTTTCCGAAATAATATAAGTAAGTAATTTATTTGCAATGGATCCCAGTCTTCGAAATTGGCAAGAGATTATTATTTATATCAATTGATGCTACAGGTTACAAACATTTTGCTACGCCGTCGATTGAAGACTGCCTACTGCAATGTGCACTAGACAGGATGAATTCTAGCCCAGCACGGGGATATCCTACAACGGTCCGCTGCTAATGGTCTCTTTGGTTTTCCGCGCCCGACCTGACCAGTGATCAGTCGACTATTTGGTAAGAAATCACTATTTTGGATTCATATATATTTGTGATAATTTTGGACTTGGACTTTGGAATATTTTCGGTATTTTCTTCGAATAAATTTTAATTTGTCTGTTATATTTTGGGTAAATTCTGCATTCAGCAACTTGTAGTAACTTTCAATTGACCAATCATGGCTAGTAAATCCGGGAAGACATATTATCGCGAATAATGCCATCTGGGGACGCTGTTTTTAGGATACTCCAGAGACGTGCCGTGTTGTATTTTGAGTCTGGGTAAATTTTCCGTGAAATTTCTCATTTGGGGACGCTGCCTTTAAGTGGGGCACTCCAACTGAGACGTGCCGTGCCGTCTTGTTTAGCAATTAAACATTCAATCACCAGCTTCACAGCGTCAAGTTCTAAAATCTTTTCCGTAATATTCAAAATTATTTTATTTTGTTAATAATATTCAAATTTGAATAAATATCTATCTGTCAAAAGTTTGGTCCAAATTAACTACTGTTGCACGTGTCGAGCCACCATTTTGCTTTGCTAGTCATACGATCTGATTTGCTTTCATTTCTTTTGTACGGATATATCATCGCATTCTTGTTGCTGTCGTTTGAGTATTAAAGCTTAGTGATACAACAGTCATTGGAGCAAACAGCTACATTCCACCTGCCGAATTTACCCCCTCTACTGCTTAAGTTATGCCGCTTTGTCCAAACCGATTCAGTACTGTTCGACCTCACCAAATCGGATCTGAGCCGATACCAGTGGAATCGACATCATATGTATGGTATGGTATGGATAGGATGTTGGATAGTATCTAATAGTATCACCTCGTGTTGATTTTTGTCGTAGTGGTTCAGATAGGGCGCAGTCGTGTCGGGTCAAGTTGGATCGGGTCGAATCAAACAAGAGGCGTAGCTTAAAAAATGCTGAGGGTAAGCTCATATGAGGGCATTTCTACTCACGTATAAAGGCTAAACAATTTAAATACACAAACATCTACCTGAAATCTAGGAAAGCCTACGTTACATTAGTAGCTTACGAATATATTGTATATTACTCGGAGCTGCTATGCAAATAACAAGAATAATATTACTGTAATAAAATTGTAATTTTGTTTAGATTAAAATTGCAACAATCGTGAGTATAATCGTGTATAATTTTTGATGAAAATAACAAAAAACAAGAATGATGTTATTTCAGCCGATATGTTGGTTTGCTGCAAGCGAGAGTGTAGGTCCCAACGCAAAATATCGCAGGTTGCTAAGGAAGTTCCCTTGAGTTTAAATGTAACATGACAATCACAAAATTGAGTATGAATGTTAAACACCCAAAAATTTGAATCTTGTTGGTGCTGATTTTTAAAACCGCCTAAATTGACCAATGAATAGACAAAATAAATGTATCCGAAACGGTTTGAACATAGTGATGGCGCGCATCAAGCCTTGCCTCAAGTTTCGACAGAAATAATGACTTATTTTACGAATAAACATGACGGATTTATTCAATATACGCAATCTTTCATCGATAGTCTTTGGTTTTATCTTATGAATTAAGGCTCTCAGTTCATATAAACCATATTGCAATAGGTTAGTCGCCACTGTGTCGAGGGTTGAGGCGAGGTTTGATGCGCGGCTCCACTACGTACTCTCGGTATACGCCCCACAAATTCGCCATGATGAGGGACAATTGACACCGTAAACAAATCTTTGTTTGTCTACTTTACAGCTCGTTGAATTTCGGTATACATTGGAATTTAGTTGACAATCAACGAAACCAAGTGAAAATTACAGTAGAATATTTTAAAAATGCAAGGCATTTTTACAAAAGCTTACGTAGTAAAATAAAATTTGTATATGTCGAGCCGCGGTTTACGAATGATTATTTGAAGATGCTCTTTGCTAGTATCTGATAAAATAACTCGTATTTGCACAGCTCTGAATGTTACACAGCATATGTGGCAGTAATATTACAAAGTCTCAAACGTAAATTCTATTAATTCTCCTTTATTATTCTGATTGAAAAGATCTGTTTAGGCAATTATCAGTGAAATTCATCCTAACTTCCTATTAGGTAAAATATTGTATCAGTTTATACATATTTTTTATATTGGTCCCACATACTAACGAAATCGTTAATTTTTTAACCAGGAACTAGGACGTTTAAATTAAGTAGATGTAAAATTAAATTTTGAGACTTTGGACGGTACGAAATAGTAAACTAGTAAGGACCGGTTTATCAATGCACGGTTAAAACTGTCGGTTAACTATTTCACAGTTAAGGATATCCAGCAACGAAAGTGATAGTTAAAGTTGGTATAGTTTACCAAGACCGCCGTTTAGTTTCAACAATGTATTAGCTGCACTAATAATTCAGCAAATTTCTGTGTTTGGCTGGCTGTCCTTGGTATGATTTGACAAAATAACCTGTGCCGTTGCAGTGCTGCCGATTGAATTTGTTGAAAATACCTAATTATGTACCGTCAATCAATTTATGTTTAGTGAAATTAAGTTAAAAATATAATATGACGACTCTATCTATCAGAAAATATAGCTTAACCTAGAATTGGCAAACCGGCTTGTTACCTAGAGCTTAATAAATTGCTAGATTGCCCGCTAGATCATTTCTGATATCCTTGAATATATTCTAGCAGTTATCAGTAGTATATTCTGGAAATCAAAACTTTATGAATTGTAGGAGTGGATTAGTATCTATGTAGTTCAGAGATTTATGTAGCCGGATAACTAGAACAGGTCAGATTGAATGAATAAATTGATTAATAACGACGTAATGCTGCTACGAAGAACTCAACCGACGTGGTAGGACTTAGTCGAACAGAAAATATGTTAGGTAAATTCAGTCAAGTGAGTTTAAAATTGATTGAGAATTGGAGAATGTGTCGGTCAAACGTAGTTAAACTTCAGTGGGAAATGACGTCAGGAAATAAATTGATTGCGAATACTAAGTGTTTTACTGATAAAAAGGCAGTATATTACACTACGCATTATTTTAGTTGTCATTACCTCTTAACATGTGGGAATTACTAAACGTGAACGTAAACAAAATTTCGTAAAACTATAATGGTCTTATATTATCATCGAAATTATTATACTAATTATTATACGTGTACGTGTATGACGAAATACAAAATGGACAGGTCATTGAAGATGATGAATGAATTAATTGGAGTAGAAACAAAAATTATACGCATCAGAAAGTGACGTTTCATAACGAGTTTAAGTAATTAAGAATCTATCATTTCTACGTAAAACTAGTTTTAATAACCAAGATTATTATAAGTATTAATTATAATAACACTACGTGTATGAGAAAATAGACCTTTATTAATGTGATTATATTAGGTTCGAGACAATATATTAAAAACTAAATACGAACATCATTCGTCGATGTTTCCATATTCCTATTGGACCTTTTATATGACATTCTTCGCAGTTAAATAAATCTTTTAGGCACAATTGCTAGAATTGTAATTCTATTCATCTCCTGATGATGCCAGCATCTTTGACGAAATGCTATTCCATATACTACGCAGCATTTTGTTATTATAGACTCTTATCCAGGAATCACTTTAACGTTTATTGGTCAAAGAAAATAGCTAATGCTAATTTAGTATTTAAATTTCAGTAAAATTGACCCTTTACTTTACTTCAGTTATTCTCCTAAGAAATAAAGTGTCTAGGTGGACAGACAGGAGGGCAGATAGATGGGCGAATAAAAGGACATGCTACACACTCCTCTGCAATGAGTGTAACGGAGACGGTCACGGGGACGGTAGCTTCGTGGTTAGTGCGACTAGCTTTCTCATTGAGCATACCTAGTGACGTGGGCTTGGGCCTCATCTACTGCAAAATAATTTTCAATTGTAAATAATTATCCTCTAGAAATTGTTCGCATTTTTTTATAAACCGTAGAGCTCCGTCTCCTTACAACAACAAACTGACTCTGGTCTGGGTGCCTGGCCAGGATTAGCTCATTCGAAGGAATTCATTACATATCCTTTGAAATCAAGAGCTAAAAGAGCACTGTAGATTAAATCATCACCTATACAGATTTGGACTGGTGGAAAACGCCGAATACCGTCTGTGTGTAGAGGAAGATGAAACGGCAAGTCATGTTCTGTGTACTTGTCTCGTTGCAGAAAGAACCCGGTTCGCATTGCTTGGCAAAGGGCAGCTTTTACCTGAGGGCCTAGACAATCTTTCACCCAACAAGTTTACCAACTTTATCAAAAACCTGAACCTATTAGGTGAAATATAAATTAGGAGTTAACCACAATAAACCGAATGGTTGCAGTGAACGGTCTGGTATAGACCCACTCATATTTCAACCTAATAACTTAATCTACGGTCGTTGTGAATAGTTAGGGACATTTTCGTATGAGAATTATTTTACTCAAACTAATATGTTTGATGTAAGAACACTACGATCGAATAAAGAACGAGTGGTGGGCAAACAAGGCCAGAGAAATTCAAAGGTACGCCGATTCACACGACTACAGGAATTTCTTTCAAGGAGTAAAAGCAGTGTACGGCCCCAGTCGGAAAAATATGTGCCCTATTAAAGATTTAAATGGAAATCTCCTCAAAGGAGACCAGGAAATAAGAGCCCGATGGAAGGAACACTACTCTAACATTCTTAACCAGCAAAGTCAAGCCGATCACGATATTATAAATCTTATCCCTCAATATGACACCTTCGAAGACTTAGATAAACCACTAACAACGGAAGAGATCTTAACCGCCATTGGGCAGCTAAAAAATAACAAATCTCCCGGCGCCGACTCACTCCCAGCTGAGATCTTTAAAGCTGTGTCGTCAGAGCTCATACCCTACCTCAAAAAACTGTTTGATGTCGTGTGGGAAAGTGGTCAAGCTCCGCAGGAGTTTCGTGATACACTTTTAATCAACCTCTTCAAAAACAAAGGGAGCGCTGCGGACTGTGGTAATTACAGGGGTATAGCTCTCCTGGCTGTTGGAGGGAAGATACTCACTAAAGCGATGGCAAATAGGCTAACACCTGTTATGGAAAAGTTACTTCCTGAAACACAGAGTGGCTTTAGACCAAACCGAGGCACATCGGATTTAATCTTCACACTTAAACAGCTTCAAGAAAAAGCACTCGAACATCAAGGAGAAATTCACATGGCCTTCATTGATTTAACCAAGGCGTTTGACTCGGTGGACAGGGAAGTGCTCTGGAAAATTATGTTCCGCTTAGGTATCCCTAGAAAATTTGTGGAAGTATGTCGCAGTCTACATACAAACAACAACGCCCAGGTTATGTATAATAATGAGGCAACCGAACCTTTCGAAACCCTCACTGGAGTTAGGCAGGGATGTGTCCTGGCACCCCTACTCTTTAATTTGTTTACCACTGCTCTAACAATTATTGTTGACAACAAACTGGCAGTCAGAGGAATAGGTCTCAGATACCGTTTTGATGGCGGTCTCTTTAACATAGGGCGCTTTAGAGCTTTCACGAAGACACGCACACGATTCATTTGTGATCTCCAGTATGCGGATGACTGTGCACTTTTAGCCTCTACGCCGGAAGAGCTTCAAGAACTTTTAGATGTGTATGCCCAGAGCTATGATTCCTTGGGACTTAAAATCAATATTGGAAAGACTAAGATTATGTCAACTCCTCATCAAGTGAACCAAATAGACATTACACTTAACGGAAATTCTCTTGAAGTGGTGGATCAGTTTAATTACTTAGGCAACGTTGTTAATGACAAAGCAAACATGGACAGCGAGATTCGCAATAGAATTAACGCTGCATCTAGAGCACTCTGGGGACTTAGAGAGAGAGTATTTGATAACCACGACCTTGCTTTGTCAACGAAAATGGCTGTCTACAGAGCAGTTGTCATTCCAACACTGCTATATGGATGTGAAAGCTGGGTCACTTACCGTCGTCATGTGAAAGAATTAGAACGTTTTCAGCAAAGACACCTCAGAAGTATGATGAAAATCCGTTGGTTCCATCACATATCAAACGTGGAAGTACTCAGGAGAGCAAACAGCCTTCCAATTGAGGTGCTTATTTCAAGAGCACGCCTAAGATGGGCAGGTCACGTTCATCGTATGCATGATAACCGCCTTCCTAAATGTACACTTTATGGTGAATTGCTAAGCGGTAGAAGAAGGCGTGGCGGTCAACGAAAGAGGTTCAAAGACGCTCTCCATGAAAATCTAAAATCCTGCGGTATTGCAGACGAGCAATGGGAACAACTTGCAGCGGACTGAACCGAATGGCGAGGAGTTGTGGCCAGCTATCAAGGAAATGTTGCTGCAAGAAGGCCGAATCCGAGACCTAACCAGGTCTATGTTTGTCCTGACTGCGGTCGACATGTGCTCTCCCGAATTGGCCTCTATAGCCATAGTCGTGTGCACCGTAGATGAATGGGAATTACAATAGACTACACCTTTTACTTGTTTTTTATTGTACACAATTTATCGACTGTAACATTTTTATACTCGGACTCGAGTAACGGCTAATAATAATAACGATCGAATACACTACCCAATGCGCATTTCAATAACCATATTATCATCATAAAGGGATAGTGAAATCTGGTTTTCAGTTTTCTTTCGCCTCTCGATGATGCTAACCCGGTTATCAAAGCACAATCATAAAGTTGGTACGTAAAATTTGAAGGACACTTGAATTGGAAACTCTTTCTCCAATCTCTGGTGCTACTAAATATATAAGTAAGCCGATAAAACATAACGAAATAAGGGCAAAATCATTTATCGTTTGCTGTTTTCTATAATATACTAGAATAAAGTGTTAGGTCGCTACTTCTAAATACAACATTGGTTAGGAAATGTCAATGAGAATCTTTTTCCACTGGTTGGCATTATTTTCAGATAAATCCAAATTTCGTATTTTAGAATTTTATTAAAAATTGTTTATTCTATTACCAACCCCCAGAGTTTTTCAATAAGTAGTACCATAATTTTCTATGAATTATTCATTTTGAAATTTCTACCTAAAATGTTTAATTCCTAAGTAATAAGCTAAAAACTGGAAACTTAACCTTCATTAGGGTGATCTTCCCATGTAGTACTTGAAACAAGTGTATTATACATCATGCGAAAGAGATTTTTTTTATATACATTTATTTAACGTCAGCCTATTTCTTCTACTGAGGCCTATCACTGACGCCTGTTGACCAGTTGCCCCAACCAGGAATTTTGCAGATTCTCGTCGTTTTCGAAGAGAGCTTTTACTTGTCTGATATTTAATAGGCAAGAAACCAACTGCTTTACATCTCATCCGAAAGATGGTATATCCATTACGCAATCCTCATCTAGGATTACATAATTTTTGGGTAAACTTACATTGATATACAAGCTGCTAGAAATTGGGAACGAGATCGCTGTATTTCCTTGAACACTGAAACGTTCCCTCGTTTGGCAAAATAAAAAATTTTCGGTAGAGTTTGGAGCCTTAGAGCTTGATAGAGACCCTAGGAGCCTTTCGTGCACTTAACTTTTGAATTTGAGAAGAGTGGGGGGGGGGGTCATTCGTAAAACGTCGGATAGGGTCAAATAGGATAGGGATATTGTCAATTTATTTATTATAACTGAACAAAGCGTTAAAACGGTTTAACTTAAATATTTTAATTCACACATATTAAAAATAAATACTTTTTGAACTCTGAAATTCCGTTGTTAAAAGTATTAAGGTTTAAATATAAAAATGTATTAACACGATTGTTTTATAAATTCTGAAAAAAATCAGCTTTTGTTTGATGCGCGAGGACAGATTATAGTTGATTTGAAAACTCTTCTTTACTTGGTTCTGGACAAGGAAGAAGCTGTAGTGGCTCGGATCGCGGCGCACGTATCGAACTTGACTTGCCCGAACTCATCGCGCTCAGCTTTTTTATATGCCTCGTCGGAGATCCGATGAGCGGAGATCTGGAAAGGTCTGGAAATGTCCCCGCCCATTCCGTGCGGGCATCGATTGCGCAATATTGCATTAGATAAGGAAAAATTAAAAATGGGAAATTCGGATAATATGAAAATTATATAACCGTATCGGCATTGAAAAGGGAAATTTTTTGATATATGAATGAAGTTCGAATTAATTTGAATTCAGGGGCTATTAACGGAAATTCGTTGAAAGTGATTATTAAAATTAGAACGACCTCGTAAAGCCGTCCCGAAGGTCTGCGCACTAAGAGTTCAATTGTAAAATTTTGCCCATCGGTCTGCGATGAATGAGTGACGGGTATTCAATATAATTTGATACGTAGCTTATATTTCGGAAGTAAGTTTTGATATTCATGAGCAAGCGGAACATATGAAACGGAAATAAGTTTGAATTTCAATTGAAATATGCGAAATTGAAATAAGTTTTGATGAATGCTCATGTGGCACATCAGGAAAGTGAATGAAGTGTGTTTTGAAGTATGACTTGGAATTTGAATGGGAAGTTAAAATTGAGAGTAAAATGTTTAATAAAAATTAGGAGAAGTGAAATATAAGATCGCGGCTGGGGGTGTGGAAAGTGGTTATGAGGAGAATCGAGATAGTGCGGGGGCTGTATTTTTTAAAGCTGTAATGTGTAACTTTTTTACTATAATACGGTTAATATGAATGTCTGAATGGTGTTGTTAATAAATTCGGACTATTAGTGAATTATCGGTGTTATGTGAATTTTTTCAGATTTTTTCGTAAAGAGTTGTATTTTTTTATATAGGTGAGGTGAAAGAGTTTATTTTTGACAAATTTTGAGACGTTTACCATTTTTCTGTCTCCCGTTTATGGAATATACTATAACATCCTTGGCGGTCACCCATCTAAGTTATTGATTTACTTTTCGTGTCGAAGATATGAGTATCTCTATCGAGATAGACATAACAAACGATTTATATATTGCTTTTAAGGTATATCTTTACTTGTGATTTTTACACACCGAAATAAAATTAAAACAAATCGACAGAGCATCCAAGAGTACACATCTTTTGGACAGAATAAATAGTGTTACGCATCCTATACAATATAAAGTGTTGAATAAACTGGCGCAGAGTAGATGTAAAGGCCCTTTTACACGTTTAGCTCGGTTATCAGTTGTTCCGTTTCAGTTAAATGATAAGGGAACCCGATAACTGAACTGATGTACAAATATAGAACTGAACTGAACATTTTATTTTTTGTCTTTTGGTATATTTAAATTATAGTTTATATTTTTCAATTTATTTTGAAAATATAGTTCGTCATTGTATAATTTAATAACCACTTACTTAAACTTGTTACTTGTTTTTGTTATTCGAATTCTAAAACTGTCGTATCCATAACGACATTTTATTTTCTAACATTAATATTTGTTAAATAAACTTGTTCCAGTAGCTTGTCTCGTTTTTAAAATATAATTATCGAGATATTATATAATCATGAATGTATTTATAGTAATTTTAGGAATGATTGATTGGCATTAACATGTTGTGTATAGATGATATCATTTTTTTCTTAACAAGAGTAACGAAACGTTTTTCGTTACCGACATGTACCCAGAATTATCCTTTTATATTTTACTACTGTATATATACTGTATATATATATATATATATATATATATATATATATTTATGTGTGTGTGTGTGTGTGTGTGTGTGTGTGTGTGTTGAAATGCACAAAGGCAAGTTTCATCATATTCCTCTTGAAATCTAATATTTTTATTAGGATGTGCACTATGAATGGTATTTTAGTTACCAATTACTAGAAACGTAATAAAGTGTTTATGGCAGATACCGGTGAAGGTACCCATTATTAAAACAGAGGAGTTCCGCCGCATCGGCAATGTCTAAAGCCATCTGCAGACCGGTTTCGAGCTTTTGGCTCTCATCAGTTCAGAGCAGACCCAGACACTGACCATGCTGCGGTCTCCTGATGTTATATACATTGCAAGTAACACCATATCGGTGACTTACAAATAGTACAAATAGGTCCCTCCAACGGCATCTGCCACAAACACTTTAAGAAGCCTCGACTAAGGCAAATGTGACAAATAAAGTCAACTAGAGGAATGATAGATGTGAGAATGCACAAAGGCAGGTTTCGTCGTATTTTTCGAGATACACGTTATTGAAAATCAATAATTCTCAAAAAAAAATTTTTCGAATCAAATGTACATGCAATACGTCGTTGGATAGTGCTCATCTATCCCTACAACTTTTGTCTAAAACATTTTTTGCTGAAACACATAGAAAAAATTTAAAAAATATATTAGAGACCCAATAAAGCAGTATAAAACAATATCGGACGAAATAAATCGAGTTCAAATTTGGTCTATCATAATACCGATTCCAATAAACGAATCATTTTGCTTTTTTAAAGCAGTGTCTTTCCGAGTATTTTCAAAATATATATATTTTGAAAATACTCGGAAAGACACTGCTTTAAAAAAGCAAAATGATTCGTTTATTGGAATCGGTATTATGATAGACCAAATTTGAACTCAATTTATTTCGTCCGATATTGTTTTATACTGCTTTATTGGGTCTCTAATATATTTTTTAAATTTTTTCTATGTGTTTCAACTTTCTAAATGCTTTAGTTTAGCCTCGGCAACATTTTGAAAATTTGCAAATTTTCAAAACGAGGTTTAGATTGTAAAATTATTATGCAAAAACTAAAAGTCCGATCTTGATGAAATTTGGTTTATTACATTAAAAAGTTTTCTTTAGCCAAGTATGAAGGTCCTACGTATAATATAAGTATTTGAAAAAAATTCACAAATAACTTGCTATTTCAATTTTTTTTTGCGACTTTACTATTTTTGCAATAGTAAAAATGAATTTTTGGCAACCAACTGTACCTTATTTAAAAGTTAATTACAAAACTTTTTCACTTTAATAACTTTTCCCTTAAAGCAATAATTACTGAGATATATGAAATAATAGGAAGAAAAAACGGAATTTTTAGGAATTTTTTCACATTTTGTTTAATAAAAAATTACGCCCACGTTTTCGAACTAGCGCATAGTGAAATTATTATTTCTTATGATTTTTAGGAGCGATTAAGCCAAAAATCTGCCATACTACCCGATGCACCCAAACATAGGTGATTTTAAGCAGATACCGCCTGGGCTATAGGTATTAGCGCTCCATACACGCCAAATACTATACCGTCTGACTATTGTAGAAGAATAAAGTTTTAAAAACAGTTATCCCATTTTTTGTGAGCTATATTTCAGTAAAAAGAAATTTGAAATCCTACTTTGTGAGATATATTACAAAAACCTGAAAAATAGGACAATCACAAAGTTATAGCTTCCTTATTTGAGGAGATACGAAAACAGTTAAAGGGGTGAAAGTTGACGGCAAGACAAGAAAAATAATGTGTACCAAAAAATTCGAAAAACGCACTTGACTTTGACATACGTTCTTGTGCAAAAATGAAGGAAACAAATCTCGAAGTAGGCCATGACACCATTAATTTCATTTATTTTTTCGCTTTCCAATGATATAAAACATGTCACAAAAATTTTAACTGATAATATCAATATTTAATATTTTACGAAAACCGGCATTAATATCATTGAATGATAAAAATAGCTATGCCATAAATTCACTTTATAATAATTATAATTCAGTAATTATTGATTACAATTTAATAAAAAATAAACAAATATCTCATAAATAAAGATACAAGTACAGAATGAACATCCAAAAAGACGAGAAACTATGTATACAGTACTACCTACTACCATACTGAAAAGAAAATGTGTGTATTTATTTTTCTACCTACAAATGTTCAAATTGTGCACCATGCATTCTAATGCCCAAACGTGCTCTAAGAGACACTTCACGTATTACATTTTGGAGCATTTCAGGAGTAATTACCTCACATGCGTTTCTAATTCTGGTTTTGATGTCCTCAATATTTTCGGGGGCAATT
Organism: Leptura quadrifasciata; assembly: GCA_963675555.1. Lineage (NCBI taxonomy): Eukaryota > Metazoa > Arthropoda > Insecta > Coleoptera > Cerambycidae > Leptura > Leptura quadrifasciata. Next base: position 54,536,933 of record OY776674.1, on the reverse strand, counting down.
TGAAATACCTTGTCTTTAATGTAACCCCAGATGAAAAAAAATCCAGGGGAGTAATATCTGGTGATCGAGCTGGCCATAAAATGGGTCCATAAGGGCCTATCCAGTTATCTGGCATAAATAATTTGTACATATTACATCAGTGTGAGACCCATTTTGTTGAAAATATGAATAATTTAATCTTTCTGCCACTGTTAATTCATAAAGAAAATTTTCAAATTTGTTTTGCAAGAAATTAAGGTACGAGCGGTTAATTTGCCATCATAGAAATAAGGTCCAATTACTTTAATCCCTAAAAGACCCACCCAAATATCCATAGAAAAACTTTCTTGGAAAACAGTCTCCCTGCACCAATGTGTATTTTCTCGTGTCCACTTATAATGCATATTTCTATTGAAAAATCCATGATTAAAGAAAATTGATTCGTCCGAACAAAGAATTTTGCTATATATCAAAGGGTCATTTCCTTTTTTATTGAATAACCATAACCTACAAAATCTTACTCTCCTCGGCTTATCTCCCTCATTTAAATGTTGAACTTTCCTCATTTTGTTTTTTTTAAAATACTTTTCTTGCACTGTTTTTTTTATGCGACAGTTTCTCTGAATTTGTCTGAAAGAGGTTTCTTCATTTTGGTTAACAAATTCAATACTTAGTTCAAATGTGCTTTTAGAAGGCGGAATATTAAACATACAGACATTATAGAGGAGTTTGAGACTAAAAATATTATGTTTAAATTCAATACTTTATTTACTTTTTTTATATTATCCGCAACATGCCCTTGCCTTACTACTTTTTTTTTTTAAATGAGCCGTGCGTTTTTAGATTTTGAACTAACTTCATAGTTCGATTTGGCTGCGGAGCATCTGGAAATCTATCTCCGTAAACCGTGACTGCCATCTCAGCGTCGAAATTGCACTGACAATAAATGCTAATCATATCGCATTTGTTGTTATTGATGTACACCATAATTACTGATATAAAACTTGTCTTAGACCTCGACAACGCAACATACAACAATGACAATCTGTCAAATTTGTTAATAACTGTATACGATTGTTTATGCGGCAGAATAGGGTAACATACCCGCTTGTAGTTTTGCAAAATTGTTTTTACTCCGGAAGATTTTTTTCACAATCAGCAATCATTTGCATAACTTTCGCAATTCTTTTTCGACAAAATACATCAAAGTAAATAACAACTATTTGCAATGTTCCGGTCATCGTAACAGGGTTGCAAACTTGACAGAAGATGTCTAGTAATTGTTAAAATGTTCTCCAAGATTTTGTTAATTTAACAATGTTTCCGGGGGCGGAAAGGGGTGCAAAACCGGATTTGTTATATTTTACCTTCTCTAATGTTGTCTCAAAATTTGAAAACTTTTGCAATTTTCATACCTTTCTTACTCTAATGACTGGCGTATACAGCAAGGAAGGCGAAGAGAGCGTAAAATTTAACTTTTTTTCGCGTTTTATTCACTAAACAATTATGGCATTTGTGATAAAGCTTTTCCACTTTTTAAAAATTATAAAAAGCAACAATCCTTCCTCGATAAGTCAAAAGTTCACTACACAAATACGACAAGGTCTTATTGCAACTTTCATGAACACGGCCCCATAGAAGTCGATTTAAGAGTATCAGTGATATAGTGCGTACGACCAGAATTGAAACCGTATAAAAACTAAAAGCCGGCAAAAACAGTCGAAATCTCTTTATTGTTTTTCTTATGACAAGCACTTCTGTTTACCGCCACAAGAGATGCCGACTGTTTTTGCCAGCTTTTAGTTTTTATACGGTTTCAATTCTGGTTGTATACACTATATAGTCAGATCATTTCACAAAAAAAGTAGCTCGACTTTTTTAATAACGAAGGTATGACTTGAGAAATATTAATGAACTTATTTTCGATTTTTCGACTTGCGGGTAAAATTGCAAATTCTAATTTGAAATGATTTTCTACGAACAATCATTTTCAATTTTTTTAGATCTTCCAAGGTTCCAAGGGCTGTAGTGATATAAATGATGATTATTTTTTAAGAATGTTTTTCGGAGGTGGTTATTTTAAAAAAGATTTTATGTTCTCTGTACTACAAGACTGCATTATATTATATTTGAAATGTTGTATATGTATAATTACTCCATTATTATTATTCAGAATACTCAAATTAGGATTTTCCAACAACGTACGGATGTTAATGACTCATATATGTATTATGTCTCACGAATGCAATAATAAAAGTCATTAAAAATGAACTTCGTCAATGTAAATCTAAACATTCCTAATTGTAAAATAGTTATTCTTAGACAAAGGAAGTTTTAGGAAAAATAAGCAAAATATACAGTCGTGTAATATTTGAAATAATTGGGTATTTAAAAAACCCAACTCAACAGAAATTATACTTTTTCATCATCAATAAAAATACTTGTTTTAAATGTAAATGACATCTTGCAATTAGCATTAATGTTTAAAATGTATTTTCTTTGAACTAGTTAGCAACACAAATGTATAATAAGCAGAAGTAGCGGCTAAGTGTGACTGAATATGACTACTTATTTGATAAATATTTTCAATAAATATTATGAATAAGAATAAAGGAACAAATAATGGCATATGTACGTTTCCTTCAGGATTCACTAAAGAACTTACTTATATTTTAAAATCTAATAGATTCCTTCGTATATATATGATTATAATGAGGTCCATAAGTAACGGATAAATTCATTATCTACATAATTAACAATTTATCCTAAAACACGTGGATATTTAATCCTATAATGGCATTTTTTGAGCATAATTGCGTGACCAACAAACCGTCGAACAGCTAAAGCAAAAAGTTCAAGAGAATTTGAGTGCACTAGAAGAAACCAATTCTGTAGATGTCGCTGCTACCTGGTCACAAATTAAAGACAGTTTAAAAAGTGCGAGTGAGGAAATTCTTGGCACTGCAGCAAGTAAAAAACAGGAGGACTGGTTCAATGATAATGAAGCTTTTATACAAGAACTTCTTGACCGCAAACATATTGCCTTCCAAAACGCTATCAACCACCCCAACGACTCATCAAAAGCAGAAGCTTTTACCCAATCTAAGTATGAAACGCAACGCGAAATCAGAAGAATAAAGAACGAGTGGTGGGCAAGCAAGGCCAGAGAAATTCAAAGGTACGCCGATTCACACGACTACAGGAATTTCTTTCAAGGAGTAAAAGTAGTGTACGGCCCCAGTCGGAAAAATATGTGCCCTATTAAAGATTTAAATGGAAATCTCCTCAAAGAAGACCAGGAAATAAGAGCCCGATGGAAAGAACACTACTCTAACATTCTTAACCAGCAAAGTCAAGCCGATCACGATATTATAAATCTTATCCCTCAATATGATACCTTCGAAGACTTAGATAAACCACTAACAACGGAAGAGATCTTAACCGCCATTGGGCAGCTAAAAAATAACAAATCTCCCGGCGCCGACTCACTCCCAGCTGAGATCTTTAAAGCTGTGTCGTCAGAGCTCATACCCTACCTCAAAAAACTGTTTGATGTCGTGTGGGAAAGTGGTCAAGCTCCGCAGGAGTTTCGTGATACACTTTTAATCAACCTCTTCAAAAACAAAGGGAGCGCTGCGGACTGTGGAAATTACAGGGGTATAGCTCTCCTGGCTGTTGGAGGGAAGATACTCACTAAAGCGATGGCAAATAGGCTAACACCTGTTATGGAAAAGCTACTTCCTGAAACACAGAGTGGCTTTAGACCAAACCGAGGCACATCGGATTTAATCTTCACACTTAAACAGCTTCAAGAAAAAGCACTCGAACATCAAGGAGAAATTCACATGGCCTTCATTGGTTTAACCATGGCGTTTGACTCGGTGGACAGGGAAGTGCTCTGGAAAATTATGTTCCGCTTAGGTATCCCTAGAAAATTTGTGGAAGTATGTCGCAGTCTACATACAAACAACAACGCCCAGGTTATGTATAATAATGAGGCAACCGAACCTTTCCAAACCCTCACTGGAGTTAGGCAGGGATGTGTCCTGGCACCTCTACTTTTTAATTTGTTTACCACTGCTCTAACAATTATTGTTGACAACAAACTGACAGTCAGAGGAATAGGTCTCAGATACCGTTTTGATGGCGGTCTCTTTAACATAGGGCGCTTTAGAGCTTTCAGGAAGACACGCACACGATTCATTTGTGATCTCCAGTATGCGGATGACTGTGCACTTTTAGCCTCTACGCCGGAAGAGCTTCAAGAACTTTTAGATGTGTATGCCCAGAGCTATGATTCCTTGGGACTTAAAATCAACATTGGAAAGACTAAGATTATGTCAACTCCTCATCAAGTGAACCAAATAGACATTACACTTAACGGAAATTCTCTTGAAGTGGTGGATCAGTTCAATTACTTAGGCAACGTTGTTAATGACAAAGCAAACATGGACAGCGAGATTCGCAATAGAATTAACGCTGCATCTAGAGCACTCTGGGGACTTAGAGAGAGAGTATTTGACAACCACGACCTTGTTTTGTCAACGAAAATGGCTGTCTACAGAGCAGTTGTCATTCCAACACTGCTATATGGATGTGAAAGCTGGGTCACTTACCGTCGTCATGTGAAAGAATTAGAACGTTTTCAGCAAAGACACCTCAGAAGTATGATGAAAATCCGTTGGCTCCATCACATATCAAACGTGGAAGTACTCAGGAGAGCAAACAGCCTTCCAATTGAGGTGCTTATTTCAAGAGCACGCCTAAGATGGGCAGGTCACGTTCATCGTATGCATGATAACCGCCTTCCTAAATGTACACTTTATGGTGAATTGCTAAGCGGTAGAAGAAGGCGTGGCGGTCAACGAAAGAGGTTCAAAGACGCTCTCCATGAAAATCTAAAATCCTGCGGTGTTGCAGACGAGCAATGGGAACAACTTGTAGCGGACAGAACCGAATGGCGAGGGGTTGTGGCCAGCTATCAAGGAAATGTTGCTGCAAGAAGGCCAAATCCAAGACCTAACCAGGTCTATGTTTGTCCTGACTGCGGTCGACATGTGCTCTCCCGAATTGGCCTCTATAGCCATAGTCGTGTGCACCGTAGATGAATGGGAATTACAATAGACTACATCTTTTACTTGTTTTTTATTGCACAATTTATCGACTGTAACATTTTTATACTCGGACTCGAGTAACGGCTAATAATAATCTCCCGTTTCAATCCCCTTTTAAGTGACAGCTACCCCTTTAAAAATTTTAGATGGAACGAGGGTGCATGTGATAGCTCATTTGAAAGGGAATTTTACTTGCCGTATCGGAGCAACCTTCAGATTTTCAGGTTTCAACCTCGCCTCCAGCGCTGTCCGGTGCCAGCCAACCAGTGGTACTAATTATTTTCCCTCGAAAAGTTGCTGCTGAATACGCTAGCCAGATAGTAAAAATTTCCAAGTTCTCGAACCTTCCTTTTTTACCACCTATTAGCAAGATGGTGAATCCAATTAACAGGCTATGGACGACCTCCTTTAATAAATTCGGGTGCTACATAAATAGGTTTGAATATTCACCAAGCGTACTACTTAAATAAGCTACCGTAATTTCCACTAATATGTGGGCAACCCAAAATACATTTCAAGATATTTTCATTAATAGATCAGTTGACTTACCTTTAAGGAAGAATGATCGTAATTATATGAGCAGTCTCTTCAAAGGATTATAAGCACCATGTAGTAGCGGCTCGCTGCAGGAATCGTACAACGTTCAAAGTTTAAAAATTTTGTGTCCTATCCTAGGTGCGTAGCTACCCATTTCGCCTCTGTATACACTCCCACCATGCAGCCGTCATTCATCACACACATCACTGGTTTAAAGTATTTTTAGTTTAGATTGTTTTTATCACGGAATGGGATTATCTTCATATTGTCTCTCACTTTTCGCTATCTTTCTTTTCCCATCTTTAAATCACTAGAACACTTTAATACGCCCTCCAAGATTCGTATGACGAACCACAGTGATGTATTTGATGAATGACGGCTGCGTGGTGGGAGTGTATACAGAGGCGAAATGGGTAGCTACGCACCTACGATATTACTCAAAAAATTTAATCTTTGAACGTCCGTACGATTCGTGCAGCGAGCTGCTACTACATGGTGTTTATAATCCGGGACGAGACTGCAAATAATTAATTAAAATCATGTTACGGTGAAGTGGCTCGTAACAGGGTTGACGGGGGAGGTATAAAATTATGTTCAAAAAATCTGATTTTAGAATTCGAATCGACGTGTTTTAAGATTTCACTCATAAATTGTTAATAACGTAGATAATGAATTTATCAGTTACTTATGGATTTCACTGTATAAGCGAAAGTATAATATTTTCTACTGCAAGTTTAACAGTTCTTGTGTAAATGCTGAAAAACTAAATAAAACATTTTTTATTAAAAGTTAAACAGATATAGTGCATTTTTATTTAGTAGCCCTTGCATTCAATAGGTTGTGGGCCCAGATAGCGTAAGAATAAAAAATTGCCGTGTAATAAATAAATGGGTATGAAGAATAAACTTAAATAAATAAAAGTGGACAATAAAAGTGAACGAAATATTGAACCATTTATTAGAGAATGTTATAGTGTATTGAAATTCCAGATCAAATCATCACTTGCCTAAATGCAAATGTTACATGAGGTTGAATACAGAAATGCCTATAAATAAGTGGAAAAAGCATAACTTAACAGTGAAAAGTGTGACAGTTAAATATTTAAGTGATTCAATTTTGGGTTACGCAAATGAAAAACGATTTGATCGATAAGTTTCTCAAGAATTAGGCGCTATTTACGAAAGACACAACTTGTCTTAAGAAAAAAAAGGCGAACGCAGCTGGTAACACAAATCTATGGCAATATTTTACACGTTGCAGATACATTATTACTGCAACCGTTGTTGTTGATGCAAAATTAGATGAATTGAGCAAGGTTTGTCATCTGCTATTAATTTTACCCTCTTCCTTTGACGGAGTCGTCACAGCATTAGAAATCCTAAATGAAGAAAAAATTAAAGTTGTCCACTAGTTTCAAAGTTTAAATATGCAAGGTGAAGTTTTTACAATATGGTGCATTCTAAAATAGAAATCTCAAATCCAAGAAAATTTTACAAAAATGGAAGTCACAACCAAAAGGAGCAACAAAATATAAATCCACTCACAAAACATCTACTGTTAAATGTGAACATTGTGGAAGAAGTAATGATTTGAAAAAGCAATTATTACAAGGATATGTGTTCAAAACCAAGTACAACGCACACAGTATACCTCACAGATATTAATAGTTTTGCTTTTATAGTAGGAAACAATGTCAAGCAATAGAGGAATATTTTAATTTTGGGCACCGGCTCCACAACCACATCACAAACCGAGATGACACACCTATCCTCAATTAAAAGTGCTTCAGATGTCGCTGAGTATAACTGTGGCAAAGGCCGACTCATCTGTAATTGCCTCCAGGATGGGGATGTTTGATGTTATCAGAATTTGGGAATACAAGGCACTCTAGCTAGCCAATATGTTGTAAATCCCGAAAGTACCACACAATAATCTTCTTTTTGTCCAATGGATTCAGGAGAGTGGAATGGCGGTTTGAAAAACAAGGAATGTTTGTACTAGAATATTCTTCTGGTTCATCTGAAGACTCTCGTCTTGTGTCCACGATTTGTGCGGAAAACTATTCCACTTCTTTTGGTGGCAATAACATATCTGAAACGTCAGTACAAAATGATTTGGCAGCCATGAACACTTGATTCTGTGAACGTTAAATACTAAGACGGTTTAAAGGACATTTTATTCCACTTCCTAATTGGACTATTAGGACGTTCACCTAATGGATTCGACTTAATTCAGATAGACCTTAAATACAAGATTTATACTTACTTCGATTTTGCTGGAACGCCGTTGCACTGTTTCATAGCTACGACTTCATTTTCTAATACTTCTTAGAACTATTTCCTGAAAGGGAATGTGGTTAATATGAACTCAGTATTGGGTCTTTTGGAAATATTAAAACAATATAGATATCGAAGAATGTATATAAGGTTAACAAAGATATCGGTCCATACCACACATGGTGAGTATTAAGACGACTCGGACAGTGCAGTTTCCAACTACCATCCAATGGCTTACGTCAGAGTAATCCACTGACAGCAAAAAGATTCAACTTGAAATATTTACAATTTTGTGGGCCTCTGGCTTGCCTGTATTTATACGGTTTTTTTAAATTCACAAATGAAATTTTGGACACCTTGTTGCCAAGCATATTTAATGCTCGAATCGCAACTGATTTGAATATTATATTAATACATTCAAGCAAGGCGAGTCGCATGTACACAGTACATGGTAAAAGGGTGACATATGTTCCGAATCACTGGGGAACCACATGTAGGCAAATATGGTTTAAAACATATTAGTTTGCCGCCAAAAACGACTGTTAAGTTTGTAAAATGATATTGTAAAAATTTTGACATCCGATGTAAATCTCCCTTCTGGAAGTAATTGGAGATTAGCTAGTTGTTCTGTACTCAACGTTTGTATAAGATATTTTTGCATTTATGGAAGACGATGTATATTGCGATTAAGTAACGCTTGAAAGTTCACTTATATGTTTTTTTCAGCGACCTTAATGAGTTCAGGTTTTGGGTTGCCTGTGTACGAAGAAAACTACATGTTCGTCATCTTTGCTTCAATAAAAATAGACAATGCTCGTTACCTAGGAACCTGTGTCACTTTATCCTCCCCTTCTTTGTATATATCTCTATATTTCACGCGTCACTACACTGAAAACAGAATATTCACTTCAATATCGATCCGGGGAAGCCAAATTCCAACCAAAAGATGCGTGAAGTACTTGGGGGGTCAGACTGGACTAACGTTTAATACGCACATCAACGAGACAGTACCGACGGTTTACTAACTCTCCAGGAGTCTGTATGTCTGTATCCGCTCATGGTCAGGGGTAGCAGACTCAACAGACAAAATAAAAAATTGTTGTACACAATGGTGGTCAGGCCGTTCATCATATACGCAGCGCCGGTGTTGTGCAGCATACCTGCCACGACAATGAGAAAACTAAAAGTGCTAAAACACAAATTCATGCGCCTCATCTCAAATTCTGCACCTCCCTCAGAGATCTCTACGCACGTTGCAACGACATAACCCCAATAGCGGACTACGTCCAGCATATCTCTCAAAACTTCTATTCGTTCAAGCTGAGCGATAGTTCGCATAACGCAAATCAGACAGCATAATGCCCCATTTCGAATCAAACACCACTTACCGTACCAGATGTTACCAATTCTCCGGCAACCTCCGTAGCCAAATTTTCACCAACTATAACTTTCTCTAACCCTATCCACCTTTCGCTAGTATTTCATATCTTTTGACCATCTTCAAATCTTTCCTGTCCCTTTCTTCCTATCAATCTGTTGTATTTGTTTTTTCTTCGTTTCTCTTGGTACATTTTTGTCTCTAAATTCAGCTCCCACCATTAATATCTTTAAAATTGAAACCTTTTCGAAATCAAAATTTTTAAAATCAAAGTTTAGGCCAGCCCTGCGCAGCGCTGGATTGACGTATCTCGCAGAAGGCACATCGTTCAAGTCAGGGTGCCTACGTCTGATACTAAAATTAGAAAGTGTTTTTTGTGCGCGAGTGTTTTCAAAGGAATTTTTGCCGAACCTGTTCTCTTAAGAAGAGTAGGGACCGTTTACTTGCCTAATGTTTAAAGACAAGGGCCCGACGGTTTTATTTATATCTCCTCTGAAGGATAGTATATCCCCTATACAATCCTCGACTATGATTGTATAGTTGCATACACTGATAGGCAAGCCGCTGGAAGATGTGAGGCGAGGACGCGGTCTTCCTTGTGAACACGCCCGAGCCTTTTGTGCTTGAAAATATAAAAAAGTTTGATGTGGAGAGCTTGACTTGAGACCCCAGATGCTGTTTGTGCACTTAAATCTTAAATGGTTGGAATGAGCCAAATGCTTCACCCTGTATATGTTCAGTGCTGTAGTACACTTGTATTTATTTGTTAGAGTCTGACTAGCACTTTTATTAAATTTATTTTTTATAGCAGGGTCAACGGCTACACCCTGTATATACTTTTCTTAAAATTAAACACTTTGCTTTAAATGAAAATTCAAAAATATTTTATTAAACGTAAAATAACAGAGTTGATTATTTTATTTTATTTATATTAAAATTGTTTACACGAATTAAAATGGTTAACGTATCGACACTTGAAATTTTGCCTTTAAGACGATTTTATTTTTATTTGTTTCGTTTAGATTTTTGAAGACTGAGAAACTTCACATTTTATTTTATGCGCGATGGCAGTTTATTTCTATTAATATTTTACTTGGGTTATCGAAAGAAGTAGAACGGCCACTCGATTCGTTGAACTTTTTGGTTTAGAGACTTTGCACGCGAAACATAGAAATTAACTTGAGGTACACCGGAACTGACTTGCATTGAGCTCGCCGCGCTCCTCTATTTATACGGTGCTCGTCGAACTCTGGATAGAGCTGGATACGTCTCCGGCCAATCTATGGGGCTCGATATCGTGAAATATTGCTCAATTGTTTTGAGAAATTCAAATTCAGGCATGGAAAATATATAATAAGGCGATGAAAAATAGGATTTTTTGATATATAAATGAAAGTTGAATCTAAATTAGTTTTTGAAACATGAGCTATATCTGTCTGAATAAAGTGTTTAAATTGATTTTTTCGAGTAAAGTAATGTTGGAAGTCATAATTTAATCCATATTAACTCCGTATTAATGTTATATTGAGAATTTCCTATCGCCGGCGTTGGAACGAAATGGAAGTAAGTTTTGAGGATTGAAGTGAAGATAGCCGCGAGTTGCTAGAGACGCGTATGGAACATATGAATGGGGAATGAGTTTTGACATCGGTATAACGGAGTTTTGATGAATGTAATGCTGGCTTGTTAGAAATGTGAATGGAGTATGATTTGATGTATTAATGAGAGATTACATTAAAAGTTGATTTGAAAAGGAAAGTAGTTTATAGAAAATTTTCGGGAGTGAATTGAAATATTTTGACTTGAGGTTTGGAGAGTGGTTTTAACGTGAATTGAGATAATAAGGGGGTGGTATTTTTTAGGGTAATCGTTTGCAAAGTTTTTGCTATAAATTGGTTAATTTGGATGTTTGAATGATTCTATTGATAAATTTAGGTTAAATTATCGATATGGTACGAATATTCTCAGAATTATTTTTGAGAATTTGTGTTTTTTAAGTGTCTGAAGGACTTTTTTAATTATGTTTTGATTAGGTGACCTTGAAGATCTATTTATTTTGCAAATTATAGTACTTTTGACCTTGACTATACCGTTAATGTGTGAAACGTACTATAACACTTAAATCGCATATCGAAATATGTACATAGTAGAGATGATCCTACGCTCGCTCCTCAAATATACCAGAAAACAATTATTTCGTCTCGTAGTAAGATTTGGTGGTGCCGTTTTGTTATTTGTTTCTCGTGTCCATTTGGTTGAGAATGTAAATTATTTATTTCCGGAAGTCACCTTTAGTTCTGTTAGGCGCGTTCGCTTTCAAAGGGGAATAACAAACAACCCTCGGCTACACACCGCATCGCGACTGAATGGTTTCTCCTGAGAAAATCAGATGAACAATTAACAAGTTCCAACCATTCAGATCTTTTGGGATGGACCGAATATATTCTTATGTATGCAAAATATTCAGAGCTTGTTTGGCCTGAAGATATATACCAACCAATATGGCGGAAGGTAAGATTCATCTATCTACAAAAAAATAGGTAGAATACTGGATCAAAAGCTCAAGTCATAAATTCCTATAGGCCTATTCTTTTTCCTACTTAAAACGTTGAAAAGACTGTTAGATAAGTACATTAGAGATGAATTACTAAGGAAGAACCCTCTTAGTGAGCATCAATATGCACCAGTCCGGGATGTCGACACACCTTGCGCCGAATAAGTTAAATAGGCTGCCAGAGAATTCTTTAAATGACAAGAAAATAGCAGTAGTAAACATTTTTAGATATAGGAGGAGCGTTTAATAATGGCACAACGCACTCACTAACGATGGCACTATAAAATAGAGGAGTCTCAACTGCTAATGGATTAAAGCCAACCTAAATAACAGGACTATGATATTCACAAAATGTCTCTATCAAGACTGTGGAGTTTGGTACAAAGAACAAAGCTAGATAAGGTATTTTAAGGAAAGTATTTAGGAGTAATATAACAAATACTTCAATATAAAAACTTGAAATCTTTTGCATTATGTTAAGTTTCAGCAACATATGAAATGTATACCTTTCAAAATTAGTGCACTCACCCCGGAGGGGTTAGAGCCCCAATTTTACACCCCCAATTCAATAACTCGCAAAGTTTTCAACAAAATCGGCTAAAATTCATTATGGAGGTTTTTGGGATAGCTGATTACGAATCCGAAGTAAAAATTGGAAAATTCAAAATGACTGACCTAAAATGGCGGACTTTAAGAACTTATTCCTGATCTACACCGTTTCTGTTGATTTTGCTGAAAAATATGTAGAGTAGAAAAGTATTTAGAATACCATTTTGCATAAGAATACATCATTTTGGCAAACACATTACTTAACCTTTTCGCTTCTCCCCCTGGAAAATCTTCTACGCCTGACCCTGTATTTTGCAAAGATTGCGGTAAAAACTTTTAAAATTTTTTTTGTTATAATTTGATAATATTGGACTAATAAAGTTGAAATAACAAAAAAAGTTACCCTAATCATTTCAACCCTTTAGTGGGGATGAACATAGAGTGACTTCTCAAAAATATGATTTTTCCTAAATTTTTACTACAAACTGATGGGGGGAAATATGACAAAATTACTGATAGTGTCTATTTTTAGCAAATTATCAGTGGTAATGGATATACAATCTTAAAAAACAGTCAAATCGTGTTTAAAGAGTGGAAAAGAGGACAATTTCGTTTTGAAAAAAACTTTTTTTGGCTATCAAAGGGGTGAAAATCAGTTTTTAGATCCGTAGATATTATATGTAATTTTTGTGTTGTTGTTGAATATGTCAGGGAATTTTCAACATTTTATTTCATTTTTGGTCAATTTTGTGGAAAGGTTAAATGTGTCCTCAAAAACCTGTTTTTAGAACAAACGATATTTACGTAGTTTCTATTACTTTTTAAGAAAAATATTATGATTATAAAAACATCTAGAATACGTTTTTGCATAGGGATACATAGTTTTAAAAATATTAGTCCTTAGCTCTATCGCTCTATCCTCGTAGGTAATCAAAAAATTACATTTTCAAAACGCGAATATCTCCGTTAGTATTGAGTTTTACCTCATACACAAGAAGAAATAAATGATTAGAAAGCCATTTTGTATCAGAATACAAATTTTGGAACTACCATTAATTAATTCTTCTCGTCTTGAATCACTTATATCGTTTTTAAGGATTCAATGAAAACGCGATTTGCACCGTTCTTATTGATTTTAATAAAAAATTCCTGGAGCAAAAAAGTGTTTAGAATGCGATTTTGTATAAGAGAAAAGACCATCCATTTGTAGTAAATTTAGGAAAAATCTTATTTGTTGGGAAGTCACTATATGTTTACCTCTAGTAAAGGGTTGAAATGATTAGGGTTCTTTTTTTTGTTATTTCAACTTTATTAGTCCAATAATTATCAAAATATAATTAAAAAATTTAAAAAAGTTTTTATCATAATTTTTACAAAAGAAAGGGTTAGTCGTAGGAGGTTTTCCACGGGATAAAAGCTGGTACATATAGTATTTTAACTACTTATTAACTTAAAAAGAATTGAACTTGAATTTAAATTTATTTTAAAAATAATTGAAATTACATCAAAAACAAAAATTGAAAATTACTGAAATTTTAAATTACTAATAAATGAAATTTACCTGGATGTTAAACACTTGTTAACGCGGATATAAGATTGTAATATTAATTACTGAAGTCCACAGTTAAGTTTATATAAATTCGAATCAGTACAAAAGCTACAAGCAAATGATTTCCTGGTGAGTTTTACTAATAAGGTAAACTTTATTTGTCCTACTTATTGCAAAATAATGCCACCAGATAAACTTGAAAAATCTATTTCCCCTAATTATATGGAAAGCTATAAAATGTAGAAATGGTACAGGTATGGCCATCTGTCAATTGTTGAGTTAAGCGCAACAACCTGCCTTATGTAGATTCCCGTACTCAAACAAATTACAGAATCGATAAAAGGAATCTATAATACCACATACCACAGCTGACTTAGATTGCAACAACTTGTAATTTCTATTCTATACATAACCAAAATATGAACTGCCGTAATAAGTAGCAAAACGTATTGTGAGAACTCAGTAAATATATTTATTACATCTTATAGGATATACTCTGTATAGTAATGAGAAATGTAAGAGAAATAACCATATGTACTTACATAGTAAACAAAAATATAAAAATTGAAATCTAGGTATCTGAATGTAAATAAATGTTTTTAGGCAATTGTTTCGTGACATGCTGCATTAGAACTAGAACAGAGATACATAATAGTGAGAAAAAAACATAACTGAGTTCCTTAGATATAAAAATATGTACATAGAACAATGTGAAATGACTTAGCAGTTATACAAGTAAATTCTGTTAGTTGAAAACAGTTTCACTTACAAAAACTGAATCAAAATGCTATACAGATCGTGCTAAATATAAATAAAATTCTAGTTTTTATATAAAACTGTTACATGGACATAGACCATGTAACAAATCGAAAGGGTTAAATAATGTACTTACGAAAATGATGTATTCTTATGCAAAGTGGCATTCTAAATACTTTCTTATTCTACATATTTTTCAGCAAAATCAATAGAAACGATGTAAATCAGGAATTAATTCTTAAAGTCTGCCCATTTTAGGTCCGCCATTTTGAATTTTCCAAGTTTCACTTCGGATTCGCAATCAGCGATCCCAAAAAGCTCCATAGTTCCATCTCCATGATTTGAATTTTAGCCGATTTCGTTGAAAACTTCGCGAGTTTCGAATTGGAGGTGTAAAATGGGGGCTGCAACCCCCCGGAGTTCAAAGACATATACACTTGGTACATTGTCGAAACTTAACATAATGGAAAAGGCATCAGGTCTTTACATTGAAGTAGTAATGATTAAAACCGAAATGCATTCATTTCCTCTACTGTTGGAAATGATTCTGAAATATTAAAACGTAAACTATAGAAATAATGTACACGCTTAAAATGTTGTAAGTATTGCTTTTAATGACACAATTTATTTGAAATCATTGGTTACTTCGAACGAAAATTATATGTGTAGTATATAAGAATGCAGAGTTCATATTATATATTATACAAAATATACGTACAGGTTAAAACAACTCATCATTATTGCTATGCATAAAATGCTCTTGATTTTTACTTTCACAAAGAACAATTTTAGATACACTTAATTATATACGAAATTAATAAAATCGTTTTCTTTGTGTAATATTGCTTCGAATGATAATTTTAAAACGTATTCAGTAAAGCATATCTTAGAACAAAGCAATATTAAACTCTGTTACAATAGAAAACAATTCTATCAAAGGTGGGAGAAGCCGTGGACGTAATTCAACAATTTCTCCTATTTTTTGTAGAGTTTTCAATAGATCAGTACCATTCTATCGAATGTTCTCTAAATGCCTATCAGTTTTTATTTTGAATTAGTTGACGGATGTAGAAGAAATTATAGAATTACCAAATCATCATTTTAAATACGGCGTCACCACCTTTAAGGCTCTATATTATCTAAAATCCATGGCATGTAATAGGCAACCCTTGTGTATACGCCTGGAAATCCTATAGTTCCACAAAATGAAGGTCCAATAGACACAATTCCGTGTTGGACGTATCTATCATCGTCGTTAAAGTAAGCTGGTGCATGGAAAGGACCTCCACTGTCACCACGACAAGAGTCCTTGTTCTCTGTGCCTCCAACGCAGATTTGCTTATATGAGAGCTTGATGTCCGGTTGAACCTTGTAGGTATCTAAGCACAGACTCATAGGTTGGGTTGGTAGTTCCACCTTCTGTAGAATATCAGTAGTTGTACCTAAGAAATATTATACGCTTATGAATATAATACCAGAAAATAGGTTAAATTTGAATATGAATCATTATAAAAACAGGAATTTATTTACAGAGGTTCCAAGCAATGTCAAATTAGCATCCAAAAACATTTCACTTTCATTCCCTAGAATTCATTCCCCTACCTTAACACCCTCATAAAAGTTATATTTATTAATCGATTTTGACCGGTTTTAACACCAAAAACTGCATTTTTGGACAAAAAGTCATATTTTATTTTTTTAAATCATGGCAATTTTTCTAGGGACTAAAATTTTATAAATCGCATTAGCGATTTTTTACGTAAAATCTGAATGCATCCCCGTATTGAGCTGCCTCCTAAATGGGTATGTACCAAATTTCATAAAAAAATACGAATTAATAAAATTTTTGCAAATAAATTTAAAAATGAAAATATTAGTATAGTTCAAGTAGGAAAATCCTGAGACATAAGAAACCCAAGAAAAACTTGACGACCTCATTAAAATACCGGTACTCCTTTTTAGTGCTGTTCGCAAATTGATTCGCTTACCTTTATAGATTTTTTACTGGGATCTATTTACTTCAACTTAGCGCCATGGCCTGCGGCGACAATTATGTCGTAAAGTTTTTATTTAGTTTTTTTTTATCTCAGGAAGTCCTTACTTGGACTATACGCATTTATTATTGCAGATATAGTAAATCATGGAATAAACATTAAAAACAGAAAACAAAGTTCTAATCTAATAAGCAATGAAAGCATAATGATGCTAATCATGCCGCAAAATTAACATGGAACCAATAATAATGACATGAAATAATTGTAACGAGGAAACACT
Source organism: Leptura quadrifasciata (assembly GCA_963675555.1). NCBI lineage: Eukaryota > Metazoa > Arthropoda > Insecta > Coleoptera > Cerambycidae > Leptura > Leptura quadrifasciata. The sequence continues at coordinate 54,519,967 of OY776674.1, read as the reverse complement.
AAAAAAGTTTTATTAACAACAATAAATGTCATGTAATAAATGAGGATTGTAAAGAAACAACTAAATTTTTGATGCGTCCACCAAACCACTATTAAATGTAATATATTTTTCGTATATTTTTTTAATATTATTTGATACCCTTCTTAATTGTGTAGGGGTAATTTCTAGACATGCGCTCCTTATTCTAGCTGGGAGGTCTTCAATTGCCTAGGGGTCTCGATTTATATACCTTTTTCTTAATAGTACCCCAAAGAAAAAAGTCCATTGGTGTTAGATCCAGTGACCTAGGTGGAAATTCAATTAGAGGGCTGTTGGGACCTATTCACTGATTTCGAAAATGATTGTTTAACCACTGTCTCACTATCACTGCATTATGTTCAGGACACCCATCTAACTGAAATTTTAAATTAAGTCAGCCACGAATGGGTAAACTATCTAGTGCTTCCGAAAATTCATTCCTCAAAAAATCCAATAATTGGAATATATTTAAATTTCCTTCAAAGAAGAACGGACTAATAATTCTATTATGGACCAAACATTTATTTTTAGTGAATATTGTATTTTACAATTGATAACCCAGTTTCGATTTTCTACTGACCAGTAGCGAGAATTTTGAGACGAAACCGTATCATTGGTGGTGAAAGTGGCTTCGTTGGTATATAATATTTATTTAATGAAATTAGAATTATTGAGGTATTCTCCTTGAGTCCATAAACAAAATTCCAGTCTTCTATCTTCATCTCCGAGCACTAAAATATTCAAAAACTTTGGTTTGTATGACTTCAAATGGTTCTTTACAAGACATCTTCTAATAATTTCTCTTGGAATATTTAAATCTAGACTGGCACTTCTTGAGCTGGAATTAGAAATATTACGAAAATATTCCAAAATTTGATCATTATGTCTCTCTACACAATGTACGTGATTTCTGCCTCTGATAATATGTTTTGATATGGCACCTGTGTTATTGAAAACTTTATTGTTATTGTATACAATGGTACTACTGACGTTTGGTCCATTGGGATGTCTAACATTAAATTCATCAGCTGCCTCTCTTATCGATCGAACATTATCAACAACCAGACGAACTATTTCAATTTTGTGCCTCAAATTTATTTGTTCCATAACAAATATACTCTACAAATAATACTCTAAAAAGTAGAAAATAAACTTTGAAGTAAATTAAACCCATCATTTTGTTACATTATATAATTTTCTTTATGATATAAAAGCTTGTCGCCAGATTTTCCTGTAAAAAAGGAGTTTGTTCGCAACAAGCTTTTATATCATAAAAAATATATATAATGTAACAAAATGCTGGGTTTGATCTACTTCAAAGTTTATTTTCTACTTTTTAAGTATTTAAATAAAAGCTTTTTTTAATATTTTCTATATCATTTTATTTTTTACTTTTAATCTTTTGATATGCTGTAATCCAAAGATATCAATTTTGAGTTGAATTGGATCTTAAGCAGTAAAGTCGTCCGCCATCTTGAAGCCGTCATCCTGAACTAAATTTTTAACTAGAAATTCGTAATCGGCGAACCCGAAAACTCCCAGATATCGATTTGGCCATAAATGACAAAAGTCGTCAGCCATATTGGCGCCGCCATTTTGAATTTCTAAATTTTGACCAAGAATTTATAATTGGCGATCTCGAAAACCCCCAGATATCGATTTTAAGTTGAATCGGATCTTAAACGGTAAAGTCGTCCGCCAGCTTGAAGCCGCCATCTTGTTTTTTTTCTTATATGAAAATGTTAAAGTGTATTGTCACCGGAGTTATACACACGTGCAAAATTTCAAAGCTCTAGCTTAATTAGAACTAATCGAAATTTTGATGGCAAGAACTAACTAACAAACAAACATTGCAAGTTTAATAAAAGCCTTTAAAAAGGCATGATTTTGTAAATTTAAACAATATTGATTGCCCCATTTTCAAAATGAATGCAAAACTGGTTATTGATGAAATGACGAAAGTGTGAGTAATTTCATTAAACTACGAAAAATTCCCAATAACACTGGGCATGATGTTTGGTCGAATTATGAACATTGGTTAGGTACACATATAGATGAGAAAGATCGAATATACAGTTCGCGGCGGCAAAGACAAATACATTTTACCAGATATTAAATTTTTATGACCCAAGCAGGTAAAATTTTACCCAAGAACTGTCATAGCGGGGGTATTTCCAATTGCATTTTTGTAAAAGTAGAGGTTGAAAATATAAAATACAATATTTAAAGTTGCTTCTAAGCGCCCTGACTATGTTTTTAGAGGATCTGAGTCTATAATGAGCACTTATTATTCGCTATATTTTCCAAGTTGGGCATCGACATATTGTCCAACTCGGCTTCATCTTGTAGAACATTTTTTCTATTGCAAGAAATAGTTTTATTTTTATTAGTATTCTTACCATAGGCATCCGTGAAACCCCAACCAGTTACCACGCCATTGGAGTATCGTTGATTTCGGATATCTTCAGTTACAGGCAGGCATACTGGTAAAATCTTAGCTGAAAATTTTTAATATGAAAATTTTTGGTTATTTAATTTGCAGTATGATTATTTTAATGTAGTGATCATTCTTAATTTTGAAGTTGTTTCATTTTACTCAAAAGCAATTTTGACCTCATGTTATCATCCAAATGAAGTATTTACTTTAACAAAATATTATTTTTACTTTAAGTGTATCAAATATGAAAGAGATATATTTTATGTTTCATTTGCGTAAACAATTGCAAAGCAAACGATTGGTCTTGCCTTTTACAATTCTATTTTCCGATATTCTATGACTGTTTAAATGCTTATTTAAATCTTACCGGAAGTTAACTTTATTTTTGATACTCGTACCAACCCAATATCGTTAGCATATAGGGTTATGTTATAATCTGGTGGAAATATGATTTTCTCTACAGATAAGTCTTGAACTGGAGATCGGCATTTTTTATGACCTTCTTTACAATCTTCTTCAGAGGATAAATCGTATTCTCCAACACGTACCGATGTGCTGAAAAATATTTAATATGTATATATGGTAAACTTCTCAGATATAGTATTTATTTGCACTAATTTGTCAAAAAACTTGCATTAAATTCGATAAAGGTCGAATATCATCGTATTTGATAGACTGTGTCAAATACAACAATTAAATATATTAGGAACGGTAATTCTTTATTTAAAGTTTAGAAAAATAATTATCGTGTTATGTAATTAAGCATTTTTCAGATAACTAGTTTAGTATTTGCATATGACATTTACATAGCATATAATATTCCTATTACATCTTAAAACTTAAAATGATTCTGTATTTTTCCAAAATTAGTAATTTTGAACAGTTTCAATTATTTATTATGCAGATATATTACAATAACTTGACTAGAAGTTTTAATAATCATCAGGGAAAAATTATCATCCTAAATTGAAAAGTAGAAATAGTACTGTCGTGAGCAGAAAAAAATAGGACAACTTTTTTTTTCTAATGTAAATCTGTCTCTACTTGAATATATAATGAGTAACCGAAATAAAACAGATATCACTTTTAATTTATTTTTTATTTTAATGCTGTAGTTATTGCTATAGTAAATGATGGATGGTTAATGAGACAAATTGCACTGCATTATAACATTAACAAAAATTTGGTGTGTAACATTTTAAGAAAATGGAGAATAAACGGTACGGTTAGTAGAAATCCTGGATCAAAGGACAAAGGCTATCCTACTTAACTTAAGAAACTAACTATTAATAGTTGGTTATTGCACCATTTGTATTTATAACTTCTATAAGTCTGTTTGGCATAGAATTAAATAACGTTATACAATAATCATTAGTAGTAATATTTTTTTCCATGCATTATTTAGTATTTCCAGTAATTCTTCGGCATTCCGTGGTCTCACATTTCGTTTTTGGGTACTTCTTACGAGTAATCCCCATACTTCTTTCACAGGGTTAAGATCTGGACTATGACTGGGCCAGTTAAGAACATTGATGATGTTATCTTGAAAGCAGTTAGTTACGGTATGAGCAGTATGAACGGAACAATTGTCTTGTTGAAATATGAACTCATTATTAGGAAATATTTGTGACAGAGAAGGGAGCATAATATTGTCTAAAATCCTAATATACGTTTCACTATTAAATCGTTTCTCAATATACCACAAAACACCAGGACCACGTGCCGATATCCAAGCCCGCATATTGACGGAAAATCTACCACTTTTATCATTGTTAGATATATATTTCTCATCTAATCGAGTATTCGGAGGACAGTAAACACGAATACGACCGCTGTGTGTTGACTGGAAAGTTTTTTTCGTCTGTAAAGATTACGTTGTTCCAAAAATTTACATCATGCGCTAAAAATTCAAGCGCAAATCCTACTCGAGCTTCTTTATGTTCAGCTTTAAGTAAATATTTCTGTGCTGCTGCGATTTTCTTACTCGCCGGCGACCAGTACTACTCGATTCAGGAAAATTCGTTTATTCAGCAGCCTGAATAACTGAGTAAAATGGATTTTCTACTAAAGCATTTACCAATTGCAAATCTTGTTGAGTTTATTCTCCACTTTCTTAAAATGTTACACACCGAATTTTTGTCAATATTATAACGCAGTGCAATTTGCCTCATTGACCATCCATCTTCTGCTTTAGCAATAACTCCAGATTTAACTAAATCGCTTATATGAGGCATATCAGTTTTTTGCACGCTTGCAATAAATTATGACAACTAACTGACAATGTCACAAAAATTAAAGTTAGATGTACACAATTAGATTTTAGCAAAATACCGTTACAAGACTTGTTCTATTTTTTTTGCGTCAAAGTCCAATATCGGCCTTACTAGAAGACTGTAGAAAACTATTTTTTTATGGAAGGGGTTTAGTATCAAAAGACGCACATATTTTGAAATTTACACGGTGACTCACTACAGCGGAGGATCTTCGAGGTCATTTTTTAAAAATGGAACACCGTATATATTTTTACATATTTCTTTTCGTCGTTTCCAACGACCTCTAGATTTTTTGTTTTTGACGTGGCGTTGCCGAGTTATTCGAAAAAATATGAAAATTTTGGCCAGAACAAGGTTTAACAAATTAATTCGCTGTGTGTGAATTACTATTAATTAATAAGACTTATTTTGTTAATATGTAGACAAGGGATGTACTACAGTGACATAACCACCAAATATTGATTATAATTATACAGAGTGTATTTTATACTGGCGCTAATTTAAGACATTTCAAAGTGAATTTTCTGAATTTTTTCAAATGGAACACTCTGTATATTATTACATTTTTGAATTGTCATGTTAATTCTCTACGATTTTTGTGAACAATATCCTATGCCAAAAATCGATATTTCCAGAGACATGTTTACTTTTTCATTAAAAACCATTAAATTATAATAATTTTCATTTCTAACTGATCTAGTAGCCATGATTTTGACATAAAGTGAGAATAATTGAAAGTTATCTTATTGACGTTTAATTATTAACTATTGTGACAAAGTATTTACACTTATTTTAAGTTATAAATTAGTTTAAAATTCGCACTTTCCATGGTCGATATGGCTTATGACTGGGTGTGAGTGATAAAAATAGTTTATCAACTCGAATTTATAGAAGTTTTGAGAGGTTGATGGAACGATTTGACAATACAGGGACAGTGGAATATGAGAAAAGGAACGAACAAAAAATGTAGCAAATGAAGAAAACGAAACAGTCATACTTTTGAGCGTGATTGAAGATCCTCATCGCAGTAAAAAGAATTGACAGGAGAAAACGATAGCCGATCTTCAGTTCATCGAATCCTACAAAAAAAAACAAATTTCATCTCTACCACGTTCAACAAATGCAGGAACTGATTGATAGGGATTATGAAAACCGAATACAATTTTGTCAATAGGCAAAACAAAAAATAGGACAACAAAGAAATTTTTTGACTTTGTTTTGTTTGCCGATGAAGCAACATTTCATAAAAATGAACATGTCAATCGTCATAGTTTTCTTTATTACGACACAACCAATCTTTACATCTCATTAATAAATAGCCAAACAAGATGGTCGTTGAATGTTTGGGGAGGGATTGTTGGGGTCATGTGATAGGACCACATTTCTTTGATGAACGAGTGAATGGTCAAATTTATTTGGAATTTTTGCAAGATAGCTTGGAAGAAACACTGGAGGATCTGCCCAGGACGTTCCATAGGAATGGTCCAAGAACTGATCCCTGCGGAACGCCAGCTGTAATTTCGTATTCCTTGGGTCCGTTCTCCGTATCGTAGATGAGTATTCTCTCAGATAGGTAGCTGTCAATCATCTTCAGCAAATACTGTGGTGTCCGCCGTTGTGCTAGCGCTTCCATCGTTCTATCCCACCTAGCTGTGTTGAACGCATTATGGATATCAGGGGTAACCAATGTGCAGTATCCCATACTTTTCCAAGGCCTATTTGTCACCGCTTTTGCCGCCTTGATAACACTCTGTTACCAGAGCCAGGCCTCAAAATAAATGATAGAAAACCAATAAAACCTTGTGGATAAAATTGTTAATTCTTTCAAATATTATATTGAAATTCAATCATACTATAGCCCGCCAGTAACAAAAAAAATTAGTTTTTAGTGAATGGCGATGGTAGCCACGCACTCCGGCCAACTAGTCGTGCGGGGTAGGTAAGAAGGGTAAAATCTTGTGATAATTGCCCTGGATAGATATTAGGTGGTATATCATAGAAAAAATATCATACATGTAATAATAAAAAAAATATTTTAATACTTATGAATTTTTACACACAGTTTTGACCATATATCCCCAAGTATATACAACTATAAATTATTATCGGCTACTAAAATTTATGCAGTTTTAACTCCACATTTTATTTTTTTTTTTTTTAAGACAAGAAAATATCTACACTAATTATATTGTGATTAATTATATACAATACTTAACAGAAAATTATTAAATCAACTACCCCACCGAAGGTGATCACTTCCGATGTTTTTACAAGCAAAATACCCCTATTTTTTGTTTGTCTAACCTAGTTATATTTATCTCTTAACATGTGTGTAAAATGAAAACTGTTTAGTGAAGGAAACCTACGTTCCCACCTATTATAGCTAATGAATATTTAAAGATATCTTTTATAAATTAAAAAAAAAACAGATATATATATATGGTGTGACTATAAGATATTGTAGCCAATAGTTCAATAATAGTAAAAATAGGTACTTCAGATCGGATAAAAAAAACATATATATTTTTGACACTTAGCTGTGTTTCCATGTAGGGGTGGTTTCGTTTGCTGTCAACTTTCCCTGTAGGGTGGTTTGTCAGAATAACTGTGCCTTCAACAACCATTTACTGCCGACCATTTGTTCCGCGGCTGATAGCCAAGATTTCTATACAGGAAAATATACACCCAGGGGCTCTGCTTGTCGTATCGAATTTTCTTCAGAATAATTGGCAATTTGCATACCATAAAGAAATGCAAGGAGACTAATGAATTCGGAATTCGTAAAAATAAAAAAAATTTATTGAAAATAAAAGCCCTGAAAGAAAATTGCACCAAAATTTTAAGGAAACAAAATAGAATAGGTCCTAATTACTTACTTCTACACCTCGTAGAAGGCTTCTTTGACTATATAAGTTTATCTGAGGGTGGTTTATGGCAAGATGGTCATGAGCTGATATTAATCCGTTAAACGGCAACTGCAGGAAATAATACCACTCAGAAGAAAATATTAATCACAATCCTTTCGATACTTTTGTAGTTTATTCCCAATTAAATGGACACGACACAATATATATATCGACAAAAGTATCACAGCTCGAAAAAGCCTATTCTGGTTTCTAGAACACCTCAGAATGTGTACTCCAAGAGATTGTCAAGTACCTTCTCGGTAAAGCAACAAAAAAAATATAATTCGAAAGAAAAACGACTGCAAAACATTATAAACACCAATAATACAACACTTACAAAAAATCTAGAGATTAGACAATTTCATAAATACATTATATCCTATCGTTACTACTTAATTTATATTTTATTTTGGGACTACTTTTCAGCGGAGGAGAAACCTGCGTAGCTGTTTCTTTTTTGTTGCGAATTATCGGTGTGTGGATTTATGTTAAATCGATAGGTCCTAGCAATATTGAAATAGGCAACCAATTATTCGTCAGCGGTATTTGATGGATGGCCGAGTTTCGAGACAATTATTATTTCTAATAATTTTAAGGTGTCTGAATTCCTTCTGTCATTTATTAAATTCTTAAGACAAAATGAACCCGTAACAACTCATAATTGCGTCGACCGTTGAATGTCCTCTCTGGAAACCGTATTGTCTCGGGGACAGTCCCCCATTCTCCTGTATATGAGCTTCGAGCCGCTGCAGCAAAAGTTTTTCAAGAAGCTTCCCCATAGTGTCAAGAAGGCTAAGCGGTCGGTAACACGATAGCTCGTCTAGGGATTTATTCCCTTTCCTGAACAGCACCAGCCGCTGTCTCTTCCATATTCTTGGGAGCACTCCTTTACGAAGACAGGCATTGTATACTTCAAGTAACAATTGTGGCCACACTTCAACAACCTGGAGAATAATCTCGTTCGGAGCGTTATCTGGGCCGGGGGCCTTTCTTTTCTGTAGGCGTTTCGCCGCTTCCTGCAGTTCTTCAATACTGAAGCACTCTTCCGACTGGTCACCATTCGATATTACACTCTCAGGTCTCATTTCGTGTTTCGGAAATACCTCTTCCACAATCCTGCTCATCCGTTCCGGGCAAGATAGACCAGGAATTTGATGCCTGCCTACCAATTTCTACCTACCTGGCTTTAATAGCGTCCCGCAATTTCTTCTTGGCCTCCTTGAATGCATCGTGTAGTGCAACATCGTCGTCATTCCTTCTCGCACGCTGCATTGCTCTACGCGCGCTTAAACATTTCTTCCGTAGTTCGGTTATCTCTGGCGTCCACCAATACTCTCCTGCAGAGAGTAGGTGTGGTATTCTCACCAATCCTTGGTGAATACGGTTCTCATTCGCCGATAGTCCTCGCTGGTCTCAGGCTCGATGGAGATCCCACTCCAACAAATTTGGCCTTGCTAAAGTTGATCTTGTCAGCCTTCAGCTTTGTGTTGAATGAACGATCAGTATTCCTTTCTCCAGAGGACGGCTGGTGGGATGTTGACCTTGGGAGAGGGGCGCTGCTTCTTGTGTGTCCTGGTCCGATTTCTTTTGAGGAGTTTTCGCTTGAATGACCCGCTTTACTCGTTCGGTGGTTGTTTCCCTAATCCCTAAGTTCGCTGCCTTGGCTGGGGCCTTTTTTGGCAGCTCTGTGGCGTCGCTTACTATGTTCCTGGCGGCTAGGGGTAACTTTCCTTTGTCTAGGCTTCTGGTCATGGTGGTTGACTGTACTCTGATGCCTGCCCGAAGTTCGACGTGTATGGCCTCTGTCTTTGGGTCGCGACCTCCAACATTTGGTTCGGGCTTCCATCATCTTCTACATTTCCCTGATTTGGTGTCTCAGGGCATCATCTTTTCGTTTTAGCTTCTCGTACGAGTGACTTCCGGTATGAGCGGAGCATACACTTTGAATTTCATCTCTGGAAGACTAACTCGGGTGCACCGAATACGCTCTTTTATCTCTTAAATGACAAAATTTTAAACAATTTTCTTTTAAAGAAAATATCATAGACCTCCTTCATATTACATGGTATATGGTTCTTTCCGTTATGGTGCGGATTCCGGGTTCAAAGTATAGAAGCGTTTTTGTATGTGGCCCAGTTTACACAAATCAATAAGCTTAGAGTTTGAGTCACTTTCACAAAACACCACTTTTTTAAACATAACAATGTCTGATGCCTTTGTAAATGTATTTAGTATAGCAGATTTTCGCTAAAGTCAAGTCGGCAAATATAAAGAGCAAATGTGCAAGTTGCTACTGCACCGTTTGTTTCATTCCACGTTGTTAAAAATCCTGATTTTTTAAAATTAGATATTAGAAAACTACTGTTTTCTCCAAGTTATTTTGTGTTAAAAATTGAAATTCTACTTAACCTCGTACTTAATCTTCTGGTATACTTACAGTGGATATGGGGTACCAGCTAAACAATGAGCTGCAGTTAAGATATATCTATCATTTATTATGGTTCCTCCACATTTAAATTGTGGCCCATTATCTAAAAAATACACAGATATTTAGAGTTATCCAACAAATCGTGAAATAGTGAGGCGAGAATAATCAATTCGTTGAATTAGCTAACCTGTTTTCAAATTTGTGGTACAGTCGTGGACAATAGGAACAAGTCCTATAACATATTTTTTTATTTTTATTTATTTTTATTTTTTTATTATCTAGTTGTTTACATCCAGCTTTTGAATTATGACATTTTTATTATATTTTGTCAAAAAATATTTAAGTATAACAAATATGGCCAGTATTCGCAATTTTGTTAAAGTTGTAATTACTACAATAGCAAAAGAAGGTTAGCCAACGTTAATAGAAATTTTGACATTATTTAAACAAATTTGTTACAAATTAAATACTTACCGTTTTAAATTTTCAAATATAAAAAAAAATTATTCCAATAATTGTTTTATTTGGGCACCTTACTACATTATCAATCAAGTAGATTTACACCATGCTAAAAAAAATTTCCTATTGTCCACGACTTGTACAAAATATAGTACATACAGGGCAAATAGATATTTGAACTTCATGACTCCCAAAATTTATTAAAATAGTCATTTAAGCACGTGAAAAACAAGTAAGAAAGTATTGTATTTTGACCTAAAGTAAACACTACTTATGGAATTTAGAAGTAAAAACATTACGGATTAGATAATACAACTGTAATATTCAGCTTCGTTTGCTTTGTGTAGATATATGATTTGCATTTATTAATAATATTACATTTAAAATATGGAAGTAGAGAACAGTCAAACACACACCAAAACGTAGAAAGCGAATTCAAAACTATTACTACAGAATATTTATTAAGAATATTTTAAAATAATTTTCAAATTGTAATTTTTATATTCAATTATAGCTTTAGCTTTGAGCATTACAAAGCATTTTGTATTTTTTTTTTTTTATATACATTTATTTAACGTCGGCCTATTTCCGCTACTGAGGCCTAACACCGACGCCTGTAGACGAGCTACCCCCAACCAGGAATTTTGCCGAACCTCTTCCCTTAAGAAGAGTAGGGATCTTTTACTTGCCTAACATTTAATAGACAAGGGACCGACGGCTTTACATCCCCTCCGAAGGATGGTATATCTCCTATACAACCCTCGCCTAAGGTTGTATAGCTTCCGCGCATACACTGATATACAAGCCGCTGGAAGATGTGTGAGGCGAGAACGCGGTTTCCGTTGGAATGGTCACCAATCCAAGTACTAACCGCGCCTGTCGTTGCTTTACATCGCATACCGAAGTATGTACATAGTAAAGACGCACCTACGCTCGCCCCAAGCATTTTGTATTAAACGGAAAGGTTCGTAGCCTGTGCCACCGTTAAAATTTATGATAATATTTTACACATCTCAACAATAATGGCAAAGAACTTATTGCTCTAGTTTTATATTTATGAGACTCCTCTTATTGTATGTTTCAGTTCAAATTGTGACAGACCTAATTTGAGTATTTTTAATTCTTAACTTGTTTCTTCTATTAGACTTGTCTCCATTTAGATATTGTTGATTCCTAAAAGCGCAACAAAGTTACACCGATCCTTACTTAAAGTGGATTTCAGACACACTTGAGACAACTGTATCTCCTTTTTTGAAGTAATGATTTTTTTATTCAAACTTTACCCAAGCTTTTAATTCAAAATTTATATAAAGTAATAAAAGGACGATAAACTTGACTATCAGTTTATGATGGAAATTGATGTTTTAAAGTCAAGAAATAGCAAATATATCCAAATCGGCAATCTGGCTTTGTGGCTGTGTCTGTCTGTTTGTCGGTGTGTTTATGAGTCGGTATATTTGTCCGTGGATTACAAGTTTTCTCGAACACAGCTCAACATAAAAATTTGAAACTTTAGACATAAGATCTGGAAGATCCAAAGTAGAACGCTATTGGATATTTATATGGCGATGGCTTCATGAATGCCAAAAAAAGACTTTTCACCCAATCAAAAAGTGGCAATTGTGAATCACGAAAAATTGTATAAAAAAATTTTTCTGTAAATTTCGTCAGAGAACCAGACAAGGTTCCAAAAAGGCTCAAAACACACCGAATTTAAAAATAGTGTGCCAAAGAAATTCTTTATTGGCAAATCACGAAAGTCCCAAAAAGGATCCAAGTAAAATTTTACCAAACCAACAAATGTTTCAAATAAATATTGTTCAAACGGAAAGGATCAGTCTTTCGGCTGGTGTTTGTTGCAATCGAAGCATTAGCGTTTTGATGGTAATATGCAATTATTACACTTAACGCGCCAGGCTTGTAACTTGTAATTCAGCGCTCGGCGGGGCACATAGCCCGGAGAGTAGCTGTTGGTTGCAGTCTGGTTAGGTTCCATATAGTAAAATAAGGATTTATAGAGGAGTTTGCGACTAAAAATATTATGTTTAATATTCCGCCCTCTAAAAGCACATTTGAAATATTGTTCAGTACGAAAAATTGCATCAAAAACATCTTCTGCAAATGTCTCATCAGTGAATAGGCAAGGACTCAAGAGGCGACCTAAAATTAATTTTTCGTCGAACTAAAAAAAAAAGTTTCAAATGAAAATATTTCCGTATGAAAAATTTTATCATGACGGTCTTTTGCAAATTCCTCATCAGTGAATTAGGAAAAGCACCAGGGAGAATCGAAATACGATTTTTGTTGTGATGTAATGTAAATGTAATGTACTGTGGTGTGGTGTAATGTATTGTAAACTAAAATTTGATATATTCTAAAAATAGATTAAGTTGGGACAGATTCGCATTATTAATGACAAAGTAAATATATTCATTATTATAATAAAATAAACATACTTGTCTTGTATGATAGAAGGGCCATCCACGGAAATTCCCACAAATCTGCATTGACTCCATTTCGAATTTTATCCCCAATGTCAATTAGTCCACACTCTTCTGGTAATAAATTTATATGTTTGTGATTTGTGACATCTGGTGGAGGAGGAGGAACTTCTGGTTCTTTCGGAACTTTCTTGTTCTTATCATTCAGTTCAATCGGTTCTGATGGGCAACAAATTTTTATAACTCCGTCTTCGAAGGCGCACACATAATCATTCAATTTATCTCTTACGTCATTCGTTACGGGTTTAGGAGCATTATTTATAAAATCTAACATTGGTTTGCAGTCCACCACGGCAATACATTTACCATTTTTGCTATCAGGTGTAGAACATCCTCCTTTGCTATCTTGGTACAGCTCTGAGAAAAGAATATAGATTAACTTGTAGAATTGTCGACATCAGCACTGAATTTTACTAAAACGCTACCTTAACTACTTTTCTTTTATGCAACTTAAACTTCATCAGAGCAGAGCAGTTTTAAATAGTATAATAATTTTTCTTTCCAAAATTACCTAGAAACCATCCTCAAGGAATAATAATTATCATATCAGACCCAGTCACATGTATTACTACTCTGTTTAAATTAATAAATATTAAGAAACACCATCACAAATTACAAATTAAAAACTGGTAAATAATAATCATAATAGTGCATCGGGTGGCAATTCATAGGGGGGAATAATGATACATTTTTGCTCAGGTAATGCAAAATGGTTAGAACTGCTTTAAAGAAAGAATTATTTAATTCCTTAGATCTTAGCCCACAGCCCCCTTCCAGTGTTTTCTAAGAGCAGCAAGTTTCGCTGGCGTATGTTACTTCTAGGGCAGTATTCACGTGTCAAATTAGATGAAAATCTTTTGAGTCTTTTTAGAAAAAAAATCACCCCCACTCTGAATTTTTTAGAAGCAACTAGACATGTTATCTTAGAATGGCACTGCCAAAATTGATCAAAATCGTTAAAACGATCTCAGAAAAAAATGTATCTAATTCTTTTCATCTGACCTCCTCCCCCCACAACCTCCCTTCCTACATTTTTTAGGTGTAACAACACTTCAAACAAGTACTAATGGAATATCCGTATGTTAAATTTGATAAAATAATTAGAGCCGTTGTAAACAAACAAAAAATTCCATTTTTGTGCCAGTTTCTTACGTTAGCAATATTTGCATACGTCAAATATAATAAAGGTAGTATAAAATATAAAGTATAAATACAAAAACATAAAAAATATAGTGTAAAAGACATACTAAAATACAATGTGTGTAAGTTAAAAAATTAATAAGTCTACAATTATAAAAAAGCAGTACCACAAGTATAGAGAAATAATATATATACACTTATACAAATATTTATACATACACATGTATACGTACATACATATATATATATATACATACGCAAAGATCCAACAACAGTTAATGCAGAAAGCCACAATATTCAAATTATTAGACAGACAATAACATTAGGTAAGGAATCAAAAAAATCAAAATATTCATCATATTATGTATAAAACGCATTTTGCAAAAGAATATTTTTAATGAAAGTGAGTTAGTGCCTTATTCCTCAAAAAGAAACAACAATGCAGCTACGGACACGTGTTTCGGAGTTATTGCTCCTCATCAGGTAAGCTAGCTTAGCGAATATATCTTAGGTAATCAAAACTATTAAAGGTAGGAAAATACAGTACATAGTACTCCATTTGCACTTTCATACCGTACTTTCAGTGTGTACTTCATTATTTTTTGTTGAAAATTGTAAAGTTTTGATTTATCAATATTTATAGTAAAATAATTTGGCAATTTACGTCGCTTAATGAAATGGAGTGAAAGTTGTAGGAAAATTAACCGACTATGTGGTTTATTAAAAGTTAACGAAATTTTATCTATATGAAAGATAAGCTGTGCAAAAGCTATGCAGGAATGGAGAAGCTATGCAGAAATATATACAGAAATGTATAAGTATATATGTGCATAAACATATAAGTACATAAGTACATATCAATATATAGAAATATATAAGTATATAAAAACATATATATAGAATATAAGTATATAAATAGAATATCTAAGAATTTAAGTATATAAGCTGATTTCGTAAACTATAAATTGCCAAAAAAAAATGAAAAAGAAATATTAGAACCATCTACAAAATCTTACTCTCCTCGGCTTTCCTCATCTTGTAGCATCGAAATCCGTTTTTAACCTCATCACTACAATAAAATTGTGATAGGTTACTAAAATTCGCCCAAAAACGAAAATTGGGATAACATCAAATCTTTACGTTTTGAGATCCTAGGAAACCAAAAAAGTGGTTTTCGAAAAATGTCTGTGTGTGTGTGTGTATGTGTATAAGTGTGTATGTATGTGTGTTAGCACGATAGCGCCGAAACTACTAAACGGATTTGAATGAAACTTTGTATGTGGGTTTCTTTAGTTCTCCAGAAAACCTGAACAGGTTTTGGTTGAGATCGGATTACGTTTAGTGCCGTTTTGGCACTGCAAGTTGTTTATTTTGTAATTACATATAATTTGCAATTGAACCATTGAAAAGCAGTTATGCGGGAGCAGCAAGAGGGGCTGACTTCCATCTATCAAGCCTTTGGTGAGTAGCGCCACCACTTACTCCAGCTGGGGTGCAAAACCGAACCGGCAGCCCTAGTGCACCCGGGAGGGGAAAGCGTCTTCCCCTCTGGTGTGGGTCGTGGGCCTGCTGGGCTAACCACCCACAGGCCCTAAACTTTGGTTCCGGCAAGCCGAAGACAGGGCCCCCACGATCGACCCCGTGCGGATAGGGGTCAAGGGCAAGGTGGTGGGGCCCAACCGGACGGAACGCCCGTTGACGAAATTGGCAATGTCCAAGGACGCTTTGAGTGGACAGATGAACTGAGGGATGAACTTCTGCATTGCTATGAAAGCAGTGAGCCCGCGCGGAGGGGATACATGGCGCGGATGCATGCTCTGTGGTGTGAGAGGCTACCAGAACATAGCGCCTTCACGCCACAAAATCTGCGTGACTATGTATCTCACCTTCGTAGTAGGGGCTACGTGAGGGCTGCTCCTGGACCGGTGAATGAGGTGGCTGAAGAGCCGCCACAATCACCGGTTGAGGACGTAGCTCTCCTCGTTCCGCCAATACCAGAGGGCCTCAGTACCAGAAGGGGGTTACACCATCTGAAAACCCCCGGGCCACAAGACCTGGCCAGAGTGGACGCTGAACTTCGTACAGCGCTACCAGAAGAGGCTGACATCTGGCACATAAATTGTGCCGTGTCTGCCGCTGCTCAACGCTCTTCTCAGGTGGAGAGACGAAATACCTCTTCCCCACAGGAGAGAGCGCAGCGGCGCATACAAAATATGGAAGCCAAGATCCGGTCGGCGAGGCAACACGCATCCCGTATCCAATGTGTGATGAACTATATGGCGGCCAACAGGCCGTTCACGCCTAAAGTGCGTCGGTTAGCCGCCAACCTAAGACGCGTCCATCACACACTCAATGAGGCAGTGCTGCGAACCACCAAACAGCACTGTCTCGACAGGATACGGATGCTAGTGACTTGTAAAAAGTCACTAGTGAGGCGGGCGAGAAGGCTTGCGGAAAATAAACTGTTCCGCGAGAAGCCCTCGCGCCTTTTCCAACCGCCTCCGCGTGTTGTAGACAATCCGCCGACTGCAGATCAGGTGGAGAACTTCTGGAAAACGCTGTACGAGGAGAGGCTTCCACTCAACCGAGATTCTCCTGCCCTTGCACACTTTGAAGCCTTTTGTCAAAGGCTTCAGCAACCACAGGAAGTGTGCGAACCAATAACCCCAGAAGAGGTTCGTAGGGCTCTTGAGGGCTCTAAGAACTTTGCTGCTCCAGGTCCCGATGGGATAAATAACTTTTGGTGGAAAAAGTTATCGAGCACCCACCACCATTTGGCCAGAATTTTTAATTCCTGATTAAATGGGGAGCAGCAAATCCCTTCTTGGGTTGTTGAGGGGCGGACAGTGCTGATCCCCAAGAACGAAGATTTGTCCAACCTTTGTGTTGGGTTAATTCTTTGGAATTACAGACCGATAACCTGTCTAAACAAGGTGTTTACACGCATTTTGTACATGCGGGTGCTCCACGCAGTTGAACCGGTTTCCGAACGGATATATGAGCAATGAGGGTCGAAGAGAGGTGTCGCTGGCTGCAAGGAAAACCTGTTGATCGACAGATGTGTCACGCAGGACTCCATGCAGTATAAGTGGAACCTCTCTATGGCCTGGATCGACTACCGCAAGGCATTTGACATGACATCGCATGAGCTCATTGTTCACTTGCTCCGATGTCTTGTGGTACCCGGTCCGGTAGTGAGATGTATTGAAGAACTGATGCCGCTCTGGAGGACTCGCTTTACCATAACAACGGGTAACGATAGAGTCCAAACAGAGTCGGTGACATTCAGAAGAGGAGTATTTCAGGGAGATTCCCTCAGCCCCCTTCTGTTTTGCATCTCACTACTGCCATTATCCGTCTCGCTCCGGAAATCCCGTGGCTACAACTGCGGTACCCCCGGCGACAGGAGGCATAAGGTCACCCATCTATTTTATATGGATGACATTAAACTTTATGCCTCTGGAGAGAGGGATCTCCAACAGTCCCTTAGGGTGATACAGGAGTACACGCAAGCTGTCGGTATGCAGTTCGGTTTGGACAAATGCGCACTGATCCATCTCAAGAGAGGACGATGCGGTGACTATGGAGAGGACGCGCAGCTCGTGGACGGAAGCATCTTACACCATCTAGATGCCGGAGAGTCGTACACTTACTTGGGTGTCGAGCAACGCTCCACTCAAGAAGTGAGTGTAGTGAAAAACGCTCTCCGCGGCAAATATCAGCACCTACTCCGACAGATCTGGTCTTCAGAACTGTCGGGGAAGAACAAGGTGTCTGCTACAAATATGCTTGCCGTTCCGATCCTTCTCTACTCTTTCGGAGTAGTGAAGTGGACTAGAGAAGAGCTGCGTCAACTCGATGTAGTAACCCGCAAGAAGATGCATCTCAATAGGAGCTTGCATCCTAAATCGTCCGTTCCACGGTTATATCTCCCACGACATCGGGGAGGCCGTGGACTCTTGAGCTTGGAGAGTCTCCATAGCAGGATGGTTCTGGATGGAGCATGTAAGGTCATCAGGAGTTCGGATCCCCTCCTCTGCATGGTCCGAGACCATGAAAATGCAGAGGTAGGAGCTTTTCTCTTTAAGGCAGCACGGAGAGCAGCCGATGAACTTGGTCTCATCTTCGACGTCGAGCGGGTAAACCCCGACTCTGTCACCGAGTTGGAACCCATTCGACTAAAAGCCCACATTAGAGCTGCAGAACACAACATCCTTCTGCAGCTCCATAAGGATAAGCCATTGCACGGGGTCTTCTATAAAAATATAGAAGACCTCGGCTTATCCGAAAGGCTGACCTTCGCCTTCTTAAGGTCAGCTGGGCTGAAGTCTGAGACCGAGGGATTCATAATGGCTTGCCAGGATGGTGTATTTAACACTCTCGTCTATCGACATCGTGTCATGGGTATGGAGGTCCCTGATGTCAGCTGCAGGGCCTGCCGCAGGGCGCCGGAGACTGTAATGCACTGTAATGCACGGCTTGCCCGACATACGCAGTCTCGGCCTATATTCATAGACACAACGCAGCATTACGAGTGCTTTACTATCATCTAAGGCACTCGTATGGGATAGACGAAACACCAGTGCTGCCTTACGTTCCGGGGGATATTGAGTCCGTTGTGGGGAATGAGAAGTGCCTAATTTATTGGAACTACTCGTTTCCCACCGTCAGGCAAATACAAGCCAACAAGCCTGACATAGTACTCCTCGACCACCAACTCAAGACAATGTATGTCGTGGAATTCTCAGCTCCCGCTGACAGCAACATTGTCTTGAAAGAGGAGGAAAAACGGACAAAATATCGAGATTTGCTCTTCGAACTCCGCAGGCTTTATCCAGGCCATTCTGTTAAAATAGTGGTACTGATTATAGGAGCCTTCGGTGGAATGAGACAGACGCTGCTTTCAGAACTAAAGATCATACCGGCATGCCGAGATTCGGCAGAGATTTTAGCCGGCAGAATGCAGAAAGCTGTCATCCTCGGTTCATTGCGTCTACTCAGGGCACACGATTCGCGGACCCGGTAGTCACTCACCCCACGGGCGTGGGGAGTGGCTATTGGTATTACCACCAGCTCCCCTCTGTGAGGGTCGGAGCCACAGAGTAAGGTGAAAAAAAAAAAAAAAAAACTTCCATAGAATTGAATGGGCAAAAGTCTTATACCAGGAAACAAACCCAGAAGATCGTAAATAAGCCAGCATGGAAGATTCGATTATCGAAACAGATTGATAAACTCAGAACTAAAGTTAACATCATAGAAGAACATATAAAAGGCAACAAAAGTGGAAAGGTGAGAGCAAAACTTCGATTAATACTGAAAGCAGCTAGGCTGAACAATCATGACTCCGAAATAACCCAGAAACTTATTATCCTGAAGGACGAGCTGAGACAAAAGTACAAGGCCAAAGGAGCTAGGCTGGCCAGGTACAATGAAACAACAAAACGAAAGATGCAGAACAACAAATTCAAAAGTAGTCAAAAGCGCTTCTATCGTGACATTGAAAAGGCAGAAGTACATAACTCAGCCGATGAAAATTATGACAGAGGAAAGTTCCTCGAGTATTGGCAAGATATCTGGAGCTCTAAAACAGAGTACAATAAAAGAGCAACGTGGCTTCGAACAATAGAAAATCATACCGCGATAATACCTGAGATGCCACAGGTCATCCTTACAGAACAAGATATTAAGGAAGCAATAGGGGCTCTACCAAATTAGAAATCACCAGGTCCAGACAATATTCATAACTACTGGCTTAAGGCATTTCCTTGCCTGCAACCAGCACTAGCAAATACATTTAACAACGTGATAAGCAACCCAGAAGAATTACCAAAATACTTAGCACAATGAATCACGTTTTTGCTGTTTAAAAAAGGAGAAAAAACCGATCATAAGAACTATAGACCAATAACCTGTCTATCAGTAATTTATAAGCTACTAACCTCTACAATATATAAAAAGATTTACCAGCACTGCGAGGAAAACAACATCATCGCAAACGAACAAAAAGGATGTATAAAAAGAGCTCTAGGTTGCAAGGAGCAGCTGACCGCAGATGCTGTAATAATGAATCAAGCCAGAATTAAAAAGAGGAACCTTAACATCTGCTATATAGATTATAGCAAAGCATTTGATTCGGTACCACACGAGTGGCTCAAGAAGGTATTGGAGATCTACAAAATACACCCCCTTATCTGTAAACTGCTAGGGACTATTATGGCAGAGTGGAATACAAAAGTATGCATAGAAAATAATGAGATAGGTCGAGTTAAAATTCAAAAAGGGATTTTCCAAGGAGACACACTAAGCCCTCTGTGGTTCGTACTGGCATTAAACCCCCTGTCACACTTTCTAAACTGCACGCAAAGGGGATACAGGCTCGATTTACAAGACGACATAAAAATAAATCACTTGATGTTCATGGACGATATTAAACTTTACGCCGAGAGCAGAGCCCATCTACAGACCCTGATCTCTACAACCACGACCTTCAGTAGAGACATAGGTATGTCCTTTGGAATGGATAAATGTGCAGTGATGACGATCTCAAAGGGTAAAGTGGAACAGGGTGGAGAGCCACTTGAAAATTTTGAACCACTGCTGCATGACCAAACTTATGAATACTTAGGTATTGCTCAAAACAACTGCATTAACCACAGAAGTCTAAAACAGCAATTTCGGGAGAAGTACAGATATCGTTTGACTAAACTGCTTAATTCCTACCTCAATGCCCGTAACCTAACAACAGCAATAAACACCTGGGCTGTGCCAGTGCTCACATATTCGTTCGGTATCCTCAAGTATAGTAATACAGACCTAGAGGACTTAGACAGACTTACACGCCGTCTGCTTACAAAATTCCGCAACCGACATCCACGCGCAGCTGTAGAGAGAATCTACCTCAAGCGAGACCAGGGAGGACAGGGCATGGTCAGTATCTCAACACTCTGCAGGAAGCAAGATGAAAAAATGAGAAGGTACTTTTACGACTCCAACAAACCACTCCATCAAAAAATTGTAGAGATGGACCGAGGGTATTCTGCGCTAAATCTTAGCCGTCCTAACGACAACACAGAACCAAGAAGATTAGAGATTTCATGGCGAGAAAAGGTTCTACATAGTAAATACCCCACATTGTTAGATGGCGAAAATATAGACAAGCAGGGCTCACTCAAGTGGTTAAAAACAGGGAGGTTGTTTCCAGAAACTGAAGAATTTATGATCGCAATCCAAGACGGCGTGATAGCTACGCGTAACTATGAGAAACACATCATCAAAAGAACAGCTGTAGTAGATGTGTGTCGTAAGTGCAGAAGACCGGGGGAGACTATAGATCACATAATAAGTGGTTGCTCAGCTTTAGCAGATTCGGCCTATCTGGGTAGGCACAACCAAATCGCAAAGATCATCCACTCAAAACTAGCGCAATTACACCATCTGAAGGAAAACCCCTCACCGTACTATAAATACCAGCCGGAACCTGTATTGGAGAATGAAGAATAACTGCTATACTGGGACCGCCCAATAATTACAGATAAAACACTGGACTACAACCGACCCGATATAGTACTGATTGAAAAGAAAAAACGACTGGGAAAGATAGTAGATATAGCATGTCCCCTTAGCCAAAACCTGGGCCGAACAGAAATTGAGAAGGTCACCAAGTACAAAAACTTGGCAATAGAAATGAAGCAAATTTGGAAGCTGGAAAACATAGAAATCGTCCCCATAGTTATATCAACCACAGGCATGATGACAAACAACCTGAAATTAAACATCCAGCGACTGGGCCTACCTAGCGGCATTTATAATCAAATTCAGAAGAGCGTCATTCTTCAGACATGTCACATTGTGAGGAAGTTTTTAAACAATCACTAAAAGAATTATGAACAAATAGCAGATCGGGAAAGAGTGAAAACCCTCCCCGATCGCCCGATCCAAATCCTACTCAAGACTGCGTAGGACACGTTAAATGGCCAGTGCAATTACTGAGAAAATGATAATAATAATAATAATAGACCATTCCATTTCACTATATCAGAAAGGTGATTGGCTGTATCTAGTGAATTATGATATATAACTCCTGCTTATAATCCACGCTATTTGTTTATGGATACTATTACTTGTTCAAAACCAGTTGATTAATGAATATATTATAATCTGATATGAGTAGATAAAGAGACACAATAGTTTCAAATAGATTATAGCCATATTAGAAACTAAATCAGTTATTAACTTCTGAATGTATGTTAAAGTTGGAAATTTAATTACATATAACTTAAAATTTCAAATTTTATTCTTTTCCATTTTTGGTTTTTCTAAAAAATCAAACACAGAAAATGATGCGTTTCAAGTATTTTTTCCTCGAATATTGCAAATAACTTTTTGGGAAATTTACTTAAGTTACTTTGCAAATAAGATCTGTTCTTATTTTTAGTTTATTTAGTTCATGTACTGAAGAAGTTTAAATAGTGAAAATTATTTTAACATAGTATCTTGATATCTTTCGATCATTCTTGGATCAAAGTAAATGTTTTGGTTACATTCTGCTTGCAATTTTGTTATTTTTTTATTATTTGTTCTCGCAATATTTGCTTTGTTGTCCGGTTAGCAACACAAAGTTTACATATTTAATCTTTTGTTGTAAGAGATATTTGACTGATAACATTTATTTTTCTATATACGAGACCACGAAGAGGGTTCAACTTAGGAAAAAGATCTGACAGCAATACAACTTCCATTCGCAATAATCACCTTGTCTGAATGAGTAGAGATCATCAATATCTATATTTGGAGAATATTCCAGTACAGCCATTAGCTAATATGCCACCATGTTGTCCGGAAAACCATCACTTTGGAGATTATACCTACCACCTCAACTACTAGCATAGCAAATGCGTTCGTCTGTCTGTATCTAAATTGTCTTCGAACTCAACAGGTCTTAGTACATTTCATTTGATCTTAATTTTTCATTAGAGTTAGATTGCATTCACTCATTCAACTAATTAAAATAGTAGTAGTTTTGTTTTTTATAAAAAATGTGCTTTTATCAAACTTTTATTTTTAATGTAGGTACATACTTTAAACTGCTGTGATATTTGTTCCACATGTGATTGTTATAATATATTGTTTGTTTTGAGAAAGTCTAGTTTTATTTCTCTGTTTGTGAGTCTGAAATTTTAGAGTTTAAACCACCAATCATACTCAAATTATTTTAATCTTGATTTGTTGAATTTAGCAGTTTAAATTCGCAGCTAACATTTATATCAGTTGCGTGGAGTCCTACGCTGTATTATTTTATAGCGTTATTTTTGTGTTAACTGCTTGAATCAATCAAATTAAAAGATGTCAATTGCTCACTTAAAGTGTCCTGTTAGCAATTCGTTTTAATTTGTTAACTTTTGAAATATATACTTATTCACATCCACCGTATAAACCTGAACAACCGACAGGCACGATAGCGCCGAAACTACTGAAAGGATTTAGTGCTCCAGAAGATCTGAAAATGTTTTGGTTGAGATCGGATTACGTTTAGTGCCGTTTTGGCAAACAATTTCATGCTCTTTTTGGTTTCAAAGATCCACCGGGTGGGGAGGTTCCAGCCGCTTCCAGTAGTGGCCGATTTTTAAAAATATTTTACTTGGATTCTCTTTTTTAGGCGACAGTTGTCTTAAAAAGGTTTCTTCATTTTGGTTAATATAATTCAATACACTATTTACTTTTCTTACATTATCCGCAACATGCCCTCGTCTTATTACTTTTTTGAAAGTGAACCGTGTGTTTTTAGATTTTGAACTAACTCCCTAACATAGTTCGATTTGGCTGAGGAGTATCTGGAAATCTATCTCCGTAAACTGTGACTGCCATCTCAGTGTCAAAATTGCACTGACAATAAATGCTAATCATATCGAATTTGTTATTATTGGTGTCCCCCATAATTACTGATATAAAACTTGTCATAGAACTCGACAACGCAACATACAACAGTGACAATCTGTCAAATTTGTTAATAACTGTATACATTGTTTTTCACCAATCATAGCATAGCTGATTTTTACGATTCAATGATATGAATGGTTATCGTAAAATATTAAATATTGACACTATCAGTTAAAATTTTTGTGACATGTTCTATGTTGTTGGAAAGAGAAAAAATAAACGGAATAATGGTGTCATGGCCTACTTTGAGATTTTTTTTTTTTCATTTTTGCACAAGAGTGTATGTCAAAGCCCAACTGCGTTTTCGAATTTTTAAATACACATTATTATTTTTATTGTCTTTGTCGTCAACTTTCATCCCTTTAATTTTTTCGCATTTCCTCAAATAAGGAAGCAAAAACCGTTTGTGGTTTTGCTATTTTCCAGGTTTTTGTAATATATCTCACAAAGCAAGCATGGATTTCAATTTTCTTTTTATTGAAATATAATTCACAAAAGATGGCATAACTGTTTCTAAAACTTTATTCTCCTACAATAGATATTAAGCGAAATATTTGGTATGGCTCTTGTAAAATAGACAGACGGTATACACACCGATACACATATAATATACTACACTTATAATAATACAGTCTGATGATTTGTTACAGTTATTGTGCTGTTGGGAAGGTTTGTATATTTTCGAAGAACATTCTACATTTTTCTGGGCTTCCTTGTTCCTCCAGTTCCTTGATTCAATGTTTGTAATTGTGTGTATCTTCTTGTGTGCACATTGTTGTTTCTCCTGTATGCACATACATATATACACGCGCACACACAAATAATATTTATATGTATATATACACAAAGTTGCATAGTGAACTTATATAACTCTGTGTATCAATAGAATTATTGTCTATGCATTTATGACCAATTTCCAATGTCCTAATATTGATTATAGTGTGCCACTTTAGCGACAGAAATTCAATGTTGTGGTTGTCCCTCTAGTAATTTGGTGAACATATTTTCTCTCATGAAAAATGCCTAATTCTATAATTCTATATAATATGCATATGCAACTTCTGCGCTTTTATTATATAAGACTCAAAGAGAATGTTCTTAGAATATTTGTACAGTGTACGGGAATATCCCAATATTTTCTTTGAATGAAAATATTTCAGAGATATTCTCAAAACAAAATATTTAAAAAAATAGAACATTGTCACTTTTTAAGAATATTCTCAGAATGTTTGGTGTTGTCTGAGTATTGCAATATACTATTACCTTAAAATAAAAATAATATAATATTATTTATATGATGAAAGTCAAAGTTGTTAGTTTTCAACCGGTTTAATTGCAGAATATTGTATAAACACGCAAACCACATTATTCATAAAATGTGGTTTTAAAATATTTCGAATAGAAGGTAACTAATGTATATATACGAATTAAAATGCACTTACCTCCAAACTCAAACACATTCAACACAAAAATAAGACACAGTATTGTTCCAGTTGATGCCATTTCTTAATTTGTTACATTCGTGTTTCTACAAACATTTAAGAGAAACTGGTGATTATCTTCAGTAGGCACTTATGTTAAATTATACTGGAATTTTTAACAAGCAGGTAATTGTTCCTTCTGGCTAATGGATTATAAAATATTATGTCTGTATATTACAGTGGCGCACCCATTACTGCAAATCCCAAGTAAGTTTATCATTCAAATGTAGGCAGTTAGGCAGAGACTTGGGGGATCTTCATAATCTTGTTTATTAGCTGCAGCCTTGAGACTGTGTCTCTGATAGTGTTCTTAATTTCCTTGAAATCTAAGTTCATCGGTGTTGAAAATTGCAATTTTTTTTACAAGGACGTTTTTTATTTAAGCGGGGCAAGGTGTGAATAAGTCAGGGGTAGGGTCTAGAAAGAAAACCATAGTACATAAATGCAGTGTTTTAATTATACCTACATGATATTCAGAAAATAATGAACTGCATCAAATTAGTATTAAATTAAATATGCATTTGTAAAAAATTCTTAATGAGCTACAACTCTTCCAGATAATTTATTTATTTTACTTTCTTTTAAGTGTTACTGCTGACCTATAGACAAAATTTCCAAATTTGAAACAACTGAACAGAAATGGATCCTTTTTACCAACGTTGAGAATGATAACACCCTGATTTCTAATTCAGTTTTTCGTACTTCTTAAATGTACTAAATTTATTTCTTCAATACATTTCTTGTCGACTTCTGTTTTCAGTTGTAAACAATATTGATCAGTTGATTATAATCAAAGGAGCAATAATTTGTGAGACCCTTTCTTCTATATAATCACATAAAACTGATAAAGTACTGCATTAGTCAAAGAACCATGTTAAAAACGAGACTTTCATAAGGTACTACCAATTTATCCTCATAAGCTATACCTTGCGTGACTTGCAGTGCTATACAACATCGTGTAGAAAATTAATTTTGGAAACACAAAATCCTGTTTTATTGCGGTTTCTAGAAAAGTTTTTAATGCAGTCCCTAAAATGATATTTCGATGCAGTTCGAAAATTACGTTCAATTAAAATTTTGTTATAATTTCGAATAAGGATA
This sequence comes from Leptura quadrifasciata, assembly GCA_963675555.1. Classification (NCBI taxonomy): domain Eukaryota; kingdom Metazoa; phylum Arthropoda; class Insecta; order Coleoptera; family Cerambycidae; genus Leptura; species Leptura quadrifasciata. Next base: position 54,493,287 of record OY776674.1, on the reverse strand, counting down.
ACTAAGATTGGAAAAGATAATTAATATTTTGCCTATTTGTTTATGTTTTAAGAAGAAACGACGTGTGTCAACTTTTCATGGTAGTTCCCAAAATATGAAGCAAAACGTGGATTTTTATTGTACTTCCAAAAAAATTTCTCGACAGCATCTTTACATATTGCACGTGGTTCTTGCAAAGTATTCCGGCGTGTTGGATTTCATTACAGTTTCGCAATATCCCTCTGAAGGGGGATTTTCACTGGATTCTTACGGGTCGGTATTTGGTGCATGTTGATAGATTTTTGTTCTTTAACATTATCGAGGTCATTTCAACATCAGATTTTCAAGATTCTAGACACTTTTTCAATCTTATGAACGTATGTACTATCGGCTACGCGAAACACAACATCGACTCGCACCACTACCTAGTTGGCATAAAAATACATGCAAGAATCTTAAATGCGAAGAAAAGAAAAGGCAGCAGGCAAACCCAATACAACACCAGGGTTTTAAGAGACTCGAAAATATTAGAGAGGTACTAAAATCACTTCAAAAACGTAGACCAAACAGGTGAAAGCCTGACAAATAACAAGCAGTGGGGAATCAATCTCGCGCAGCAAATGCGAGGAGATCAGTCGGCAAAAAAAATATGGATATATGCCTATGCAGCAAAGGAGAACTCGAGAAAAATAGGTAAGATATAAAGATATTGGAAGAGAAGAAAAACACGTACATCGGAGGAAAAACGGTCCTTTGAAAACCACATTTTAGAAGATTTCGAAGCACTTAGAGGACAAAACGAAACAAGAAAATTTTACAAAACCCTCAACTCCTCAAGATGACAGTTTAAATCAAGAGTGACCATGTGCAAGGACAAAGCTGGACACACTGTTAGCAGCAGACCAGATGTCCTACAAATATAGGTAAAATACTTCAGAGGGCTGCTATGTCGAGATAATAATGAACAGAACACACCTCCTCCAATGGCAAGAAATAACGCACAGGCACCACCACTCGAAATAGGAGATTGAGGATGCTGTTAAACATCTCAAAAACAGTAAATCACCGGGGACCGATAGTACCCCGCAGAACTCTTAATATAGATGCGAAAAACCGATAGATATCATTAGTAGTGGAGTGGATCGGGCAGAAAAAAGATCCTCAATTTGTTGTCCTCAAATTGAAGAATTTTGTTTTCCCAATCGACTAAGTCGGGCCTCGGCATTGTTTCCCTTCTTACGTTCCACATATCTGAGGGTCGAGAGGGGTGGGAGGGGACCATTTAAAAATATGGGAAACCGGTTTTTCGTCAATAAGTCGGCGGGTGTTGAAGAACTTGACAAAACACGTAATTTTTATTGATCAAAAAATCCGTAAGGATGTACCCTCGTTATTGATAACATATATTTTTAAAAATATGACTATAATAAACTAAAAGAGTAATTGTAATATTTGCTAAGAATTATATTATTACCTTATTGGCGATGAGCAAATCCGCAATGTCCATTCTGATTCACAAATTTGACAAAAGTAATTTTTGGCCGACGCAAACTGTCATAAAAGTAAGGTTAGGATCGCCGTTCTCCAGGGGAACTGGCGGATGCCCTCACGATTTACCAGTAGAAGTAAGTTCACGTATTTTTCGCACGATGTGAACACTCCCGTAGTTACAGAAGACTTTCATTCATTTTCAAGTGAACTACGCCCACTTCTCACAGGAATGTGCTTCCAAGCTTTTACAGAATGGAACTTTAGAGATTTACTATTTTGAGCCCTGCTAGAACCCCCACTCCTCTCCGTTCTCCCGCTATACAGCAAAAACTTTGTACTCTCCTCTCTCCCTTAATAATTATCGGATTGCGGTCTAGTTGGGCAGAAATTAAAGATAAAATATAAAGCTATCGATTGACAGCCGGTTGTTTTTCGCAATAGTCGATTTCTACCAATTTTATTGAGTTCTACGTGAAAAGCTGAAGAAATGTCACTTTGATTTTTTGTGATCCGCCTCTCCGGTCACGAGTTATCGGAATTTAAAAGAAATTTACCCTATCTCCCCCCTCCCGTCCTAATTGTCCCATCACACCCAGCCTCCGGCCTCTTAAGATTGATGGCATTACCCTTCTATAAAAAATATAATAAAAATCCTACGTGCATGTCGAGCCGAGAAAAAATTAATTGGAATTTTTTTTTTCTGTGACGTTAAATAATGGTCCGATGTCGATGAGGCCGAGAACCAAAATTACGTGTTTTGTCAAGTTCTTCATTATTGGGAAGTATATATTTTTTTGTGGAACCAACACCCGCCGCCGGCTTACTGACCTCCCTCTCGACCCTCAGATCTGTGGAACGTAAGTGGGAAAACAATGCCGAGACCCGACTTCGTCGATTGGGAGAAAATCTTCAATTTACTACGAACTGAAAATCCCGATCCACCCCACTCTAAGGCCTGGAACGATGAACAAATGCTAAATGAGTGATGCACTGGAATTATGTGCCCTCTCCACAAAGAAGGGAACTTGAATATAAAAATTACAGAAAGATAACGCTTTCTAATACCATTTATAAAATATTTTCCAGTACCCTGTATAGCCGATTAAGTGAGTAGTCTGAAGCACTTCTTGGCGAACACCAGTGTGGATTTAGATCTGGCCGATCAACAACAGACCAGATTTATATACTTCGCCAGATATTAGAGAATACTAACGAATTCAATGTAGACCTCTTCGTAAATTTCAAAGCAGCCCATGCATGACAGTGTGTTGAGATACAAGCTCTACGCAGCAATGGGTGAGTTCAATATCCCTTATAAACTAATACGATTAGTAAAAGCGACAATATCCAAAATAGTCTGCAAAGTTAAAATACAGTCTTACCTATCGGAAAACTCGTAGAGCAATGTAGGACTGAGGCAAGGAGATGTGCTGGCGTATCTTCTTTTTAATATAGCACTGGAAGAAGCTGTAAAAAGCGCTGGACGAAAAGACAGAGGAATCATCTTTAATAAATCCTCACAAATCATGAGATACACTGACAATTTGGATCTGGTAACACGCACTCCCCACAAAGCTAAAGAGATATCTACAACCTTCTCAAATGCCGCTGAAAGTATGGGTCTTCATATCAGCGAAGATAAAATGAATCTCAAGGCATCAACACCTAACAACAGAGCCAGAAACAAAGGGCAAAACTTCTACGTCGACCATTTTAATTTCGAAGTCGTTCAACAGTTTATATAGTTGAGTTCGTCGGTTACCCATGACCACTCCACTTCTGGGGAAATTAAAAGAAGGATTTTTCTGAAGGACAAATACTACTTCGGCTTAAATAAACAAATAACTGACCATAAGATTCTTATTCTACCAGTTCTAACATAAGGATCCGAAACATCGACAATCTCTAACGCAGACGAAAAACTCCTACTAACCGTCGAGCCTGAGGAATACTAGGCGCTATCTTCGAAAACGGTGGGTGGCGAAGAAAAAGAATTTTGAGCTTTGCAACAGATACAAACAGATCTCAGTGGGAGGAGATGTTGAGTTGTTTATAAGGATATATATACTGAGATGGGCAGGACATATGTAAAGGGCTAATGAAGGGCGGAAGGCTAAAGTTAAGATGGAAGAACAAGAGATGACTGATTAGAATTTTTTTTGCTAAAGAAAAAGTAATCCTTTTTATAACTATTTAATTAATTATCGTCCTATCGCTTCGATGGGAAATAATGCTCCATTTAAAAAAAGATTAGGCATGGCTCTAGAGTGAGGGTGTGGAACTAATTCTAGGTCTATTCATAAGACAGTGTGTCGTCCTATTATTTTGATGTGTTTTTGGAAAATTGCAAGAATCAGTATATCCTTATTTATTACGCTGGATAGCTTTCATTAAAAAACACTGTATATTGGCATCGAAATGACACCTCACGAGTATGGTTGAATGTAAGAGCTCCAGTAAATTATATTATTTTATGCCTGATTTATTAAATATCTAATTTAGAAACTACGTACATATATTTCTATGTATTTGTACAATTACAGTTAGTTGAATTCGTTCTTTGCATAAGACATCGTTTTTAGGAGTATTCGTATTCGTTATCTTACCAAGACAATAAACGGCTCGTCAGCATATCTAAACGAGAAATAAAGTTAGTATGGCCAGAATTTTTTCCTGAAAAGCTAATTGGCAAGATTTGTTCTGAGTTAACTAATAAAGTCGAAGCTATGTGCTATGATTGATACTAAATGAAACAAATTGTTAGATGCGTGTTAATGTATTTTTAAATTCTGTTGTTGATCAGCATTAGGTGTAATGCACTGCATTTTCATGGAATTATCTAGATTGATCATTCTCAAGGAATACGCTTAACATTGTTCTTAAATTTATTAACGATAAATTAAACATTACTTGTGAAGTACGTAATATTGGAAATGCATTTCGTGTTGCCAACCATGATGCTGTGCTTCCTAGTTCTCAGAACATGCTTGTGAATTTCAGTAATGATCTCACCAAAATTCGTTATGATTTTCTATTAACAGCTAAAAAAGATGTGAATGCAACACGCCTGGTCTGTCAGTGGTAAGAGTTACGTGTTGGGCCATGAAGTGAATAAACAAAATTTTGTGTGAGAAGCGACTTACAACTTTATTGATATGGTAGGTCTAGGTTCCTGATTATAAAATTTATTAACAGTAAAACCACAAGAGCTTTTTTATTCCATCAAATTCTCTTTGTAATGGAATAGATTTGATTAATTAGAATAGTCTATGATTTTATGAGAAAAACTTACAGAAAAAAATCACAAGACCGAAGGTCGAGCGATTTGGCCAAATGTCAGTTTTTTGAGCAAAATTACTAATATGCAAAATGATTTCGTTACAAAGAGAAATTTATCTATAAAAGGGAAGCTCGAGTGTTTCTTGGCAAGATAAATTAACGACAGAAAATGTAAACGAACAACAAGGATTATCTTTATATTACATTCAATTAGACTTTTTTTAATCAATAAATCAACCAATCAATCAACAAGGCTTTATTATAAATTAAAAGTACAACAGTACCTCCCCAGAACCCATCCCGGGACCGACCGTGCAACCACCAGCAAATAGAAAGGAGGCGGGGGTAGGAAAGATTTAAAAATACGAAGGGTACGAAATATCAGTAAAGGTGAATAGAGTAAGCAGAAGTTATAGTTGGTGAAGTTTGGCTACAGGGGTTGTCGGAAAATCGGTAACGTCTGGTACGGTAAGGGATGTTTAATTCGAAATGGGGCATTATGCTGTCTAATTTGTGTTACGTGTCTTGTTAGCGGATTATCGCCTAGCTTAAAAGAGTAGAACTTCTGAGAGATCTGCTGGACATAATCCGCTAACGGGGTGGTTATGTCGTTGCAACGTGCGTGTAGGTCTCTGAGGGAGATATACCTTCCAGAATTTGATATGAGGCGCATAAATTTGTGTTCAAACACTTTTAGCTTTTTCATTGTCGTGGCCGGTATGCTGCACCACACCGGCGCCGCGTATGTGATGGACGGTCTGACCACCATTGTGTATAACAACTTGACCCTGACCCTGAGCGTTAAAGTTAAAGAAAGTTGTTAGGATGCTGCATTTTCCTTTCCTTTTTCAAAGAGTAATTTTAACAGTGTAGCGGGACAAATATTTGTATCGTATCGTTTTTGTTATCGAGTTGCTGTCTGTTAATTTTTTCGACCCATCTTGTGCCGTTTGTATTCAATTCTCCATATTGATTCTTTCTTTTTTATAATAGTAAATTTTACAGTTTACAGCTTCTTCTTCTCTACTAGCTAAAGAAACTATTAGTACAGTAAAAATATACCAAAAAGTCCCATGACTTGGAAAAAATTGCACAATCGAATTTGTCATGCTCAATATTATCAGGAGCACTTAAATGGTACAAAACCAAAAAGGTGACCTCCTCCTCCTTTTACTTCAGCCGTCATCTTGAAATTCTTTTTAATCGTTTTATATTGTGTTCTATTGGTCGCACGGAAAAAGTTATTGAACAAAAAACGTTGCAAATGAAATTCTACATAATTTCAATGATTGCCGCGATGCCGAGAAATTAATATTTCGAGCGGTAGATGGCTCTGAAGTGACCAAAAAACAGTTTTAACAGTTTTAAATTTAATTGTAAATCTAAATTCAATGGAATTGAATTTATTTGGATATGTGTGTATGGCTAATATTTTTACCTAAACAGCTTTCACAACACTGCTTTCAAAAAACTGTTGTTTGATAACTTTGGCGCCCTCTACCGTTCGAAGTTAACTTCTCTGCATCGCGGCAATTACCGAAAATATGTAGAATTCTATTTAAAACATTTTTTGCTCAATAACATTTTCCGTGCGACCAATAGAACACGAGATAAAACGATTTAAAAATTTTACTAGATGGTGCCTGAAGCAAAAGGGAGGAGGTCACCTTTTTGGTTTTAGACCTTCTTTAATCCAGGTCAAAGTACTATTTGACTGAATTATATATAAAAGATTTTTTTCCAATTTGTCTATATTCTGCAATTTTGCCATCTTTGGGATATCTTTATTAAATTATGTCGGCAAAATAATCAAATTTAATATTATACTCGCTGAATTATACCTACGATGTTACTTAGCCAGCCAATAACTTTATTGTAAAAAAAGATATCTATTTCAAATTTTGAGTAGATAATTATATAATTGAATGAGATGCATATTTTAATCTAACATCTGATTTTTATTTCTGGCTAAACCGGAAATGGTATAAACTGTTATTTTTAATAGACCATCCTATATATTATTCAAAATTTAGATTGTTAATATGGTATAACTTGAAAAAAAGATTTTTGATAAAATTTCAAAAATATCCTTATATTTTCTACTTTGTTCTGAAAGAAAAAAACGTCTTCGTTCAGTGTTTGCAGTCATTCCTTAACATTTGGTATGGATTCCATGCTCCATTTCCATAGTTTACCAAAAATTTCTCGGGCCACCACTGTCTGAGACACACTATGCAAAGTGGTACGTGACTAGCTTCATTTCAAGCTATCACAGAATATCAAATTTCAGCTACGTGCTGATAACGATTTCCCGCGCATCATTTCTGGCTTATAAAATGTATAATATTTTAGCCTCTCATAATATATGCCGAATACTAATTAAACTTGCTTATCATTGTTCAACATTTAGTTGGCGTAGCTTTTAAATGGTATAAATACGACTACAAGATGATTTGCAAATCAGTTATCATACTCGTGTCTAATTAAACACTTAAATTTTTTGTCATATTGTATTTAAAGAGTCAACGTTGACTTTTCACAAGTATGATAAAGTTTTCAAAAAGTTATTTATAAAAATCGAAGGTACACTCTTAATAATGTAGGCTGTATGCTTGACTCCTTCAATACTAACCTTATGAAAATTGTTATTGTGCATGTACCGTCTAAGACGCCAAGAATTTCAAAGCCTCCTTCACCATGGTTGACCGAATTTTAACTTATGGACAGGATATTTCAGAAACACAAAAGAGATCATTCTGAATCATGGCAATTTTGTTAATAAAACTGTTAAAACCGAAGAAACATTTTATCTCATTAATTCAAGAGTGACCCTAAAGAATTTTGGAAAGTCTGTCTTGAGTATACCTGATGTAAAGTATTTTTATAATACCTGCCTTCAAGCTAATTTGACGTAGTTGCTAATTATGAGAATTTTAAATATGTACGTGATGGTGTTCATTTTAAATTTTCTGAAATTTCCTGTAAAATATTCGAAGAAATATTATATACACCTAAAGCGAGGTCTGGTTTTAATATTAAAATTATTTTATACCGGGATATCAATGTGACGCTCTCTTTCTCGTACAGTGCGAGAACTAAGGCTGTCACTTTGATACTCGAGCTTTCTTACTTTACTCGGGCGCCAGTTCAAGTTTCTAAGTGGTTGAACAACACTACCCAAAAGTCGATGAGCGAGACTAAGTAGCTCAGTGAAGACACAGTTAATTCCAGTGGGTCAATAAGGGAACTTAGACTTTCACACACACAACAGTTAAACGCAAAAATTTCATAATATTTAAATATATTACAATAATCCTATGGTTAACAGTCCTAAATAAAACAGAAAATCAAAATTAACACAAATTTATACACATAGACTTAAGCAGTAGAGGGAGAGTAGCAAGCAATAAAATGATATTAGCGGCAAAAGCGTATAAGCGGTGAATTTAGCGAGTTTATATATATAAAAATGGCTATTAAGCAGACAGTGTACGGATACCAGAAAATGCGAAGCCAGCAGAATTATTTACAGTATTACAACAGGTTATAAAACAGACCGGAAATTTGGCTAGTGCTTGGTATCAGAAAATAAACAGTTAAATTTACAAGCTAAATGAAAAAAATTCAGTCAGTAAATATGAAGTAATAAAATAAATACTAATGATATTCAAACAGTGTGAAGAAAAAAAAAATAATATGAAACGGACTTGAAACTTGGCTAGTATTTCTAGATGTTTAATGCGACAGTAAGCTAAGCATTAAGTAATGGGCAGTTATTGCGACTTTAGTTGAGATAGTTTTACTCCCGGGTTCAATAAAATTACTAGACCTTAACGAACAGTGTTGTGACTAAAGGTAATTTGGGTTGAGAAGGGTACACCAGCCGAACCATTACAGTACTTGATCAGGTGTAAAGGAGTGACACCAGCCGACTTTTAAAGTACTTGATCAGGTGCCTGGGGAGAAGGCACCAGCCGACTTTTAAAGATCTTGATCAGGTGTCGGAGCAGAAGGAAGGTACAAAATAAACAAATTATTATAAGTATCTAATTTAAGTTAAATATCAGAAAATTGGCAATCAGTTTAAGAGAAAATAAAATTTAATAAAAATAATCTATGATTGTACTAGCCAACTTACAAAGTCTCAATTCAAACAGTTAAGTATAAAAATTTAAGTCAGAAAATATGAAATATTAGAAATAATCATGAAGAATATTCAAACAGTGTACAAATTTTCAATCAGAATAACGGCATTAAAATTTCGGTAACTAAGTATAAAATTATCAGTCAGTAAATATGAAATAAATACCAAAAATATTCAAACAGGATAAAAATTTCAATCAGAATAAATACGGAATAATAAATGCACTAGCCAAATATATATAAGTTTTCTTACTCTTTACAATCACAACGCTGGACCCTGGACAGATGGTAGACGTCTGGTTGCTTCGAGAATTGGAACAAATTCTGATTTTACAGGTCTTTTCGGTCAGTTTTATAGCCAAATTCCCACTCAGGGTATCGCGAGGAATCCCACGTGCTTTAGTATCGCGCATGGCCCACTGTATTGAATACAAGCCAGCGAGGACGGCTATATTAAGTTATTAAACTACTGGTAAATTATTGTTACGTGCGTTGCGTTGGTTAGTATAAATAAAGTATTCTGGCTTTTGTAATGTATGAAATCGGTTTCAAATAATTATTCTAACCAACTATGAAAAAGAAACGGATTTAATCGGCCACAGATAACTAATTATTGAATTAATTACTTCAAATAATAGACAATAATTCTGTTTATAAATATATCCCGGTGTTCAAATAGAAAATATTGCCTGCTAATATACTATCGTGTGCTTAAGGCGGTAGAATATGGTTTTAGTTGAACAGAAAATATTATACCGAGTTCAGTTAAACTTAAATCTTATGCAGATTTCCGTAACGAAAAATACTTCGTTACATCAAAAAAGGTTGAAAGTGACATAAGTACCTCTCGCTAATTTTATTATCAAAACTTTCGTCCAGCCGCCTTCGATTTCGAGACAGCCAAAATTATTCTGCTTTTGATGCGCGCTGACGTACCGCTGGAGGGGTGGGAACGTAGTTTTGATAATGACAATCTTTTTGATTTCCCGGCACATTATTCCATATCTTAGCAATCATTTAATTTATACTATAAATAAAGTGTTTCAGAGGAAAAATTGTTATAATTTTTTTACCGATTTTTAAGGGCTAACTCCTTCCACATTTGAGCTAGAATCGATTTTGCGATTTCGTCTCGAGATGTGGCCGTCTTGAATATGCACGCCAAATTTGAGCAAAGTCGATCGAGTGGTTTGGGTTCTAGTTGCGACCACAGACGACAGACATATACTACAAACAGACATTTTTAAAGAATCACTTTTTGGGTTCTGGGGACTTGATAATATATAAATCCACAAAAACTCACAAAATCGATTTTTTGCATGATCACAATACTTTCCCTCTACACTCCGTATTTGGGAAAGTTAAAAGAACATCGTGCATGATACCAAGAAAATGAAGGGTGATGAAGCGGTTTTTAATTAACCCGTGAAAGACAGTTGGACACTGTGGAAGTAGACAGATATTTTTTCGTGTAGACCACTTTATGAAAATGCCCGGCAAAATATGACTTTTGCGCAAAGAACTCTAGCAGTTATAATCACATGCCGACTGAATGAGGGACAGGTGTATATAGGAATATCAGATGCACACTGGGAGATACACGGAAAACTTTTAAACCTTAATGAGTGTTAAGTGAAAAGTGAACGCCACTATATAATTTTAATGCGCTGGTAAGTGATGTTTGTGTGTGTGTGTGTAATATATTTAAATAATCTCATTATTTGTCGAATATTCAAGACCCTTAATTCATTGCTTGAAACTGACGATATATTTTAAGTCCGGTCCTGTTTACTGCTACCATATAACGCCAGCAGCGCTATAATAAACACCACCAGCCGGCTCTCTTTGCTTTCTTGCGAGCTTTTTTATATCGCTAAATTACATATGGAACAAACTATACTTCTTATGCTATTTACATATTGGCCACTCAGCCGCACGACAGTAGCGTACAATATTTTGTACGTCCCACTTCACATTCGCTATTTCGCAGTGCTGCAACATGTGACGCGTTTTTCTCCACCTCGCACGATGACGTGGAGAAAAGGGCGCGACCACTCCTTGACACACGAGCTCCGGAAAAAAGTTTTCGGTTTGCTCGGGCGCCAGTCCTAGTTTTAGTGATAGGACGCACTACCCTCAAGCCGGGTATGCAAGGCTGAGTAACTCAAGTGGAGAAAATTTTACTCCAGAGGGTCAATGTATGGGAAATTAGACGTTAACACCGGGAGGGAGGCAAGTATAGCAACGGAAATACCAGCAGGACCAGATGACTCATGCGACCGGGAGAGCAGGTTCTTGGTCTGGACTCAGGCACGTCCGCTTGCAGGAACAGTCAGATCGGACTGACTCCTCTCTGAGGCCAACAGTAACTTTTCTAACCAGCAAACAGCTTACAGCGGGAGTAGGAGTAGGCGTCAGATGAATGCGCTTCTGGTAGACTGGACTTGGCCAAAATCCTACGGCTCGACTATGACAGCTGGCACCTGGGTTCGCTTCTCGGAGCGGACACGTCTGATCCCGATGAGCCGCCCTGGCTCACTGTCTTCTTGGCTTCACAGGAACTTCTCTGTCAGCGACACCTCTTACCATGGGAGTGGGAGTAGGCGCCAGACGGATGCGCTACTGTTCGAGGACGTAGGCTGGACTCAACAGAAATTCAGCGGCTCGGTATTTAATATCTTACAATACCTTAGGTGCAAATCTCGGAGGGTACACATCTGCTTACTTCGAGTCGCTTTGGCTGACTACCAACACCAACACGGTATGAATTTAATTACTTCCTTCAGATATGAAAGAGTGGGAGAAACAGCAGAAAACAGATGCGCGATAGATTACGGTGACGTCAGAGGGATTTGACAAAATAACACAAATGCGGATTTGTGGAATTTGCAAAATTCACATACCTTAATTTGCGGACTTATGATATTTTTGTTGTAACACTGGAGCAAGCAGCAGGCACGTGTACCTCGTAGGACGGCAGTCGGAAGAATAATTGCGGAATAACTAAATTATCCCCATATACTGAAAGAGTGACGTCGTACGGGTGGCGTCAAATGCACTTGTTATTTTCGGACTTAGAAAAATAATACCACGAAGGATTTATGGAGCAAATTTACCTTACTCTGGTACCACAGGACGGAGAGCTCTGCACATCTAACGTGGTCGATCGCTGGAAGGCACTGACTCGTGCGTGGTTTGGCTTGTCTGAAATGTAGAAACTCTTCTCGTCGCTTCCCCACCCGAGTTCATTTGTACTTTACAATCTGATATACCTACGCGGGGTTTCTAGAAATTAATTAATTTTAAACGAATTCGCCTACGGCGGTACAGTATATTTACAAATATAAATATAATAGAACTATAAAATATTTTCCAGAAAATAATGATATTTTATACATATTTCGGTAATGAAAAACACTTCGTTACAAACAGCAGGTCCTGTTATAGTACATCTCACGTACTATAAGAAAATTAACTTTAAAAATCCTAAAAATCACTTTTCGATATAATCTTTAAATAGTCAAACTCTGAAAAAAAGTAATGTTCAATTTTATTTTTTTATTTTTACAAAAAGCCACATTTTCCTAAAGAAAATTCTGAAAAAAATTCAGTTACTCAATAATTCTTAAATAATCATAATCCGTCAGCAAATTCACAAAAAAGTTTCAAACATAAATTTTGCAGCCCTGACGTTATAAAATAATCACTTAAAAAATATAGTCCCCGTATACTCAAAAATCACCTTCAATATGCTCTCCAAATAGCCGGTCAAAATATTTTTAATTCATTTAAAAAAATTTTACTATGTAATATATATGTTATATATAATGTATATAACATTCGCATTTTCGCTTTCTCATTTCTCAATTCTCAATTTTACTAACCTTACTTTCTGCTCTCATCTCGTATAAAACATTCGCAGCCTTTCTAAATTCTTAGCAAATTCTTATGACTCTTACTTTCTCATCGCCTTCCATATACAACATCTGTACCTTTCTCTATTCTTAAAATACAGTTTCCGTTTACTTCATTTGGCCTGCCGGCACTGGCACTCAAATTGTTACCCACTTGAATAGTACGTGCGTGGCTTTAACGCTGCATTACGGGGTAATTCGAAATAAAAACCTTCAATAACTTTTTAATCCAAATCTCTTATATCAAAATTTGTCTTTTTATACCCAACATGTTCATGTAGCTTTTCTTTCAAAATTTCAACTTTTTTTACAGTATTGCACAATATTGCGCAATATTACGCAACGATGAATCATTCTCGCGGAGCGATATCCAGACTTTTCCAGACATAAAACGGGGGTAAAAACGTTTGTGCGGGACTCGCGGGGCACGAAAAACGCAACCGGTCCTAATCGTATAAAAGTCCCCTCGCTGCAAGCAAATGCAAGTTCTGATCCGGAAGTAATTCATGTGTTGCGAAGTATCGCGAGTGAAATAGTTTCCTCTAAAACTAAATAGTGCTTAAAATTGTAATTAGTAATCATACTAAAATCTCCGGAGATTTCTGAAATAACTTTTTCCGGTTTTCGACGGCTAGTTAGCTTCCAATTTCGCGCTTTATTTTATTTCCTGACAAACTCCGCAACGGCTTCCTTGATGACCTCAAGTTAAAAACGTCTATTTCGCACCCAGTACCCTAGCTTTAAGAACGTTCAACAAATAAATCTATTCTGCCCTCGCGCAACAAATCAAGTAATTTTTTTCATACTTTTAAAACAAAACCTGCCACAGCGCATCAAATCTAACTCTAAACTAAAACGTGCCTCCGCACATTAATTTTAAGTGATTTTTAAACCAATCTACGAACTCATATAATTGAAATAAATTTGTTAAAAATAATCCGTCGAAGTTTTTTCATTAATGTAAATCAAACTAGTCATTCTCGTTGAAACCAAATGATATTCAATAATTCACCATATACAGGGTGATCGAAAATTATATACAAAAACAAGAAATCACAAATTTTCAAATAAATTGATCATGGTGAATCAGAAACCAGTTTAGACGTTCAAAAGCAGTTCTACTTCAGAAAACCATATACAGACAGGGTGTTGTAATTTCAGCTGAAAAAAAAACTCAAAATTAAACCAAAGTAATTTTTGACTTTCCAATTGGACTTTAACGTATCTGAAGCACCAAACGCTTAATATACAGGGTGTTGGTTTCCACCTGGACACATTTAATAATACAGTGATAAATCGAAACTTTTAAAAGTGGAGTCAGTGCTACCAAATTCAGCTTTTGGTCCTGTCCAACATCTTCAAGTGCAATCCACTCACCTTCTCAATTCTACAAATAAAGGGCATCGACAGCCTCAAGAGTCTCAAGCTAAGCTATCTAAACAAAAATCTATTATTTTTCCCAAACAAAAGAGGCGTCAAGGTGTTCCCCGTGACTATCCGCGACGGTTCACCCGCTGTGTCTCTATACATTTCGCTGCTAGTCCGCTCGACTGCCTTCCTGCTCCCCTCATCACCCCAGTATACTTCTGATTGCGATAACGTCCAGTAAAGTCCCTACCTGTTTGCAAATTTTAATAAAGATGACGCTGTTAAGGGCCGGTTTATCAATGCAAGTTTAACTCGTAACACAAGGATAAATGTCAAACAAAACAATATATACCCATTGTTTCGTTTGACATTTATCCTATAGTTAAGTGTTAACCCTGTATTGATAAACCGGCCCTAAGTCGCATACATCGCGATGTAGCGATGTAGCGACCTAGTCACGTATTTTTGCCGCTCAGCAGCGCTGCTAAGCCCCGCTGCATAGTCGCCAATGTGTAAGTAGCGTTATAGCCAATATTTTAGTGTACGTAGATAGTTTTTTATTGTGGTTTTATAACACAACAGAGGTAGACGGATAGATAGTTTGTTTATAAATAAGTAAGTTGGCTTATACTATGTATTCATCTATTGGCTCGTCTTATATCTATATGGATACAGCAACAACGGACCAATTGTTTTGAAATGTGATTAGAAATATTTTCCACTTTCGCTGTACACTAAATCACCATTAACCATTAAAAATGTTTTATTTTATTTAGCTGTGGTTTACATTTCATTTTTGTATTTGATTGTATATCATTTATCTCATTTTACATATTTTACACTGATTGTAACCCGACTCGATACAAGTTTTAACAAGAAAAACGAATCGTTCCGGGCGGCGGATCTAATGCCATGAGACACTTACAAAAATTTCAAATTAATCATATGCAGTTGCCATCCTAATAAAGCTTTGACAAATTAAATTAATTATCCAAAAGGTTAACGAAATAAAAGTTATGGTGGTAGAATGAATGTTATTTACAAATTATAAATTTATATGCAGGAAAATAGACAAAACCTGCTTTCGAAAATTGTATGTACATTAAATAAAAATACACCGATTCTGGCAATAAAATAAAAATAAATATGATTCTAAAATAATTTGAAATGAAAAATAAGAGTTTCTATAAAACTGAAAATAAAAGTGATTCTAATTGTGCATATTAAATAATAAAAAATCTCCTGGCATGGTTATACTCCCATTACAGGACTCAACCAATTA
Organism: Leptura quadrifasciata; assembly: GCA_963675555.1. Taxonomy (NCBI): domain Eukaryota; kingdom Metazoa; phylum Arthropoda; class Insecta; order Coleoptera; family Cerambycidae; genus Leptura; species Leptura quadrifasciata. The sequence continues at coordinate 54,477,831 of OY776674.1, read as the reverse complement.
TCTGTACCGTCCCAATTCTATCAATAGCTTATGCGCATGAGGAACTTCGTTGAAGCTCCTCATACTAGTTAAATTGGCGGTTAGTGTGGAATTCTGAACTTTATGCCTAAAAAACTTGTCAGCCGTCTCACGTATATAATCTTTAATAAGTGGTATATTATTCTCATTATGGAATTGTAATATTGGTGTGTATCTATTTGGCTCTGTCAGTAGTCTAAGGATCTTATTTTGTGTCCTCTGAAGTCGATTGCATTGCGCATCAGAAATGGAATTCCATGACGCACATGCATATGTGAGGATTGGTTTAAGAATAACTTTATAGATTGTTAACTTGTTGTCCTTAGATAATTTGCTCCTTTTGTTGACTAATGGATATAGTCGACTTAAGGCAGCATACGTACTATTTATTATATTCGTTATGTGGGGTCCGAAACGCAGTCTCGTGTCTAGGATGACTCCCAGATACTTGACCGCGCTCTTCTCCCTTATAACCGTGTCATTAATTTTGAGTTTATCAAAAGTACGAATGTTTGTGAACTTCCTGTGCAGTATGATAAGCTCAGTCTTATCGATGTTGATTTTTATTTTCCAACTCTGATAATATTTCAACAACTCTTTGAGGTGGTACTTTATCTTTTTAACTGCGGTTTCCGCATAAAAGGACCTCGCGTAGATTGTGGTGTCATCTGCGTATAATAGTATATTTGTACTGACATGCGTTGGTGTGTCTGCTAAATAAAGATTATACAGGGTAGGCGATAAAATCGCCCCCTGTGGGACTCCGGCTGATAATCTCTTAAAAGGAGAGAGTGTCCCGTTTATGCACACCGCGGCATGTCTACCTAATAAATAATTTTTCAATAAATCAACAAGATACTTGGGAAATTCACATACATTCGTAAATTTATATATTAATCCAGATCCAGACCGAATCATAAGCCTTCTCAATATCGATTAGAATCATAGCATTGCAATTCTTTTTGTTGTACGCTGCAATGGTGTCCTGCACCACCCTGGATAAAGCCAGGGTAGTACTGTGACCCTCTCTAAAGCCAAACTGGATGTTAGGTAGTATATGTTTTTTGTGGATATATTTATTTAAAATTTTAAGTATGACCTTATCCGTGACCTTAGAGAGGGTGTTCAATAAGGAAATGGGACGGTAACTTGAGGGGAGGTGGGAAGGTTTACGTGGTTTTAATATCGGGATTATGATGGCAGACTTCCAAGCACCTGGATAGTGTTGCGTTTTAATTATGGCGTTTATGATGTAAGTGATTTGGGCAACACATTTATTTGGCATATTTTTTAGCATCAAATTATGGATGACGTTCAATCCGGGTGCTTTATTATTTGGAAGTGTTTTAAGTATTTTCTTAATGTCCGAGGGGCTAGTCATTAATTTTGAAAATTTATTTGTCGGTATCTCGTAACTGTCACGTATAGTCAGTGTACACTAAATCAGGTACATAGGTAGGTTCCTTTCTAGTTTTTTGGTATGTTAAATGTATCTATGTATAATTATAGATATTACCCGTTTGCTCCATTTTTCCTCTGTATATCTGACAATTATAATTGTTGATTCCTATAACACCCTGTATTATCTTTATTTATATCAAAAATACCAATATCATCGAGGACGTAGTCGACAGGTTATCGAGACCGGCTTATGAATAATTAGAAGTATTATTTTTTAATTCAACTTAATAAATGTAAATGGCAATTAAATTAAAAATTCATTATATGGATATCTGGATGGCTTCAAGGATAGAAAATAAAAACAAATGCAATTAACATTTTAATATTTTTTGCATGTATCTTCACAACAATATAATTATGGGAAAAATACCTATTTTATATTAGAATATTAGTTCATTAAAAGTGAATAAACATGTTTAGTTCACATATCAGCACAATTTCTACATGGGTATTTTGGCTTAATTATAAAGACAGTTCAGCTCTTATAAATACACATATAAACAATGGTTATATCTTACTAAAATTTTAAAAACATGTTACATGTTTACCTCACATTCAAGAAAGGCATATTTTGGGCCATATTTAGTACACGTTTTCATTACCACCTATATCCTACACAGTATGGACAGTATCGAAACTGTGAATTTAAAATGTGGCATGTCAAAAAATATATGTCCACTGTTTCCAGTATCTACACGTGACCTAGAATGTATCTTTGAATGCTCCTTGGTCTGAGTTAATAAGGTTATACTTCACGCCTTTTAACCTTTCAAATGCATATGTTCATATCAAGAAAAAATATTATAGATTAATTAACATTCAATATGGAAATCTCTAAAACTTAATAAAGTGAAGGTTTCTTGTGACTGAATTAATTAATTTGTAAGTTAGGTATGTCTACTATAAATATTTTCATAGTTATTTTTCTAGATTAATAATTAAAAAGGAGAAAGTGAAAAAATGAAGCATCTGTTTTAAATTGAGTTGCTTAATTGTTAAATTTTATACAAAAATGAAACACAAAGTTGTTGAGGAAACACGGAAATTTTATTTTTTAAATATTACATCAGTCAAATGACATCCTCCACGCTGGCGTTTTTCATCATCTGCTCCAACATTTCAATTGGGATTAATATAAATTAAAAAATAATGCCAATCTTCATATCTTGTAGTTTTAAATTTACTAATTTTGCAAAAACTGAAATTAATGAATGAAAATTCATATCACTACACCTGTCATAGTTGTACTTAGGTAGTCTTATACTTTTCTTTACCAATATATGTATTTAAGAAAAAGTTATGGCCAATACTAATAAATATTTGTTTATCGGATCTCTCTCTCTCTCTCTTGGATATGCCCACCTTAATATAATTTTCCGAAGGCCTCCAGTTTTCCAACAGTTTAACATGACTGACATAAGTCGAATGCCCTAGTGAGATCGTGAAAGATTCCAGCAGGACACTCGCCTCCGTCTACTGTAGAAAAAACATTTTTCGCCGATTGACAACAAAGTACTAACATTGCTGACTAATGTCAATCAGCAAAGTGTCACTTTCCCTGCCTAGGGAGGAAAGTGACATTTAGTTTCCATAGTAACCAACTAGTAACAACTGCGATTTTTAATGAATTTTTATTGACTTTATTACAACAAAAATAAAGAGATTGAGAATTGTAATAATTTTATTATTTTAGAATATATTTAAACAATCGGCGAAAAAATTATATGTTCAACTCAGCAGCAAAATAGATTGACTGCCTTGGCTGAGTTCCTAGCCGAGCGTAAAGAAAGTGCCCAGAGGTCTGGATATAGAAAAATATAATCTGGACCATATTGGAAGTTTGTAAGTATCTTAAATTTTGTAAAAAACCTCAGAGGTCTATTTAGCATACAAAATTCAAAGATCTTAGCAAAAACCGAAGATAGGCCACCGGTCTATAATTCTCAACTTTATAGGGATCCTCTTTTTGAAAACAAATTCTCTTGTAGTTCTAAATTAACTAATTCTGCAAACAACTAAAATTATTGAGTGAAAATTCATATCACTACATCTGCTACAGTTCTACTTAGGTAGTCTTATAATTTTTTTATATGTATTTTAAAAAAAGTTGTGGTGAAAATAGTAAATACCAACCTTAATTCAATTTACAATTATTCTTACTTTAAATAAATGTTCAGGTACTCAATTAGTAAATATTTTCCGGTAATATACAGTAATTCGCTTAAGGCGGTACAATACATATTTTTTCTACTCCCTACATAGAAAATACCATTTTGCTCCCTCATTTCAGGGAGCAAAGTAGTACTTTTCCTCCCTCGGGAGAAAAATACTTTGCCTCCCTATGGCGGAAAATACTTTGGCTCAATCTGGAAGCAAACAAGTAGAAACGACATTTAAATAGCTATTACTCTTTTTCATATTTTTCACGAGACTTTAACGGTAATAGATTTAACAAAACCACGTTTGCTTCTTCCAGATTATCTTGGGGAACTTCATCTTCACATTCGGAATACATTATTATAAACTTTTTGGAAGTTTGTTTATTTTGTAAACAAGAAGCAACCTTAGCAACGTTCCATGTACTTTGCTTTTTAACAATATTTACTTATCTAAATACCTATTATGACATTTTGACATATTTGGTTTTTTGATTGTCATGCATAAGAAAATATAATAAAACATATGTAAAACCAATGTAAAACACTGTAAATGGTCGTAGAAAAAATCATATGTATTACACAGGAGCAAAGTGCCATTTCCTCCCTTGGATATTGATGCCCTCCTCTTCGCGTCGGGCATCAACCTATCCGCGGGAGGAAATTATGCACTTTTCTCCCTTGTCATACAAATAGCTATTATTTAACAGAAAACAAGAAAATACTTATCTAGAGGGTAAAAATAAATATAAATCCTGTGCATATTACATTAACGAAAAACACTTCGTTACAATCGTTACAATAATTAATTTGGTTTTGCATTCAACTTATCTTTTCTTCGATACTGGCCAATTTTTCATATATTTTTTTTATGTATTGTCTCCAGAAATATGTAATTCATTAATATTTCCTCTGCTGTATCTTTTACTGTTTGTTTAGTATCATTCGTTGTTTTGGGACCCATCTTTGGACTTTGTTATTAAAAGTTAGTATATATTTTGAGTCATGAGATGTAATAGTCCTTATAAATATCTAACTAATTTAAAATATATAATATAATATAATATCAAAAAATTATAATGGCTAAAATATAAATTGTCAGTTGTATATAGTCAGATCGGTCTTAGATCCCCTGCTATTTATAATATACTTAAATGATCTACTTACATTACCCATCGACGGTACAATCATCTCATTTGCTGATGACACTGCTGTCTTTGTAGAAGGACAAACTTGGGAAGAAGTCTATCAAAAATCATCTAAATTACTCGAAACAATAAAAAAATGGTTTGATCAACATTTACTCACTATGAACACCGCTAGAACTAAATACCTGCATGCCATTCTGCTCATATAAAAATCTATTAACTGTTTACAAAAAAATAAAAATACAAAACACTGACATAGAAATTGACCAAGCTGTTCACATAAAATACCTAGGGATCATTCTTGACTCACACCTGAAATGGGACCTTCAAATTGAAAATATATGCAAAAAATGAGACATTTGTTTTACACGTTTAGACAAGCGAGCAATATCCTCAAAGAACATCAGCTACTCATAATGTACTACGGTCTAGTAGAGTCTATCATACAGTATGGTATAACAGCCTGGGGAGGGTTGCACCAAACACATCTAGCCCTATTAATACGGGTACAGAAAAGAATAATTAAAATTATGTTCAAAAAAGATATCCAAGTAGATGCCTATTTCAAAAATATAAAATTCTCAATATCAGGCAAATTTACTGCAACAAATATTAAATTATGAAATCAAAAACAAAAATTATCTCAAAAAAAATCACTTATATAATACAAGAACAAGAACTAACGTAATCATACTTAGGGCTAAGAAATCAATATTCACAAAAAGTTCAACATATCTAGGTCCAAGACTGTATAATCTAATGCCAGATCGCCTAAGAAACACCAATAATAAAAAACAAAGAGAAAACATCAATAACTGGCTACTAAGCTTACCAGCAAATTGTATAGAAAACTTCATAAATACAGGGCAATTGTATACATAATTTGATATGATATCAGTTAACTCTTTTGTTCTATTTCTTTTTTTTAGGCTTTCTTTTTCCTTTGTGTATAATTATATAAATCATTCCTTTTGATTATTATCTATTAAATTTCATAAAACATAATTTAGATACATTTATATAATATATAAAAAAAGAATTAAATGTTTACATAAACATCCACACACAAGTCGTTCTCTAAAAACTTAGGTGGGGCTTAACTAAATATTTATTATCATGAATTCTTTTTAAGAAAAAAAAAATGTTAAAACATAAATTGTAACCAAACAGATGAAATAAATATTATGGTTTATAAAAAGTTGTTCCCAGAAACTTTAAAAGTCATATCTCAGCGAAAGTTATTTACAGTAATAAGAAATGACTGAAAAATTTTATTTCTGAAAAGTGTTACAATAAATTCTACACAATATGTGAGTATTTAACAGATAATAAAAAATTAAAATTTAATATGACAAATGACAAATTTTCCCTTGGAGATTAGAACATCCCTTATGCTCTATGAATTTAGATTTTGTTTGTCTGTCATATGCTCTAACAGATGCGATATTAAGTAGTTATCTACCATATATAACTGTTTAACAATTATATAAAATTATTTTTGGTTACAATAATTTAGAAATAACATCAGTACTACGTCATCTAATGGTATTCTGTTGAAACTTTACCAACAAGTATTGGATGAGGAAATAAAGGTAAAGTATTCGCCATTACGATGAAAGACAGCTTTGAGTCTTCCTCTCGAGATGTCCCTAGCTGAACGTTCTAGATTAATTTTTGAATAACGTTATTATTCATGTTAATGTAATGACTCTGACAAAAATTATCGGATCCTATTTAACACGCATAGAAATCTTTCAAATTTCAGTAATGCCAATTTTAGTTACAAAAGAACTTACTCATTCAAATATACAGGCTGTCCCTTTTATCAGGGCACTCGAGAATATCTCACTTAATATCGGTCGTACAAAAAAAAATATTTTTACGAAAATTGTGCCGATTTATATAACCTACAATTTGAAATCCATGGCCTACTTTAAGAGTTATGGCGGAAAATATCGAAAATGCGGAAAACGTTTAGGCGAAATATCTCCGTTATTTGAAGAGATACGAGAAAATTTCTAAGGCGAAAATTTTTTGCAAAATAGAGTGTTTGAACGAGGTTTTATCTAATTTTTTTCAAAACCGCTGTATTTTGAGATTTACTCTTCAGGATGTTAAAAAAATTATTTTGAAACGGGCGGGAAATGGCACCATTAAAAGAGTATTTTCCTCCCTTTTCAACGATATATCTCATGCCATATTTATTCATTGGTACTACGTTAGTACTTATAAAACATTTTTTTAAAACCAATACATTTTTTTTAACAAGCATTACACTTGCCGTGGAGAAATATAATTAAATAAAATGATAAAATAATTCAATAAGTTACTCAAAACTTTGCTATAATAAAACATTAACACAATTAAGAAGAATAAAGTAAATTCAGGTAACAAAAACAAAATAATAATCAAGAAGGCAACATGGAGCAATTATGGAAAGAGTATTCGCAGTTATGCCAATGTATAGAGGTCCTCCATAAAAGCGTCACTCCTTGCTCAGAAAGTTAAAATGTTTTTACCAATTAATTTAAGTATAGTATCCATTTGTTTTTATTTCATGATTTCACTATTATTTCAATTATTTTAAAATAATACATACAATTTAATATTTTGACAGATCATCTCAGTTAATACTTAAACTCTCACTCAGTCACACTCGTTTAAGAATTTAGAATTTTCAAAAATGATTTTCACTCACATTGATCGTTATAATATATTCGTTATATATTGCCAATGCAATTTTAACTCTGGATTAGCTCAAGTAGAATATAGAAACAGATTTCCACAAGCACTACAGCCGAATAAAACTCTGTTCAGAAAATTAGCTGAAACTTAAAAAGAATGGTTCATTTTTTAAGAAGAAGACAAGGTTGAACAGTGTTACTGATAATGTTAATAAGGTAAACCGAGTTAATAATTATGTAAGAAATAAAAATACAGAAAATTTGGAAACGCCATAAGAGAAATTCAAATTGCTTGTCATTAAATAAAACAAGTGCTAGAAAAATTTTGAAGAAAAATGGTTACCGGTGTTATAAAGATAAAAAAGTTACAAGCGGGGGACTTTTTGTAGGTGGCTGTTGGAGCGTGCCGATCCATTAATATGTAGTAAAATACTTTGGTCCGACGAGGCAAATTTTTCCAATAATGGATTTTTTAATCGCAATATTCATTACAAATGGACTGGGGACTGGGACTGGGACCGACTGGGTTTCAAAATCGTTTTTCAATAAATGTGTGGATAGGTATTTTAGGCACCAATTTAATAGGTCCTTATTTTTATGATGGTTTTAGATGACCTAACTTTAGAGAATCGACGCAACTTTCAATATTTTCAACAAGATGGAGCTCCTAACCACAATTCCCAGATTTGCCAAGATTATTTAGACGAAATTTTGCCTCAATATTGGATAGGATTTATTCGATGGTCCCCTCGTTCTCCAGATATAACCCCAATGGATTTTTTTCTATGGGGGTATATTAAAGATAAGGTTACCCCCGAAATGCTGAGTAATGTTTTAAATGCAGTACCTCGCCGCGCTAGATAGTGGATAAGTAATCGCGGTGGACACTTTGAACACTTAATATGATATCTTAAAAATTATTTTGAGGATTAGATAAATATTAATGTTCTGTGTGCTATATTCTTTTTATTATTAATTTGTTTTTGTTTCCTGAATTTACTTTATTCTTCTTAATTGTATTAATGTTTATATAGCAAAGATCTGAACAACTTATTGAATTATTTTATCGTTTTATTTAATCATACTTCTTCACGGCAAGTATAATGCTTGTTAAAAAAATTTTTATTGCTTTTAATAAAACGTTTTTATAATTACTAACGTAGTACCAATGAATAAATATGGCATATGATATATCGTTGAAATGGGAGGAAAATACTCTATTTAATGGTGCCATTTCCCGCCCGTTTCAAAATAATTTTTTTAACAGCCTGAAGAGTAAATCTCAAAATACTGCTGTTTTCAAAAAAATTAGATAAAACCTCGTTGGAACACTCTGTTTTGCAAAAAATTTTCGTCTTAAAATTTTTCTCGTATCTCTTCAAATAACAGAGATATTTGGCCTAGACGTTTTCCGCATTTTCGATATTTTCCGCCATAACTCTTAAAGTAGGCCATGGATTTCAAATGTCTTTAAACTATTTTGTTGGTTATAAAAATCGGCACAATTTTCGTAAAAATAATTTTTTTTCTACGACCGTTATTAAGTGAAATATTCTCGAGGGCCCTGATAAAATGGACAGCCTGTATATAATTTTTGTAACGAAAACCAGCAATTTAGATTTGAGTAATTGAGTCAAGTGGCTTTATGGCTTTATGTTATAAATAGTTTTAAATAGGGAATGGTTAAAATTACCTTTATTTGTTCTTTTGTCTTATTGAAATTTACGTAAACTGATGGTACTGAGTACTAATCTTACTTCTTTAGCAGTGATCGTAAATGGAAATCTAGTTATAACCGACTGGATGCCACAAAAAACACAAAAATATCTCAAAACTGCACGTCAAAAACTGAGCTTACAGGGACCAAAAAGACAATTTACCTTTTTATATATTTTTTTTACTACAACACGATTTATATGCGTCAAAATTCCATTCGGCATGGTCTCATCAAACAAGCCGACATACAAAAACCTATAAGTGATTCAGTTTGCAGGCGAGATAGCACAGAGAATAACGTTATTTGAATGAGGTCGTAAAGTTTTTGTTGCATTTTTTGACTGTCCAGCAAAACTGTACCCGACTATACCTAAACATATCACATTTAGGAATCTTATAAAATTTCAACAACGATATGCAATCATCTATTGAGGGATTTTACATGAAAATGATATTGAGCTTAAAGTACAAAATTTAATTTTTGAGAAGTTCTTCACAACTGTGTCACCCCACAATCTCTACTACCACTCTAACTATCCTCATCTTTAAATTACGCATTTGATAGTAGGTTGAATTAAATTTTGAAATTAATGTACCTACCCTAAATGTGACGCATGCTTCGATAGAGACGAACAGAAATTTGATTGTTTCTAATATATTTATAAGATCCATTGGTGTTAAACTAATTTAACATGTCATTTAATAAGACGTTACAGCTTTCTTCAACTTACCACTGGTTAACACAGATAGTCTGCATACATCACCAAAGACGGTATTTTATGCTAACGTGAAGGTCTCGATAGGGATAGGGTTTTTGGGTCCAGTGACTGTGATCTCCCTAACATCACAGTCACTGGACCCAAAAACCGTGCCCATATACGTGTACCTGAATATCAAAGCAGTTAGAGTTATACATTTCTTTGAAAAATTTAATTTGTGCACAAATTCATCATACTGTTTTCTATTCCCAAGGTCGGAAGCAAGTCAGTTTAAGGAAATATTTAATATTCTTGGCCGTAACTTTTTTTCAATACATATATTGGTAAAAAAAATATGAGACTACTTAAGTAGAACTATGATAGGTGTAGTGATATGAATTTTCACTCAATAATTTCAGTAATTTGCAAAATTAGTTAATTTCAACTAAAAAATAATGCCAATCTTCATATCTTGTAGTTTTAAATTAATTAATTTTGCAAACGACTGAAATTATTGAGTGAAAATTCATATCACTACACCTGTCATAGTTCTATTTAGGTAGTCTTATAGTTTCTTTACCAATATATATTTAAGAAAAAGTTATAGCCAATACTAATAAATATTTATTTATCGGATCTCTCTCTCTCTCTCTCTCTCTCTTGGATATGCCCACCTTAATATAATTTCCCGAAGGCCTCCAGTTTTGCCAACAGTTTAACATGACTGACATAAGTCGAATGCCCTAGTGAGATCATAAAAGATTCCAGCAGGACACTCGCGTCTACTGTAGAAAAAACATTAGTAAAGAAAGTGCCTATAGTTCTGGATGTAGAAAAAGATAATCTGGACCATGTTGGAAGTTTGTACGTATCTTTAATTTTATTAAAAATTTAGCATACAAAATTCAAAGATCTTAGCAAAAACCGAGGATAGGCCACCGGTCTATAATTCTCAACTTTCTAGGGATCCCCTTTTTGAAAACAGATTTTACTTAGATCAGTTTAAATTCGTCGGGATATATTCTTAAAGATGAGGAATATGAGGATACGTTATTAAGGTCCTGGTCCTTGAGAAATCTTATTCTTTAATTTAGTTGACATTATCCCAGGTAGAACCTAATATTTGCTGGAACCTGGTTCAATATTGGAACAATCTAGATATATTGAAATTGAAAAAAATATTGGACTGATATTAATAAACACTAAGATTCAAATATTGTTATTTCTATTGGAAATAAATTGTTTTAACCCATTCTATCCAGATTTTTACAGGTAATATTGGCCAGCTCTTTGTAAAATGATATTGTTTGGGCAATACTTTCTAATGCCAATAATCATTGATGTTACAATATTGAAAAGTCAATATTTTACTTTCTTGTTATCGTATTTTTTAGTAACATTACACAACAAACATCGACTGATAATGACATGTTGTTTTTAAAATTTTAAAATCTATGCTGTTATTTATTTATTAACCACCACTCTACAGGAATAATGTTTCCAACTGCAGAGTTGTATACACGTACACATAGACAATTATACAACAACCATTCCCTACGACATTGTCATCTGTCGCAGCTGAGACTCGAACTCATTAGTGGTACAGCGACTAGACGGGTTGTCCCTCACATGAAAAATGCCACTAAACATTCATACCCTAGCCAGGATTCTAACCCGGAACTCCATGATTGCAACCCTAACATCTAAGCAATGAGCCACTGAGCCGGTACTGAGGTTATATTGGCAAATCCTTTTTTAAAATCATATTATTTAACCAATTTATATCCATATTGGTAAGTCGTTTTGAACCTAGGCTGATTCCAACAAGTTGCGATAGATGGCTTTACCTGCAAATTGCTTGTACAGTCCCTATTTTAGGGCTAGTTGTTTGAGTAATATAATTTAGTAAAAACAATGGACAAATCTATTTCCCGTGATACTGACATTCTGTAGTAACAAAAGCCAAGAAGTCCTTATAAAGTAAACAGATTGTGGTGTAGCGCAACCTATCAAACAGGTTAAATATTTTTGCTTCAGTTTACTGCCAATCATCTTTAGATATTGATATTGTGCATTTTATGATTATTGCTACTTAAAAAATTCGAGAAGGGCCTAGACACGCCGCAAAGAATATACTGGAAAGTTCTAGAATAAGCACTACGGGTATATATGGCGTGGATCCAAACGCACGGGGGACAGTTATGTATGAGATGAGCAATTGATAAGATGAAATAAGAAACAGTATCAAGTTGTGATTCAAAGTAGTAAATTTATGTTAGATTAAAATATAATTAGTTGTTTTATATTTAAGGATTCATTGTCATACTTTTAAGTGATTAATGAATCAGTGGTTTGTGAAGATTTTTGTCGCAATTTATTGAACCTACGTACAGGGTGTTTATTGGAGATTGTAAACACGTAACATTATATATTATCCAATTGCTTTATGAAAACCACAAGTAGCTTTACCATTTGGGAATTAGACCAAATTTTACGTTAAAATTTGTTAAATATTTGTTAAATATATCTCAAATAATATTGAATCCATAGTCTGGTCGATAGCCGAGTGGGTTAAGGCGCGAGGTGGTAATCGCGATTAATCACACGGATATCGTGCCACCGGGTTCGAATCCTGGCTCCGGCACTGACACTGTGGGAGGAAATGGTTGTATGTCCGCGTTTTTCAATTTGTAATCCCTTTCAGCATAAGCCTCTGGCTTCTGGGATTGGGGATTGACTAATTTCCGTGGTGGTGTTTATATAAAGAAATGGTCACATTTTTTATTGGTCCAATATATTTATGTTCTACCTTCAATACTTAAAGTTTCCAAGGGAGAGTTATACTTATTTTTTTACAAAAATAAATATGTAGCAAAATACATACTAACAATTCCACTATTTCCTATAAAAGGTACTAAATTCATTGCCACCCATTAAGGTGCACAATATGCGTTTCCAAAACGATTGAATAGTGCCTTAAAACTTGCGACGCGACATACTACGTCATCAATCGGAAAACGCAGACAAAAATCTGATTGTAATAAGCCCCCAGCAGACAGATTAACCCTAAATAAAGGACTACAGCGCAGGACTGTTGTGCATCACCAGCTGCAGATCAGTTTCGAGCTTGTTAGCTCTCATCAGTACGGCATGTACACAACAACCCTATAATGTTCCTCCACTCTATCAAATCACAGAGGCAAGGCGTCCATAACTTGTCGCATGGCTCCATCTGGTGGCGGCTTATTGCAATCTGAGTTGGCAACGTATTTGGACTAAGTTACATTTACTAAAATATAAGGCCAACGCGAAGTGGATTAATTAGAACAAAAATAAATATGCAGTATTTATTTAAGTCTTTTAAAAAATAAAACGAAAACGAACATCCGCACAATTAATTTTCATTGATCCTTTAAAATTTCCGACCTAGTAACAAAAACTGCTAAACTAAACTAATTTCTAATCAGCGATAATAGAGTAATTTAAGGTCCAACCCCAGTACTTCCAAATTTAATATTCATAAAACTTCTGTGGAAGCCCACATTTTAATTCATACTTCCAACATTGTGTACATTTTTGTGATATCAATTTATCGGTACACTATAGCAAAAAGACACTTTTAGTATACAGGTTTTAAGACATCCTAAGTTATAAAAAGTAAAGTATATTAAAACCGACATTTCAAATTATTTTACAATACATATTGACAGGGATACTCTCTGCCTTGTCTTGGTTTCAACCTAACGATCGCTTTAAAATATCGTAATGGTCACGATTTATAGCCCTTAATTTTTAATTCAAAGTAAATTCTAATCTTCTTTTATTATACCTCATAATTTTAGTTAATAGGTCTTTATTATTTCTGTTAATTGTAGGTACTTTCTGACATTTAATGATTCCTGTAAACTTTTCAACCAAATCCAAATAATTAAATTTGATTCGTTCAATACTTAAGTTCAGCACACTTTTATCTTCGCTTAGTTACAAAAGCACTAGAGTGATTCCAAGAAAATGTAAAGTTTCAAAGACACCGCCACAGTTTGTATACTTTAGCCCTTGGAACACACGAGTGTGAAGTTTTAAAACAACCCAAGTATTTTGGTCTCGGGTCGGTGCTTTTGATACCGATGATTGTTTGAATATGTAGAAAAGCTTTATTTGCCTAACCTAAGGTGTTTACACAAAGCGGCGCCCTGCATAGATTTCATATTGAATAGTTCGGCTTATACTTTATTATGTATTTTTTAACTTCTGATTTTAAAATATCTACTTTGGGCAAAATAGTGGCAACGACAAAATCACAACGTATAAAAAAGACCATTATAACATATTGATTGATATGTTGAAATGTTTGAGCAAATTTAAGGCTACATCAATATACACATACAGGGTGTTCCTCATAATATTTCAGGATGTGATTCCTGGTCATTTTATGAAGAAAAGTTTAAGTTCAAAGACATATCCGCAGCGGCTTATATTTTTTGTTGCAGGGTGTTTTTATTTTTTAATATCTCAGAAAATACTTTAGATATTATTTTCAATTTTGGTATGTATATTACTGTTTGTGTGTTCACCACCTAGCTGTCTGACCCGCTCCCCCCCGACGAGCTAGCAAGTGTGTGGTTCCTACTTTTATCACGAACTGCACACTATAATAAATATTTGCTACGAGTCCCTGAGAGGTGCCCATCAAGACCTCTCATTAGTTATGAAATGATAATATAAATTTTAGTAAACCATAATTTTTTTCTATTTACCATCTGCGGGCGTAGCAAATAAACTAAAAAAACTGTATTGGCTTCATATTGTTTTAAAGTCTATCGAATAAGAAATAAACTATATGTATAAATTATGTATAGTACTACTTTTTTAGTAAAAAATATCAGAGGACATGTTTGCAGGGACGCCACTAGAGGAGCGATAAAATTACTTTTCTAACTGAAATATGCGGTTATATATCCTATTAGTATATACCAAAATTGAAAATAATATCTAGAGTACTTTCTGAAACATTAAAAAATAACGATTAAAAAAAAAATTCCATACCCTGTAGCAAAAAATTTAGGTCGTTGCGAACATGTGTTCATATGAGCTTTTCTTCATGAAATGACCGAAGGAATTGTGGACGATCCATCTTTTCGCGTCTGAAGGACTTCTACTATATTTTCCAAAAATGAATATTAACGTTCACAGAGAAGGGTTCAAAACGACTGTTTCAGACGGAGAATAATACAAAATTTATACTTACTGTTCGATTATGCTTAACTGCTTCACTGATGGTACCAATTGGACGTCGTAACACTATAAATCTAACACAGTAAGTAATTACACTTTCTTAAAATGAAACCTGAAAGGGAATTTTGACAACACAAGAAAAAGACAATATAAAGTTCAAAAAATGTATATTAAATCTCTTTTAAAAAAAATCATGTTTTACAAAAACGCTCAAGAAAATGTATTGACATACTATAGTCTGGCCCGTGTACAACACATGGTGAGGAACGGGCGACTTATAATGTACCAACTACCATCCAATATGCGGTTTATAGCTAACGATTGCACAAAAGGATTCAAGAAAAGTTCAATATTTAAAAAATTTTGGTGGGCTTTTGCTTGCCTGTCTATTGACGTATTTTCAGTTCAATATCAATTTTGATCGCTTCTACAATTTCATACGTTCAGGAAAGGCGGTCCCATGCACATATGAATACGTGGTAACTATACTTTTCTGACACCGAATCACTGAGGAACTGGTTTAGGGCAAATCCCGCTAAAACCCATCATTTTCCCGTCAAAACCGACTGCTAGAAAATGATAGGGGACCCTTGCCGCTAAAGGCTATTTTCGCTAAAACTCTCGATATACTTTGAATAGAGACTGGATTAACTTGTCCTCACATTTAACACAACGCATGAGTTGCAGTGCTTAACAACGTGGATTCATAAAAGGGTTTTTAATTTTGAAGTTTCCGAAATTAAAGTCGATTTTTGTTACATTTTATAAATTTTGGTGGTCGGGGCGACATTACATCCCCTGCAGCGACATTTACTACACTTTCTAAAATTACACTCCTTGATGAGTTTCTGAAATTTTGCATAAAAAACGAAAATATGATTTAAAATATAAAAACCTCTTCCAACGGCGTTTGTCGGATTTTGTTAGTTTTGAAAAGTTTCGGTCCAATTACGTCGACGCTCAAAGTTTCAAATGCATTTTGTGGTCCATGACTTTCAAGTGGAGCATTGGGTTGGACTGGCATATAAGACATTCATTTACATATTTGCCAACAATTCTGGCCATGTTATTGAAATAGTATCTCTGCGAAATCTTTCTCAAAGTTTCGTCTCTTTGGAACTATCAATTTTAAATTTCGATCCGACTTTTTCATTAGTACATCGTCTCGTACTTGAAAATTTTTCATAAAAATAAGATCCGCTTCGGAACGTTGTTCCTGTTGAAATATATCATTCCAACTGCGGATCTTGTCTCGAATATCTCTTGACCTCGATTGAGTCTGTACGATATCTTCGTATATTTCTGAATGTGTTAAAACAGAAATACGTTCTAGACACTTATACTTTGGTAGGAACATTCTTTCCTCTTCATCGTCGGTCTCGACATACTGATCTTGTGGATTACGGCTGAGAAAATCTGCTAGTAAGTTTTCTTTGCCTGGACAGTGTTCAATTTTGAATGCATATTCTTGCAATAACAAGGGCCATCGAGTGAATTTGGTTTTGTCGTCTTTATGTTTATTCAACCAAAGTAACGCCCTGTTGCCCGTCTTAACTAAGAACGGTTTATCTGCTAAGTACATCTTGTACTCTTTTATGTAATTCACCACTGCCAAGCATTCCAACTCGTTAATGTGATAGCGTCTCTCTGCTGAAGATAACGTGTTGCTAGCATATGATATAATATGATTTTCGCTGTAGTTTCCTAATTGATAGAGTACTGCTGAAAGACCTTGTAGTGATGCATCTGTTTGCAAAATTAACTGACGTAAAAAATCCGGACGATGGAGTTCCAACGGTCCGGATAATAAATCTTTAAGTTTTTGAAAAGCTTTATCGCATGCTTGAGTCCAATGAAAGCGATATTCCTTCGATAGAAGTTTCGTTAACGGCTTTGTAATCATTGCAACATTTGGTAAATATTCTCTTACCCAGTTGCAAAGTCCTAAGAAACTCTGAAGCTGCTTTTTCGTGGTTGGTACAGGATAATTTTGAATTTGCAATACATGCTTTTCTAATGGACGAGAAGTATCAATTTTAATTGTATGGCCTAAATATTGGATTTCATTTGTCGCTATTACACACTTGTCCGGTGACACTTTTAGATTATGTAGACGTAGTCTTTCAAAGACTAACCTCAGGTGGGACATATGCTCCTTCACGTTTACGCTGTAAACGATTATATCATCTAAGTAGACTTTACAGAAATGGTGCAGGTAACCCGTTAAAACGTCCTTTGCCATGAATTTCTGAATGGTACAGGGAGCTGTCTTGAGGCCGAAAGGCATGACATTAAATCTATAAGCTGCCTCATCGGGAGTATTAAAAGTCGAAAAATCTTTTGATGCTTCATCGAGCGGGATTTGCCTTGTCTTGAGGTCCAACACAGTAAGAATTTTAGAATTGCCCAAGTCTTTGATGCTTTCATGTATTTTTGGTAATACGGAAGCTTCGCCTTCAGTCATTTCATTTAGGTGACGATAGTCGATGCAAAAACGTGGTTTCTTATCGGGTTTTTTATTATCACTGGAGGTGAACTATATTGTGCAGTACTATGTTCAATGACGCCAGCTTTCAGCATCTCTTCAATTTGATCTTACATAATTTTCTTAGTACTCGGAGACATTGAATATGGTCTGATATTGAAGGGTTTTGAGCCTTTCACGACAATTTTGTGTTTAGCAGTCACTGTGGTTGCTTGAGTCGGTTCCGCAGTGAACAAATCGACAAATCCTTCGAACAGCGGCCGTAGAAATTTGTCTTTAATAACAAGCTCTTCAGAAAGTTTTGCCTGCTGTCTCTCCCTCTGAGAAGCTTGATTCCAGAAGACGGTAATACGCTCTTCGGTGCCGGCATATAGGCATTTTCGGCCGTAATCATATGCGACATTATACATATACAAAAATGGTGATCCCAATATTACTGATTCATTGAAGTTTTGGATTACTTGAAAATCAATTTCAAAAGAAGTGCCTGAAATATTTACGTTCAATTTCGTCGTGTCAAGAGAGTCCACCATATTGTCTCCGCACGACATAGTAAATGACTGACGTGTCGTGAGATTTTTAAAATTATCCAACAGCTTGGGATGGATAACGTTTCGTGTCGAGCCTGAATCTCTCAGAGCGTCGACCGCATGTTCATTTATTAAAACCTTAATACGTGGCAAAGGGAACGTTTCGCTCATATAATTAATGGATTGTCGTGTTTTATGCATTATAGTGTTGTAATGGTCATGAGTATCAGAAGGGTTGTTTAACGTGCATTGCTGCCGCCTTGGTTCCGCCGTTGGGCTGAGGATCTCGCAGATGGACCTTGGCCTTGGTCTCTGGCCCCTTGAAAGTTTCCCGGTCCCCTGTTGAGATGAGGATTATTGAGACATGAGACTATGAAAGTGCCACTGCACCGTGTCTATGCAGTATCGGTACGAGGTTGCCGGTCGATCGGGTACTTGGAAATTCCCCGATCCGCCATTGAAATTGTGTTGCCGGCGGTCAGGTACTCCGAAATTCGCTGAACCGCTGAAAAACTATTCATAAAAAAAGGACGGCCAGGTGCTCTACCTGGACCGTCCTGACGAGAGACATCCTCTCGGAAATGCACCCTCGGTGCGGTCGGAGTTGGGTTTCCATTGCTCCTTATACAATAACCTTAGGAAGTTTGATCATATCTCGGCGAAAATTGCAGATTCAGGTTGTCTCCTCTTACAAGAAAGGTTCTAACTTCACTTATCGTGCTTAACATTAAAAATAAACTTACTTCAGGAACCAACATATCTGTACAGTGTACAGTAAGCTAGTGAGAGGCTCAAACATACATAGTCCCAACACCCTACACCGCAATCTATATATTGTTCCTAAGTATAGAACCTCGCAGTTCCAAAAATCTTTATTCTATAATGCTACGAAAGTCTATAATAAACTATATATATAGCCCATTTCTAATTTCATCATTGATTGCAACAAGTCGCAGCAAATGATTTTAATTGCAAACCGCCAAGTTGCAAAACCTTGGCACCGGCAAAGAGTAAGTAAAGAGCAAAACGTTTGTTTCACGTAATATGTGCTCATTTAGGTCATACTGATGGCGGTAAATAAGTCAGAAACGACTAGTGCAGCAACAATTACTTTGAAATAAATGGATTTCATGAAATTAGGCTATTTTGTATTGCACATCGTAGAAAATGTAGAAATCATTCATTCATTATTCAAATTAATTTTGGAATAATGGGTAATTATATAT
Source organism: Leptura quadrifasciata (assembly GCA_963675555.1). Classification (NCBI taxonomy): domain Eukaryota; kingdom Metazoa; phylum Arthropoda; class Insecta; order Coleoptera; family Cerambycidae; genus Leptura; species Leptura quadrifasciata. The sequence goes on along the minus strand of OY776674.1, from coordinate 54,458,474 downwards.
TATGCATTACATATTACTATCATGCGCTCTTAAAAATTTTAATGCCTTAATTTTTGGTCATGAAAACCTGAAGGTATAGACTAGAATATTTTGTATATTTATATGCACCCCTTAAGACAATTCAATAATTTTTGTGGTGAATGAATGGAAGAAGTTCCTGTAGAATGACGAGTCGCGTTGTTTTTGGACAATGTCTTACTTGATGTATGTTGACCCCAAGATGCGTCCTAAAGCTGGATAGACTTATGTTGTTTGACACTCGCAAACCTAAAAAATAGGTGTATTTTGGGAAATTAGGGCGTTATTTATTATTACATGTTAAATTAAAATTAAAGGATGATTTCTGTCATTTTTGCAGCATGAATCACTTGAAACTTAAACAGTTTGGTTTCAATGTATCATTATTATTAAGATAAATGTCTATACATTTCTGTAACTTAATGGATGATCAACAAAAGGGAAGATGCAAAACTAACAGTAGTCCACTTACTGTGATGGATGTATAATATTTTACAAAATGATGTGACATTTGGGGCCGCAATAAATTCATGCGTTGTTTGATTTTATTTCATTTCTATATTGTATCATAATTTAAACGGTAGACGAAACAGTTTAATAATAGAATTTTAACGCAAACTGAATCTTCAATCTTGGAAAAGACTAACGTCGGTTAATTTTGGCAGGTAGGCCTGCATAAATAATTTTTAATATTTTTACCGCATCCTAAATATATTTTTGCAAATTTTCCTTATTTATATTATTGTAATGATAATATACACTGTCAGGAAGCACTCATGACCTTCAAAAGATAAAGTGGTGATCGATATTATTTTTGTTTAAACGAACAAGTAGTTATTTATACTTAATGCCGTATTAATCTATAGAATTTTTGTATAGAGGGGACCCAAGACTCGAACAAAAAGTTGATAAAAAGGATTGCATATTATATGAGAGGGTGAAGTAAGCGTAAATCCAAATGTGTAAAAACAGGAAGTTTGGCCTTGCGGCTTGCACCACCGTTTAGAAAAAATTATATTAAAATAGTTTAATGAATATCTCAGGTTACGTGGTGCTAAATTGATTTTCAAAAAATCATTTTGAAGATATTGAAATTTCCTACAACTTTGTTATCGTTAAGAATTATGAAAATATTTTTGTTTTTTTGCATTTCTTTCATTATTTCCAAATCCTACTTCATATGTATAAATATAAAACGTGTAGGATATTGATAAATCTACAATTTTTATTTGAGTAATTAATTTCTGCTTAATTTCTAGTTTACACCTTACACCGCACGGAATGGAATATCAGAGAAGCAACGGTTTAAGTTCACGGTACCTATCATTAATTATCTTGTTTTTTTTTTGACGGATTAGGAAAAAATTTGCTTTAAATGAAATATTTGTTTTCGTACGAGTCGGTGTATTTTTAACCGAAAAGATACTACATTTTTAAGAGAGTAGTAGACTAAGTGCTGGCGGCCGCGAAGGTACTATGATCGTACCTCCGGCTGGAACTTTGTGAAGTGGTTAGCGGGACCATCAGGAAGTGTCAACTGCAAGAATTTAGTTCAAAACCTCTGCAAAGAATACGTCAGACAGTTGAAAAATATTGAAGAAAAAAACTTTTCGTACCTTGGGTTGAAATTTACAAATTTTTTTTGGTACCTCCGTCTGGCGTTTTAACATATTGTGTCGGAGACCTTTCTAAATAGATGTTATATTATTCGCCTCGAACGCGCTTCATATAATTTCTGTTTCACGTCCTGTACGCCATTGAAAGTTAGTCCAATTTTTCTAACATTTATTTTATTGAAAGACGTGACGGTTAATTTAGAATAATAGGTAAATGGTAATTTATGTTGCATTGTGAATTTTTGAAAGGAAAACATGACTGAAGTACTCTAAAATGAATATTTTAATTTAATGGCTGCAGTCGTTGTCATCGTCGTCGAGTATTTTACGGCAAGGGCAAGATCAAGTCATGGAAGATTGTAAAAAATTCTCCCGAAATGAAAGCCTTTGCAGGTTTAGGAGAAAATGATGTTGATCCTGTTGTTTGCGAAGTAAAGGAAGAATTCATTTGCAGTATATACAACGTTCAAAACGTCAAGAACGTCAACGAGGCTCGCTTGGAAATGTTTAAAGCCATATTCAAACAATAAGACGGGAAGGAATTTTAAAATTCTAAACACTGACTCATCCACTTTTCCACTTTGCACAAATAAATTACGTCAACATTTGCTGCGGACAACGAACATTACGCATCGATAATTAAACCCAGCTCTAAAAAGTTCAACTAATAAACGTCCCGAAGAGCATCGTTGGTGTCGAGGCAAAGATGAGAACTACAGTGGTGACAGTGGAAAAAGAAAATGATTCAGGTATTCCAGCATCATCGTCATCACTAACATTAATTAATGCAAATATTGACATAAGTATCTAATAATTTTTTAAATAAATTTACAGAGAAATAAATTCAAACCGAATCCGATGAGGAATACAACGAAGAGATATGGAACGCCAACATCAAAGAAGACGAATTTAACAATGATATTAACATATCGGATGCCAATACCAGCGACGACGATAACGATTGCAATCATTAAGTTCAATTTTTTTGTACTACAGTAACCAATCATTCATTAAAAATCTGTTGGAATTCATTTGAGATACTTCAGGCATGTTTTTCTTGAAAAAATTCACAATGCAATATAAAATACCAATCACACTGAGTAATAATTTATAACAGTAATGTTATAAAATAATTTTTTTCCATAGAATCAATATTTTATTTCTTTCGAAGTAAGATTTTCTTGGGCCTGTACTGAAAATATTATGCTTATATTGGCTTTCTATTATTATAAAATAAACCGTCGCATCTTTCAATAAATTAAATGTTAGAAAAATTAGACTATTTTTCAATGGTCTATAGAACTTGAAATAGAAATATTATGAAGCGCTCCCGAGGCGAATTACGGGAGAGCGGACCGGAAGTTCGTCTCCCTTTGCAGCAGTCTTTTCGTCTGACGATTATAACATGTATTTACAGAGGTCTCCGAGATAATAGGTTAAAACGTCAAACCGAGGTAACAAACAAAATTCGACAAAAAAATTACAAATATGAGGGCGTCAGACACCCTCTTAGCAGTGACTTAACCTTCTGACGATTTACATACCTCATCTGTGATCTTCAAAGAAGTGATATGTAAGTTTTTAGTCAGAGGTACGAACATTTTTTTTTGTCGATTTGTTTTCAACTTTCAGTTGTCTGACGTGTTCTTTGCGGGGGCTTTGAACTAAATCCTTGCAGATGACACTTCCTGATGGATCCGCCAACCACCTTACAAGTTCCAGCCAGAGGTACGATTATAGTATAGTAGTATAAAACTATTAAAACCTGGATATAGATTTTTCGACTAAGCAGGGCTCGGATAACTCTAGTGGAGGAATGATATATCCAGCGGGTCAAGGGGAAAACTAGATTATACAAACACAGCAGTAAAAGGAAAAACGGTATAATGGTAAAGCGGTAGAGTCACATGACCCCAAGATCGCAACAGTATTCAAGTATATATTACATGTCAGTAAGTAGGATAGTAATAAAATTTGCTCAGGTATAAAAATTTAACTCTGTACGAAATGTAATAATGGATAAGCAGGTTTCGTCTTATCTCCAGATATCGAGATTTCTTCTTCGGTCGAGTACTGGAGACTCACTGTCTGAATACGAGTCTTCGTCGCTCTGAATTAATACACGTTGAACCCCACTATAGAATCGCGGATATATAATTCTGGCCAATGCGAATTGCACAACGTCAACGAACGGTGCTTTCCACACATCTTAAAAGAAGCAACTGTTATACTAATTTTAAAAAAAGGCTCCGTCCATGATATTAAAAACTTTAGATAAATTTCTGCCCGAAGGTATATATCGAAGAAGAGAATCATATATAACAGGATAATACCATTCATAGAAAAAAAAAATATTCTAACAACAGCTCAACATGGATTCCGGGCAAATAAATCGAGCGAAACTGCGACTTGTCGTTTTCTGGATTAGGTCTACGAAAATTTAGATAAAAGCAAATACGTTGTTTCCTTAGCATTTGATTTGTCAAAATCATTTGATACGATAAACAGAGAATGTATAAAACATAAACTTTATAGCATCGGTATTAGGGGAAATATATTATCTTGGATGTCATATATGGAAGGACGAGTGATGAAAGTAAAACTTGAAGGATCACAATCGGAGTTAGAAGAACTGCATCTTGGGGTTCCTCAGGGTTCCGTTTTGGGACCATTACTGTTCATGCTGTACATCAACGAATTGCTTAACCACATAAGTAAAGGGCATATCACTATGTTTTCAGATGACTTTACGGTAATGTTGACGACCAACACACTTGAGGAGCTTCAGGAAGCGTTAATTCTAATTCTTGAAAAAGTTAGCACTTGGGCACAAAGGAATAAATTGGTATTAAATGCCAAAAAATGGTATTGATAATTTTTTATATACAGAAGTGCCTTCCGCACGATATGACAAGTCGATCTGAGAGTATTAAGCTACTTGAAATCTATATTGACTGCAAACTATCATACGATCTTCAAATACAACGCACTTGCAATCTGTTAAACAAGGGCTTCTTTGCAATATTGCAAATGAGAAGTTCTCTACTCAAAACTGGGCTAGTAGATATATATTATGTATTGGCGTATTCGAACATATCCTATAACATAATTTGTTGGGAAGTCATACTAGCAGTGATAGAGTTTTATATGTCAAAAAGACGTATTCGACTAATATTTAAGTTAAACTTTAGGGAAATCTGTAAAAATGTATTTAAAAATTTAAAAAATTTGACGACTTCATGCATTTATATATTTAAATGTTTAATGTGCACCAAGAAAAATATGGACTTATTCTCTACATTAAAAGAAAATCACGCATATGATACCAGACATGGAGACCTACTCAGCATACGAATACACCGTACAACATATTTAAAAAAATCTCCATGCTATAATTGTATACTATTATATAATAGTTTATCAGATGAGATAAGAAATTTTCGAAGTTATTATAAGTTTAAAAAAGGCAATAAAAGATATTCTGCAAAGGAGCATTCTATACTATACGCGACTTTTTAAATAGGAAACCTTAGGGCTACAAATATAATTACTAATTTGAAAGCAACTGAATTCCTATTTTTACATGTTTGAATAGTTACTACTTGCAAATATATAATATTTTAATTATATGACTGATGGTCGAAAGGTAAGCGCACTTGCCTCTCACCCAAAAGTCCCGGGTTCGATCCCCGGTCGTGGCAGTGGAAAATACTGTGAGAGGGATTTTTCCACTATACACGGATATTGGGTGTGCCTCTCCCTTGTCTCTAAATGTGTAGCCTCCTCCCACACAAGGCTATTCTAGAGCCTTCCGGGATAAAGGGAGTCGTAATTGCCTGTGGTGTATTTATTATTATATATAGAATCTACATGTACATATTTATGTAACAGGTCTATATGTTGTTTGTCGCAAAATAAGTTAATTTTATATTAATTACATTATATCCTGACTTGCCATATATACTAAATATATCGAAAGTAGTTAATTAATTATTATTATTATTATTTAAAAAACATCAATAACAAAAATATGTATAAAAAAGAACTGAAAAACTATGTATACAAAATAACCCTACAAAATTTGTACAATTCTTCTGATGTAAATAATAATGATAATAATAGTCTTGTTACTTCCAGTTTAGTTAACTGTAACAAAAACAAATTATGTATTTCTAATTAAAAAATGTGGTTTCAGTTGGTTGTGTAACCCACAAACAGGCAGATCACGTCTAGGTGGTTGCACAGCAGGTTACTTTATTGTTTCTCTCATTTCTTTTTAACCATTTAATAATTTTAAATATAACCTAAACATATTATATCTGTTATTTATTGTATAATTGTATAACTATTATATTGGAAATATGTTTGAATTTTGAATAAATGCAAGGTCATTAGGCGAACTTTGATTTTAAAGTTTCGGCGGAGGCGCCAGGCATAGGTTTCGCTTCTAAAATATATAACTATTTTCTATTTTGTGCCTAAAATATTAAGAACAGGATAACTATTTTTTTAAAAGAAAACATCATCCAAGTTAAACTAATAATAATTATTGTTATTACTTCGTGATGAAACGAAGTTTGTTATTACAAAGTAAATAAAACGTCAATAATATCTCTTGTCATAAACTTCAATGCTTTATGTGAAATAACTTTCTGCTACATATTATTCTTAACATAACTCAATGATATATGGAGCATTTAAAATAGGGTTAATGGCCATGCTAGAATTAGTTTATTTTATAGCTTTGACTTTGACATAAAAATAGTGCTACCTTGTGAAAAGCTGAATTATTAAATTTTCTTCATATCTGAGAATATTAATAACGTTTGTATCAGTACTATATTAACAAATATAATAATCATGTTCATAAAATAGTTGCAATATTGCATAATCATGTAACAAACACTAATATATACCAAGATCCAGGTCATTTTCTCCCAGAAATTGCATTTCTTCAAATAATTCCCCGCATCATAAACACAAGATATTATCCGAAAGGCAGTTTGGATTCAGGGAGAACAGATCGGCACAAGATGTGATAGTTTATCTAACTAATAGGATTAGTAAATCTGTGAATAAGAAAACGCCAACGCTGTGCATCTTTGTCGATCTAACAAAGGCGTTCGACACGGTTAGTCACACGCAAATTTGGTTTTAGAGGAACTCCTTATATACTAATGCAGAGCTATCTAACTAAGCAAAAACAATGTGTTAATATAAACGATAATCTTAGTAACATTGAGACATTGCAATATGGAGTTCCCCAAGGCACTCTATTGGGACCGGTCCTATTTAATATTTATCTGAATGATCTATACAATATGAAGATGAAGGTGGATGTAGTAAGTTTCGCTGATGATGTGAACGATCCATCTTAACGTGTCAGAAGGACTTTTACTACCCTTCCTAAGATGGACATTAGAGTGTTCACCTGAAGGTTTCGAAGCGACTAATTCAGATGAAAAACTAAAATGTATACTTACTGTTTCTTTTGCGTAACTGCTGGTACTGAATGGTATCAATTGGTACTGTCGTGGCACTGTCTTAAATCTAACACTGTAAATACTAACACTTTCTTAATTAACCTGAAAGGGAAATTTGAAACACAAGAAAAAGATTATATTTGTAGTTTAAAAAATATATTGTTCTTTCAAAAAAATGTTTTTACAAAATCCAAGAAATGTTTATAAGATTAACAAATTTTAGTCCGTATACTACACATGGTGAGTAACAGGACGACGAAAACAATGTCTCCAAGTACCATCCAATGTTTAGTTTTTAGCAAAGGATTGACACAAAAAGATTCAATGTTTTTATATTGAATCATATATGATGATATGATATTTACGAATATGTGAGCATTTGCTTACCTGTCTATTTACGTATTTTAAATTTCACGGTAATAATTTCGGGCGCTCGTTCTAGAGATTAAAAATGCTTGATTCGCAATAATTCAGAATTATAATATTACTTACATATGTTCAGGCAAGGCGGTCCCATGTACATGTGAGTACATGGTAATAAAACTTTTTTTGCCACCAAATCACTGAGGAACTGGTTAAATGCAAACAGGCGGAAAACATATAGTTGATTGCAAAAATGAAAATATAACATCAAAAAATTTTGTCTGACGCCAAATCTCTCTTTAAATTTTGAATTCGAAATTTTTAACTTGGCCTTATATTTAATATAACGCATGAGTTGCAGTGCTACACAACATGGATTCATAAATGGAGTTTTTATTTTGAAATTTTTTTTTGAATTTGAGTTGATTTTCATGGTAGTTTCTAAAATTTTGTGACCGAGGCGACATTATGCCCCGTGCAGCGACATTTAGTATACATTCTAAAATTACACTTTGTGGACTGAATTCATTATTTTTGCATAATGAACGCTCCGTGCAGCGAAAATTTTATTTTATTTATAAAAAAATCTTCCAACGGCGTTTTCACGTGGAGCACGCGTTTCATAAGAAATATTTCATCGGGTATCGTCATAATTTCCAAAAATTTCTCCAGGATTTGGCGTGTTCTTTAACAATGATACCGCCTTTATTATTTTTTTTTTTATACATTTATTTAACGTCGGCCTATTTCCGCTACTGAGGCCTAACACCGACGCCTGTAGACGAGCTACCCCCAACCAGGAATTTTGCCGAACCTCTTCCCTTAAGAAGAGTAGGGATCTTTTACTTGCCTAACATTTAATAGACAAGGGACCGACGGCTTTACATCCCCTCCGAAGGATGGTATATCTCCTATACAACCCTCGCCTAAGGTTGTATAGCTTCCGCGCATACACTGATATACAAGCCGCTGGAAGATGGGTGAGGCGAGGACGTGGTCTTCGTTGGAACGGTCACCAATCCAACTACTAACCACGCCTAACGTTGCTTTACATCGCATATCGAAGTATGTACATAGTAAAGACGCACCCACGCTCGCCCCACCGCCTTTATTTATAAAGCTGCAAATTGGAACACATTGAAATAGATTGCTTAAAGTTATTCTAAGAGCATAATTCAATAGTTCAATAATTGACTTTTGACCATAAATTTAAAAAAAACTTACTACATACCTTTAACTTCCTATGCCAGATATCTATCTCCCTTTAATGTCCTAAATATCTCAAATGAAAAAGAAAACCTGAGAATCGCCTCAAAGAATAGTCTTAAATACTTAAGCATATATTTAGACAGTCACCTGAAGTGGGACACACATATCAACTATGTTTTCTTAAAAAATGTTCTCTTAACCACCTCTCAAGTTACCGAAGTAACCCTCTGGAAGGTGTCAAGGGTCTTGTGCTAGGTAAAGAGAGACGAGGCCCTACGGTTTATTATGGAGTTCGAACCACTCAGTTTGCTAGCCAGACGCTTTAGTATACTGAGCACTATGCTGTTAAAAAATTACGTTCTATTCTGTATATGTTCAAATATATCTCACAAATATTTAAAATAGAATAAATGCGCATGTTATACCATGCCTTAGTTGGAAGGAAGATTAATTGCGAAGGCAGCAAAGAGTAATTATGTAATTATATAAGTATCCTAGAAATAATACAGAAGTTAGTTCTAAAAGTTATTTATAAAAAAGTTTATACGTACTCTAGCAATGATTTATATAGGGACACCAGACAATTATTTTCCATACAAGATAATACAAAAATAAACATGAACTTTCTCAAATTGATTACAATTACAGCACTAGATATAGAATAAATTCAACAGTTGTTCCAAAACCAGAAAAAAATTCTTACAAAGAAGCCATTTATATCTCGGCCCTAAACTATATAATTTAGTTCCACCTAAATATACATGGATTAATTCCAACAATTTATTTAAAAGTAAAATTAAGAAATAGGTAAGTACCATGACAAGATATAAAATACATCTGAATGTAGACCTTAAAAACACATATCGTTATAAAAACTGAGAAATTTTCTACCAGGATTATCCCGCTAATGATTTATTATGTCATTTATTTACAGTATTTATATACTATTAAAATACATTTTTGTTTAAAATTTGTTGTAAACGTAATTACAAATAATTATTATTCTTATTGTTTTGTTTAAATACATCTATAATATGTATTCGTTCTCTTACAATCATACTATTATTGTATATATGTATATTATTATTGTGAAAAAAAAACTTGTACTCAAATTAACTACCCACTCTCAAGGATCTCCTTCTGTGGTTTGCCCTAATTGTTTACTTAGTTGAAAGTTATTTATACTACATAGGTACACATTACTCAAGTGCTACTTAACTATTAAAACTACTAACAAGTGTGTTGGAAATGTATTTTGGTGAATAACAGAATATTGTGTTTTCTTCAAACGTCAGAAAATCATGACATTTCCTTCCCATTTTACGACATTAAAATTTGGCATTTCGCTGTGCGTTGCCATTAACAAAGAAGGTAAAAGTACTTTTTCTTCCGTTCGAGCGCACTTTTACTTCCGTTGCTAATGGCAACGCAGCTAAATTTTTTATTTTAATTTTTTTATAGCTAATCGACGTTTGAAGAAAAAATAACGTCTTATTTCGAGTTAAAAGCCACTTGTCTGTAATTCCTACCGACCGACCGGTGTTATAGTACTTTTCACTTATCACAGACAGAAAAATTTCAAAAAGCTTAAAAATTCCAAAATAATTTATTATCCACGATCGCCCAGTCAAACTATTAAAAAAAAGTCATTCAGATATTTAAAGTTGCAAAAAACTACAATTTTAGTCAATAAAATCTGAAAAAGTTCACGTAGCACCGATAATTCACAAATAGTCCAAATTCATCGGCAACCTCACTCCAACATTCATACTCATCAAATTATAACTCAAAAGCTACAAACTAATGTCCTAAAAAATACAGCCCCCTCACAAGCACGAATCACGTCGCGCATACTTTCCACACCCCAAGTCACAATGTTATTACTGGCTTCTATAAGTTTTTATAAGAAATTTTTCTCTTAAATTTAATTCCCCATTCAAGCTTTAAATCATACATCAAAACACTCTTCATTCACTTTCCTGGTGCGCCAGCTGAGCATTTATCAAAACTTTTTTCCCTTTTGTATGTTCCGATTGACATCAAAACTTACTTCCCATTCATTTCAATGTATACCCATAGGAACATTCTTATATGAGATCAACATAGCTTAAAAGGCCTTCAAATATATTACGGGACCACTTCCAAATTCAATTCTTTCCGTAATTATTACAAATAACTTCCAAACCCCAATCAATTCAAACTTCATTCATACATCAAAAAGTACCCCTTTTTATGGCCAGCTCGGCTTATAACTTTTCGTCCCGAATGTTTGATTTTTCAAATTTGATTCAATGTTGTGCAATATTGCGCGATGTTGCGCAATCGAGCCCAATCCAGCTCCTTCCAGACCTCTGCACACACGTTCCCCATTGAACTATATAAATAGCCGATCCCGGCGAGCTCTCTCTTTTCGGTAAACCTCAAAATTAGTTTTTGTGCTCCGCGACTGAAGTTACAAAAACCCAAGTGTTTAATTAATTAAATTAAAAATTAAGAAATAAAGTAAATTAATTCATTAAAACGAATGGCTGTTCTGCTTCCTAGCCCGAAACCTAGTAAAAAAGAGTTTAATTTTAATAATAATTTGCCCCAGCGCATAAAACAAAAGCGAATTTTATCGAAACAAATAATCTACAATTTTTCTGTTTGTTATTCTCGACGCTACTATTTTTGTTTTAAAGTCAGAATTTGTACTGTCGACAAGTTACCTTGCATTACTTTGTTACATTTAACTGTTTTATTAATACATACATTTACGAATTTTGTTCTTAATTTAAATAAATTTCTATAATTCGTTTTAATACACAGTGTTATTATTCCAAGAAGAATACATATACAGAGTGTAGCCTTTGACCCTGCAAATTAATAAAAACATTCAATGCTAAATAATAAACTAGTAAACAAACAATCAGTGAACTTGTTAAATAACATGCCAATACGCTCGATGAACGTTTCGAAACTGTAACAAAATCCGCATGAAAAGCATGCTACACGTAAAAATGCTGTTGGAAGAGGTTTTTATATATAAATTCACATTTTCGCTCTACGGAACGTTTTTTATGCCAAAATCTTGGAAACTCACCAAGGAGTGTAATTTTAGAAAGTGTAGTAAATGTTGCTGCACGAGGACGTAATGTCGCCCCGATCACAAGTTTAACTTCGGAAATTTTGAAAATAAAAACCCTTTTACGAATCCACGTTGTGCGACACTGCAACTCATGCATTGTGTTAAATATGAGGACAAGTTATTCAGTCTCTAGTCAAAGTACTTGGAGAGTTTTAGCGAAAATAGCCCTTAGCGTCGAAGGTACCCTATTATTCTCTAGCAGTCGATTTTGACGGGAAAATGATAGGTTTTAAGCGTATTTGCCCTAATCCGGTTCCTTAGTGATTCGGTGTCAGAAAAGTATAGTTACAATGTGCTCAGAACGTGAATGGGACCGCCTTGCCTGAACGTATGAATTTATAATTGCACCATTATTGGTGAACGTTTAATATCCATTTTGGAAAGTATAATAACTAACGTGACGTGTAAAGATGGATCCTTCACAAACTCAGTATAAGGAAAACCATATACAGGGTGTAGTATTAACCCTGACCAGCAGATTCGAAGCAATCACCCAAACTTCAAAATTTCAAAAAAAGTGCACTTACGGTCTCAAGAGTCTCTACTCAAGCTCTCCACGACAAACTTCGTTATTTTTTTTACAAGAGAGGCTAGTAGGTGTTATTGACCAGCCAAACCTACCGACTCATCACAAAAGTATCACTTTTAATCCTAATAAAACAATATACTATTTTATTAGGAGTAAAAGTGGATTTAACTCAGAATAAGACATATTATTTTTATCTTCAAACGTTGATTAGCTATAAAAAATAAAGATAAAAAATTTAGCTGTGCGTTGCCATTAGCAACTAAAGTAAAATTCCTCTCGAGAGGAAGAAAAAGTACTTTTACTTCCGTTGCTAATGGCAACTCACAGACGTCTGAAATGTCAAACTTTAGTGTCATGAAATGAATAAGAAATGTCATGATTTTCTGACGTTTGAAGAGAAATATTATTATTATTTATTATTATTATCCTCTCTCTGGATGATTAGCAATTTTTTCTTTCTTATTTTTAATCATCTTGTTATTCTGTCGGTCACCACAGCCAAACACCGACACCAGAAGATAATCTCAGAACTGCTGGCATAATAATAATAATATTTATTGCCCATTAGACCAAGTTACAATGGCATGGGACGTTACAAGTGTAAATTTAACAAAGTAATAATACAACATAAATTAAAGAGACAACCAGTATAAATACAAATTTAAAATGTGTTCTATAAAAAACTTGTCTTCATTGTAAAACATAAACAGTTAAATATTAAAAAACGCTAGGAAGTATAAATAAAAAACAAAGTATAGACATAATTAGTTGAAACAATCAGTTAAAATAGTAAAAAAGAACAAACATCTGAACAAATAAAAACTAAATAAATACTAGAGGACACATTAATAACAGAGAAAAGACAAACGATTTATAGACAAGATTAAGATATGTATTGTAAAAATTCCTCTACACTGTAAAATATATGGTCTAGTAAAAATGTACGCAAAGGACTTTTAAATCTATTGAAATTGCTAATTTGCCGTATATTATTGGGTAGCTTATTATACAATTTTATTCCCATATACTTAGAACTGTTCTCATAAATTGACAAATGATGCATTGGATTACTAAATTATTTCGGGTGCGAGTTTCATAATTGTGATTAAAATTATTTAGTAGAAAATTGTCCATATTCGATTTAGCAAATAATACTATTTCCCAGATACATATGCATGCTATCGGTAAAATTTGCAATACTTTGAAATACTGCCTGCAAGAAGTGCATCAAGAAATTCCAATTATATTTCTAATTGCATGTTCTTGTAGTTTAAAAACTCTGTATGATGAGAGCAGCCCCAAACGACCCAGAGTGTGGTTGCTGGAACTTGTTCCACGGATTTTCCATTTATTCTCAGTAGATGTGATTCTTTATAGTTTGAGAGTAAACTGAATAAAAACAGTTTTTTGTTCGTTTAGTAACAATTTTCTATTTTGAAATTTAGTTACAAATCGGTTTAATTAAAATTGTGTATCTTGGAGTAAATTTTGCAAGTGAACATTTGAATTTAACAGTGAATTATCATCAGCGAATATAAATAATGAAGATTTATTGACAATATCAATATTGGGCAAATCATTAAGAGAAAGTATGAAAAGAAGTGGCACCAGTACGGAACCTTGGGGGACACCACTAGATATACCTAACTTTTTTTGATTTAATACCATTTACTTCTACAAGTTGTTTGCGATTTGGCAGATATGAGCTTAACCAATCACCCAATTTTCCGCGAACACCAAAACATCTCCTATTATTATTTAAGTTATCGTATAATTCGCTGAGAAACCCTAGTATTGCTGATTGAGTTGACCTGCCCTTCGGAAACCATACTATTCGTCACATAATATTTTATTATCGATACAAAAATTAGTTATCCTATTAAATACCACTCTTTGAAACACATGATAATAAAGAAATAGGCCTATAATTTTCAATGAATTACCTTTTTCTTTTTTTATAAAGTGGAACTACCCTGGCAATGTTAAATTCTTCAGGAAACACACCTTCTGACAAAGATCAGTTTATCAAAAATGCTAGTGGTTTTACAATATAATTAACAACCGATTTCAATATGTTTGTACTTATTTTGTCAATACCACAAGAATTACATTTTTTCAGTTCCATAGTAATATTTCGTTTTCTGATACAGGTTCAACAAATATTGTGGGATAAAATTTATTTGTACCAACATTATTCAAGTTTACTTCATTAAATTTATTCGCTTATGATATGGACAGGTTAACATAATATTCATTAAAAATTTGCACTATTTCACCTAAATTGTTTATTATTTAATCATTTATTCGTATTTGATTTATGTCATTTGTTCTGTTTTTATTAGTTCCTAAATCTATGTATTATAGATCAAGCAGCTTTAGATTTATCTATAATACCTCCTATCCTCGGGTCTTTTCGTTTGAGTCATTATTTGATGAAATAGTTTCAGTTTCTGATAAGAAATTTTTATACCTGGGGTAATCCATGATTTTTTGTTGCAATTGTCTGTGATAGTAGTCAAAGGAAAACTTATTTCAATATAATAATCAAAATTGGAAATAAACGCTTTAAAGCTCTCACTTAAAGTTGTCGCGCTGTATACATTAAACTAGTTTTCTTTGCTTACGTGATAAAAAAAAGTTTGATCGATTTGTTCAGTGAATAACCTAACAGATCTGTTATTTGGTGTTTGACAGATATTTGGAATTTCACAATATATAACTTGCGCTGTGTGGTCAGACAACCCATTTGAACATATTTGGTAATTAAAATTGTTTTGATTTTCCAAAAAATTACTACACATATAGTTTATGCTTGAAACTGAGTTTACGCCTAGTCTTGTGGATTCTTTAATATTACAATCTATATTATACGAATTCAATATATCACACAGCTGATTACGCACTTTAGATAAAAAAATAGATATTAAAATCACCACATAATACAAGCATAGAGTTGCCATTTAATAAATTAGTTAATAATTTTCTTATTGAGGTGAAAAATGTATTTATATCTCCAGAAGATGACCTGTATATGGTTACTATTTTAATTTTCATGGACCTATTTATCTTTATTTCAATGCCTGCAAGTTCTATATCTTTTTCTTTTGATATTGGATTTACTGCAATAATTTCATCTATGCTTAAATTAAGCAGAATGCTGTTTTGCGTGTGTAACCATCTATGTGAATACTATCCAGTTCCTATGGTTGGAGCCAGGATTCTGTAAGACATACCGCGTCTATGTTATGTAGAGCAAGCTCAGTTTCTAATTGTTCAATTTTATTTTTTATAGATTGTATGTTTTGGTGATATATCCTAAAATTACGTACATTAGAATCAGAATCAGAATCAGAATCAGAATAAATTTATTTGCGTTTAACATATAAAATGTTTTACACACGTCAGGTACATGAAATGAAAAAAAATATATATATATATAACATACAATAGATAGTTAAATAAATGGTATACAAAAATAACTAACATATAATAATAAATAACATAGGATAATAAATAACGGAAATACATAACATAAAATAAGTAAAATACAAACACAATACTTACTACAAACTACAATAATAATAATAAAAATGTAAAATTGACATATTAGCAATGGTCAAGATAAACTGTCGAAATACACAACATTTTAAAACTTAAAAACCATTTATATATTTGACAATAAAGGCTATATATGTATAGACATATGCATACATACATACATATATACATACATACATACGCATATACATACATACATACATACCTATATACACATACACATAAATACATCACATAGATGTTATATCGGAGGTTACGAAATCATTAATGCTGTAAAACGCATTTTGGAGTAGAAATGTTTTTACAATCGCTTTAAATTTGCCAAGAGGGAGATTTTTGATGTGTTGCGGTAACTTATTGTAAAATTTAGGCCCATAGTAATTTTTACCGTTTCTACTCGAATTCAGTCTGAAATAATTAGTTCTTATGTTTTCCGCACCACGAGTATTGTGGTCGTGATAACAAGTTTGAGCTGTATATTGCTCTATGTTTTGTTTTACATATAGAATGCAGATGTAGATATATAACGACGGTAATGTGAATATCTGCATATCAATAAATTTTTGCCTTACATTTTCGCGGTAACCCGTATTAGTGATGATGCGGACTACTCTCCTTTGCAATCCAAATATTCTGGCTGCTTTTGATGCATGACCCCAGCCCATCAAACCATAAGACATTTGAGACACAAACAGGACAAAATAGACCGTTTTAATGACACTATGAGGAACTAATTTGACTAATGTTCGGATGACAAAAATATTTTTTGATAGTTTGTTCGCAAGGCTGTCGATGTGTGGACCCCAGTTAAGTGTAGGGTCCAGATAGATACCCAGGAATTTTGCCATCTCTGGATTATCGACTGTGTCTATGTTTCTGTGGGAAAAAATCACATTGATGGTCTTAGTTTTATTCATGCATAATTTGTTGGTTAGGAACCAGTTTTGGGCATTTGACTGCCCTTCCACCATGAGCCTCTTGATGTCATTCAGTTTTTCGTGAGCTGTTACAATGCTGGTGTCATCGGCAAAAAGGAGAACCTCAGTTTCAGGTATTCCCATCTTTATATCATTAATATAAATTAAAAACAGTAAGGGGCCTAATACTGATCCCTGAGGGACTCCTCTGTTGATAATTTTTATATCTGAAACAGCACCATTTAGGCATGTGTACTGATTCCTGTTACTTAGGAAGGAATTTATAATCTGCACGCTGACTTTACTGAAGTTAAAATGTTGTAATTTCTCAAGAAGTACCTGGTGTGATAGGCAGTCGAATGCCTTGTGTAGGTCACAGAAAGTAACCCCCACAAACTGACCATTTTCCTGACCTTCCACTATAAGATCTATCAGTTGTAGTATAGCCTCATTGGTGGATTTTTTCGTTCGAAAACCATACTGATATTGATAAAAAAATTTATTTTCTTCCAAGTGTTTAGTCATTTGCAATTTTAATACGGTTTCAAATATTTTTGATATTATTGGTACCAAGGATATTGGTCTGAAATTGTTAACTGCCTTTGCACCTCCCTTATGAATAGGCACAATTTTTGAAATTTTTAGCACGTCGGGATATATGCCCTCTTTTATACTTTCGTTAATGATTTTAGTGAGGGGAATTAATATAATTTATTTATTAATTTTATCTTTGTGTAAATTTTTTAATTGATATTGGCTATCTACATTATATCCTATTTTTTGTCTTTGAATCTCTATTCTTTTAAGTAAAATAGGGCAAGTACACCAAAAGAAGAATGATTTACATCAAATTTTGTTTGCAAGGCCGCATTTGCATCAATACAATTGACGCATTTTGGCCTTTCACAATCACAATGTTTTTCACTTGCATGTTCACTCACCGGCTTTGCACGACAAAGGCATCTAGATGAAGTACTGTTACAGCTGCTTGATTTATGACCATAGCCACCACTTGAAACAACGGAAAACATTTATATATTCGTCAACTCTACATCTAGACCAATCTATGTACATAGCATTTTCTTGCATAATTTTTTATTATTATTTTGATTTTTGAATAGTATTGAAGGTGGCGAACAAGAAAATGTACATCTGGTAGCACTTCGTTAACACAACGAATAACAGCGCTAAGATAATTTACTAAGAAAGTAGTAAATTTTGCTCACTGTAAATATTTGAATCATGAAACTCGATGTTATACCATTGCCAATTAAATCATTTAAATATATTAAATAATGACTGAAATATTACCTCCATACTTCAGGTGTGCTCGGATCGGTTCGGGTGCATTCGTAATGGATTCCTCACCCTCAATTGCTTATACCTAAAAGGCCACTTTTTATCTGTGGACGAGACGTTCACATCCTGTCTCAGGGTTTTGACGTTTTAATTCCTTTAAGGCATTTGTCTCATCTTCAGAGATGGAGATGTGGGATTTCCACTCTCAGGGTTAGATTTCTTCAACTCCAGACACGTTAGATATGCGAAACACATAATTTACAAAAATAATAAATGTGTAGTAAAGTAAAAATACCTACTACTAAAGTCCAGTTTCCACTGTTTCCTATGAAATCGATTCATTGCCACCAATCAACGTGCACAATGTTCGTTTCCAAATCAATTGAAAATAATGTCCTATAACTTGGGACATACTACGTCTTCAATCGGAAAACGCAAAATAAAATCTGATTGCAATAGTTGCAGTAAGTTGCCACCGGATGGAGCTATCGACAATTCGCGGACACCTCTTGTCTGTAAGTTAATGATTAGAGGAACAGTGAAGTGTTGTTATGCATTCGCCTATGTAGCACCGATGAGAGCTAACAAGCTCGAAACTAGTCTACGGCTGGCAGTGCACAAGATCCCTGCACTGTAGTCCTTTCTTTAGTATTAATCTACCTACTGAGGGCTTATTGTAATCAGATTTTATTTTGTGTTTTCCGATTGAAGACGTGAAGACTGATTTGGAAACGTACATTAAGCACTTTGCTTAATGGCAATGAATCAATTTCCTTTCATAGGAAACAGTGGCGTACTGAACTTTAATAGTAGGTATTTTGACTTTACTACACATTTATTTTATTTTGTTACATAATTTACACTTACTGTATACATAATTACTACCACCTACTACTCTCTTCTGCAATTAGTTCAAGAGTTGGTGACAAATTTTGACTACTGATTTGATACATCTAGCCATAATACATAAAGGTGCCGTCTACGAGAGTTGTATAGGGAATGGCCAGTCTGGCTGGCTTTAACAGGTGGGCCAGGTACTGTGCAAGGTGAGAGTTAGGTAGAAAATATATGTTAAAATATATTATTGATTTATTATAAAATTACAAAAATTGTAATTTATAATCAATTATAAACATAATATATTCACCACAGACCATTTGAGTGGGGTGGCGTGGAAGCAGACTACCCCAATGAGTATTTTTTAAATATGAAAAAACTATTTTTGATGTACGCTGAAATTTTTACAGCGTATCTCGGGTTAAGTGTAAGAATAGCTGGATATACTAGCTAAACTTCGCCCTTTACTCAAGTTACTGTGTATGTTATACCTGTATCTTAGTGTAATAAAGACGTTGTTTATT
This sequence comes from Leptura quadrifasciata, assembly GCA_963675555.1. Lineage (NCBI taxonomy): Eukaryota > Metazoa > Arthropoda > Insecta > Coleoptera > Cerambycidae > Leptura > Leptura quadrifasciata. The sequence continues at coordinate 54,438,994 of OY776674.1, read as the reverse complement.
ATTATTATTATTATTATTATTATTATTATTATTATTATTATTATTATTACATTTTTAAAATAATAATGCCAAAAAGCCAGACCATTTCGGTGGTGTTAAAAAACTGCCAGACGCGACAAAAAACATTCCATGAGCTACAGTGAGAAAGACTACAGGAAAGAACGAATCTGAGAGAGAGAGCGTTTATCTGCAGCTTCTTAGGGTCCTGATGTGCTGCGTTTTCATTGGCTCTATGCGTTCACGTGGTTTGAACAAATTTACTAACCGTAATGACGCTCCTCAGGCCTGAAAGTTTTGGAATAAAGTTACTGCTGAAAAGGTGTTTCAGTTTTTTTTTATACATTTATTTAACGTCGGCCTATTTCTGCTACTGAGGCCTAACACCGACGCCTGTAGACGAGCTACCCCCAACCAGAAATTTTACCGAACCTCTTCCCTTAAGAAGAGTAGGGATCTTTTACTTGCCTAACATTTAATAGACAAGGGACCGACGGCTTTACATGCCCTCCGAAGGATGGTATATCCCCTATACAACCCTCGCCTAAGGTTGTATAGCTTCCGCGCATACACTGATATACAAGCCGCTGGAAGATGTGTGAGGCGAGGACGCGGTTTCCGTTGGAATGGTCACCCATCCAACTACTAACTGCGCCTGACGTTGCTTTGCATCGTATACCGAAGTATGTACATAGTAAAGACGCACCTACGCTCGCCCCCAGGTGTTTCAGTTAATTAAATTGATTTAATAGTTTTTTTTAACTTAGAAATGATAAAATCATAATTTTTTAACATATTATCCATCAATTGTATTGGCCATCTCCTATACAACTATCGTAGACGGGACATTTATGCATTATAGCTAGTTGTATCAAATCCGTAGTCAAAATTTGTCACCAGCTCTCCGACTAAATGTTATTATGGATCAAACGCTCAGCTTTATTTCAATTTTAGGTTTCACTTTATGCGATTCTCTTATTTCTAGTCACCTTTAACTTAGCTATTCACCTGATCCTCGATTTTTGGGCAGTTGTTCCTTATATACTTAGGGGAAATTAGTAAGTAGTTTTCCGTATTTTTGGTAGATCTATCAAACCCTATAAATCAATCGAGTATTGCTTCCTTAAAAGTACAAACTTGGTGCGTAGTAAAATTGTATATAAAAGTTCTTTCAAAATTCGAATATATACAAAGTAGTTTTAAAGAGTCTATTTGAATACGTCTTAGATTTTAACTCAAAGAGGAGATATTTTAAATACAAAATTTTAGCGTATTTTTAGTTTGCAAAAAAGGTAGTTATAACGTGATGGTATAATTTCTTACATTCCATAATTTTCTTTTAAGAATCGTTGCTACTGCGCCCTCACAATATTGAAAATACAAAAATGTCTATAAAAGGGGGCATTAGTGACACATCTCCAAGGTCAATAATGTAAGCTCAACTGCCTATCAGAGATCCCTAACAGTTACCTAAACTATACAATTTTAAGTCGTTCTATGTGGGATTTTTTAGGCTCCATCAATGAATTTTGATATGAAGTTTCAAAGTTTCAGTTAGAGACTGAGATATTTAGATGTATCGAAATGTAATAAAAATTCTAATCATTTCCTTGCCAAGCCCGAATTACTCATTTCGCCCATCTAAGCCACAAATAGGTTATATTTAATTGATCATGAAGATAAAATAAAATATAAAATTTAATCAGATTTAGATGATTATTATTTGATTTTGCATTCCAATACATAAATATCATTCCATTATCACATTTAGAGTTAATCGAGTGATATTTATATATTGACAAATGTTTAAACAGTTGTTGGTGATTCAAAACTCGTAGTTACAATTTATTTATCTATTTATCTAACTTGCTATTGGCAAATCTTTATTTTTTAATCGATTTTATAAGCCAGAAAATAATATATAAAAATAAAAATCAGAAAATTTAGAAATAACGTCAAAAAATGTCTGATATTGATAATGGAAAACTGCGACCAGTAAACTACACTTACCGCCCTTAACACTCGAACAGCTGCTTCGCACTAGTATGTAAAAATAAAATTTTCAAGCAATCATCATAAATTAACTTTTATTTGAGTAAAATTAATTTTATAATATTTTATGAGTAAAAGTGACATTTCTTTTGTCGAGGATGTACTTGACAGAAAATATCACTTTACTACTCATAAAATATGCCATGTTTTCTTCAAACGTCGAATACGAATTAAATAAATACTATTATTTTTTCTTCAAATACTTTTAATGCCGCTCGTGAACGGTAATAAAATACTTTTACTGCCGCTCAGAATATTGAGAGCGGAAATAATAGACTTTTACTTACGCTCAGATGGAGCGTCAGGGTAATTACAGTTTAAGTTCACAAAACTTGTCATTAAAGGCATGATCTTTTGACGTTTACAGAAAAACAATTTTATCTGTAGCCGTGTGTTAATGTGGGGTTTAAAGACGAGTTTAAGTGCGATAGGTAAGGTCGCACTCATTGGTTTTGAGTGCAGTAAGTAGTACAATACTGTACATAGTGTGGCAAAATGATTTCATTGCACTGGTTAATTTCTATGGTAATAAATAAAAGAAAGTTTGACAATAATCGTTAGTGAAGTTACGCATATATTAAAAATATGTTTGTATTATAATACGGGTGCTAATATCTTTACCGCCCTTGCAGTAAAGATCTACTTATGGGAATTTAAGTTTCTTCACCTTACCCCTAACAGCCTCCGCCCCTGTATTTTTTAGGATTAACGTGTTATACGGGAAATACGCATTCTAATGTTTTGAAGGTGACCAACTTCTTGTATGCGCTGATCCTATAATAGATAGTTCTAACAGATGTGCCACAGGGCCTCCTTATTCTGTTTCTCATCAATTTCAAACCTTTAGAAGAAGAACGGGATGAAGAATAAAGGGAAGAAGATGAAGAAGAAGCGAATTATGGAGACGAGAAAGATATTGAATCGTTATTGAAGAAAGCTCGTCAGACGAGTACGATTAAGATGAATTCCATTGTATCAGTAAAACTGATGATTTTTATATTTTATTTTATAATATTCTCAATCAGTAATAATCCAGAACAATTAGTAATCGTCTTCCCCGCGATTTTGTTTTTTTAAACTTTTTATTATGATATATCGATATAAACCTTAAAGTTACGCCACTTACGCACTGGAGCTTCGTGACATATAAGAGGTCAAAGGTCGTGAAATTTGTTATCTAGCTTCCTATCACTCCAACGTGAAAAACACCTTTTACAAAAGTTGAATATCTCAATTTTTAATACCTAAAAAAATATATTTAACGTAAATACGTCGAACCGTTCTCGAGATACGAAGCTGAATATGTGTAAAAATGTAAAAATAATCAAATTCGGGTATGCAAGGTGTATCGCCGCATTTTTCTCTCTTCCTACTGCTCAAACGGCAATGACATCTATATAATTTTCTAAAAAGCCCAATTTGGTTTTCGTACACCTACCTGTTCTGGAGATGTGAGACCCGAAAAATAAGTTTTGGTCAAAATTTACTACATTTGTTTGAACGCTATTACCTCGCTCTCTATGGCTCACACAAAAATTAAACAACTTATTGCTGTTAGATCATGAAAATATCTAACTAAAAGGTACCATAACTTTTCACATACACCTTACCGGTTTCGAGATATGATGCTGAGGAGTTGCAATATTTTTCAGATTGCATGAATGGCCTCGGTCAATGTGCAAACTTCGCACCATCATATCTCGAAAACGGTAAGGTGTATGTGAAAAGTGTATAGGGCATTTTAGTTAGATAATTTCCTGATCTAACAGTGATAACTTATTTAATTTTTGTGTGAGCTATAGAGAGCGAGATAATAGGGTTCACACAGATGTAGTATTTTTTGACCAAAACTAATCTTTCGTGTCTCATATCTCGAGAACAGGTAGGTGTACGAATACCAAACTGGGCTTTTTAGAAAGGGCGTTTATTAATAAAAACATAGTTATATACGTGTCATAGCCGTTTGAGCAGTAGGAAGAGAGAAGAATGCGGCGATACACGTTGCACACCCGAATTTGGCTATTTTTGCATTTTTACACATATTCAGCTTCATATCTCGAGAACGGTTAGGCGTATTTACGTCACATATGTTTTTAAGGTATTAAAAATTGAGATCTTCAACATTTGTAATAGGTGTTTTTCACGTTGGAGCAAAAGGAAGCGAGATACCAAAATCCGCGACATTTGACATTTATATGTCACGAAGCTGCAGTGCGTCGGTGGCGTAACTTTCAGGCGTATATTGATACATCATAATAAGCAGTTTAAAAAAACAAAATTGCGGGGAGGTTTTGGAAGATTGCATGATTTTCAAGTTAATTGTCCTGGACTACAATTTCTCATTGTAATAAAAACAGGAATACATACAATCGGCCGCTTTTGCATATACAACCGACAATCGTAGCCTAGGAGTTTCAAGGTAGTATACACCATTACGTGTTTTTGACGGTCTTTTTCAGTTTCCTAACACCAGTAGAAAGAACCCAAAAATGATAAAAAAATTTCCGATCAAAAGTTCCATTCACCAACCGATAACACCCCTATAGGCAAAAAGTCTCATAAACTGGGATTTTTATGAATATCAGAGCGCGAATCGGTTTCTTTTTAGTTGAAAAAATGATTCCGCGTTCTATACTAACATCGAAAAATCAGTTTGTACTTTTAAGAGCGCTCCGGATATAAGCCGGAAAGACGGTGCAATTTACTCTCATATAAATCATTATTTAAAAAAACGGCTTTCACTAAAAGACATTAAAAACATGTTACAATGTGGGACGATGAGAGAAAAAAATTATATATAAAAAATATTTTGTTTTTCTTCTATTTACGATTTGCAAAAATAATTCTTATCATCCCGCATAGGTATTATTAAAATAAACATTTTCCCTTTTGTAGAAGTAAAATAAAATTAGCCCTAATGTCCTCAAGTGTACCGAGAAATTTAAAGATTAGGTATAATAAATTTGTCCAATGTCATATTCTATTACATCTCTATCACTCTCTTTCCAAGCACACCGTACATTAGGCTGCATCATTTTATTGACGTGAAGTCATTTACAATTAAAATTAGACGCATGGATGACTAATACACTCCGAACAACTGTTAAGAAACTCTCGTTTCTTTTTGCCCGTATAGGGGCGCGTCCGGTGGGTGGAGGTACTGAGACTACTCGCATTCGAGTAAGCATCCCAAAAAACATAGTGAGAGAAGTTTTACTCTATATTACCATATGAAATTTTGCGATGAATAATAATTTTTTTTCAACATATCAAGTTGAAAATTATCCGTTTATATTTTTCATATATGTTTTTTATATAAAACATCATTTCTATTAGAGAACAGACATTAGGAAGTAACAAAATTAGCCTAAAAAATACGCACAAATGAAATGCAAGTACTGGGATATGCAACGATTAAAACGTCCGTTTTAATTTTTTTGTCGTAGAAATAGACGAGAATTGTCGGAACGGACATTAAATGACGACAGGGGTTTCCACCTGTTCCCAGTTTGCAGTATAACCCTTTATATCTTGACGCAGCACTAAAAAGTTTGTTATTAATTATTTTGTCCTGTAAATGGATTTCTCTTGGGCAAATAAATAAATATTTGATCAAAATCGTTAAAGCCATTTTAGAGAAAAAGATTATTCTGCATTTTTTTTTTCGGTTTTTAGTGGTTAATTCTCTCCAACATTTCAGCTAGGTTCAATTTTGTGATTTCGCCTCGAGGTGTTGCTATCCTGAATACGCATACCAAATTTGAGTAAAATCGATCTAACAATTCTGGCTCTAGATCCTACCTCAGACGGCAGACAACAGACACGACAGATCGCAGACAGTAGCCAAACATTTTTTAGAATTTTTGGCTTCCGGGGACATAAAAACGTGAAAATTCACCAAAGATTCTATATCGATTTTTTGCAAGTTCACAATACCTACTTACATATACAGGGTGTCCGGGAAACAAATTAGAAAAAAAAATAAATGTAGATTCCTGAGCCCAAATTAATTGGGGTTCTTCATATAAAATTTTCAAAATACCCCTTCGTTTTCAAGTTATAGCCTCTTTAAAGGGGTACGTTAAAAACTATTATAATTTTTTTACTCAAAAAATAAAATTCCAAAAAATAAAATATTTAGCATATTTACTACACTTATTGAAAGGCACCTTGTGATTTTTTTTCATCCCCTTGAGTGCTTCACCAAGGGATGGAATGGGCAACCCTTAATATATTTTTTAAAATATTTTTAAAATCCATTCATTTTACATTTCAGAATAAAATATTTTTGATCCCTTGTTAATTCTAAAACTTTTTCTTCTATTTAAAAAATGCCGCGTTATCGACCGTTTTCGTGATAAAAAATAAAATTTACAGTCATGCATTTCATTCGTTACTGATACCGATAATGTTTTTAACGTTTTAGTACGCTGCTATAATCGAATAATCTAAATATTCATTAACATCTTCTATGCAATAATAAAGGCAGACATTTTTAAAATCAAATTGACAAATATTATATTTAATAATGGAATATGTTAAATACAAATAATAATATTAAATAAGTGAAACAATTTAAAAATTTATTAAAATTCTATCTACTACAATTATTGAAAGGCATTTTGTGAGTTTTTTTTCATCCCCTTGAGTGTTTCACCAAGGGGTGGAATAGGCAAGCCATAATACATTTTTAAATGAATGGATTTAAAAAATATTTTTAAAAATATATTAGGGGTTGCCCATTTCACCCCTTGGTGAAGCACTCAAGGGGATGAAAATAGTTCATAAGATGCCTTTCAATAAATGTAGTAGATACGCTAAATGTTTTTTTATCAATTTTTTCGTTTTTAACGTACCCCTTTAAAGGGGCAATAACTTGAAAACGAAGAGGTATTGTGAAAAATGTTATAGAACCCCAATTAATTTGGGCTAAGCAATCTATAGTAATTTTTTTTCTACTTTGTTTCCGGACACCCTGTATATTACGTATGTAGAAATGTAAGAAGTTAATAATGTTTCTAGTGTACAGATTTGTTTGTTTGTGGATTTGGAAGATGGGAATTAAGTTTAGTAGGTAAAAAGGTCTATAAAAGGTTGGGTTACTGGTGAGTAGTATAGTTAAAATACACAAGATCTGTGTCTCTCTAAGGTATTATCAGTTTATTTGTTACTTATTTATGTTCAATAATATTTCAGTAAATGCAAATGTTCGCCATTTACATTGCTATTATGTTGTAAATACCAATAAACAAACCATTGTACCTGTAAATAGAGGCCCATTTCTAGTTCTGTTATAGTTATATTTATGAGTAGGTAGTATAAGATCTCTTTTTATACTGTGGTATATTTGAGCAACGATATAGGCAAGTGTCCGCCACCGAAGCAAATGACGCCAGAGCGTGTTGGTTTTCTTGTTATAGCTTCAAATTTTATTACCACCAGAAAAATCCTCAAACCCAAAGTATTCAAACATGACTTGAAATAATTATTAGACAGCATTACAAAATTACAAATATCTGTTGAAATTTTTATGGTGTTATGTGACAAGAACGTTAACAATTTGCAATAATTATGTTTTAACTGGTGGGAGATATTTGAATTTTGAAAAATCATGAATTCCTAAAATTTCTGAACGAGAAAGCATTCAATTCCAATCGAAAAATGTTTTATTTCAAATATACAGGGTGTCCCTTAAATAATGGATAATCCTGAAAATGGTAGTAGCTAGACCAACTTCTATCAGAATACCCTTACCTTATTGAAAACCCTATGGTTTTCGAGATATGGGTACTTTTTTGAAATTTTTATAACTTCTACCCTAGGATAGTATTTTGCATGCCACTGTGATAAAGTAAGAAGTTTTTCGATCTGTTTTTTTTTGTGAGTATTCTAGAACAGTTGTGCTATCAAACGTGTTTGTGAGTTTTTGGATAACGCCGACAGTATTCTCCAAAAAAAAGTTTTTCTTAAATTTCGGTTCCACCACCGGTTTCTTTTGACTTTGACCTTTTATGGTGTAAAGAAAGGTGCCAAGCAATACTTGCCACTTATCCTAAAACTTGCCCACTTATTTTTAAATTTTAAAATGGTATAAAAATTCGAGTTATCGTATTAGGAAAAAAGATACAGCTGTTTCAATGGTGGAATGATGGAGTTGGTACCATTTTAGAATCCTACGCACCGTTGTTTTAAATACGTCAGTGCGTCATAATATTGTATGCATACAACTAGATGGATCGTCGTTAATTTCATAAAGCACCACTTCGTCGTAGAAATATTGACGAGGTCTTGCTTCACTGGCACCACCAACACCACGAAGACTAGAAATCTTTCCCACGCAGTATGCGTTGTGCACTCTAATAAACACCCGATAGTAGGGGTGATGTGCGTTCGGGTACCTTTCTCGATAACGCACAGCGGATGCACTGTTTTCTCGACATTCGCCGTAAATTGAATACATATTAGAATACTCACGTTGTTTGTACTGAATATGAGACATTGTGTTCTCAACAAGTTCCAATAATTCCAAAGAAATGCCAAATCGTTATTATCAACGAAAACAAAGTTTATGTAAACGTTACAGCCAGATCTCAAAGAATTTAAGTAATTTCAGAAGAAAGACACGTAGCTACTAACGCCAGTCATACAAAATGACATGTGTCACATACGAGAATATCGACGAATGCTTTGACCAAGCAATACAATTTAAAACCAGGCTTACTTGTTAAAAATTTCAAGTGATAAATTTAGCTCATAAGTCATTCAAACAACTGTATCTTTTTTTCTAACAGGACAACTCAGCATGTTTATACCATTTTAAAATTTAATAAAAAGTAGGCAAGTTTTTATGATAAGTGGCAAGTATCGCTTAGTACTTTTCTTTACGCCATCAAAGGTCAATATCAGCAGACGGAATCTTAGTGGAACAGAAATTTAAGAACTTTTTGTTTTCAGAATACCGTGGGTTCTATCCAAAAACTCCTATACACGTTTGATAGCGCAAATGTTCTACAATACTCACCAAAAAATAGAATGAAAAAATTCTTACTTTGCGTCAGTGGCATGCAAAATACTATCCTAGAGTAAAGAGTAGGAATTGTCAAAGTTTCAAAAAAATGCCCATGTCTCGGAAACCGTATGGTTTTCAATAAGGTCAAGTTGTGATATTCTGTGGCCTGACCTATTACTATTTTCAGGATTATCCACTATTTACGGTACACTCTGTATATTAAATCTCAAATCTAAGGAATATAAACAATATTTAGTTGTGCAAATTGATATTTAAGGCTAATCAAGAGCTACCAGATGAAGTTCCGAGTTTATATTGTTACGTAAGGAGTATTCATATTTTAGGAGAAAACTATATATCAGCTTTAGTAGGTTACATATTGATACAAATTATTTTTCCAAATTCTAAATTGATAAACCTTGCGATAATATTAAACAAATATTGAGAACGAGACCTGACACTCAATTATTAAAAACAAACAATAATTACGAACTTGTACTCAATAGGTAACCTGCTAAGTAAGCATGTAGTAAAATTATAAATACGAATTTTATTAACGCGGGCGTCAGTCGAATTCTTAAGACAGTCCTACTTTTAACTGTTAAGAAGTGCGACTCCTTATCCTAACGCATCTCCCCACATCAGTGATATTGGTAAGAGCCCCCCAATTTGTTACTATTATTGTTGTGTCTGTTTGTACTGTGACACTGTTTGTTATTATTTTGTCAATAAATTATATTTGTTTTAAACTCGTCTTCTACTTTGACTACCCAATCTCCCTCTCTCACAAGCCAAGTGGCCGTCAGTCGTGGCTTCCCCAAAGGGAGGTCGTGACAATATTGTCGATAGAGAATAGAACCGATTTAATAACAATTCTCGAATACCATAAAACTCATCTTTTTCAGAATAATTTCATGTGAGACACAAGCCAAAGCTTTGGAGAGATGAATAGAATAGAATAAACTTTATTGCTATAGATCTTACAAAAAAGACATTAGCATTGTCAGGGTGATTAAATATTAAAATTTATTACAATACAGTAAAATATAAAACATTAGAACACAAAATATAAAACATGTATAAAATATATGAAAACAAGGAGAGCAGAAAAAAGAAAACACACAACTAAAACAACCCTAAAACTAAAACTGTAGAAAACATTATAATCAGTTGCACTATTGAAGTTACTAACAAAAGTTTTATGCACTTAAAAAGTCACTGTAAGAGTAAAATGTATTTTCCAGTAAATACAATTTAAGTTGATTTTTTAAGGTATGAATGTTATTAATAGATTTTAATTCCTGTGGTAAGGCATTGTAGGCTTTGATAGCGTTATAACATGGACTTTTTTCATAAAAACTATGGTGGTGTACTGGTATTCTGAGATCATTCCCATGTCTTGTTGTCATCAATCTGTACATATCAATATTTCTTGTAAATTCACCAGTATTTTTTTTAACGAACAAAACTAATTTATAAATATTAAGAGACGGGATGGTAAGTATTTTCAGTTCTTTAAACAAAGGTCTACATGAATCTCTGCAAGATACCTTCATCATACACCTAATTATGCGTTTTTGACAAACAAATACTTTCTGCCAATGTAGGGAGGAACCCCAGAATATTATCGTATATTCTAGAATACTTTGTACGTATGAAAAATGAAACATTCTTAGAGAGTCTACTGATAGTTGGTATCTCATGAATAGTATTAGGTAACAAGACGAATTAATTCTTGATATTAAAGTATTAGTTTAAGTTTCTCAATTTAACTTACCATCTACCGTTATGCCAAGAAAGTTTACAGGCAGATGCTGATGACCACAAGTCACTATTCTTGTAAAATACATAACAGCAGTCTAAAAATAAGTTAAATTTTAGTCAGTTTGCTATGAATTAAAGAAAAAGCGAATAGAAACAATAAGAAATTGACGTTCTCTGAGAAAGTGTATTATGCAATTTCTTGTGACTAGAACATCACTTGATTTACAATTTCTCTAATGACTTTAGTCTTTACTCCACCTTCCCGTTTTTAGTTGAACTTCAAAGAGCTATCTTGGAAAAGTTCATCAACAGGTTCTATTATCGAGTTAGGCTAAAAGGTGGAACTAATGCTCACAAAAATGCTTTTTGCTTTAAAGTGAACTTCCATTAATAGCGCAGTAAAAATAGCACAAAAAATCAATATAAAGGAACTTTTTCCATAAGCAATTTTATGGTTGGATCCTGTTGGGCAGGTGCTCAGGAGCACCCGAAAAATGTATGCACTTCAAAGATTCCGTGCTCTAATTGTTATTAAAAATTTAATTTTTTAACCGCGTTTTTTAACCTAAAAATGTGAATAACTCGAGATACATAAGTCTGATCGGGACAACATAGGAGAAACAAAATATTTGTAATTAAATTTTCTACAAATCTACGTTTAGTGTAGGTCCTAGGAATGCAACCATAACCTACAAAAGTGAGAAAACTGGCCAAAAATCGTTTCTTCTTCATTTTGCTGCCCAGCGCCGCTGGGTGAACAGGTCAGCTTCAAACTTTCAGAAAACATGCCTTTTGCTCTAACAATAACACCCTGATAGTTTGGTGTAAAACTATTAAATCTAGTGTGCGCAATTGAATTTGTTATTTAAAATTTGAATTGGGCGCCATTTTATGCTATCGAGTCCAAAACGGATCTTTTCTTTTCAAAAGTTAGGTCTCGACGTCAACATCTTGATGCCGTAAGAAAAAAAAATTGAAACCTATTTTGGCTATTTTTTGCATTTGTTTTAAAATCCAATAAACAAAAAATGATTTTTTTCGGCCATTTTGAAATTTTTGTTATCAGATCATAAAGAAAATTTTAATGCTCTTACTTTAATCAAGAAAGAGTTTATTTTGGTCAAAAATTTTTTCAAAATAGTCGGTACTGCTTAGCACCTCCCCAACAGGATCCAACCATAAAATTGCTTATGGAAAAAGTTCCACTGCAAATCCTATTTTAACTGCAGCATAAACATAGTGGAGTAGAATTTGATTTTCAGAGAAAGTTTTACATGGAGCAACGCGACATAAAAAAATTAATTTGTTTTGGTGAAACTGTTTGGTGTTTTCCGCTTCGAGTAGGTGGGGGAACACTTTTTTTCGCGGAAAAGGGGTAAATTGTTAATTTTTAAGGGTGGTTTTCAGTTTTAATTTATTTTGGACCCTTGAAAATGCTAGTTAAGAAACGAGAATGGTGCCCTTTTATTGTCGGTGGTCAAGGAACCTTAGTTCAAATTTCGTGAAAATCGGTTCTTCGCCTCCCACGATATGTATATAAATATATTGAAAAAACATCAAAAATTGAATTATGGCTAACTTGGCCAAAATTAAACCAAATTTGATGAAATTTTAGACAATAATAACCTGTGTAACCAAGAAATAGTCCGCCAAATGTTAGCATAAAATATCCAACAGTTTGGCTGCAATTCCATTTTTAGCCCAAATTCAACAACATTTTCAAAACTTTCACTAATTTGCCCAAATGATTGAACGAAATTTTTATTTTATTAAAATGAAGGTATTTTTGTGTACTTTCACGTGATGTAACTAAAAAAGAACTCTTTTTTAATTTAGCCGATTTTTTGTTATTTTTGGTATATACATGCGCGCGGCGATTTCCGTCATTTTCGGTATTATACGTATGCGCGCACAAGTATACGTGTAATTATTCATTATAAAAATTTCAATATTAATGATAAAAAGTATTTGTGAGCAGGTTTTAAATATTTAGATAAAAAAAACTGTCGAAGGTAAGACATATATTTTTTCTCGAAAATTCACTTGGTTTTTATTAAACTTTTTACATATATTGATTATTTTATTTTGTTCATGTTTTTTTTTCTAGTAGTTGTACTAGATGTGCTACTACAAGAAGTGTCTACTTCCGAATCGGTAACTGGAGTTTGGAATATTTCTTCTACATCTGAGATATTCTCTGAAGTACAAACATCTTCTTCATTATAATTATCATCTTCTTCGAATTCTTCAATATTATAAATATCAGGACTAATTTCTAATTGCTCGTCAACAATTCTATCTGCATTTTGGCACAAAGTATTCCTTCCATTGTGGCTTAAATTGCTGCATGTGACGCCAATGGTTTTGCATGAGCAACATTTAGTTTTGCAAATGATCTTACAATCACAAGTAATTATATTGAGTAACTCATTAAGAAGAGGAGCTTTATCAGTCCTTATCGGCATCAGTTCATTATCTATTGTTTGCTGCCATCCAAAATCCTGTCAATTTTAGTATTTCAGAGAATATCGCAGATATATATACGACTTTAGCGATGACGAGAGTGAAGAAATATTCCAAACTTCAGTTACCGATTCGGAAGTAGACACTTCTTGTAGTAGCACATCTATTTCAACTACTAGAAAAAGAAAACATGAATAAAACAAAATAATAATCAATATATGTAAAAAGTTTATTAAAAACCAAGCGAATTTTCGAAAAAAAAAAAAAAATCTTATCTAAGATAGTTTTTCTCTCTAAGTATTTAAAACTTGCTCACAATAATTTTTTATTATTAATATTTAAATTTTTATAATGAATAATTACACGTACGTGCGCGCATACGTATAATACCGAAAATGACGGGAAATCGCCGCGCGCATGTATATGCCAAAAATGACAAAAAATCAGCTAAATTAAAAAAAGTTATTTTTTAGTACATCATGTGAAAGTACATAAGAATACCTTCATTTTGGTAAAAAAAAATTACGTTCGATCATTTGGGCAAATTGGGGAAAGTTTTGAAAATTTTGTGAAATTTAGACTGAAAATGAAATTGCGGCCAAACTGTTAGACATTTTCTGCTCAAATTTGGCAAGCTATTTTTTGGTTATCTATGTTACTTTCATCTCAATTTTCATCAAATTCTGTTTAATTTTGGCCAAGTTAGCCGTAATTCAATTTTTGACGTTTTTTCAATATATTTATATACATATCGTGGGAGGCGGTGAACCGATTTTCACGAAATTTGAACTGAACGTTCCTTGAACGTCTACAATAAAAGGGTACCATTCTCGTTTCTAAACTAGTATTTTAAAGGGTCCAAAGATAAATTAAAACTGAAAAACCACCCTTAAAAATGATCAATTCGCGAAAAAAAGGGTTCCCCCCATCTACTCGAAACGAAAAACTCAGGGTATTCTTAGTTTCACCAAAACAAACTTATTTTTCTGTCTCGTTGCTCCATGTAAAATTTTCTCTATAGCCTTATTTTGGGCTATTTTTACTCCACATATTAAAAATATGCATTGATAATATTCCACAAAAATATAAATTTTCATATTTGCTACATCTTATGCGAAGTGCATGCTAATTTTTGTGTTTTATTATTCTTTTTTCTTCTTTATTTTAAAAATATTTTAATGCAGTCTACCAGATATAGCGATAACATATGTGATATTCAAGCCATGTAGGAATAGGTCTGTCCACAAAAAAAATTAATTTACATTAAAAGTAGTGAAAGATAAAGATTTTTTCCCAATAATAACAATATTAGAACTGTGGTTGAAAAAAGTTGATTAGAACAACAGCAGCGGCCATAGAAATTGCTTGCTTTATTTCGGTAAGATAAACGCATATGACGTCATATGCTTGCAAGCTCGGCAGGCGCCAGGTCATCTGTACGCTACGTTAGGTTTATTCCGTGTAGTTACTGTCGTTCTCGTCAAAACAAGGTTTGAATTCACGGAAGTAACAGTGCCTTTACTATTTAGAACATCAAATAGAGATTGCTTATTGTTGTCAAATGCGGAGGAGGGTTTCCAGAAAGAAGATTCACGGCGCCGATGCCGTAAATAGACAAAACTGTCGATACTGAAGTAGATAAAATTCTCATTGGATGATAGGGGCTCACACTTAATATCCCAGAAAAGTTAATGTTTGGGCTGGGATTATTAAACATAGCATTATTGGTCCGTATTTTTTTGAGGGTTTATTAAATTGTGAACGGTATCTACATTTTATTTGGTGCTCACTCTGCAGAAAATTATTGAGTTAAAACCCTTTAACGGATATTGGTCGATATTTAAACTGGTAAAGAATAAAATATTTCCGAAAGAGACAGCGGTCTGATTATCGGCCAATAGTCTGAAAATATGGTTGAAAAATAAACCAAATGCTAATATACTTGACACTACATAATAAGTGGTAGAAATTTCAACCAGTAACTGATTAGTGAAAGACAGTATTTTTATGTGTTTTTGTACAAGCCAACTGTTTTTATGTCTGTTTTACTGTGTTTAATTTAGAAAAAAAATGCAAAAACTTTCAGGTAGGTACTTAAATAGTGCAAGATACATATGCCGTAATATTCATGTAGTTTACTAATTGCGCCGAGATGTTATAACTAATTTCCACATAAACCTAACTAAAACCTTAATGACTCCGTCATTTCAAATCGAGTACTGAGAAAAAACCTAAAAGATCATCAATACAGTACATGAAGTGTGAGGTCGCACCATGTTTACCGTGCTTCGCGCCTTTCCATAATTAATAACATCTTGTTTAAAAAAAAATGTCTATGATAATGGTAATCATAATGATAATGGTAATGTCAATGATAATGATAATGATAATGGTAATGGTAATGGTAATGGTAATGGTAATGGTAATGGTAATGGTAATGGTAATGGTAATGGTAATGGTAATGATAATGGTAATGATAATGATAATGGAAATGGTAATGGTAATGATAATAGAGAAGATTTCTTAGAGTGTTCAGGCTAATCGGCGGACCATTGAGCCCGAAGGGCGAATGCCGTCCGCAAGACCTATCCTATTATATATTAGTTATATCAGGTTTTAGCTGTTGGTAAGAATAGACTCCGGTTAAATTTTCAACCAGTTAAAAAAAATATGTCGTATAAAAAAAATTAAAATTCTTACAATAATGTATTTTTTAGTTAAAAATAAATATATTTCTATGAAGAATGTTTTTCTATCTTGATCGTTGTACTATGTCCGTTAAAGGGTTTTAACAGCAGATACAAACTAACCATCTTAATTAATGCATTTGATTGTTCATAAAAGAAAATTTTAAATGATGGGTCACATCTTGTATTGCTTAACAGAAAATGTGTTTTGAAGGGCGAAGGCAATATAATGAACGATGATTATTTTTCTGATGACACGTTTATTAATTAAATGGTGAACGGTATCTACATTTTTACGGACGTTTTTAGCTCCAACATTAACAAGATTTTATCCAAATAGGTTACACCAAGATGGAGCTCTACGGCATTATGCAATAGAAGTTAGGGTTTATTTAAATACGGTGTTTCCTGTAGTGTAGTTGGATTGGTAGGCGTAGCGCAATAGAGTGGTTGCTCGTGCTCCTGACATGACGCAACTAGATTACTTCTTATGGGATACTTAAAGTCGAAAGTATATGTTAATAGACCGGGCAATATTGAAGATTTAAAAGATAAGATAAGGTAAGAAGTTGAATAAACAATTCCAGGTTCTTCGGTAATTGGCTTGCGTATTGTTTAGATGTGAACGGTTTGCAATTTGAACATTTACTTTAAATTAATTTCAATTTTATAATGTTTTTGTCAACTGGGTTTTTTATCTAATAGAGAGTTATTTTATAATACATCGATTTCCTCATTTATCGTGTTGTAAAATTTCAAAATCGATTTTCTCGATAGCTAGTCAACGAAATGGAAAAAAGTTAACATTGCTGAATAGAGCATGAGTGTGTCTTCCTTTTTAAAAATAGGGGTTGTAAGTGTCACGGGAAGGGGGTTGAAGTAAGGGGTGAAAATTTTGCACCAAAAAGTATAATTTTGAAATTAAAAATTGACCCGTCTCGAGATTTTGCATAAATACTATTTAATAACGTAGAAAATTAATTTATTCATTATATATGAACCACACTGTATATAAAGTAAATTTCTCCCGAAAACAATATGTTTCAGATATTCAAAAAATATTTTTAATCTTACAATAAAATCGTATAAACGCGACGTAAATCTCTTACCTATTGAAACTAACACATAATAAAAACTAATAGGTATGACTTTTGGCCAATAACATACGTTCACAAATATGATTCATATGACTAACCACTTGAGAACACTCACTCACACATACAGTAGATCAATTAAATCTCAGCGATAAAATCACATAAATAATTTTTCCGAGTCACAAGTGGCTCTCATCTGATTCTGTAATTATGTCATCACCGGTACAATTTGATGCAAATCCGATGCAAATTAAAACAAGTGTACAACTTCTTCAGAAAATGCACGTGTTGTTGTATATTAAAGTTGAAAATAGGCGTGTCGGTTGTTCTCCACGTCCAATAAGGCAGGGATTCCGGCGTGTGTCCGCCCCCACTGACGGCGTAGTGTTTCGAGTTCCAGTCAGTTCAAAACTGTTTTAAGTGCAAGCAAGTAGTTGTAAGTGCGTCTCTGTGAAAACCGCGGCATGAGGCGTCGCGGCGCGGGACTCCTTGCTTCCGTCGCTTTGTGGACGCTTTTTCTACACCATACGGATGCTGACTGGTGGTGAGTACATGTTTTCTTTCGACCGGAAACTCGACAAATGAACTGTTACAACGATCAAATGCCTCACTGTCTTATTAAAATCTCCCACTTGATATTATTTCAGATATCTAATAAGATTAACTAGTTTATTATAAAAAAAATCATTTCCAATAGATAGAATATCAGATTTTTACAAATAAAATCATTATTTGAAAACGTAATAGGATATTACAAGATTTTATCCCAAAAGTATTCGGTACAACAAAGAATTCATCCAAAACAACCAAAACTTACTAATTCTCCATCGTTCTTGTGATTTACTTAAAATTTAAAAGCTTCTAATGTCCCTCAAAAGATCTATTGCTGCAATAATTCGCATATTTTCTATACTTTCAACAGAATTAGATGTATATGCCAAGAAATAATAATAAATCAAGATTATTAGCAGGAAATAAAAAGTATATATAGGTATTTTCAAATTAAAAATATCTCACGAATCACGACAACCAAGTATATTTAAGGAATATCGTGGAAAAGCCAGAAATATATATGAAATGAAGTTGATCAATCATTTGCAACAACAATTCAAAAATACTAACATTTCGTTGTTATTACTAAACTATAACTCTTATAGTTTATTAGATCACAAAGTGAACCTTTACAAGAAGAACTGATCATTATGTATGTAAGAATTTCAAAAGATATGTTAATGGGACTATTCCTTTGCTCCCATCAGCACGAAGTGGAGGCTCAACTGTTTGTAATTGGGAGACTGATTTTCTTTTTTTGGTTTGTGTATGTCAGTGTATAGATAGATATGTGTATCTGTATATATGTATATGCGAGTGTATATGCGTATATAGAGGAAACACCAATATTCCCACAAGAAGATACAAAGAATTGGAATGTCGGTCAAAGAAACTGAGGGAGACCGGAAACTCAAAGAAATACAATAATCGGAAAAGTGGCTATTGGACAAGCCACCATCGAAGCATCAACTACTAACTACAAATGGTTAGAGCTAAAAGAAATACTGCATCTGAAATAGACAAATAAACAACGAATAAATGCGTTATGGATCTGAATACAAACATACGCTATGAATATAGGGTACCTAACACATCTACTGAAGAAAGTGCTAATACTGAACAGCGATAAAATAGAAATGGGGCTATCATCCTTCATATGGATAGCAACAATTGGGAAGATTATGAGCAGACCGGGAAAGGACCAAGCACACTAAAAACGAACAGCAAGAAAAAAAGTTAAGGAATAACATAAGGAAACTGGAAACAGAAAAGTTAATTACACCTATAAAGGTATATGAGTCAACATGAAATAAATTTATTATTAATACCTGGGGCATCTAACAAACAGTAGTAATTTTAAATTCCTTCGCCCGACATGAAAAGTTCTTTTACTCATCATATTAGTGCAGAATTAAAACCAATCAAAGAACAATATTCAACCCTTATCGAGCGTGTACATACTGGAAAACAAAGAGGGGTGATTTTTCACAAACCACACGCAAAGTTGATTAATTATTTGAGTCATTTTGGTGGTTACTTCCACAGGGGTGGTACCTGAGATCACTATCGTTGTCATCTGCCTACTTGAATACCTTTTCTCCCTGTATAAAGTCTGGCAGGTGGTTTACATAAAGCAGAAACAACAGCGGACCAAGAATACTTCCCTGGGGAGTGCAAAGCTCCACATCAACTGGTTTGGAAATATTATCGTCAAGTTTTAGAACAAGTTATCTAATCGTTACATATGAGATTAGCCACTTGTTCATACGAACTCTAAGGCATCTAGTTTTATTGACAATATTTGAATCTAGAGTGTCGAAAGACCTTGACAAATCAAAAATATTCCAACAATATATATACTTTTTACGATCTATCTCATTTAATACGTGCTGAGAGATCTCCTTTGTTGCACTTTCAGTTGAACGTCCACGTCGAAATCCACGCTGGTTGTTACTAATAAATTGTATTTGTTCAGAAACATGATTATTTTGTCATATTATGCATCTTTTTCAATTATTTTTGAGAAGGGGCTTAATGTTACCACAACGCGATAATTTTCCTCTTCTGCATTACCTTTTTTTACAGATCGGCATAGTTTTAGACAGGTTAAATTTTTTGGGGAATGTTCCTGATATTACTGAAATATTAACGATATCTGTAAGACGAATTGATAGTTTTTCACAGCATTCTTTTATTAATTTTGTAGGGACTACATCTAACTCAGTTGAGGTTTTGTTTGTTTCTGAATAATATTTTGCACTTCATGTTCCGAATAAGGAGTAAGGAGCATTGTTTTAGTGTTTATTTCACATTTTGTTTTTTAGACTTGATTTTAACCTAATTTAGTGGAATGTAAATTAATTCCCACATTTTTTAGGGTTTATTTTGCTAGTTAGATATTAATCCTGAATAAAAATCTTTTTTTTTTGTTGTTCATATTTTTTTCTTTTTTCAAGTTCTTGTAAGTATGTAGGCTCTTGATCGGTTGCAGTTTTCCGTAAACAGTAAAGTTGTTTTAAATCGTATGAGAAATTTTTAGACTCTTCCAACTGAACAAATTTATTGTGAATTATGTTTGTGTTATGTTTAGTTCTTTTCAACGGATGTGAAACCTCAGAACACCAAGAAAATGTTTTCAAAACGAACTGAAAATACTCAATCAAGCTTGAACTGTTTTCATCTATATCAATATTGATCCTTTCGGAATTGAATAAAAATTTATACTTCGAAATAGAGTTCTGATTTAGATTACGACGTAATTTGTAGTTATTTATTTTTGAGTGCTTTCCGTGCAATTCAGCCACACAAAATATTGCCCAATAACTCACAGAATTTAAATTAAAAAATAGTGCCAATCTTCATATCTTGTAGTTTTAACTTAACTAATTTTGCAAACAACTGAAATTATTGAATGAAAATTCATATCACTACACCTGTCATAGTTCTACTTAGGTCTTATACTTTTTTTTACCAATATAGGTGAGTCGGTAAGAAAGTGCCAAACTTCGGGAGTGTATAGCACAAATAAATATATGACTAAAAAACCAAAAAGTTGTAATCCATTTTTTATTTGCTTCCGAGTTACAGCGTCTTAAAGGTTTCATAACAAGACATATTTTGCGAATATTTAGTATTGCTTTTTATAAGTTTAATCAAGCGGATCAGCACATTTGAAATGTCAAACAATTACTTGTCATTGTTCAAATGTGCTTTTAGAGGGCGGAATATTAAAACATAATATTTTTAGTCTCAAACTCCTCTATAAAATCCTTATTTTTACTATAAGGAACGTAACCAGGCTGCAACCAACAGCTACTCTCCGGGCTATGTGCCCCGCCGAGCGCTGAATTACAAGTTACAAGTCTGGCGCGTTAAGTGTAATAATTGTATATTACCATCAAAACGCTAATGCTTCGATTGCAACAAACACCAGCCGAAAGACTGATCCTACTTAAAGGAGCTCTCTTGCCAGCCATCACACACCACTCGCAGACTGCAGTTTCGAGCTGTTGGCTCTCGTCAGTGCAAGGTAGGCATGCGACGAACGACACGAGGATCCCTTGAATATTTGGTACATCTCGGTATTTTTACAATAGCGACATGTAAAATAGTCAGCAGGCGCCATCTAGTGGTAGGTAAATAGCCTGACTCGGCTTAGCATAGTTCAAATGTATATTACACTTAACGCGCCAGACTTGTAACTTGTAATTCAGCGCTCGGCGGGGCACATAGCCCAGAGAGTAGCTGTTGGTTGCAGTTTGGTTACGTTCCTTATAGTAAAATAAGTATTTTATAGAGGAGTTTGCGACTAAAAATATTATGTTTTAATTACTTGTCATTGTTTACGGATTTTTAAAAGCGATAAACAATGCCACACATCTACTCGCTTCGTGAATATGCAAATATGGTGTGTGTTTATGGTTTTTGTAATGGGAATGCACGTTCTGCGGTTAGAGAATATCGACAGCGATTTCCACGCCATAGAGTTCCATGTAGAACAGTTTTGGTAACAGTCTTCAACAAATTGTGTGACAGTGGTGAACCAGTTCCACATCAGATCCTTACGTGCTTCTAGACAAGAAGTAGATGAAGTTGAAAACATTCTTGATTTGGTGGAAGAGAATCGCGGCACTAGCTCACGAAGGATTTCCAACTATCTTGAAATTCCTCAGACAAGAGTGATTCGAACATTACATGAGCATGGCCTATACCCATACCACATACATAGGGTACAGTATCTGCAACCCGGATATCATGCTAGATGCGTACAATTTTTCCGGTGGATAAATGCTAATCGTAACTTGGTTCTTTGTATACTTTTTACCGATGAATCTACATTTACTCGAGACGGCATCAACAATACCCGTAACTCTCATAAATAGTCTGACGAAAATCCACATGCAACAGTAAAAATAAATTTTCAACATCGTTTTTCGGTTAATGTTTGGCGTGGTATCGTTGATAATTATTCAATTGGTCCTTTTATTTTTGAGAATAACCTATCAGGAATGAATTACTTGCCATTTTTGCAAAATGATTTACAAGCGTTATTAGATGATATTCCTTTAAACATCAGATTTGTATTATCAGCTGGATGGAGCTCCTCCACATTATGCTAATCTGGTCAGGCAGAATTTAAATAGAATTTTTCCAGGACGATGGATTGATCGCGGTGCCCCAATTAGTTGATCGATAAGGTCTCCAGACCTCACACCATTAGACTTCTGTTTGTGGGGATGGTTGAAGACTGAAGTATACAAATTAAAAGTGGACAATCGCGATGCATTAATTCTTCGTATTATGAATGCTGCAGTTCACATAAGGGAACAAGATGAACTCAGGCAAGCCACGCGCTCCCTTCGTAAACCAGTCAGAAAATGTCTGGAAGTCCATGGAGACATATTTGAAAATCTATTGTAGATTGAAAGTTAATAATTGAACTTTTATGATTTCTTGTTAATAAACCTTTAACACGCTGTAACTCGAAACAAATAAAAAATGGATTACAACTTTTTGGTTTTTTAATCATATGTTTATTTGTGTTATACACTCTCGGAGTTTGGCACTTTCCTCCCGACCCACCTTGTATGTATTAAAAAAAATGATGGCCAAAAATAATAAATATTTGCTTACCGGACAGTCATTTGCCGTTATTTCTTGTTCCATTTCGCAAGTTGCGGTTTTTTGCTGAGTTTTTTATTTTCAGTTTTTTCAGAGTTATCAATTCCATCTGGACGATTTAGTGTTTGATTTTTTTTCACTTTCTTTGTCATTTATTGCTTGTAATTAGCACGGGTACAGTATATATCACCCGACTATCAGTTGTGTTTTTTGTTGGTATTATTTTTATTATTGGTTTAATTATATTATTATTTGAACATTATTTTTAACAGGAATATTACTTCTTCTCGTTCGCTTACTCTTTTCTCAAGATGGTACACCAATTTATTAAGTACACTATCTGCTATGCTTTCTTGAGTTTAATACACAGAAGTTTCATTCGTGGGTTCCCTGACAATGCTCTCCATTGCATTTTGTCTGCGCATTACACCTCGCACACACTTTATCACTTGAAAATATTAGTTGATTACAGTCACTAACACTTTTTGGTAGTGATCGGTTATTATTATGTCAATGAATTCACTTTTATTTAATCCATTTAGCTTAGCTCTTAATTGTAGCTGCTCAGTCGGCGCCAAATTTAAATTTTTAATAAGAGGCGAGTGTTAAAGGACTTTTGATTCCTTTGATTTCAAAATTTGGGAATGGCTTATTAACAAAAATTAAACAATATAGAAGAAAAATTGACGAATTATCGAAACATGGTTTGATGCCGTTGACACACCAACAAAAGGTTAAATTGATTCTACTAATCAATGCAGGACGAAAACATTATATCAAACCAGGGAAAAAGGATAAAGATATCTAAATAAGATAGATTTAAATACGGATATAAAACACCTATGTGCTGATTATTTCATGAAGATACAACGGAATTATTTGGAGATTGGTTCAAAAGTAAGTTGGTTCTTAATATTCCACCAAGTAGTGTGATTATTGTGGAAAATACACGTTACCATAGTAGTTAATCAAATTTCTTGTGCAAAGGCGCCAATGCAGAATATAACGTTTTTTTAAAGTAAAGTAAACTTCAAATGTAAAATGTAAAAATTAAAAAATGTGTATGACACAATAATCATAATAATAAATACCCTATCTTATATCGTTGGATAAAACGAAAATAAAAATATATATATGACTATCCATGGATCTAGTTAATTGAGTGAGCGGCTACGTCACGCCACATTGTTGCATTTCTCAAGTAATAGTTATTAATTATAGACCGGGAGGTAGCGTTGCAAATAATAAATCATTTCATAAAATCGAATTCATAGTCCAAATGTTTCCTCTCACATAGTTGTTTAAAGATTTGAGCGTCAGCTGCATGGGTAGTGGTGGAGGTGGCTGTGAGGAAATTCTAAACATGTAAAAAAGAAGAAAAATAAGGTCATTTCATCAAGCTTGAAAATTATAATTTCAAAGAGGTAATATCTGGCGGTGTTCAAGACATTTCATTTTCACTATTAATATTCATATTTTTAGTTTTTTAATCGAAATAACCAACAAAAGTCCGTAATGAATGTGATTTGATGTTTCAAATCGATGACAGAATTATACTTTGACAGATTGTCATGGCTTACTAAAAAAAATTAGACAAAATAACAAGTACGTAGATAAACTTTAAAAATAATGCAATAATGAAATCATTATTCACTGCATTATGCTTGAGAAAACACATACATAATGGATACATTATATAGTAGTCGTGGACAAAAGTATTAATTACTTGCCAACTTTAAAAACTCAATAAATCTATGTCAATAAGTGAGCAAACCAAAAGATCTTACCCTGCCAGTACTGACTATTGTGTTCCGTTTTTAGCTTAGTTTATTACTAGGATGTAAAAGCTTACTTTGCTATTGAGAGTGATGCTTTGATAACCGTTCTAACACTGCATTCGCTGCAGTATAAGAACAATCTACCGTAAGCGTGAAAAATGCATCATTGTTTGATTGTTAATTGGATAGTGAACGAGATCTGATTCTACAGCCAAAACATACCACCACAAGTCAATGAACTGCATTGCGATAATGTCGCTCGCTGAATTTAGAGAGAAGCATTTTGGCAAATAAAATATTAATAGAATTAACTGCGCCTTGTGACTAATTGTTATTGTGTGGTACATTTCCTGTGATTTTACAAAAAAAACATTACCATCATCATCTCCTCAGTAACTTCGGTTCACTGAATATATTTCATGTTAATGAATGAAAAAGTACAAAATCCAAGAATATGGTAATCCAATATCAGTTGTGGATTGTTGACTCTCAGTACTGACAGGTTCACTATTTCTGTTATTTTAATTTAGCTATTTTGAATTTTGGAATAAGTAATAGTTAAAATTTTGAATAATGAAGTATTTCAAACGGGTAGCTACTGAAGAATATCGTAGCTTTTCACTTACTTAAATATGGAGATGATCTTGATAATTGATTCCCATAAGTTTTCCATGGTTTTTGCTTTTGACAACCTTGTTAATTCTAGAGTTGGAGAACGTAACGTCGGTAGATGGATAATGAATATATCTGCTAAAGAGATAGACAAGTGTGCGTCTTCTATTAATTCGTTTCACTCTCCCATATTGAATATGTGGGGCGTTCAAAAATTTCAATTTTGTGGACAGAACATTCAATTATTTGCTTCTTATTATGAATGTTTCAACAGGAACTTCTTATTCGACGGATATTGATTTAATCCTCATTTTTATCCCATCCGATACACTAATTTTGATTTGATCTGCTTTTGCTCACGTCGTCGCGTTAGCTTGACCAATTTTTGTTGGTTTCTTTTTTTGATCGCGTTATCAATTTATTGAATTAACCACAATTAAAATACTTTTTGAAAGCAAACTTTAATTGGAAGATATAATGTGTAATGGTTAAGAAATGTTGTAAAGAAATATATACAAAGACGAAATATGATAATAAATATCTTATATTTTTGGTACAACGAAAACAAGAACATATAATATATATCTATAATTATAAACCTAGTCGAATGAGTGAGTAGCTACCCCACGCCACGAGCACAGTGGCATCAACTATCTGGAATTCGACGCAACGATATTTTACCTACACAAAATATTAGTGTAGCGTTCAAAAATTTGAGAATTTCTAGATTCGTATTAAAAACATTGCGGAAAGATGTATTAATGATTGAATTATATATAGTACTAGTGAAAGTGACTTTTACGTGATTTTAAAAACTTAAATAAAATGGAAAACAAAATGGAATTAAAACAAATATTCTATTTTGCATATTCTTTCTATTTGTAGATATTTAAGCGGTTGTATCCTAAAAGTTCAAAAAATGTCAAATCACTAATTTGTGTTTTAACGTGTGTACACTTGCAAAAAGTAGTTGAAGAAAAGAAAACAGTGTTTAGTTAATTATCTGAATTATTCATTTGTTGATACTTAATTATTGAAATTAACTTAAAGCATGTATACAGCGTCTTTTGATGCATCCGGCTGCAGCATCCGACAGCAACATGTGTTCGCCGCGTCCACACGCTAGGTGAGATGGCATCTATACATCGGGAAATCAGTGGCCACAGTGAACGTCAATCATCAAAGGAAATGTTGGAACTGTTGTTACTCTGTAACTCTCGAAATGAAGTTTCAGAAATGTACAGAAATCGTAAGACAAGTGGATATCAAGAAATTTTGTTTAAACATATTCTAATGGATAAATTCCTGGATACTGTGCCACCCACTCGACTAATATTGCATCCTCAACAAAATAAAACTTGCACATCATGAAATCGCCTTTTAAAAATACCTCCGAAACGCATGCGTTCGGCTGCAATACTTCTTTGAAACTAGTGTTACGGTCATGGGAAGTTAAGACATTGTTTGTCTGCGCAATATAGATGCCATGTCCATTGAAATACATTAACTAAGTAATGCATCTGGACGACACAGTCGGACGCTGCGGCCGGACGCAATTAAAGGACGCTGTATACATGCCATACCTTAAGAATTGAAGTACATATTTCTCTCAGTTGTAATAACGTTATTTGATACTGAAATATTGCTAAAAATTGAAATATTTTCTGGGAATAGGTCAAAAATAGAATAATAGGTATTATTAGTCTAATAGCAACAAAATAATATTGATTGTCTTATATTAATACCTATATCTGTAAAGAAACGGTATAGAATAGAGCATTTTAAATATAACATTTGAAGAAGATTTGAAACACAAAGACATAAATTACAATACAAATAATAGTAATTAGTATTTACTCATCGCCCCATTCCCATCTAAAATTACTTGTAGAGTGCCCTAAACTTTCTCATACACCTTCAATCATGACCTGAATTTGTCCCACGTCTCGAGGACGACAATTTAATTTCTTTATATGCTTAATCATATCTCCACTACATATATTTGAAGCTGAAGCTATTATCATGTTGGAAGATAAAATTATCATCTGGATATACTTCTCTTACTTCCCTGTAACATTTTCAAGTATCTCAATATATTTATTGGAATTAAGATGGCCATCAATAAACCAACACACATCCATCCCTCTTTGACGATTCCATGCCAAGGTATTAGCAGAAAAACGTCCCGATTCGATTGGATCGTATATAAAATTCTGATTGCTATTTTTAATTCTTTTATTTCCCAAGTGTCATGTTTATATTGCTAAAAAGAAGTATATTAGTTTTTTTGCAAGCAAGTGTACGTTAATTCTGAAACGCATCTAAGTATTTCAATATTGAGGACAGCAGTAGAAAAAATATTGTATGGAACTTGAAATGTCTTTTTTCGTGGAATTAACGTAACTTTCCAATAGTGAAAAAGAGCTACTTTATGCACTTACTACAAATATAGCAAGTAGTATTCGTGAAAATCAGAGAAATGAACCCCAGAAATTTGTATGTATTCCGTAAGACGGTCGTGGCCAAACAAACAAGTAGCATTTGGTACCTGTGACCTAAAAGTTCTTCGTTTTGTAATTTTCTATGTGACCCATGTTGTTTTTATAATTGTTTGAGACTTATTTGTCTTGTCGAAAGTGTAATGTTCATGATTTGCATTACCGGATTAAAGTATCATCAAAGCATGTAGGCTCTCATGGCCAGTTATTGGCCGTGGTTTGATGTTTTTAACGTTTGAAGAAAAACATTTTTTTTATGGAGTCAACCTGAACGTTTGCCCTCCAACCAACCAACCAAAGATGGTCGCTGAGGGCAAACTTCGAACGAAACGATCTTTAATCACGCGATTTGGATTTTCTAATACTCTTAAATAACTATAAGAAGTAATAAAAAATGGATCGATGTATTTCTTAATTATTAATTTTCGGGAAACTGAGTAATTTAGTAATTTCATATGAAAGCAGTCTCTCTTACAAATCAATAGACTAACATGCGAACCAATTTTTTTCCGAAATTATTAAAAACTATCTGTAATAACATTGTGCAAACAGAAAAATAATAATTTGTCATGTAACCAACCCTTATCCTTTGCTAATGTGATTACAAAACTAACAAAACCCCAAAGTTAGCGAAACAAAAAGATAAATGTCCAGGGCGCTTGAACAATACTGCATAAATTTTTTATCAGACATGGTAGAGAATTTTGGGACCTTTAATATAAAAAAAGAAAGTTCATTTTTGTTAACGTGAACTCGAGATATTTAACTTTCTGCATTTTGGCCAATTGTTAATTAACGAATGCATACTTTGTGCTAAAATTTGAACTGTATCATTTTGAAACCTACTCATTTTATGTGATAAATTAAAAAAAAATTAAGTTTCATAGAAACCTATTTACTAGTATTATAATGTAAATATTGTTAATTGAGCTAAAATGTGATTTAGTTGCAAAATGCAATAACTTCCTTGTTTCTTAAAATTCGGGGAACTTTTTTTTTTAAATATGTTATTTTTTCCCTAGCAATGCGATGACAAACTTAGTTCTTTGTTTGT
Source organism: Leptura quadrifasciata (assembly GCA_963675555.1). Taxonomy (NCBI): domain Eukaryota; kingdom Metazoa; phylum Arthropoda; class Insecta; order Coleoptera; family Cerambycidae; genus Leptura; species Leptura quadrifasciata. The sequence continues at coordinate 54,410,313 of OY776674.1, read as the reverse complement.
TTTTTTCTTTAAAATTTGTTATTATTTTTTGTTTATTAGATATTTGTTCATTTCGCCAATAACTCATTTTTAAGGTATTATATCAGTTTTAGATATAAAGTCTAAATATTTAAATTTATTATATATTATAATAGGTTTTTATACTGGAAAATCATTAAAACACACTGACAGCACATCTCACAAGTCCACTTTGCCTGTTTAACAGTCGGCATCTCTTTATCTCTTAATATGTATGTCCTCTGTATGTTAAAAAAATAAGGAAGTTATTGCATTTTGCAAGTAAGCTCTATGAAAAAATTTAAAAAATAACAAATTTTAAATAATAAAAAAAAACAAAAAACTAAGTTTCTCATCGTATTGCTAGGGAAAAAATAACATATTTAAAAATAAGTCCTCCGAATTTTAAGAAGCAAGGAAGTTATTGCATTTTGAAACTAAACCACTTTTTAGCTCAATTAACAATACTTACATTATGACACTTGTAAATAAGTTTCTATAAAACTTACATTTTTTTAAATTTATCGCATGAAATGAATAGGTTTCAAAATGATACAGTTCAAATTTTAGCTCAAATTATGCATTCGTTAATTAATAATTGGCCAAAATGCAAAAAGTTAAATATCTCGAGTTCACGTTAACAAAAATGAATTTGCTTTTCTTTTAAAAATTAAAGGTCTCAAATTCTCTACCAGATCTGATAATTTTTTTTTTTTAAATGGTCGAAAAAATGCAATTGGTGTTATTTCAGTTATAAAAAAATATAAGAAAGTAACCAAAATTACATTAAAAAAAAATTATTTTTATTCGAAAGCTGGCGTCAGATCTACATTTTGAAAAAATATTTTTTCATTTTGGACTTAATGGCATAAAATAGCGGGCATTTCAAGTTTTAGATAACAAATGCAAATTTTGGCCAACGGGTTCAATATTTTGTTGACGGTCTTGGGCACTGAAATGAAAAAAAATACTGTTTTTTTCTTGTTTTTTCAGTTGTGTAGGTTATGTACGTACTTTGGAGACTTGAAACCAACGGGGGTTTATTGGAAATTTTATTACGAAGAGACTGGTTTTTAGTTTGTCCCGATCCGACTTATAGAACCGGAGTTATTTGCATTTTACGCTTGAAAAACGCGGTAAAAAAAATTTAATTGTTTATAAAAAAAGTAGCACAAGGTTTTCGAAGTCCAAAACTTAGGAATATACTTCGAGTTATACCTCTTCATTTTTTTTTTGATTTTCTACTGCACTATTATACGGCACGTATACAATCCATAGAAGCGTTTAACCTTTGGAAAATTAAAATATTTTACATTTGTACCTTAGTATTCTTCTTATAACCATATACCACAGAGTTTGATATCTCATTAATATCTATTATGAGTTCCCATAGATGTTCTGATTACAGACTAGAGTAAACCTGATATTCTCTTTCTCATTATCCACTACTGCATCGGTGCTGGTTAGCAAACAAATCTGTCGCATATCGCTCCATTTCTATGTGAACAGTTCCCCAATACGCGCTCAGAAGTATTTTCAATATTAAAATAATATATTTTTTATATAAAAATTACAGCACAGGTTGAGAACATTTTATGTCAATATATACATGGATAGAAGTCATATATTTATTATATTTATATAAATATTACAACAGTCATTATTGGATCGTATCATTGCAACCTTTTGATTTTTCCTGTATTTAGTTCACGGTATGTAAGTGTATGGTTTTTATAAGCTCCCTCGTGAAAGTCTGTTATCAACACTGCGCTTTCAAAGGTATACAATTTATATTCTACCTACTTTCTTCTTTTTAACTTTTGATTGTGTTCAATAGTAGTGTTTTATATCAATGTATGCCTAATAAAACTGGCTTCAGGATGGTATAATTATTAGAAAAATTACAATTAACATAAAAGTGATTTTGGTCCATAAGTCTGTCACTAATATAATATATTAGAACAAGAATTTGAGACTAAAAAAATTTAAGAGGAAGAGATAATAAAAAACATGTAAAACTGACTGTGTATGTTCACTCGATTTGTTTATTTTAGAACAAAATGAAATGCATGAAATGTAATTGTCGATAAGGAAAAATACAACTCCTCAAATGTGCTCCTCAAATTATATCTGTGAAAATTATAGTGAAAAGGAACACGCATAAATTTTAATATTAATAAAATTAGATTCTATTTTTATTAAAACAACAATTTTGATTATTAATTTCATTGAAATATATTGAATTCGGCATAAAATTGAATTTGAAGAGTCCACGTGGTAAAACGAGTTTGACGTTACTATTGAATTTTGACGGTTGACATATACTGCAGTGACGTCATATCATTTGTTTACTTTTGACGAAGCCGTGAATATCGTGATAAAGTAAAGCGTTTTCAGTGTTTATTCTGTCGTAAATTTGTGTAACTTTAAAGATGGACAAATTTGTATATATTCGTTAAAACACCTCATAATAATCACAAAAGATCACATTTGCTTAAGACAACTAGTCAATATGGACAGCCAAAATGAAATAAACAAGGGATCATACGTCATGCGCGGGTCGGGTGAGCTCGGCAAAACTCGGCAGTTGCTCGTAAAAACTCAAATAATTTGAATTTCAATTATTATTTATTAGTTATTGGATATCTAAAAAATTTTTGTTATGATATACTTAAGACATTTTCAAACATAAACTATCTGATAAAAACACTTTTGAATGTAAAACTGATATTCGCGTGTACCTTATTATCTGCTACTGAAATCAGATGTGTTGTCCTAAAGAAGAGAACATTGATATTTTTATGCTAAAATTGCAAAGAGGGACTTTCACAAATTCCAATGTTTTTAATGAAATGCAAAGCCAAATTGTAGAGTTAAACAATAAATTAGAAGATGAAAAAAATGTTAGGAATGATAACAATATGAACATAAATATTCCAAGCAGCGATGGTATTGTCTAATGAACTGATGCAAGAATTACATGAAAGACAAATAAGAGCTTCAAATTTAATTGTGTTTGATATTAATTAACCTAAAGAAGATAATCAAAAAGACAGCTCTGAAGAGGATATCATGCACGTTAAACATGTCATTGCAAGCACTGGTGTGACTGTAAATGACGTTAAAGTTTATCGCTTAGCAAAATTTACAGATGGAAAAACAAGGCCCATTAAAGTGACGCTTCCCAATGCAAACATAGCTATTTCAATTCTTAAAAATAGGATCAAAGTAAAAATGTGCTAATTTTTTTTGATAAAACGAAATTGCAACAAAATTACTACAAACAAGTTAAAGAAAAGTAGTGGTGAGAAGTAAGTGAATCCTCTCATATCGCCAATTGCTACTATACACCATAGATGTCTCCATGGCGCATAGCGACTTGCGATTCTGCAAGTACCCGAGAGTGGCGATTTTTTAGTCCTAGGTGGACGTAACCTACTGTTACAATATATGATTTGCAGGAAACAACTACTCAGCGGGCAAATACCCCGTATAAAACTAGCAGGTTGGCCACTATCGTTTGTCTGTTCGATGACCTATGGCATACTGATGAGAACTAATAAGTTCGAAACCGGTCTATGTCTGGTCAGGGAATTAACGAATGATATTGGCTACCATCCTTTCATAACTTGTAAGGTGTAATTCAATGCAAGTCGGGGTATTTGCCTGCTGAGTAGTTGTTTCCTGCAAATCATATATTATAAGTTAAAGAAAAGCTAAATGAAATTAATAAAAATGGTGGAAATAAAACTATCAAATATATTAATAATGTTCCTACAATTGTTGATAAGAGATCATCTGATACAAAAAACATGTAACTGAATCTTCTATATTGTCGTATGAAGATCTTATTTATTTAAATGCTCAACGTTTAATTGCGCATAATGATCAAACAGAAAATGATATAGCAAAACTACATCCATCTATTATTGTATTAATAGAAACTAGTGCTACAAGTAATGTTCTGACTGTGAAATTGATATAAGCAATTATCACATTTTGAGATGCGACTCAAATTGTAAAAATCAAAAATTTATTATTGTGGGTGATTTTAATATAAATTTTAAGGACGATTCATTTTATTGCAATAAATTTAAAAACATATTAACAAATGATTAACGATTGTACAAAATGTGTTGATGAAAGTAGTACATTAATAGATTTGGTCATAACAAATTATAATTATGTTAAACGTGATATTCCTAACATTACTGATCATTCTATAATTACTGTTTCAATGAAATACCATGCCCAAAATGATAACATTATCAAAAATAAAAAATAGAAGAAATTTTAATGAGATTAAAATAACCAATATTTGCTTAGAACTAATTCAACAAGATTGACCGTTCAATTCTAGTGATGTTGATGAAATTTATGATATTATATTAAATAAATGTGAGAATATTGTTGCACAGTAACAATTTGCCATGGTATGATATGGAAGTACAAAGCAATGCAAAAGAAAGCAAAATTTATGGTCGCATTTTAAAATAAAAAGAAATGAAATTGTTAATCTATTAAAGTTTAAAAAGTACCAATATTTTGAGGAAAAAATTGGCGGTTATAGTAATAATTCGAAATTAATGTGGAAAACTCTAAAATCTTTGATTACGCCTAAACAAGTTCCGTTTATTGCAAATATTATTCGTTTTGAGTAAATAATTCTGTGATTGTATCAAATACTGATGAGGAAATTGCAACAAATTTTAATAAATACTTTATTGAAAGCATTCTTGAAATAATACAATCCATCCTAGTTACACACATAGTGGTTCCTGCCAATAATGTGTTAACACAATCCAATTTCAATTAATTTTCATTGATGACATTGAATGAGCTTAGGTCCATTGTTTCTTCTTTAGTCAACAAATGTAGTACTAATCTGATATTAAATTCTAAAGTCTTAAAAAGTGTTTTCCAAGTTATTGGACATGTTATTCTTAATTTTGTTAATACTAGTTTGTCTAAAAGTCCATTTCCTGAACAACTGAAAATTAACATATAAATTCAAATCAAGCCTGCAATTTTCGACCAATAAATACACTACCCCTCTGAAGAAGATACTGAAATTATCTGCATATCACCTATTGGTGGATTGTTTTAACAGTAATAACATTATTATAGGTAATCAATCTGGATTTAGAGGGAAGCATTCCTGTGAAACTGCATTACAGTTAACATTTCCAGAATGGAATAGTGATATAGATAATAACAAATATATAGTTGCAGTATTTCTAGATTTTAAAAGAGCATTTGAGACAATTGACAGGAATATTTTAATTGAAAAACTTATGGATTATGGCATATGGCGGATCCGTTCTTGAATGGCTTAGAACTTAAATAACAGATCTCAATGCACAAAATTTAATAATGTTACACCAAATGATCTTAAAATCAGGACGGGTGTTCCTCAGGGATGCGTTCTGGGACCACTTCTTTTTATTATTATTATTATTATTATTATTATTAGCCGTTACTCGAGTCCGAGTATAGAAATGTTACAGTCGATAAATTGCGTACAATAAAAAACAAGTAAAAGGTGTAGTCTATTGTAATTCGCATTCATCTACGGTGCACACGACTATGGCTATAGAGGCCAATTCGGGAGAGCACATGTCGACCGCAATCAGGACAAACATAGACCTGGTTAGGTCTTGGATTCGGCCTTCTTGCAGCAACATTTCCTTGATAGCTGGCCACAACCCCTCGCCATTCGGTTCTGTCCGCTGCAAGTTGTTCCCATTGCTCGTCTGCAATACCGCAGGATTTTAAACTTTCATGGAGAGCGTCTTTGAACCTCTTTCGTTGACCGCCACGCTTTCTTCTACCGCTTAGCAATTCACCATAAAGTGTACATTTAGGAAGGCGGTTATCATGCATACGATGAACGTGACCTGCCCATCTTAGGCGTGCTCTTGAAATAAGCACCTCAATTGGAAGGCTGTTTGCTCTCCTGAGTACTTCCACGTTTGATATGTGATGGAACCAACGGATTTTCATCATACTTCTGAGGTGTCTTTGCTGAAAACGTTCTAATTCTTTCACATGACGACGGTAAGTGACCCAGCTTTCACATCCATATAGCAGTGTTGGAATGACAACTGCTCTGTAGACAGCCATTTTCGTTGACAAAGCAAGGTCGTGGTTGTCAAATACTCTCTCTCTAAGTCCCCAGAATGCTCTAGATGCAGCGTTAATTCTATTGCGAATCTCGCTGTCCATGTTTGCTTTGTCATTAACAACGTTGCCTAAGTAATTGAACTGATCCACCACTTCAAGAGAATTTCCGTTAAGTGTAATGTCTATTTGGTTCACTTGATGAGGAGTTGACATAATCTTAGTCTTTCCAATGTTGATTTTAAGTCCCAAAGAATCATAGCTTTGGGCATACACATCTAAAAGTTCTTGAAGCTCTTCCGGCGTAGAGGCTAAAAGTGCACAGTCATCCGCATACTGGAGATCACAAATGAATCGTGTGCGTGTCTTCGTGAAAGCTCTAAAGCGCCCTATGTTAAAGAGACCGCCATCAAAACGGTATCTGAAACCTATTCCTCTGACTGTCAGTTTGTTGTCAACAATAATTGTTAGAGCAGTGGTAAACAAATTAAAGAGTAGGGGTGCCAGGACACATCCCTGCCTAACTCCAGTGAGGGTTTGGAAAGGTTCGGTTGCCTCATTATTATACATAACCTGGGCGTTGTTGTTTGTATGTAGACTGCGACATACTTCCACAAATTTTCTAGGGATACCTAAGCGGAACATAATTTTCCAGAGCACTTCCCTGTCCACCGAGTCAAACGCCTTGGTTAAATCAATGAAGGCCATGTGAATTTCTCCTTGATGTTCGAGTGCTTTTTCTTGAAGCTGTTTAAGTGTAAAGATTAAATCCGATGTGCCTCGGTTTGGTCTAAAGCCACTCTGTGTTTCAGGAAGTAACTTTTCCATAACAGGTGTTAGCCTATTTGCCATCGCTTTAGTGAGTATCTTCCCTCCAACAGCCAGGAGAGCTATACCCCTGTAATTTCCACAGTCCGCAGCGCTCCCTTTGTTTTTGAAGAGGTTGATTAAAAGTGTATCACGAAACTCCTGCGGAGCTTGACCACTTTCCCACACGATATCAAACAGTTTTTTGAGGTAGGGTATGAGCTCTGACGACACAGCTTTAAAGATCTCAGCTGGGAGTGAGTCGGCGCCGGGAGATTTGTTATTTTTTAGCTGCCCAATGGCGGTTAAGATCTCTTCCGTTGTTAGTGGTTTATCTAAGTCTTCGAAGGTGTCATATTGAGGGATAAGATTTATAATATCGTGATCGGCTTGACTTTGCTGGTTAAGAATGCTAGAGTAATGTTCTTTCCATCGGGCTCTTATTTCCTGGTCTTCTTTGAGGAGATTTCCATTTAAATCTTTAATAGGGCACATATTTTTCCTACTGGGGCCGTACACTGCTTTTACTCCTTGAAAGAAATTCCTGTAGTCGTGTGAATCGGCGTACCTTTGAATTTCTCTGGCCTTACTTGCCCACCACTCGTTCTTTATTCTTCTGATTTCGCGTTGCGTTTCATACTTAGATTGGGTAAAAGCTTCTGCTTTTGATGAGTCGTTGGGGTAGTTGATAGCGTTTTGGAAGGCAGTATGTTTGCGGTCAAGAAGTTCTTGTATAAAAGCTTCATTATCATTGAACCAGTCCTCCTGTTTTTTACTTGCTGCAGTGCCAAGAATTTCCTCACTCGCACTTTTTAAACTGTCTTTAATTTGTGTCCAGGTAGCAGCGACAGAATTGGTTTCTTCTAGTGCACTCAAATTCTCTTGAACTTTTTGCTTTAGCTGTTCGACGGTTTGTTGGTCACGCAATTTACTAATACAGAGACGGAGTCTGCGTTTTACTTGAGTTCTTCGGTGTTTGGGTCTCATAACAATTTTCATTTTAGAGACAACAGGACGATGATCGGTCCAACATTCGCTATCAATGCGCGCCTTTGTAATTTGGACGTCCTTGAGATGCTTCCTACGTACGATAACATAGTCCAGTAGATGCCAGTGACCTGATCTGGGGTGACGCCAGGTGCCTTTAAATTTATCCTTTTGTCGGAAAATGGTGTTTGTTATAACTAGATCATGTTCGGCGCATTTAGTTAGGAGTAGTTGACCGTTAGCGTTCATGTTGCCCAAACCGTTCTTGCCTATGATGCCTGGCCAGGTGTCTGCATCTCTCCCTACTCTAGCGTTAAAATCGCCAAGAATAACGAGTCGTTCCGTTTTAGGTATTCTACAGAGGGTTTCTTCCAGCTGTTGATAGAAACTTTCCTTGGTTTCGTGACTTGCATCCAGAGTGGGAGCGTAGGCGCTTATTAGATTTACCGCGTTGCCATCTGATAGCTCATAGCGTAGCAGCATTAGACGCTCGGATAGGCCTTGTGGTACTTGTGTTAAGTTGGATACAAGTTGATTCCGAACGGCAAATCCTACTCCATGTTGTCTTCTTGAATTGGTGGGAAGACCTTTCCAATAGAAGGTGTAGTACTTTTCTGTGAGAGAGCCTTCCTCCAAAAATCGAGTTTCGCTGAGAGCTGCAACGTCAACATTGAGTCGGTGAAGTTCTCTATCTATTAGAGCAGTTCTTCTTTCAGGCCGATCGGTGCGAGTGCTGTCGTTCAAAGTACGAACATTCCAAGCGCCGTAGATGAAAGAATTAGTTTTGTTGGATTTAACTTGTCGGTGTTTTTTTGACATTCGATGAGGTGTCCCTGTGGGCACCCTCCCCCGGAGATCCGATCGGGAGGGTATTTTACCTCCGGATGATTTTGTCCCACTTGAACGCTCCATCATTTTTTAAAAGCCTTAATCGACTGAAAACGAAGCTGCATTTGAAGTTTTAGCTGGAGCAGGTATGCAACTGACCAGCTCGGTTGCGGAAGGCGAATGGTGTGGTCCCATGGCACAGAAGGAGACTGCGACGATGGGGTAACCAAACGATTCCAAAAGCAACCTTTGTGTGCGGTGGGTTATTTTTATCGCACTCTTCGTGAGAAGGTGGATGTGCTCACGGCAAAAGGTAAGGGTTATTCCGCCCTTACTCGGTCGTTAGAGCCTCGTTAGTGAAAACAGGGTGCACCAAGTTCAAATTGAACTCATCGCGAAGGTGAGGTTAACAATTGAGTAGGAGAGGCTGTAACTTGCGCTTCACTACCGATATACGATATAAATTTGGCCATTGATTGTGACTTCATTAACTTATTTTCGGATGATACCTTGATTGCAATTGTTGACACTAATGTTAATGTTGCAATTGATAAAATGAATAGCGAACTTGATAAACATTCACAATACGTAAATGAAAATAAATTAACACTAAATATTAATGAAACTAAAGCAATGATTTATTGACTAGCTTGAATGTATTTAAGAACGACTTACTGCACTATTTACTATTTTCTCTCCTTAAACATTTATAAAGTAATCTTGATAACTTAATTTTTTCCGTCATTAAAAATATACAATACAAGTTGATTGAAAAATACCAAGAGAAAAATCTGTATAATATTTCATTACTGTTTTGTTGTGTTATGTAGAATTATTGATTTAGTAATACATTTGAATCTCTCAAACTATTATTTATTTCTGAAATATTTTAAATTTTTAATGATTTGGAGTAAGTATATTAGAAACACTGTACCTTAAACTATATCATGCTCCTGTGCTAGTTTTACCTTGATGAGTTTCAGAGTCAGTTTAACTTACTTCTTGGGTCGTTTTAGGCTTCTAATGTTAATTAATACCTTTTTTAACGCTTTTAACGTATCTACATTCTTCATTCCACATCAGCTGTAGATAGAAATGCATAGTATAGTTCATTCATCTGCTTTCAGGTCGTACCTGAGCTAAACGAACGATTAACAAATATTTATAAATCAAGTCTGGCTTTCGACTAAGTGGAATGTCTTGTCAGACATTTGTCCCGGGTTAAATGTTTGATTTTATTTTATTGTTTTAAAAAACGCATCTTCAGAACGGGTTCTGTATAGATCTCCGGCTTATACCTCTTCAAAAATGTTTTTCGTATCTACTTAGTTTAATGAATGTTCATGTCTATTTTTTAGTATATACTATGTAATAACACCAAAGAAGAAGAAAAGTATTAATAATAAAATTAATTATTGAATTGAATCTCTGTGGAACTTGTAATTCTTTTGCACAACAATATTAATTCTAAGTAGTGGCAATAAATTAAGTGGCAAAATGAATCAAATATTTAAAATATGATGTATCGACATTAACAAAGAATATTATATACATATATTATATACCATTATTCTCCTCTGTTTTTTTTTTGTAGTTTTTATATAATTGTGAATATTGTACAGGATACTCTCGGCAATTTTTTGAAAATAAATTAATTATTTAATTATTTAGTATAATTGCTATATTTGACAAAAAAACCTTTTAAATTTTCTCTTTTATAGAGAGCGTAATAATATTATAAATAATACACATGTGCAACTTGCACGTATCTAAATATTATTAATACCATACTATACGGAGTGATTCACATGAAACTCCGCTGGCAGATTTAGGGCCACTAATTTAAACAGTTAACAAAAAAGATACAGGGGTTAATCCAAATTATATTTCGAAAAATTTAAAAATAGCAAATATCGTTGAGCTGCGTAAACTACCCAGATACAGCGTTTCAATTACAAAGAACCAAGCGATGAGCTAGACTCATTTAAAGTAATAAGTACAGTATTTAAAAAAGCAAAGTGGACAAGTATGACAAGCATGCTATTATTAAGAAACTTAATGATTATAGTGACATTCACAACGCATGCGCGATGTAGTCGACATCTCTGTAAAATTGTTCTGGGGCAAGTATAGGTAATAAAAATATTGTAAAATCAAATTTTAAAATAGGATGCACAGTATCTTGTAAGAAATGGTTTCATCCCGGATGTGTTGATATAAGTGGTAGCCAGTTAATTGATCTTCAAAATTGAAAAGTGAATTGGACATGTGACAATTGTGAGGTTAATGATATAAACGTATCCGTTGAAGGTACTTCTGACGATGATATTGATCTTGTATATCATGATGTTGAAGAAACATTTAAGGATGATTCATTAAAAAAAAGGAAAATTGGTGTTTGAAATCTATTAAAGCATAAAGATTTTATCATTAAGCAGTTACAACAAAAAATCCAATATATGACCTTGACAAATTTAAGCAAATAAAATAATTCTTCTTCTTCTTCTGCCACAGCCCGTATCGCACATAAAACAAATATTTCTACTTCCTCTCGAAATGTAAATTTTACTAAACCTAACCACACAAATATGAATAAAAATGAAAATACGCCCGAGATTGCTGCACCCATAACTCAAAGACAGGTGGCCTGTGTTGTTGAGGAAGCTGTAACTAAAAACAAACTAATGGAAATCACCAAATTAAATGCATCAAAGAAAAGTAGAATACATATTGCAAATGTAAATAATGGACGTGGTCACAAACCCAATTACAATCTCAAAAGGTTCACGTAGTCGGCGTTGGAAACAATGATAATGCACCACCAGTATCTGTTCCAAGGAAGACATGGCTCTTTGTCACAAGGTATAATAAAAGCTATAACACCGACGAACTTAACAAGTATTTACGGAGTAAGTTTAAGTTCCCTACAATGATGATTACAACTCATTCAAGGTTGGAGCAGACATCGATATAGAAGGCACTATATTAAATGCTGGCCAAGAGGAATCGAAGTCTCGAAATTTCTTTTTCGTAAATAAGGATTATAAACCAGTGGCAAATATATGTGACTTAGATACATCTCTATCTAAGAAATTTGTTCAGGTCAATAAATATGACGATATAATTGAACTGAAGACTGAACTGGTGAGTGTGTTACATGTCAATATATAGAGCCTTGCAAGTAAAGTTGATCATCATTCTCTATATCTAGATAAATCTTTATATAATATCATCTGCTTAAGCGAGCATTGGCTCACCGAAGACTGTTTAAAAACTGTCAAACTTGCAAACTTTAAATTAGCTAATTTTTTTGCAGGATAATAAACAAACATGGTGGTGTTTGCATTTTCATAAAAAATGACTTGACATGTAAAAGTATTAATTTACAAAACTTTTGTACTGAACTACACGCAGAATTTTGTGGAATTGAATTGTGTGAGTCTAAAAATGAGATAGTCACAGTGTATAGATAGGTCTTCAAGTCACGGTTACCTAAATGTTTTTTTGGAAAAATTCTCAGGAATGCTGACTATGATTTCTAGCAAATTTAATAAAATTATTATACTTGGGGATTTTAATATAGACCTAAATAAACTAAATACAAAAACCAACAGCTGGATGGACTTGGTTCATCCATTTGGACTTAAGATTACTACAAGGGTTGACCTCTGCCTTTCGGATCATTATGGTCAGTATATAAATTTTTACATCAAATCCAAAGTAAAATTAAATAATGTCTTCGAAAGAAGCATTACTAAAAATGGACTAAAGAAATTTAAAAAAATCACTGTTAGATATAAATTGGGCTATCTTTACAAATTCAGATTACAGTATAAATTATTTACCTCATTTCTTAGTAAATATCTATAGCTCATATGTGCATAAACTTTTGCCCTTTCGGAGTTTTATTCAATATGATAAACCCTCCGTTTACTTTTTCACTGATGAACTAAAGGAAATGAGGGACACATTATCTGCCATGAAATCTGTATATGAAGTTACCAAATATTCAATGGACAAAACTGCCTTTAACTCTTACATAATTGTTTACAAACATGCAATAACTGAATCAAAAAAGGCTGCCAATGATTCTGATATATTAAACTCTAATAATAAATCAAAAGATAGCTGGAAATTTATAAACCTTAGATGAAATCATAATAAATCTAACAATACTGAATGTTCCAGATCACCTTAATGATGTTTTACTAATGTAGCAAAAAATGTGATAAAAACTCTAACCGCATACTTGTCCACTGTGCTACCGACTTCTTGGAAAATATGTCGAAATTACAAAATTCCTTTATCTTGGAACCAGTGTCTGAAGCAGAGTACGTAATATAAAAATTCAAAATCCTTTGACATATTATTAAAGAAACTGTCGATATTTTAGTAACGCCCTTAACTGAACTAATTAATCTTTGTTTTTCTCAAGGCGTCTTCCCTGACATTTTTTTTAAAGTTACAAAGGTTATTCTGATTTCCAAAAAAGGTGAACCTGATGAACCCGACAACTATCGTCCTATTTCAATAGTACCAATTTTTGGCAAAATAATTGAAATCATCTTTAAACATAGATTAATGAAATTTTAATTTGTTGGATAGTTTTCAATTCGGGTTCCGCAGGAACTGCTCCACGGTCCAAGCCGTTGGCAGAGTGGTGCATGTTGTAGTGGAGGGCCTTGGGGAGAACAAGTTCACTGCACTTACACTGTGCGACCTCACCAAGGCCTTCGACTGTGTCGACATATTTTGTTCCTGTAACATGCATATGCTTTGCTGACAATTCTTCCTTACTTGTTTGTACGATATTTCTAAATTACAGCAAGTGGCCTTTGAAGCCGAAAACAAGGCCAATCAATGGTGTACACCTAACCAACTCAAGTTAAATCGAGGGAAAACAACAAATTTTCTTTTCTTCTAATAATAACTTTACTAATGGTAGTAACGTAAAGCTGTTAGGTATCATCCTCGATGATGGTTTAAAATGGACAAGTCATATTGAAAATCTATGCAAAAAATTATCCACTCAATTCTACGTACTGAGACAACTAAAGAATGTCCTCAGTCCTCATATAGTTTTAACAGCCTATCACTACATCTTTTACGCGCACTTGTGCTATGGAGCGCTCCTGTGGGGGAACTCTGGCCTGAAAAAGAATAAGGCAGAGGTGCTATACTTACCTGCGCCCTCCATTACATTATATTGTATCGACCTAAATAAAAAGTATTAGGAGATTGTATGTATTTAAAACATAAGTTGAAACAATAGCTATTAATATATGATAGGGAGACTCTCCATAATATAATAAATATACCGAGCGTTACATGTTGAAGATGTAATTCTGAAGGAAGAAGAAAATAGTAATTCCAAATTAAGGGAAGATAATGAACCTATATATGTGTGTATGACTTAGATAAAGAGTCGCTTTATTAATTTAAAGTGTTGTGTGTTTGTATGTTTCTTTCATAATTAGTATCGAATTATAACAAATTGTATAAAATAATAATTAAATTGCATGAGTAGTGTTGAGTATAATAGTAGAAATACTGACCTTTTCCTACTCATTAATTCAATAAAAAATGATTGAAAAATCTGATTAGTTGCCACCGATTTGATGTTTTCTGTTAGATTATTTGCTGAATCCACTAATAGAATTTTATCCAATAGAATGCACCACATACAAATAACTATAGATAATGCCTACTTAATTTACCCATAGAGGAATATGAGAAACATACGAATAGACATCACATGAAAGCGTTTAAGTATAAATTAAATGAAAAAAGTAGTAGAAAAAATATTTGTAAAAAAATTATGAAAACGAATTCTTTCCCATTACTGCAGGAAATTTCAAAACCAATGAACTTGAGTCTATCCAAAAACTATAGCTTCTTTAATTTTGTAGCTTAAGTCAAAATATGAGATAACTGGATGCCGTTATCAAAATTTAAATCTAAATAAAACGATTTAAAAAAAATCATTCGTGCATAACGTGGCTTACAATTTATTGAGTGTCTTATTGTTGATTTCCCCTAATTAATTTACCCATTGCTTAGTTCCCAGTATAGTATATCTACAAATAAAATATTTTCTCCCAAACACCATTTGGTGTATAGAATAAATATATAGAACAAGTTGCACCCCTTTCATCGCATCGAACGAACCAAATACATCATTTAAATTCATGGAATTCACAAATTTTCATTTCGTGACTGTATATCTTAAATGAACGATCAGGCCACGTAAATACCTTATAATTTTGTTATATAAATAAACTTTTTACGGCCACAATAAAAAATAATTATTCTTACCTCAGCAATCTCTCATGTGAATGTATATACTAGAATTTAATGTTTATTAGTAACAGAAATTTTATTGTTGATTGAGTATATAATTCTGTTGTTTTCTTTTATTATAGTTCATTATACCAAGGCAATAAAGATACAACTATAATTAATTTGGTGTCTATTGACTATAATAATAAATAATTATAAAGCAATTCGGAATGCTTTTACATGTATATTTACTTCGGCATGAATACAATAGAAATATGCTAAAAACTCTTTGTTGTATTAAAACATAATATTTTTAGTCACAAACTCTTCTATAAAATCCTTATTTTACTACAAGGAACGTAACCAGACTGCAACCAACAGCTACTCTCCGAGCTATGTGTCCCACCGAGCGCTGAATTACAATTACAAGCCTGGCGCATTAAGTGTAATAATTGTATATACCTACAGAACGCTCATGCTTCTATTGCAACAATCACCAGCCGAAAGACTGATCCTACTTAAAGGAGCTCTCGTGTCCGTTGTCTCGAACCACTTGCAGACTGCAGTTTCGAGCTGTTGGCTCTCGTCAGTGCAAGGTAGGCATGTGACGAACGACACGAGGATCCTTTGACTATTTGGTACATCTCAGTATCCTTAGGAGAGCGACATCCAAAATAATCAGTAGGCGCCACCTAGCGGTCTAGTGTCTGGTTACGTTCCTTATAGTAAAATAAGGATTTTATAGAGGAGTTTGCGACTAAAAATATTATGTTTTAATATTCCGCCCACTAAAAGCACATTTGAACTCTGCTAAGCCCAGTCAGGTTATTTATTTTTCGATTGCAAAAAAAGCACATTTGATCTTTGATGTATATTCGCATCTTCAAAAACTATTGTTGAAAAAACAATCTTTGAGTAATAATGTTATATAAAATTATATTTAGTAAGTAAATGGGAGACACATACATGGTCACCTACCTCGATTTGAAGGTTCTTAATGATAAAAATATGGATCGCTTTTACTAATTACATACAATTTTACTAATTGTAATACAACAAGAAAGGCTCTATTAACTGCTAATAATACACTGCCACCTTTTATCATTAGTTTTAGAGCCCTCTTCCTTTATGGAATAAACATATACGTATAGCAAACTATGTTTATAATATATTTTTTTTTAAATACTGAATTATATTATTTGTTGCTTTTATTCCTTAAAAAGTTTAAAATCGACTCCGTCAATGAATTCTTGTCAAAATAATATAATTTACATAACTGACATGAAAACTCCCATTTACCATACAATTTTTTTTTCGAAAAAACATGCTACTTGATAAAAAAAACGCTTATTTTTTCGGCCGCAATAGTACAAATTGCATATACAAAGTGTAACGAATAAGAAGTCCATAAGGATATTATGGACTTGCAGACGCTGATACGACAAAACATAGGGACACCACCGAGCATACTACACTGCTTACATAAAATACGATACTCTTCCATGCTTTGGTTGCATGAAAATGGATTTCATAACGTCAAACCTAAGTTTGAATCAGGTTCCGAAAGTTTTATACCTGGAGGTATGAAATACACACAGAATACAGAGCAATATGTCCTACAATATTTCAATCTGAAATAGTCGCAATTATGAGCTGTGCCCAAATTATGTTCCATTTTAACAGTCAGTCAGGCAGCCACGCAGGCTATATGCATGCAACATCAACTTTAGAACTGATTGGAAGTACAAGCAATGCACTAGTAGAAACAGAACAGAATAAAGCTGATAAGGACACCAGAAAACGGGTATATAAGAGGCAAAGTAGCTGATCAACTAGCTATAAATAGACAGTTGTTTTTACGAACCTGAACCAGCATGTGAGGCACTCCAAATGTCTTATTCGTGTATCATCCAAAACAAAAATAAAGGAACTACTAAGTTAAACTGGAGACAAATAAGGAGAGGAAGAATAGTCTTCGAGGGATGAAATTCCTCTTCATTTATTATGCCACAGTAAAACTGTCAAAGCAAGAGCACAGTGGTTCTTTGAGTACTCAGAAGTCAGAAATTGATCGAATCCACATTTACAAGGAGAACCTCCTCCAACTAATTACTGCTGAGGGAAACACAATAAACCTTAGATACCGCAATAGAAAGGAATGCCGGTACCGGTAATGAATAAAAACTTTCAACTTCCAAAACAAAACCAACAAACATTTATTTTTATTACCATGCGTCTACTAAACAGCATTTCTTCAAAATTCACTTATTACCAAAAATAAACCATTTATTTATGGCTCCCGATCAGAACCATACTGCAAGCAGCAATTTGTTAAACTATCATTATAATAAATTAAATAAGTTTATTGATTATGCATGCTAGAGTAAATGTATTAAAATACTCTATACTTATGTCTTCTTCTAGTATATCAAATTTAAATACGTCTTGGGACCTCTTGGGATATTTTCGAATAAACAATACAGGGAGGACCACAGCCGGCAGGGAGAATAACATATGGTAAACGATATAACCCATAACTGAATTGTAATCTCTTCTAAAAAACTAAAATATAAGTATAAATTTTCATACATCCTAGCAGTTGGACATATTAAACGGAGCTATATAATTTTTTAATATTACTAATTGATGTATTAGAGGTATTTTGGTATTCCGCACATCCGAAAAGGATATGGTCGAGGTCACCTGTGGTTAGCTTAATCACAATTTGGTGAAGCTATAAAATATGTACATGTGAAATAGTCAATAAATGGTAATTTTTAGATCACGGAAGCATAAATATTTCTATGCTCTTTAAAATTTGAATAAAAATCTGTTAACTACATGTCAAGTTATCGATTTTACGCAACACACACAAAGTGGTGGTTCTTAATCTTCGCGATGTTGAGAGTTCCTTCATTCAAATTTTTAAATATTTCTGAAGATTCATTGAAAAGTATTAAATAAGAAGTAAGAAAATGTATAGCATACCTCATCAAAATGCATAATTATGTTGGAAAATCCAGTCATATTTTCCCCACACATGCGGTTTTGTTGGAACAGACTCAAGTAATTATTTATTATCTATTTTATTCATATATTACTGCAAGAGATTTTACAAAAACAAGGTAGTAATATGCCTTAACCTAATTTATAATCAAAGTGACACCTGAGGAGACCTCATATTGTGTCTATCAGCATTCACATTCTCGTTTCTCTGTCTATTAATGTTGCATTTTTAATATAACAGCAATAAAATAGAATAAAAATCGCTAAAATGAGTGTATATACGTATCTAATTTGTGATATGAGTCTATATAAAATAAGGTGGGTACAAAATGTACATAAACAATTTGAGATGGTGTAGGATAAGAATGCAATTTTATTTATTACCTATAATTAAATATAACATTCTAGAAGGTTTGACTCTAATATAAGAAGTGTGTGGCACGTTTGTGTTACCTCATGATAAGATGGGTAGAAGTGTATAGTGTACAATCAGATATTTTTTAGTTTCTATCCTGAAAAGCCTTTTTTTCATTTTTTTTATATGTGCTGGAAGTTTATTATATAACTTGATTCCGTTGCGTTTGAAGCATTTTTGAGAGATTTTTTTATTATAAAATAGTACCTTATACGCGTTACTTGCCCTAGTTTTTGTTTCATATTGATGTTCAATAATGGTTCCAAGTGTTTCCTAAGTAACTAATTTTCAGTAAAGATATTTCTGTAACAGACAATCACAACAGACAATCCGAACTACAAACATTAGAAGAAGCACTTCTACAAAACGGTGACGACAAAGGGCATATAACGCGATCCACACACAAAGCACAAAATCCTTCCCAAATTCAACAGACAGAAATTCTTCCTCAGCAAAAAGCCTTCCTACCCTACATCAAAGGTGTCACAAACAAAATTTCAAAAGTCCTGAAATCCAATAACATAAAAACCATATTCATAACACACCAAACAATTTCCAATTTAATCAGAACCCCAAAAGACCAAATACCTAATGATTCCCACGGTGTATCCGAAATACCTTGCTCAAGCTGTCCCCAAGCCTACATTGGACAAACCAATAGACGGATTAACAATAGAATATATGAACATCGTCTTGCAGTTAGAAAATCCGATCCTACGTCATCACTTGCCCAACACCGCCTCGTAATAGGCCATAATATAGACCTCGATAACACCAAAACCATAGCACCCTCATTTTTCCATAAACCGTCAATCATCCGCGAAGTGATTGAGATTGAAAAACGTCCCAATTGTCTAAATAAGAGGGATGACGGTCATCGTCTTCCAGTCGCTTGGAAATCATTGATCTCCAGGCTAGCCCCACAATCTTCATCCACATCTCATAATCCTGATAGCAGCCGTTCTGCTCTGATTCTTCCAACAACAGACTCTCAATCCCCCACCACTCTCCCACCCACAGACAACTTTCGTATAAATAACACTTCGTCAGATACTGCCAGCGAGTTCGCTCTAAGGAGTAGGCAGATTGAGGCCTTAGAGACGGATCGTGGTGAGATCTGGGGAGTAGGCGGATTGAGACCCCGGAATCGAACCAGTTCCACGAACTCCTAGCATTATTTTCTTTAACAATTTTTTCTTGACCCCCCCTTTTTCTCTTGAAAATGGCTCCAAAACGAGAGCCAAAACGTCCAGACATTAACAATCTCAGACGCTAATATTTTTCATATATATATATATATATATATATATATATATGTATATATATATCTATATATATATATATATATATATATATATAAACTACAGATATAGAAACGTAATACTAAATAATTTACAGAGGAAATAATTACCATTAAAACTAAAACTAAAGGGAGGAAACAACAAAAAAGAAAAATATATACGAGGGCATAGTTTAAACGGTGGCCTAGTAGAAAATTGAAGGTCAACTTAAGAGTGATTTAAAATACATTGTTTTATATTATTAATGCAGTTTATCTGACTTGTTAAAAGTTTGAATAGGAACAGTACAGAAAAGTAGACTCTACGCGTTACTAAGTCATTTAAATTAAATCTTACTAGCAAGTCAGATTGTGGTGTGCCCCTGGGAGGATAAAATCCATCAGCTTTGTAAGAAAGATATTTAACGTGTCTTCACTGAACCCATTCCAAATTAAGGATATGATTACTGGAATGTGGATTCCAAACAATACTACCCTATTCCAATTTTGGCCGTACAAAAGCATTAAATAGGAGAGAAAGTGTGGTATCTTTAAAGTGCCTTGAGTTACGCGAGATAAAGCCAAGATTTCTGCAGGCACTAGCAGTTATGTAATCGATATGGGGAGCAAAAGATAATTTTGAGTCAAAGATAACTCCAAGATCCTTGAACTGAGTGCATCTTGTAACCATTTCATTGCCTATTTTGTAGGAAAAGTTTATTATTTATTATTTCTCCTTGTAAAAATCATCACATTACATTTGGATATATTTAAAGGTAGCCTATTGATTTCGCACCACGAATTTATTTTTGAGAGATCATGTGGTAATCGACGGCAGTCTTCTTCAGGATTAATAGATGCAAACAGTTTAAGATCATCGGCATATAGAAGGACATTGCTTTTCAAATCTCGGCAAATACCATTGATGAAAATTATAAAAAACAGTGGGCCGAGAACAGAGCCCTGCGGAATTCCTGACGTCGCTAGTACTTCGATAGATGAGAATCCATGATACATGACGTTTAATACTCTGTTACAAAGATATGACTCGAAGAAACTTAGAAAGTCTAGACTTAAGCCAAAGACTGATAACTTTCGCAATATGAGCCCATGATCAAGTCTATCAAATGCTTTAGACAGGTCTGTGTCAATTATATCCGTTGACCACCTTGTTCCAGCGTATTTGCGATGAAATGTGTAACAGTTACCAAGTTGGTAACTGTAGAACCCGTGTTGACTGAAGGAGAGTTGAGATGTTGAATGGAAAGAGATTATATCGTATAAAACAGTTTCAAAGAGTTTGCCAAAATTATTTAGGATAATTATGGGTCTATAATTTTCTATAAGAGTCTTATCATCTTTTTTAAAAACAGGACAGATTTTCGATTGAGTCCGTATGTGGGGAAAAGTAGTTGTTCGTAGTGCTAAGTTAAAGATAATAGACAGTAGTAAGGCGAAAATTGGGGCACAGTCTGTTAACAAGAAAGCTGGTATACCATCGGGACCCGTAGTGAGTTTATTTTTGAATTTTTTTAGAGCCTTTAAGACATCTTGTTCGGAAATGGTTGAGATATTAAGTTGAGGAACAAGTTCCGTGGTTCATTGTTCACTTTTGTTATACGTGGATGATGTGATAAAAGACGATTGAAAGTACTGGGCAAATGCATCGACAATGCCTTGGGTGTCATTTAGGGAATTATTGTTGAAACACATGGAGTTTGGTATGCTGGTTGTATTTTTCATAGTATTCAGAAAAGACCAGAAGTTGCTTGGGTTAGTTTTAATGTGCGTTTCTGTGCGCTGAATGTAACTTTTGTGAGCAAGTTCACTGCCTCTTTTTATTTTGGAACGCAGAGTTTTGAATTGATTAGGGTAGTGCACCTCGT
Organism: Leptura quadrifasciata; assembly: GCA_963675555.1. Taxonomy (NCBI): domain Eukaryota; kingdom Metazoa; phylum Arthropoda; class Insecta; order Coleoptera; family Cerambycidae; genus Leptura; species Leptura quadrifasciata. The sequence goes on along the minus strand of OY776674.1, from coordinate 54,388,709 downwards.
TATTATTCTTATATAGATTCCATAAACGGAATTTCTGCTTAATAGCTCTTATAATAGTTACAGTGAACCATGGGGGATATGATGAATTTTTACGAGTTGTTTTAGGAACGCCTTGTAGGAATACAGAATCTAGTTTGTCGTAAAGTTGGGTGCAAGCCTCGTTAACATTATTGAAACTAGACAAATATGACCAGTCTATACTACATAGATCTGCATAAAGTTTATTAAAGTCTGCTTTCTTAAAATTAAAGGATGGTTGATCGTTGCTTAAATGTCCAATGTGATCCACCTTTAAGCTAATGCTTAAATCTAGCGGTGGATGATGGGGTCTACGGGGACTAAGTAGTTTTCTGAATAGTTAATCATGACCTGTGATCTGCTTAGGACCAGATCTAAAAGCCTGCCATTTCATTGACTAAGTGAACATTTGTTGTTATCATGTCAAACAGGATCTCATAGGTTTCAGCATTAATACTGAGTGGAATGTACAAAGCAAACACGACAATAGAGTGATGAGACAGACTGAATTTTACTCCGATTATGTCAATACCAGGTAATACATTGCAGATTGAACTCAGATCTAACATAATGGGCAAATATGAATTCTTTACAGCTAGTAAGACACCCCCACCCCTGCTCATGTTTGTCAGATCGAAATTTCGAACACACCAGGGTCCAGCCATGTTTCGGTTAAAGCAATTATACCAAAGTGGCATGACACTGTTGCATCGAACAGTTCGTGTGTTTTGATTTTTAATCCGCTAACTTTTTGGTAATAAAAATGAAATGGATTACCTGAGATATTTTTACAGTTTCCAGAGGTGTCAAGCTCGCTCATAGCTGGTTGCTATTTGCTATCAAATAATGTTTCCCTAACATGTGCAAGTTTGTATACAGTACATTTTATGCTATCCCAGACAGCCTGATTATTATCATCCAGCTTAGCATTTACGCAATTAATGCATCTGGGAACAGAGGTTTCCTAGCAGTCTTTAATATTATGATTACGTGAACATTTTGGGCACACTAAAATATTTCTGGAGCAAGTTTTTTCGTAATGATTGCAGCCACAACATTTGTAACACAGTTTTAGGTCTATCGCATCATACACACTGCAGACATCATAGTTAACAAAGGGATGACCCGGTTCCATAACTTTGCAGTAGATTTCCGCTTCGACATCCAGTAGTGGTAAATATACACGATTGCTTTTCTTAGTGGGCCATATTTTACAAACTTTATAATTGCTGCTATCGGAAAATTAATCATTTTGATGGTACTAAATTTAACTACCTGTTCAGCTGTATATTCCTCGATCATTCTTACGATTTTCAACCTATAGCTACCTCTACTAGCGTCTTTAATGTTGTAACCCGTTGACAATTTTTCTTTGGGCACTTGTTTAAGTTTGTCCGCACCGCTGGAGTTGTTGCATCCAATAAATATGCCTCCTTTACTTAGATTTTTTACTTTAGAGACGTGGATATTCAGATCAATTGGGTTAAGACTGTTCATAACATCAGATTTTGTTTGGGCATTAGGTTGCTCGGAGTTTCTTGGTTTTATAATTACCATAGATTTATTATCGACGAGTTGATAAAAAAAGGGAGCTGGATCTTTTAACTTTGCTGGCATAGATATAGTAGATAATTTTTCATCATCAATTTTTTAAATTTCTCTCTTTGTATCTTCAAATAATTTTTCAATATTACTCATGGCGTCTTTTAATTTCGATTCAACACTAACTTTTATGGCATTCTGAAAGTCTGATTTCTTGTTATTGCAATATTCGCAGTACCAATCAAGTCCTGGGACACCTTGTGTTTTCATACACTTTACAACATCTGGGAGTATTTCAGTACATGTGGCATGATACTATTTATTACAGAAACCAGAGCAAGACATAGCCGGTCTATCGCTATTTCACATTTTCCACAGATCAGAGACATTTCTTAGAATACGTAAAATTATAGAATTTTTAAACATAAGATCAATAATGTGGGCAATAGGCTTACTAATGTGTTTGCATACGAATTTTAAGGTTTTCATTGTTATACCGTCTTTCCCTAGCGAGGCGTTGTTTTTCAGGTTGGACATTACTTCTTCTATTTCGCTGTCACATACGTCCTCCAGAAACAATTAATTAAGATTTCCATTTATGTTTCCGTTGTCTGTAAGGTTTTGTGTTTGACTGTGAATTTCTCTTGGGATTTGTACACCAGCTTCAATAAAGAAATTGTTGAAAGCATTAGCTATCTTTTTTATTGGTTATTTGCTTATCATTCTCAATTCTCTTCATTCTCAAGTAATAAATTCTTTAATTAGACGGTTAAGTTGTATTTGGCGTTAAAGATACACACAATGCTTAAATAAGGCAGATGTCATAAACCAATCATCTATCAGTTATTCTTTTACAGTTCCTGTCAATTTAAACAAGAATTACACAAGGCGGCAAGAACCATGCCCATGTGGCTTGCATTGCTGGCTACCATATCAAATTGATTATTACTTAAAAGCCTGATTTATAGCCCGGTTCTGGAAAAGAATTATTCACAGAAATTCGTTTGAAACGTAATGAGGCTTTCAGTGCAGAGAATGCTTCTCCTAACGCAGGTATTTACTAATTCATATTGACAAGTCAGGGAACCGAAATAATCGACACATGTAATCCAGTCAGCCGTGAAGAGACGGTTAATAATTTTACAAGAGATTTGTATCGTCCTGTCAAATGTTCTTCCTCCGGTTCGGACCAACAACGACGACTGAGGATATATATTTAGTTACACAGAATAATTGGATCATGAACTTGATATCCCCTTTCTAAATTTAGACAACAATAAATATACATTACCATTATGTCAAGGCATTAAGTAAATATGTTAGTAAAGCACGATGGTGAACTAAACACAACTGCTTTGTTTACTTCCTGAATAGTGTTAAGGAACTTCGGTGATAATCATAATAAGATTTTACAGCAAATTTGTATATCCTCGCACACTACTTTAATAATAATAAATTTCATAATAGTCTCATAGAATTAAGATGATAACAAACCTGACTACAGCAGTATTAACGTGGCATGTTTCTTAGCAGTGCGATTAAGTAATTTATTAAAAATCATGTTATACAGGGTATTTCATTGAGAATGGACCAGCCGCCGCAGGGTGATACGCATTGTTTTAATCCTCATGTATGTTAACAGAAAGGACCCCGCACGGATTATATATAAAAATGGCTCTCAGCTATATTCCCAAACGTCGCAATTTTCGGACATTGCGACAATCTTAACCGAGATAAGGGAGGCCATTTAGTAAAACCGACATTGGTTGTTGAACATTTTTGATGTCCATAGCCCATATTTTACCTATTTCCATAATAATAATGAAGCGATGTTAAGAAATAAAATAGAAAGAGAGGCCTATGGTTTGGAGGAATGGTTTGAGTCAATCATTCGATCTGTAGAAGACTTGGGCATAGATTGTATGATGCCGCTTATGTGAACGATCTATGCTATGAGAATATGTGAGACGTTTTGTTACTGTTGCTAAAATAGATACTAAAATGTTCACCTGAAGGGTTCGATGTGACTGATTCAGACGTAAAATACAAAATCTATACTTACTCTTTAGTTTTGCTTAACTGCTGGCACTAAATGGTATTGATTGGACATCATTACACTGTCTTAAAGCTAGCACTCCTTATAAATAGCACTTTCTTAATTAACCTGAAAGGGAAATTTGATTAATAATTTGACTTAGTAAAACACAATGATAAAAATGGATATTTGAATAATGCCCCAGTTGCCAGGGGTTTTAAGTGGGAATTAATTGTTACCTCGCTAATTTTTCCATGAAAGGCTAGTTTTTTGCTAGCAGAAAGTGACTCAAAAAAGTTTACCAAAATTTATCTCCGCGAACCCTTATAAACAACCCTCTGAAACGGAAAAAATCAGTTCTTTGCTAATATCTCGAAAAATAACCAAAGAAGCGTTTAGCATCACGTGAGAGAGCGGGAAATTTTACAAAAAAATAGCATAAAAGTTTTTTAAATAAATTTTTCCCTTAGCATGAGAAATTATTACAGTTCGCTCGATATTTCAAGCGGGTCGCACAGGAAAATGAAGTATTTCTCGACCGCAACTACATAATAAAGACAATTTGTATTCATTAAAAATGAAAAAAAAGAAGGTAGCATTTTAAAGAGGAAGAATTCAGCTTTCCAATGATATACTTACTTTTAATTTTTATAGTTTTTATTTCTTATAAATTTCACGTGGAAGTTAAGCTTAATTTTTTTTCACTCTATATTAAAACATAAATATTAAATAAAATACTATTTTTTAAAAAATTCTTGTAGATATAGCTTGTTTATACCTTAAACTTCAATCTAAGATTAATTTTTATGCTCTAAAGTATCCAAGGTAAAAAAAAATACCAACTACCATCCAATGTTAAATTTTTAGCAAAACGATTGACACAAAAAGATTCAATGTGGAAGTTCAATATTTCCGACTATGTAGGCTTTTAGCTTGCCTGTCTTTATACGTTTAGAAATATCACAAATAATTTCGGGCACTCACACTAGGGCTTGATAATGCTTGAATCGCAACACTTCAGAATTCTAAAAAATATTTTATAGTCGTACGTTCAGGCCAGGTGGTCCCATGCATTATGTACATGGTAATAATACTTTTGTGCTATCGAATCACCGAGGAATCGCCTAAGGGCAAACACGACGGAAAACGTACAAATTTACCGCCAAAATCGACTGCAAAAAATGAAAATATGACTTAAAAAATTTCCTCTCACAAACTTTAATACGCAACTTTTCACTCGTCGTAATATTCAATATTATACCTAAGATGCAGTGCTACACAACGCCGGTTCATAATAAAGATTTTTATTCGGAAGTAAAAGTCAAGGTCGGTTTTTGGTAGTCGGAGCGACATTCATTAACACTTACGTAAATTTACGCCCCATGCAGCGATATTCATGATAGTTGCTAAAAAAATTGAAATTCTCATTGCAGTCCGGCAAAAAATAAAAATTTTGCACAAATTGAAAGAATTTTCATCCACGGGATGTCGTTTATTGAAGTTACTATAATTCTTCTCTCGAAATGGATTTTTATGATAATTTGCAAAATATTGGGTTTTCGGTGCAGTTACACAAAATAAAATTTTGTTCTTTCCTTGTACTTAAGAAAATATCGACGATGTTTTTGTGAACGAACCATCTTTACACATCTGAAGGACTTTTATTATACTTTCCAATGTTCACAAATAAGGGTTCAAAATGACTGTTTCAGACGGAAATTAATACAAAATCTATACTTATTGTTCGTTTTTGCTCAACTGCTTCACTGATGGTACCAATTGGACGTCGTAACACTATAAATCTAACACAGTAAATACTAACACTTTCTTAAATTTAAACCTGAAAAGGAATTTTGAAAACACAACGAAAATACAATATAATGTTTAAAAAATGTATATTAAATCTCTTTAAAAAATCATGTTTTACAAAAACGTTCAAGAAAATGTATTGACAAACTATAGTCTGGCCCGTATACATTGCACAACACATAGTGAGGAACAGAACGACTCATAATGTACCAACTACCATCCAATGTGCGGTTTATAGCTAACGATTACATAAAACGATTTAAGAAAAGTTCAATGTCTATACATTTTTGGTGGGCTTTTGCTTGTCTGTCTATTTATGTATTATCAGTTCAATATTAATTTAGTTCACTCCTCGGAGCTTAAAAATGCTTGAATCGCAACGACTTTGAATTATATTGTGGCAATTATAAATTCATACGCTCAGGCAAGGCGGTCCGGTTCCATGCACATATGGTAACTATACTTTTCTGACACCGAATCACTGAGGAACCGGTTTAGTGCAAATACGCTTAAAACCCATCATTTTCCCGTCAAAATCGACTGCTAGAAAATGATAGGGCACCTTCGACGCTAAGGGTTATTTTCGCTAAAACTCTCGAAATACTTTGACTAGAGACTGGATAACTTGTCCTCATATTTAACACAACGCATGAGTTGCAGTGCTTCACAACGTGGACACGTAAAAGGGTTTTTATTTTCAAAGTTTCCGACGTCGGTTTACATTATACTTTCTAAAGTTTGTGCTCGGGGCGCCATTACGTCCCTGTGCTGCGACATTTACTACACTTTCTAAAATTACACTCCTTGATGAGTTTCCAAGACGAGATGCCATTTTGAAAACTTGTACAGAGACGCAAGGCCACCGAATCATTTCTCAAAATGTTGCATACCTTTTCGTCTCTCGTAAATTTATCCAAATGTCTATTTAAACAGCATAAGTGGTGACTGATTCAGTGACAGTCTTAACTTAGGTATGATACCTATCTTTCTACGCCACTGTTGTGGTGTATTTCATTTGTTTGAAGTTGTTAATAATTACTGAAAGATAACACAAATGTTTTTTAAGACAAGTAGGTAACGCACACAATGGAAGAGGATCGTAAATGAAGAAAGCAAACAACAAGAAATCGTATGTTTATATATGAGGAGATATGGCTCTAAATAAGTATATTGAAAATGCGTTGTAAATGATAAATGATGCTTTAGTTTTTGTGTAAAACTAGTCAGTAACTGATACACGATGTGCCAATAATAGAATGTTATTTATTAAAATCGGAATCTTTATGAATGTTATAGAATTTAGTAGTTAGTCTTAATCTAGCTTTATAATTTTACATTACTATTACCCTCCTATATACATACAATTTTATGCAAACGGCTGGTGTGATTACATTACCGAATTACACCGTTAAGTGTGTAAAATCTCTATACTGCTTTTCATTATTTGCAGCTTTTTTAGCCATTACTACTAAAAGCTCCAATCTATTTTGTTGTGGACCTCTAGCGTTTTGTGGGCCGCATAATAACAACCGCTACGTCCGTAGCAGAGTTTCGCTATTGTCCACGGGAGGGGGATACACATCCGGCTCGTGAAAAGCGGAGAGACATTTTTGTTAGCGTATACGGTTGATAATCTCACAAAACTCGTTTTATCCGAGGCATCCTGGTGGATTTTGGGATTGTCAACACAGGAAAATTTTTTCCATCTGTTATTGTTCCGTTTAGCGGAATATTTTGTTGTTGTGAGTAAATTTTAACTGCGGAAGCAGGATATTTAAGTATACAAGGTAAGATAACCTCTTCACGCCATCTTACCCGTTCTTTACCCACGTGTTTCACAAATTTGCAGGCTTTCCTTTGGAAGTATCGTGTCGACTTGAAAGGCGGACTCGACCCCATTCATCCAACTGTGGTTTTCTAGGAACATTGGTGGATTGTTCCCTCATCAGTGAGGTAAATTATAATTCTTTTGTAGGTTATGTCAGGTTTAAATTGCTCTCATGAGGCATGCTTCACGTGCATTTCCGACTATGCAAATTAAATGGTGATATCTTTAGGATTCCACGGACGGGGCTTCCACACACAGTAGTGAAGTTCCACGGACGGGGCATCCACACACAGTAGAAAGTTCCAGGGCTGAAGAGGCTATAATCAACCCCATCCTCGGGTCAATTTCTTTCGTCCCGGAGACACCTCCGTAGGGTTACAGGTTCTTCAACGTCGAAGTCGGTATCGTACCACCCTAGATAAGTGTGTTGTTTTTATTTACCGGGGACCACCTTCAATGGTTCTACACGGTTATATTCCATTCATACTTACTTTTGTATTGTAACTTGTACATATTTAAAGATTTTATGCATTTATATTTATTTAAGGAGGTTTTCTAAATCAGACCCACTATGGCCGAATTTATTACCATTTATCCTCACGTTGTAAACCGATGTGTAGCTACACGAGGCATTTTATTAATGTTGTAACTTATTAATCAAGAAATTTGCCACACCTTTTGAACACCGCCAGGTTACATGCTAGAGAACCAGTATTTGTAAATTCTGTAATATAGTGCATTTTATGTTTAAAGAAAGTGTCAGTATTTCGTTTGCGACCACTACGTATGGAACCCTCAATGATTTGTGTAAGTAAGTAAACTAATAATTTGTCATAGTTTATGTAAACTTGGGCTTAACGCCCTGAGATAGTCTGAGCTGGAGAAATTTTATCGTGGGCACGTTACGTCACTTATCCGGGGTAAGTTGTGTCTGCGATATCTGCTGCGCTACAGTAGCCCAAGTGAGTTTCTTTATGTAATATCTTATAACCATTACTATCCAACGTATTTAATTGTTTATGTACCTGTAAATCGTAGCAATTTCTTGTAGAGGACAACGCTTTAGACTCATTCATCTATTTTTTTATAAATCTGTTCCTAATGGCTACTCTTTTTTATTTTTGTTTTTGTATTACTAAAATGTCACACTTTCACACAAACGTGAAAAGATTCCTTGAAAATTAAACGGGTTTTCAGGAACTACAATGATATATAAACAGAAAATTTATCGTCGTGTATAAGATTAGAAATGCCCTTGACAAAAACATTCTGAAAGTGCGATGCAATTTTGTAAAAGCACTTTGTGAACAGAATGTCTAGGAACCACTGCCTAGTTTTAACAGTTTTGGTCAAACGGCGTTTTAGTTAACTAAAATAGAAACTGCAGCGAAATTAGTTGTTATGATCTTTTTCCGACAATTTTTTCCTTTAAGTAGAAAAACAAGAGCAACATCAGGAAACATTCCTTCTATAAAATTAGATGTACAAGATAAGCTAAAAGATCAACAATGGGTACAACTACTTTGTTTAGAAGTGAACACGATATATTGTCATAACCAGATGAATTTTTTGTTGAAATAGACTTTATAATACCAAGTATTTCATTTGAACTAATTGAAAAAAAGAAATGATATTGTGTTTAAAAACTTGTTTATTATCATTCAGAATAGAAGGCACTTGATGTTTTTATGGAGTTGATAAAAGTTTATTGATTGACCAGATTTTCTAGACTACTAATATCATTGCCATTGGAGTCAACAAAGTTTTAAACATCTGCAATTGCAGATTCAAGTAAGTGGAAGAACCAAGCATTCCCTGCAAAAAATGGCTCATAGAAACTTATAAAAATATATATGCATTGATCTATAAGATGAGAGTTGGATAATGAAACTGTAATTCTCTATAAGTCCTCATTGAAATTTACTAGTTTATAACAGCATTTGCATATACCTCTTTAATCAGTTTGAAATGGTAATTTCATAAATAATTCTTAAGAGTATGTATAAGTTAACTGATGGACGGAAAACTACAAATTCGCTTAGATTCTTATGTGAAAACAACAGGAAATCCAGATAAATTATTATATAGTCTATTGGAATTTCCATATTCACAAGTCACTTTAATATACGAGATTTCATGTGGTTTCACTAAAAATAGGAAACTGTTTTCATGAAATCTGTTGATAATGTATGCGGAAAAAATAATGGAATTAGCTGGTATTTATGAGACTAAATGTGGTCTCAAAATGGTACGTATGAAGATCTGTCTGAGAATTGAAATCTGAATGATTTATAAGTTACTTTCTTGAGTGAGTATACATATATAAGATACTGAAAGAATGTACGTGAAACCACAATGGACTATACATGAGTCATGATTTAATTCAAATTTCACCTAATGCCCAAAAATGGTAAAGCTATATATTGATATGATATTGCTTGTACTTAAGCTTTAGATTACATTCGGATCAATTCGAGTCGTGTATTGCGAATAAAATGCATTTTATTTTATCTGAGTAGAGAGTTGCATGCATGTTTTATGTTTTCTGTTTTCGTTCATTTGTTCTGTTTGATAAAATACCAAAGTATTTTATAGAAGGTAGATATTTTTATTAATTACATGCAATTTTTGTGTTTCAGCTTTGAAAAAACAGTTAGAGATATGTATAACACAATTTAATGGTAATTAGAATCAGTTATGTTATGTTAATTCACTTAGTTCTTGTTATACTAATTATCAGGATATTTATAACATTCCGAACTGTTTATGCGTTTATTATGTTCGTGTAGATATAAGATTTTTAATTTAATTTGTGCGGGAAAGTGATAAAACTGGGAAAAAGCTCAATACCACGTGATGAGAACCAATTCAATCAATCAATCAAGTTGATATCAAGAAAGATTCAAGCTGGTATCAGCGATTTTATTATTTGCTGAAAATATAAAGGAGAGTGTGGAAAATTTGGAAAATTGCAAGTTGCTAGGGGATGAAAAATAAATAAGAACAAGAAAATTATAGAAAATTGCAGGGGTTGAAAGTTTTAGAGAAAGTAGATATTAAAAGATGCGAGAGAAAACAGACTGTTGGTGAAAGTAAACTACGGTAGGAAGAAGGAAGACAACCAGTCAACAAATTTGAGACAGAAAGAAAAATAAATTTTTTCGAAATTCTGACAAGTTGGAGAAAGAAGATAATTATAAATTATTTTAAGGTGCAGGAAATGATTCCTAGTGGAACCGAGATATCACTTGAATTATATAGGAGCTTAGCAGATAGCAGCTGAATATCGAATTAAGTAATACACTGCGGTTAGGGTTTTATTTGAGCTACGCTGACTAAAAGGTTGTAATAAACTTCATATAAATTTCATGTGAGTTTTGAAAATAATTGAATATATTTTAAATTGGAAATTTCGATCATTAATTCTATTTTTTATTAACAAATTTGATTTTAAACAATAATTATCCAAATTATTTTATTTTTAGTATCATATTTATATTTTAGCTAGGTAGGGAATCTTATTTCATATTTTATGTGTATCGTATTTTTATTGTTCTCACAATACACTCTTCCATTTGACTTGCATTAGTTTTGTCGCTGTGCGTTTTCTAGAATTGTGTTTAATTTCAATGGTTCGAACTTACGACTTTGACATTATAAATTATTTACTGTGATATTTTTTTAAACGCCGTCAGCGGATATCATAGCAATAAATGTGCAGTAACGAAATCTAAATACAATTGCAAACCCCCGCAGAAATATTTAACCTGTATATCAGCTACACTATATCACTATAGAAATCTTATGGTTGTTAATACAGACTATAGATGAGTATCACCAAAGTGAACTTCTCCTATGTCATTACTGAATCACATTATTCAAGCAACTAGCTAGAGTCTCTAAACTAGAGTACATTTGTACAAGCATATTGCAAGGAGAACCACCTATTGCAACTTATTGCATTCAAACTAGGCTCAGCATATTGATGATCTGTAGCTATGCAATTGTGTAAGTTACCTTTACGAGTATACATAAAATACTATAAGAACCTACGTGAAGCCCCAATGAAATATATGAGACTTCATATGGTTCAAAAATGGTATATATGAGGATCTATCTGCGAATTGAAACCTGAAAGATCTATACCTATGCAATTGTATTAGTTTGCTTTATGAGTATATATAAGATACTGTAAGGATGTATATGAAACCACAATGGGATACATGAGGCTTCATATGGTTCCGAAATGGTGTGTATGAGGATCTATCTGGGAATTGAAACCTGAATGATCTGTATCCATTGAATAAGTTCCCTTTATGAGTGTATAGAAGATACTGTAAGAATGAACGTGAAACCTCAGTGGAATATATGAGCTTGATGTGGTCCCAAAATAATACGTATGAGGATTTATCTGGGAATTGAAACCTGATCGATCTATATCTATGCAATTGTATAAGTTTCCTTTATGAGTATATATAAGATACCGTGAAAATGTATGTGAAACTACAGTGGAATATATAAGGCTTGATGTGATTTCAAAATGGTGTGTATGAGGATCTATCTGTGAGTTTAAAGAATGTACGTGAAACCACAATTGAATATATAAGGCTTGATGTGATTCCAAAATAGTATGTATGAAGATCTATTTGGAAACTGAAACCTAAATAAACCCTCCTAAACCCTCCAGTACTTTTCCAAACAAAAACTCAAAGGATGTGATAAACACTGTAACTGTATATTGACTCATAAAGAATAAATATAATTATTTTTCGCCGATTAAAAACTCTTGGGATGCGATGATTGTTATATAATGAGCAACTCATCGAATACGATTGAAATTAAAATTGTATGTCTTACAAAAAGTCGACAATCAAATATTCGATAATATGTTAACTTAATTAGTCTCATAAGGCATTAAGTGCATCTTTTCTGAAGAAAAGACAATAAATATTAGAACTATATTGTCTTATAAAAACTCATAATTACTGACGTAATCTGTATTGTTCTATAAGTACTCCTAAATCCTCGAGTATTTTTTCCAAATAAAAGTTCAAAGGATATGATGAAAACTTTAATTGCATTTATTTATAAGAATGTCAATCATTTCCTGTCGGATAAAATCTCTTGGGATATGATCAAAACCGAAACTCTGTTCTTTAATAAGAACTAATAAATCTTCAAACACTATTTATCTCTTGAACAACTCATAGAATATGACAAAAATTAGAACTGTATTATCTTACAAAAACACGAAATATAACAAGAATTTTATGTATGATAAAAACTTGTAGAATTCAATAAAATATTAATACTCTTGTACTTTACAAAACTCATAAATCCCTCACAAACCTCTAGACTGGTGAACAACTGATAGGAAATGATACAAGTTAGAATTGCAGTTTCTCCAAAATTCTTAAGTATTTTTTGCTGAATAATTACTCATAGATAACTATCAGAATTTGATCTGCGTTGTCTTAATAAAACTCATGTATCCATCATAATCTAATATATGATAGAAATTCAAACTGTATTATCTTAGTATAACTGGTAAACTTTCAAACATTTCTCATCTTGTAAAAACTCATAGAAAACAAAAAAAATAGAACTCCTATATTTTCAACAAGCCTTAGAAACACATAGAAAACCATGAAACTGTAGAAAGTGTATATATACAGCAAATATCACATATTTATGCATTACAGACTGAGATTATAAATCCTTAAAGACACTTATAAATTGTTCCTATTTTTTTGTGTCTTAATGAGGCATTTTTGGCAGGGTTAACCTTAACATCAATAGTACTTCGAGACAATTCATCATACCTGTCTGAATCATTATTGTAACACAGAACTATAGAGCATCTGTTCGCGAGGCAAAAATCAAACTGATCGACTTATCCCAATTTTTATGAAAAGTATAGATACTTGGGGTTTGTAAGTGGTTCAACAGTGGTTATTTATGTTTTATTTTACTTCTATCTAATCTGCTTTCAAAACCAATAGATTCAGATTAAATTTAAAATCGATTTGATGTCGGCCACCAATTATAAGAAAACAAAAGATGTTAATCAACTATTTGAGAGAAGGTAGAATAAAAATTAATAATGCAATGCCTATTGCCACGGAGGGTTATTAATCAGGCGTACCCTCAGGATGAAAGCTGTAAAGGGACTAGAAAGGGCAGACACTGTTACCTCTTACAAGGAATAATAGATTTTGTGAATGTCAAATTAAGCATTGTATGTAGCCTTAAAAATTATAATGCTTGAATTTTGACCTATAAATGAAACTGAGTTTAGACAAGAATTTAGTTAGTTTTTTAGTTAATTTACACTCTGAATGCAGATATATATTTTGATGGTTCAACGTGGGAAGGAAAAGTAGTACTATTGGATTAAGAACATTTTTGCTTTTATTTGTTATTAAGTTACCAGGCTAGTAGGCTTACAAGTGTAATAATTTTAATACGCTTGCCAAGCAGCTTTCGGACCACCAAAGAAATCCTTTAAAATCGGCAACCCAATTTCATTTTAATTGGCGAGAAATTTTCGGTATGACTTCTGAAATACTTATAAGAGATTTATTACAACTGTAATTGCTTCTACTAACTTCACTTAAACACTTGATATATTAAGAGTACCTATCTATGAAGCTTATAAAGCAAGCAAAGATATATAAAGGACGAAAGAAAACAATTATTTTTATGCAAATTTATATGTAAGCCTACTGGTTTCACGAATTCCACTTTTCAACTGACGATATATACTCATCTTGCTATTTCATATTGTGCAACCAGATGCTTGTTATATTGGATAGCTTGCCGTTCTAAATAAATGCCACAACAAAATACAGATTATTAATTTATCGTGTAGAGCTGATTTTTACCCTTATTCATTTTAACAGACTAAGTTTTCTTCTATTTTTCCTATTAATATACACTGATAGATGATAAGGAATAAAATATTACCGATCAGAAATTTCTAAAATCGTGTGGAGCTTATTTTAAACCTGATTTATTGTGAAATACATTTTATTAATACATACATACATGATACCCAAAACTAAAATATTGCAGGTTATAAATTGTTGAAATCATGTACAGTTAATGTTTTCATAACAATACAACAAAAAATCTGAAGCTGAATTTCACAGTTGGAATCTAGCACAAGACTTGGGGAGAAAATTTATTTTCCAAACGTTTTAACTGTAAAGTGAGGTACCGTCATCGGTTTAAGACCTCTTCCCCACAGGGCGCGATCTGATCGCGCGATCCGAACGCTTGTGATCTCGTATTTTATTTATCACATTTGTACTCAGTATATCCCCTCCAAAAGATTGGAAACTGATCGAACGAAAACACAGATTGCGCTCTATGTGGAGGGGATATACTGAGTACAAATGTGATAACTATAACACGAGATCGCAAGCGTTCGGATCATGCGAGCAGATCGCGCCCTGTGCGCTGAAACCTCGATAACAGTCAGTCAAACTACGAAAAAAAAGTAATGATCATTTTTGTTTTTTAAAAAAACCACAATTCTCAAAAATAAATTCTGTAAAAATTCACAGATACTCGATAATTCTCAAATAATCATATTTCATCAACAAAGTAACCAAATAGTTTCCAACATTAATTTTACAGCACCGACATTAAAATTTCATCACCTTAAAAATACAAATATTCTAAGATCATCTTCGATATACTCTTCAAACCATTGGTCAGGATATTTTTTAAATCCCTTCAAAAAGATTTTACTTTCTCATAACCCCTCGTATATATCATTCGCCACTTTCTTTTCATAAACCATACTTTCTCGTCGCTCCCCGTATATGACATTCGCTGCTTTTCCCAATTCTTAGACAACGTTTCTTTTTAGTACTTTCTCATCGCCCCCGCATACAATATTCACAACCTTTTCAATTCCTTGTTAACTTCCCATCGCCCCCTGTAAACGACATTCGCAGCCATTTGCAATTATTGGTTAATCTTTATTACCCTTAACTTTCTCATCGCCCCTGTATACGGCATTCATAGTCAAGTTTTGTTACCTTTACTTTATCATCGCCCCCCGTATACAACATATGTAACCTTCCTTAAAACATTGTTTCCATTAGCTTCGTCCCACCTGCCTACACGGGTACGCAAATTGTATCCACTTTAACTAGGTGCGTGGCTTTAACGCTGCATTACGGGGTAATCAGATATGTTCTACAATTTATCTGCATAAAAACCCTCAATAACTTTTTAATCCGAATCGATTCAGGCACAAACCTTATATCAAAAAATTCGTATTTTTTATGCCCTACACAGTCATATAGGTTGTTTCATTTCAAAATTTCTATTATTTCACAATATTGCATAATGTTGCGCAATATTACTCAATCGATGAGTCCTCCTCGCCCGCACGGAGCGATATCCAGCCTTTTCCAGATCTTAAAACGGGATGCGAGACTCGCGGGGTGCGAAAAACGCAACCATTCTGAAACATATAAAAGTCCCCTCGTATTCAAATATCTTAAAGTATCACGAGTGAAGTAGTTCCTTTTTGAAGAAATTAGTGTTTAAAAATTGTAATTAGTGACCTCAGTAGATTTCTGAAATAAGTTTTTTCGGTGTCGACGGCGAGTTAGCTTCCTATTTCCCGAGCTTTATTTTATTTCCAAAAAACTCCGCGACGACTTCCTTGGTGACTCCAAGTTAAAAAATTCTTTTCCCTAGTGCCCTAATTTTAAGCATTTATTCTGCCCTCGCGCATCAAATCAATTCGCACCTAGTACCCTAAGTTTTAAGAAAAATTCTATAAGTAATCTACCATGGCTCCGCGCATTAACAAAAAGTGATTTTTTTAAATGAAAAATACGAGCCCCAAACCATCTTTTCAAGCCAGAATTATTATTGGCGAAGAGTTACAATTTTAGAAACTGTATTGAAATTCAAAATAAATTTGTTATACTTAATCCGTCGAGCATTTCTCTAAATCAAACCAGTAATTATCCTTAAAATCAAGTGCTCTCACCACATACAGGGGGTGACCTAGATGTATCTATAAAAATACAAATTTTCAAATAATTTAAATAAAATGATTCATAAACCAATTTGGACATTCAAAGACAGTGCTATTTCATAAATTCATATACAAGGTGACAAAAAATTCAAAATTTAACCTAAAGTGATTTTGGCTTTCTAGTTGAACTTTAACGAATCAATACAACGCTTAATATACAGGGTGTTGGTTTCCACTCGGACCTCGGACACTTTAAAAAAATATAGTGATCATTTAAAACTTTAAAAATTAGAGTCAGTATAAATTCAGACGATAGAAAAAATATAGGGCGTAGCTTTTGGCCCTGTCCAACATCTTCAAGTGCACCCCCCTCCCCCCCACCTTCTCAAATCTACAAATTAAGTACATCAACGGTCTCAGGAGTCTCAGTTAAGCAGTCTGCGCACCGATCAAATTATTTTTAAACCCAAAGGAGGTTCGTTGGTGTTGGTGTTGGCCAGGACGTAAATATAAATAAGGCATTAAAAAAAAGATAGTCATTTCGTTACTGGATGTTAACAACAAAATCAAAGTTTATGATGAAGTCATTCCAATACATGAATTATTGCTCTTTTAATGTATTTGTGTTTTTAAAAAATCAGAACAAGAACTTCAAACATACATGAATTTTGAGTTCCATATCCTGTAACTCTGTTCGTTCAAGGTTTAATAAGAAAGACAACTAAATCAAATTTTTATGATTTACTTACACAGCTCAATATTAGTGTAAATAATGACAATACATTTTCGTATGTTATTGATGGAGGAATATTATTACATCGTTACAAATGGCAATTAGATGAAGGTTTCGAGACAATATGCAATCATTACATACAATATCTGAGAAATAATTACGGAAACAATGTTTTTGTCATTTTTGACAGATATCGCATCATCAGCTGTATCAAATCAGCTGAAATATATCGTCGATGATTGAAAAATGCCTCAACAGATTTAATTTTGAATGAAAATATGCATTTAAAAATTCGCCAAGAAAAGTTCTTTGCCAACAGCAACAACAAAAGCAGATTCATCGAAATGTTAAGGAAGAAACTAGCTGATAACAATATTTTCTCGTGTCAAGCAGAAGGTGATGTTGATACACATTAATCATACAAACGGCAATTAATATTGAATGAGAAAATGTTCTTATTGTTGCTGAAGATATTGATGTGTTTTATTAGCAGCTTTAACACCTCCTCATAGAGAAATATATTTTCTCAAACCAACAAAAGGCACGGTATCTGCAAAAATGTATCCTAATAAAGCCATGAACAAACATCACCACCATCACCAGGTGTAAGAATCATATTCTGTTTTTATATGCATTAATTGGATGTGATACGACTTCAGCGTTACAGCGTTTTACAAAAAGGATAAAAATAAATTTGTTAAATTATTCGAAAATCGTACAGATTTACAAGATGCTGCTATTATCTTTACTGATGAAAATGCTGACGTCACTAGTATCTTGCAGTCGGCTATTTTATGCATTTTAGCATTATATGGTGCTCCTAAAAATCAAGCAAATATAGGGTTCATTAATACCTACACTCGATGCTAGTTCAGAATATATAAAAGGAGTGTACTTACAAGTCAAGTTGTGGATGGGACATGATAAGTTATCAAAGGAATGGCGATGGGAAAAAAAGATAATTCACTAATACCAGTTACAATGAACCAACCACCAGCTTCTGAAAATTTATTGGAAATGATTTTTTGTTCATGTAAAACTGGGTATGGCTCTGCTTGTGGATGTAGAAAAAGTGGCTTAAGTTAGGCATATCCAAGAGAGAGAGGTTCGATAAGGAAATATTTCTTATTTTTAGCCATAACTTTTTTTAATACATATATTGTTAAAAAGAAAGTATAAGCCTACCTAAGTAGAACTATGATAGATGTAGTGTAGGGCGAGCGTGGGTGCGTCTTTACTATGTACATAATTCGATATGCGATGTAAAGCAACGTAAGGCGCGGTTAGTAGTTGGATGTGTGACCGTTCCAACTGTAATAGGGTATTCCCCCTATAAGTCAAAAAATAAAAAATGCAAAATGCAAAATTAGTAAAAAATTCAGGTCAATCCAAGCATCATGGCAGACCATGATAAAAAAGTCAACCAGACCTAAGTAACATTGAAAAACCACATTCAAGGTCACACAAATCCGAAAAAATTCACGAACCATCCATAATTCTCAAATAACATAAATTCACCGAAAACACACTTCCCACATTCATCCCAGTCATTCTGCAAAAGAAACTTCAGAAAAACCACCCCTTGAAAATACAACCCCCTCACAATCATCAAATTGTCAGAATCACCATCTAACCCCAAACTTTCAACGTCGTACTTCAATCCCCCAATTTTCTATAAACAATTTCATTTTCAAAATCTCCAACTTTTCGATCAACCCTTGTATACTTAAATCACTTTCCATGCCTCGAGTCTCAAAAGTCCAAATACCCTTTCATCGAATTTCCACAATCTCATTGCTATTATAAATCTTTCCCCATTCTCAATCACCCCTGTATAATAGCAGACACATATTCTATATTTACGCTCCACTCGACTCCGAACCGTATTGAACCTTTTTAATATCTTATCTTAATATCTTACGCACTAACTGGAAACCTGCTAACGGAGTCACAGTTTGTTAACAGCGGACCTTCGTGATACCTTACGGGGTCGAGCCAGATTTCTCGCACAAAATTTCAAATAACTTCTAAACCAAAATAGATCCGACTCTCATTCTAATTTTGGTAAATTCCCCTTTGCATCGCCGATCTTTCTATATAAATTTTATTTTCAAATTCCAAAATTTTCAAGTATTGCGCAACATGATGCAATCGATGACTCATCATTGCCCGCACGGAGCGATTTCAAGCCTTTCCAGCTCTCCGCGAGACTCGATGGGGCGAGAAAAACGAAACTTTTCTGAATTAGTATAAATACCGGTGCATCGCGAACCGAAGTCAAGTTCAGTTTTGGCAGTGATTCTAGTGTAAAGTTCTCGCGTAGTGTTCTTGGGAAAAAATAAGTTTCAAAGTTAGCTTTGTGTAATAACTGCTGACGCTATTGAACGGGTTTGGTTACTATTGTATTGTATATGTAGATACTCCCGTCTAGCTAGGTTTTCTTAATCCCAGATCCAGCACTTTCGCCGTGACAATCTGTCCGATTCTGGCTTCCCAGGCCGCAACCTGGTTAAAAAGTGTTAGTTTGTAAGTTCTCGCCTTAAGTGGCCCCCTTTTTTTATATTTCTTTAATAAAATTCTTCGCCTTATGTGGCCCCCCTTTCCAATCTCCCCTCAATCTACGAGGTTCAATCATAAAGTGAATTTTTTCGATTTAAATATTTTTGTTGCATTTTTTCACTCACATTCAAATTAATCTAAGACAGAATTTCTGTTGTCGATTAGTTACAATTTCAAAAGAAATTTGTAAAATTAAAATATAATCCTTCTTCAACTTTGTTCAAGACGATTAAATAAATAAAAGATAATTGTAAATCCCTTTGCACCTCAGTGTTTAATTTAAATCAAATTACAACATACAAGGTGTAGCTGTTAACGCGAAAATAGCTGTAAAAGTCAAATCAGTGAAAATTTAAACAAAGTGATAAAAAGTAGTGCAAGTTACAACATACAGGGTGTAGCATTCGACCCGACACAGCACTAAAACCAACCCTGAGACTAAACCCATCGAAAATAAGTGCATGGACGCCTCTGGGGTCTCAGCTCTAAACCCCCACCACTACCAATTTTATTTTTTAAACAAACAGAGGTCCTTTCCGTGTTCACAACGAAGACCGCGTCCTCGCCTCACACATCCTTCCAGAGGCTTGTATATCAGTGTATGCGCGGAAGCTATACAACCTTAGGTTGTATAGGGGATATACCATCCTTCGGAGGGGATGTAAACCCGTCGGTCCCTTATCTATTAAATGTTAGGCAAGCAAAAGATCCCTACTCTTCTTAAAGGAAGAGGTTCGGCAAAATTCCTGGTTGGGGGTAGCTCTTCTACACAGGCGTCGGTGTTAGGCCTCAGTAGCGGAAATAGGCCGACGTTATATAAATGTATAAAAAAAATGACTACACTACAGGTGTAGTGATATGAATCTCCACTCAATCATTTCAGTCATTTGCAAAATTAGTTCATTTAAAACTACAAATTGTTAAGATTGGCACTAATTTTTAATTTAAATTTACTGATTTTGCAAACAACTGAAATTATTGAGTGAAAATTCATATCACTACACCTGTCATAGCTCCACTTAGGTAGGCTTATACTTTATTTTATCAATATATGTATTAAAAAAAAGTTGAATGATACTAATGAATGGCATCGAAAACGAAAACGTCGGAGACAATTAGACATGATTATCGATTATCCTTTTAATAAAGATTTATAATTATTTATGGCATTAAAATTTATAATGATTATCTTTTAGTAAATTATTTTCTTTAAAAAAACTAATGTGCTTGTATTATTTAATATTTATTTCGCTTTTTGTAGCTTCTGCTGTCTTCAAATTAATTTTAAAAATCTTAATTTCTTTACAAATTCCTTATAAATAACTTCGAAAACTATAACAATCATTATTTTCTTAAAAGAAATATTTAAAAATTGCGATCATTGTATTTTTCGTTGAGATTCTTAAAAATTTTAATTATTTTTTTAAAATGTACTTATTTTCGAAATTGCGGTAATTTTCAATGGGTAAACTTTTTAGTTTAGAAATTCAAAATGGCGGCGCCAATATGGCTGACAACTTTTGTCATTTAGACCCAAATCCATCAAAATCGATATCTGGGGGTTCTCCGTTTCGCCGATTACGAATTTCTAGTCAAAAACTTAGTTCAGGATAGCGGCTTCAAGATGGCGGACGACTTTACCGTTTATGATCCGATTCAATCAAAATCGATATCGAAAAGACTAAACAGCATAAAATAAAATTATATAAAAAAATATTTTTTAGAAAAGCTTGTATTTAAATACTCTAAAAAGTAGAAAATAAACTTTGAAGTAAATCAAACCCGTCATTTTATTACATTATATAATTTTTTTATGATATAAAAGCTTGTCGCGAGCAATCTCCTTTACACCGGAAAATCTCGCGACAAGCTTTTATATCATTAAAAAAAATCATATAATGTAACAAAATGATAGGTTTGATTTACTTCAAAGTTTATTTTCTACTTTTTAGAGCTTTTAAATAAAAGCTTTTTTAAAAATGTTTTTCATTTATAATGACTAACTGCACTGGGCTAATTATAATAAATGTATTTCACAATTTTATGGCGAAAAGATAGGAAAATTTATATTTTTGTTTAATTGTAATTATATTTTTTTATATTATTCATATCTTTATAATTTAATTTTTCTGCTGCCTAGAAAAGTATCTTTTTCACGAACTAATCTACAGACTAACGTATTTAGCATGGAAACTGGATTGTAAATTTTATATTATACTCATACTATTTTTTTGCAAATAAATTATTATTAAAATCATTATGATGTGTCCTTAAATATATCGCATTCTCGTCTGATAGAAAAAATACCACTACCAAAACAAAATAATTTTCTTATGGACCCTAGCAGGCTATAATTACGTGATAAATTACAAAAGATTCAAGGCGATTTGGTAAAATGAATACCGTATTAAGAAATGATATAGTGGTATATATTTAATCTTAGATGTTGAATAGATAAAAAAACGCGGAATCTCGTGTCGAGAGCGCGTTATACTTCATAAAATGTGAAGCGCATTAGCTACTAACATGTCTCATTAGTGCACTTTATGTTTAGGTTAGGTTATTTTGGGATCATGTAACTTCTTATTAAGATTAAAGAGAGATATAGCATTTTTAAGAACCTACCGTAAAAAGGATTCGTTATAGTTGCAGTAGCGAGCGGCTTCAGGCTTCACAGAACGATTAAATACGGCAAGAATTTTAAAAGTATATTTAATCATTTTGTACATCTGTCCCCGACAATACAAATACATTTTGTACTAAGTAATAAAATATTTTCACGGCCTCGAGGACTGGTTTTGTATATCAAAGTTTTTCTTAAAAATGTGTAATATTTAAAGCAATTACTAGTTTAAAAAATAAGAAAGAAAATGCAAGCAACAAAAATAACTTTATAAAGACAAATTTAGTAGGTATAGCTTTATAATTATTAATATTTAGTTTACTCAATATTTCGTCCCGATTTAACTCGGGGATTTCTGTAAAAGATCTATTTCTAGGTTACATATTATGATGTAAGGGCCAACACAAAAAGATTCTTTCTGTATCTAATGCTAAATAAAGCATCTCAAAGTTATCCATGTGAGAAACATTCTCCACAGGGTCAACCACGTTTTGAGTTGAAACTGTTTTCAATAACCGTTTGTGAAATAAATAATGGAAATTTTTTGAAACTGCAATTGCTACAATACTAAACATTACAAGTACATAGTCTAAAGAGCATTCTTATAGTAAAATAAATATACTTCCTTACTGCGTAATTTATTTTTATGAGTATTCATTATCATAAAACTGCTTATTGTAAGTTACCTGTGAACTATAGGTATATATTGTAGCGGACTTCTTTGTAGTACTTTTTATGTATCTCTCATACACCGTTTTAATATACAGGATGGCTCATTTAATGAAAAATACGGATTGTGGAGTATTTAAATTGATTCGAAAACAGATTAATTCACCGTCAAAACAAAAGGTAATTTCACAGATACACCCAAAACTCACTCTCATCTACTGTCCATATTCCAAAAGTACTCAACAGCTCTGGCAGCTTGTGCACAATCAATATAGAATGTGCTAACACTTTCTGCAATTTCTTCGCATCAACATACTCCCAGGAACCGGACGGAAAATTGCCACATTGTAATATTGCAGTAAACCCCCACTCATTGGATACGATACACTTTAATGAAAACTAAATTTTCGAAAAATTATCCAACCTTGACAGCTATAGTTACCCTGGGCCTGACCAATTAATAGAAATATTTTCAAAATCTTCTGCAAGCTCGATCTGTAAACCCCTCTCTATTATGTTTCAAAACTCTATGAATTCTTCTGTTGTACCGCCAGTCTGGCTTGAAGCAACTGTTATTCCCATTTTTAAAAAAGGCAACAAATTATGCGCTGAAAACTATAGACAAATTAGCCTAACATCTATTCCCCTAAAAACAATGGAAAGAATAATCGTGGATCAGATCCTGCCCTTTTCAATGTCAAATAATATCGCTCCTGACCAACAATACGGATTTTTGCCTGGGAAGTCCATAACCACGAATTTGTTACACTGCTTAAATGATTGGACCCGGTCATTTGATAAAAAAAACCAACAGATATTATTTACTTAGACTTCTCGAAGGCTTTCGACAAAGTCCCTAAAAAGCGACTGGAACTGAAGTATTTCCACTTTGGTATCCGTGGGCCTTTATTGTTTTGGATTTCGCAATATCTAATCAACCGATGGTTCAGAATAAAAATTGATGCCGACCTCTCCCGCTCACCCTGTTACCAGTGGCGTCCCTCAAGGATCAGTATTGGGGCCCATCTTATTTCTGTTGTATACTTCCGACATCCCCAGACTACTCAATTGCAAAACTTCACAGTACGCAGTATGATACAAAAATGTACTGCAATCCAAAGATAGATTCTATCACTCTCCAATCGGACCTCGATAAAATTTCCTTGTGGTGTGATAACTGACTCTTCCCTCTTAACATTGACAAGTGCACTCTACTCCATGTTGGTAAAGATAACGCCAAATTGTCTTACAACATCGATGATGCTGTAATAAAATCCGTGTCGTCTCAACGCGACCTAGGAATAATGATCACCGATACTTTAACTTGGTCTGACCACATATTTCTCTCATGTAAAAAAGCTAACAGTTTGTTATATGTCCTAAAAAAAAGTGTTCAACAAACCTTCGCCAGATACTGCATGTGCTTTATATAAAACTTATGTGAGACCGGTGCTTGAATTCGGTTCTGCAGTCTGGTCGCCGTGGTTAGTGCGCGATAAAGAAGCAATTGAAAGTGTCCAACGTAGAGCAACGCGCCTTCCATATGGAATCCAAAGACCGCCTTACAACGAGAGGCTAAACATTCGGGTTAAGTACTCTCACGGTCAGATTAACATGCCGGGACCTTATCACGACATACAGACTATTAAACGATACGTACTCTTCAGATTTGAGTAATTTGTTCTCTTTAAACAATAATAATAGACTCAGAGGTCACAACTTCAAGCTACGCCATGAATTCTATAACACTAAATATAGGGAATTCTTCATTAGCAATAGAGTGTTTGAGCATTGGAATTCGCTACCAGGTGAAGTCGTTAACGCCCCATCAATAAACGCTTCCAAAAACAGACTTGACAACTTTTTTTCGGGTTCTTGATTTCATTAATCCTATTTGTGCCTATTATATTATACTTGTTATTTCTAAATATTTGTACATTTATATACTTAGGTTACACACTATGTTGTTTGTAATGATGTTTTATCAACCTGCATTATTATAGATATAAGGTATATTTATTGTGTTTACATATATATGTCTTATTGTATGTACTTTGAGCTTAACAGGGCTAGTCCCTCAGCTCTTCTCTTGTGTAATAATAATAATAATAATTTAAGAAAAATACACATCAACTTCAATTTCGAGGGGGATATCTTTTGCAAAATAAGTCACCTTCAAATTGCTTTATCCCAAATTCTATCGATTCGTTTTCAAGATATTCAAAAATCAAGTTGCGAAAGCTCTCTTTATTTATTCAGATAAAAAGTCATATACTGTCACATGCTAGATGCAACTTTGTCAGTTTATTAGAAATTCAAAGTGTCTACTACCAATATGGAGTACTTTTAGAAATGAAAACTCATTGATCACAGTAGAAGAATAAAGTCGTCTGCTGCCGAGCGAAACCATAACGCAATGTCTACTCTTTAATGCATGGTGTCGAACCTGGCAGGGCGTGGGTGAGCGAGCGGGAGCAGAAGGTACAACATACACAAATACAGGCGTCTTCTTCAGTAGGAACGGAAAATTGTGAGCAAGTGGAAGGAGACGCGGACGATATTTCAGATTTCAAAATATTTGACATTGTGCATGCGACTGAACGCGTTTCGTAGCGTTTCTGACTAGTGTTTTGTGTAATATACGTACAGTATTTCTTTGCTATATAAAAATAAGTTCATGACGGACACAGATTATATTTTAAGGAAGGATTTTTCAAAAGCAAACACTTTTGTCGTTTGCTTCCCTATCTCATAACGGATTGACTGATTGATTAGTATTTAACAAACAATATTTATATATTATTGCATTGCCCAAACTGAGGCCTTAACTCTCGTTTACTGTAGACATCCTACTTGTATTAGTCTCTTGTTTCCACCTGCGATCGCCGCGCCGGCCCGCCCGTCCGTCAGGCTCTATCGCCGCCAATGAAGGTTTGGCGCTGTACCGGTCCTGAATTCGAGTCTCAGCTGCGGCAATGGTAATTTCGTTGTGTAATTACCGGTGCGTATGGTCCTAGTAAAGTAGTTGAATAGCTAATCATCTCCGCCAGGACATTGATCTAAGTAAGACGATTAAAGAAAATACTATAACCCAATTTGTATAGGCAAGGCAAGCAGCTACGTGAAGAACTCCGGGCGCTTCGTATAAATTCTAGAAGGTTTGGAAATAACAAACATTGGCATCATGGTTAGCTTCGATGTAGAATATTTGTTCACCAACGTACTCATCGATGAAACAGTTGTCTTGATACCCCAGTAATTTGTACCCAAAGAATTAAGAGAAAACCTTTCTGATCCGGTTTGATTATGCCTATCAGCAATCTATTTCTTATGGAATGGAAACTTTTACTGGCAGAAGCATGGAATAACTATGGGATCACCACTGTGACCAGTAATCGCCAACATTTTTATGACATGTTCGAAAAAAAACTATACGCTGTACTGAGAAGAAATTAAAGTGCTGATTGTGTAATGTAGATAATACGTTCAACATATGGCACATGGAGAATCTTCGTTATCTGATTTCCTTGACCGTTTGATTAATCAACAGCCAATTATCAAGTTTAGAATGGGGACTGAGCAAGAGACTGCTTTGCATTTGTTAGATGTATTAGCGAATCTTTCAAGGAACAGGGAACTAGCCCATTGTGTTAATATGAATAAAATGTAGACGATTCGTCCACATCCCGTCTGAAGGATTTAACTTTTAGAGGTTGTTTCTAGTGTGTTTGTCTCATCTCTGGATACAGAGATGTGGGATTTCCACTCGCAAGGGAATTCTTTCAACGCAAGAGACATTAGTAGATGGGATTACAAAATTTATACCTACTCTAAATTGGTACCAGCTACTCTGCCTGAAATACAGCTCTTCGACACTACACTTTCACTAAGAAATATTTTGATCACTATCGTTTCATATGAGTTTTGCTTATATTTTTAGTCACTTAGATTTTCCTCTATTCACCTGATCCTCGAGTATTAAATGGTTGTCCTTTACAGACCTGATGGAACTAGAAAGTGGTTGCGGAAACCTACCAGACTCACAAAATCAATCAAATTAAGATTCTTTAACGTATAAACTGAGATAATTGAGATGGTATTTGTCATAAATTTTGTATATTGAGTTCTTTTCAAAAATATAATATTTACAGTTCAAACAAAATGCAATTTAATAGAAAATTCTTTACTACACGGATTGAGTATGGGGAACTCCTGGAATGCAGTTTTTTTTCCTGCGGTAACGCATACTGGCGACATGAACATAGAGGTTTTTTGACCGACGGGTGACCTTCGAACTGATCTTGGAAATAGATGACCTTTACTTTTTCGCCCAAATTTGGCTGTAAAAATTTTGATTTTCCCCACTGAAGGTTTTGACATCATTGCCAACTTCTCTCCAAGAATCTCAAAAATTGCACCTTGGTTCAAACTCGGTACAGCACATCGTTGGACATAATAAATCCGTCGTATAGGTCCGCAATGCAATGCGGTAATGCCATTTGGAAAAAATGTCTTTGTATGTCAGTTTTCATTGCAGTTGCTAAATATAGTGCTTCCGGATGCAAACAGCTTTAATTATTTGCATTCCAATCGAAACTTATACGTCTATCGACTCTGCAGTCTGAGTATTAGTCGATTCGATGCAAAACTTCATCCGAAAAAGAGAATGTTCAATTTTATCGAAATAAAGAAAATTCAATTTTGTTGTAGTTTTGAAAAATATGTCTTTAGAAATTATTTCACGTCGGCGCGAAAAATCTTATCTGCTAGATCAACATTCCACTTTTAAGACGCCAGAAAGGCATTTTTACATCCAGCTGCATAATTTCATTTTGCAACTACAATTCAATTTCCGTTGCAGTTTCCAACTGTACCATTTCGAATGTAAAATGCATTTCCGACTAAGCCCACGCGTCCGTCAACTCAGCAGAAACCCAGCATTAATCGCTTCGATGCAAAACTCTATCCGAAAAAGAAAATGTTCAATTTTATCCAAATGACAAAAATTCTATTTCCTTGCAGGTTTCAAAAATATTTCTTCAGAAGTTTCTCGACAATGGCCGGAAATATGTATCTAAACAGGCGAAAAGGTATTTCCGACACAATGAATTTCCATTAACATTGTTTCTGATGACACAAATAACTCGAACACAGTTAAGTCTGTAGAAACTTGTCCCGCCCGAGAATAGAAGAGCTTGAATTACCATCAGCCAGTATTGAATGTTTGCAGTATCGACACACGTTCATAGTTCTGAGTTAAGTCTAGCGATAAATCGACTAATAAGGCAATACAATTTGAATACAGCAGTTAATTTTATTCAGCCAATTTAGCGTAGATTTCAAGTGACTATTAGAAGAAACTTATAATTTCTTATCAATTTTAGTAACTTTGTATTTCTTGGACAGCCACGATTTCTTATGTCGTCTGCATATTGATGAATTGAGCAAAAGTCTAAAAATTAGTGAAAATCAGAACATATATAGAACATAAAAGAGGCCCAAGGATACTACCTTGTGGAATACCATTAGCAATGGATTCTAATTCAGAAAATTTTTTATTAACACAAACCCTTTGACGACGGTTACTTAAATAATTGAGAAAAAACGTTAACGCAATGTTATCCAACCCAAAGTATTTTAGTTTCTTGTATAAAATAGAATGGTTTAACGTATCAAAAGTTTTGCTAAAATCAAGTAATATTAAGCACGTATTGATACTACTATCATTAGCCCTGTACAGATCATCGGTAACATGGAGAAGGGCCGTACTAGAACTATGACGAGCACGAAAGTCACTCTGATTTGTTGGCAGGATTTTTTCCGAGACTTTAGACAGTCTGGGTAGTATAATAATAGGACTAAAATTGGAGATATCTATGGAGTTGGCACTTTTGGGGACAAGAATGACATGTGTATCTTCCCAAGTATTAGGAAAGACACCATTTGATACACAGAAATTAATGATAAATGTAAAATGTTCGCTAAGTAAGTGACAAGTGAAAAAGAAAACTCCCTCACTAAATTTGGGAATTTTGAATTATTATATTTTTCAGTAATTAAATCATCATTACCCTGTACTTAAGTTGTTAATAAAAAAAATGTTGATTAAATTAACACAGTCACACAAAATGTCGTTGATTTCAAAGTACGCCAGAACATTTTAGGATCTGATTTATATTTAACCTGTAGGTGTAGTATATTAATAATAATCGATTATGAACTATATACAAAAAAATAACCCATTTGTCTTTATATGTTCGACAATCCCCTTAGCTCAATCACAAACCGCCCTTGGAATAATGGAAATACTTAAACTTTCTACGACGCGCGACGTTTCGATTAGTTAAGCACTGCATTTTTTTGCCTAGTGATTAATGATGAGAACTAAATAAATATTAAATTGGTGTTACGGTTTATTGCTTCTTGCGTCTCATGATTTCGAAGGCTGGTGGTTTTAAATATGGAATTTCTTACCGATGTACAAACACCGTTTTTTAATTTCACACTAGGTCAATGAAAACAATAAAAGTTTACACATCGAAATATACAGAGTAAATCCAGTATAAAAATGAAGAATAGGTGATAATAATTCACAGAAATAATTCGACATATACAAAGACACAGAATCGCTGTAATCATGAGGCGTTCTAGCTGATTATTACGCCATAGTAAAAAATTAACGAACCATAATATTAATTTGGTATTTAAGGTTGTAGCCGTTAGTTTCTTTTCAGTAGTAACTTCGTAATGGTCAGGAATTTATCAATCGAATTATGTGCATTAACCACAAAGATGGAAGAAATCATAAGTTTAGCCGCTGTTATTATCTATTTTTCTGCATGGAATATGTCTCGTCAGCTACACGTATTTTTAGGTCACTAATGTAGATCATAAATAGTGTCTTATCTAAAAGAAATAAGTCATTTCACGCTATTAAAGGGAAGCATTTTTAGAACAAAATCTTGTAATTTATCTTCTAGTAACTACGAACAATTAACTATATCAAGTTGCGAACTAAGTGATTTTTCAAATTAATGTTCTACGGGGGACCCTGATTAACTAAATTTCAAGGTATGTTATATTTTGCCGAGAGATGTATTTCTTTGGTACTTGGGAATCGATTACTTGAGTCATTCGAATCTTCATTGAAATCCCAATCGGCAGTTTTTATTAGAGTCATTGGTACGACAAATAACTGATAAGCAATAATGAATAAGTCTGGTAAGTGCAATAAAACTAAAAAAGATTCAATTATAATGGCTCTAAAATATCTCTTTATGAGACCCTTTCGGAACTAGCAGATAACGAAATTAGGTATACCGGGTGTAACAGGATAACGGTATATCCCCTTTTCTTCTCCAGTTTTGAAGATAATTGATTGAAATTTAGGATATACTACATACATAATAAGCGGCACTTTTTGACATACAACTGATTTTTTTCACTTCCGGTTTCGCCGTAGGTGACATTAACTTTCGATTTTTAAATTCAACACCTTATATGTTATTGCATTTTTGAATTCCTCATAATTTTCTGAATCCAACGATGCCAAATAAGTGACATTTCAAACATCAATTTTTTTTTATAATATAATTTTTAGTTTAGTGTGCCATGACGGTTCCGATTTATTCTAAATGACCCGTACAAAAAACGAAATCTCGTTAAAAACACTAAATTACGTGATTTATGAGCAAATAAAATGCACCAAAATTGTTTTTGGGGCAAAACTCAATTTTTTCAAATGGAACCATATCGGTACCGTGGGTCCCAAAAGAGGGTTAATTTACCCCTTTTTCGAATTTAAAATAACGTTCTGACACTTGCAGAAGGTAGATATCTTATTTTTAAGGAAACTAACAACTGCCCAAAATTTGGAATCTCTACAAAAAATTGTATAATACTTCGATTACCGTACTCCACTAAAATATACTTTACAATATTGATGTTATATGTTTAAATGTATAAAGTTATGAGTATACAGGTCAGTTCAATTGTGATGAAAAATGTAAGACAAGGGGGCCCGCCAATTTTTTTGAATTTAAAGAATATCAATTATTTTAACCAATTCAAAATCTAGACGGAATAAGAAATTATTTTGAACGAAACAAGACACACTGATGTTAAATTTAAACTGTAAATTTTAATGATAGTTTAAAGTATTAGATATCGACTTAGTAATAACATTCAACTTAATAGAACAGAATAAAACTCAATGGTGATATGTGCCTCAGGTCATTTTATAAATCATATTGATCGTTTCCGACAATTGAACGAGTCAGAAACATAAATCACATAACGCCTGATAGTTATTTCACATCATTCAGTATTGAGGATATTTAGGCCAGTACAGTCACCATGGAGTTAGATAATGAAAAGTTAGACAAAAATTGCAAAAGTTTTTAAATTTGGAGACAGCATTTGGAGGAGGTAAAAAAATGGCAAATCCGATTTTGCACCCTTTTCCGTCCCCCAGCACATTGCTTAATTCACAAAAAAACGTAAATTTGTAATAACTTTTTGAAAAAATTCCGAAATGTATGCAAACCTTGGAGAACATTGTAATAATTATTAGACATGTTCTGTCAAGTTTGTACCCTGCTACGTTGAGCAGAACACTGCAAATAGTTGTATATTTAATTTACTTTGATATATTTTGTCGAAAAAAAATTGCGAAAGTTATGCAAAGTTACGCAAATGATTGTTTATACGGTCACTACTCACTTGTAGTTTTGCATAGCTTTTTTTTTACTCCCGACGATTTTTTTTTACAATATTTTTATCTGGCACGGCCGCGGATTTGACGGTTTAAACAATAAATGAGGGTCGAAAAAAGTACGAAAGCCTTAAAATCGGGTTCCGAATATTTGTGACATTAATATCTGACATAATCTGAATTTGCAACCTCATAAATGTCCCGGAACTTAATTAAATTACCTATTATTTTAATAATATAGTTATGCTTGACAACAACAATAAAAAAATGGAGAATGGTGCAAATTTATGAATATTTTAATTACGTCGTTATATAGCTTCAGATCAATTTGCAACCCATTTATTAATACGGAACATGATTTAAATAAATAAAATATCCCTCACTCACAGCCCTCGCTTGGTTTTTTTGCACTTACCATCTTTTAAAATTTCATTATCTATATGATATTATCTATATGAAAAAAAAATGATATATTCTAGACTATAAATCACCGCATTGAAGAATGTAGAGGATAGAATTTGCGATAAAAAAACATAAATATGATATAATTTTATCAATTGCACGCATGTAAATATTTCAGTTGAAAAGTGACGAAAGTATGAAGTATAGCTATATTCTGTAGAGACACGTAAGACACTTTGTAGGCACGTAAGCCCTTCTGATTTTAATTTTTCAAAAAATCGAAAAAATGGTGCATACGCCCTTTTGCCACATGCTTCGTATTAAGGATGATTATTTTTATTAGCAAGTCTTGCAATTATTTTTATTATCAAAGTTGGCGTTGGAGGATTATGTAAATAATAATAAAGTCCATGAATAATGGAGTAAAAATAGCCTGAGTTTTCCAATTCGATTAGGTGTGGGAATCCTTTAAATCGGTAAATCGGTCATTTTTAAGGGTGGTTTTTCAGTTTTAATTTATTTTGGACCTTTTAAAATGCTAGTTAAGAAGCAAGAATGGTACCGTTTTATTGTCGATGGTCAAGGAACCTTCAGTTCAAATTTCGTGAAAATCGGTTCACCGCCTCCCACGATGTGTACAGGGCCGGTCCAATAACTATTTTCAGCCTAGGCAAAGTTAAATTCCGGCGCCCCCTTTCAAATCGTTTTGTAAAAGAGATCAAAGAGCAAGGCGGTAAACAGTTACCTATCAGTGTTTTAATTTTAAATTATCGTTCATATTAATTCAACAGACATTAGAGTAAAACTTGCAAAACAAGACGAGCACTTTGTTTTTAAAATTATATTTGGAATGAACTAAAATAACAAAATAACTTCTTAGAACTAATTACTATAAATACTAAAATTGCATTCATCCTGCTTTGCATCTTGCAAATTCAGTAAGTAATTTAGAATATCCAACTGATGCCCGTCAGAGAGGCTGTGTCAATCCGAGCAAAACAGTTCCATTCACCAAAAGGAGAAAACTTAACCATAGAACTCTTATGCTGAACGGAACGATTCTAAGCTTTTCCATTGAAGTCAAGTATCTAGGTGTAATCCTGGATCAAAAACTTACCTGGAACCCACATCTAGAAAGATCACTTACTGGTGACCTACTCATCATGTGTATGTTGGCCAAAAACAGAAGAAAAAACAGCACAAGGAAAGTTACAAAAATTGCAATGCCTTGCCTATTTAGGGACTACAGGAGCAATGCACTCGTGTCCCACAGCAGCTATGGAGGCAATGCTTGACCTACTTCCTTTACACTTGCATGTAAGGAAGGAGGCAGCACTTAATGCTTTAAGGCTGCATCAGGCACTCAAGTTTACGCCAGGCGATCTGGTTGGTCACTTAAGGATTTTGGAGCTAATCCACCTTGACTGCCCGTTTGATGTGCTGATCGAAAGCCGTCAGATAAGCAAGTTGGAGACACTACGATTGGAACAAGGGTTATTCATCTGGTATACAGATGGATATAAGATGGCTGAAGGGGTAGGAGTGGGTGTAGTAGGGCCAAGATGCAGGCTATCAAAAGTCCTAGGCAACACCCCAACCATCTTCCAAGCAGAAATACATGCTATAGATCTGTTTGCCCAGGAATGCCTAAATAAAGGCATTCGAAGGGCAATGATCTATATATTATCAGATAGCCAGGCAGCATTAAAAGCTCTAAGGTACTACGCCTTTGAGTCTAAAATTGCCTGGGAATGCAAACAATCCCTGAAGCAACTAGCCAACAACAACAAGGTTACCTTGATGTGGGTGCCAGGGCATGAAGGAGTGCAAGGTAATGAACTTGCTGACAGCCTTGCAAAAAAAAGGAGCTGAAGCACAATTTATTAGACCTGAACCGTTCTGAGGCCTGGCCAAGGGACACATAACGGAGGAGATCTAGAAATGGGAAAAGGACCAGAAAAAGGCCTACTGGAGGAATACTCCAGGCCAAGACAAGCGAAAAAGTTTATAACTTATTCGACAAAGAATGCCACAAGGCTTCTCGAACTTGATAAGTCCGAATTAAGGCTGATCACAGGCCTACTAACTGGCCACTGCCCCTTGAGATATCATCTCAAGAACATGGGCAAGGCAGTAGACGATAAATGCAGATACTGTGATACTGCAACTGAAACTGCGGAACATATACTTTGCGAATGCAAGGCATTAATTCGCACTAGACTAAAGTTCCTAGAGCAGGTGGAATTAACGTACATAGGAAAACTAGCCCCCATTAAAATTACAAGCTTTATTAAAACTCTTGGAATCCTGGGCAATAACTAGATGTAGGGTTATTTACAAAAGATCTCTTTAGGTCGAGGTAAAGTAAGGCTACTTAAAGCCAAACGACCCCTGAAACAATCTACAATCTACAAGTAATTTAGAAATTAATTCATTAATTTTGAGACGATTGAGTATGTTATTTTCTATTGTTAAGAGCGAAAGTCCATCCAATCTCTCCCGAGACAAAGATAATCGTAGGTATGTTTTAATTAATTTAAGTTTGGAGAATGACCGTTCTTCTGACGCAACGCTAACTGGCAACGTCAAAACAATTTGCAAAGAAATTTGTAAATGTGGGAAAGAACCAATCATATATTTTGTCGACAAGAAATTCATAACATTCCTTGGTTGCTGTTCTCTCTATGTTCTGGTTGTTTACCTAAGAGAACTATTATTTCTTGGCATAATTCCCTAGGCTCAATATCAGAGCTATCGCTAGCGGTTAGTACAGTTGATAAACTGTTACAGTATTTCAATAAATCGATCATCATGTTGGAAGGGTATCAAGATATCGTTTAAAGGGTCCAAAATAAATTAAAACTGAAAAGCCACCCTTAAAAATGATCAATCAAAAATGAAGGGTTCCCCCACCTACTCGAACCGGAAAACTCAGGGCATTTTTAGTTTCACCAAAATAAACTTATTTTGTTATGTCGCGTTGCTCCATGTAAAATTTTCTCTGAAAATCTAATTTTACTCAACTAGAACCAAAAATTGCCAGATAATAATAAATTGGTATTTAATAAATAAACTGCACGTCTTTTATTAAGATCAGCTAACATGTACACAACAAACAAAAATTTATCAATTTATTATTATCCTCTCAATATCGGCTCTTCTAAGGTCTGACAATTTTTGCTTTATGGGCTTTATTATTATTTACATAATCTTCCAACGCCAGCTTTGATAATAAAAATAATTGTAAGACAATTATCCTTAATATGGAGGATATTTAAAGAAAACAAATATTGTTAATATTGAATAATAAAGATGGTTTTAATTTTTAAAATTCAACTATTACTGATCGAAACGAGCATTGTAAACAGTATTATTTAAACAATTGTGAACTATACGTGATGAATATTCGTATTATATAGCATAACATAAATTTTAATAATGCTATATTTCTGTCAGAAATTAATATTTATTTGTTAAATATCGATCACATCCATAAACTAGTCAAATTTGAGATTAAAAAATTGCTAACAGTTTTTTTAAATTTTTGGTCATAAAAAAATATCGAAATAGGCTTTTGAATTTCGATCTGAAATTTTGCACCACGGCTCTATCATTAAAAAGAAGAAACGTTTATATCGGCCAAGAAATAAAAATAGAGGTGGTCCGTTTTTAAATGAGTCACTCTGTATAGGCTAAGCAGGATTTGCAGGAAACAACTACTCAGCGAGCAAATACCAAGACCTGCATTGGATACACCTGCAAAAACCTGATGGATCGGCAGCCAACTAGCATTTGTCAATTTTCTAAGCAGACATAGACCAGTTTCGAACTTTTTATATTCTCATCAGTATGCCATAGGTCATAGGCACAGATAAGTGATAGTGGCCAACCTGCCAGTCTTAAACTAGATTGAGGAAATGAAGTAGCGGTGAGAGGTCAGTGAATGGTCAATACTACTATACGCTGGACATCGTAGATATCTCTGTGACGTATACCTAATGACTTGTCTTTTTGCAAGTACCTACCATGAGCGGCGACCTCTAGCCCTAGGGAACTAAACAAAACTTGCTAAGCAGGATTTGCAGGAAGCAACTACTCATATATATACCTAATGAAATTTTAATAGATGGTAAGCGCAAAAGAAAAATAGCCAAGCGAGAACTGTGATTGAGGGAGATTTTATTTATTTAAACCATGTTCCGTATTAATAAATGGGTTGCAAATTGATCTGAAGCTATATAACGTCATTAAAACAATCGTAAAGTTGCACCTTTTTCCATTTTTTTTGTCAAGCATAACTGTATTATTTAAATAATACGTAATTTAATTAGTTCCGGGACATTTATGAGGTTGCAAATTCAGATTATCTCAGCCATTAATGTCACAAACATTTGCAATCCGATTTTAAGACTTTCGCAATTTTTTCGACCCCCATTTATTGTTTAAACCGTCAAATTCGTGGCCGTGCCAGATAAAAATATTGTAAAAAAATCTTCCGGAGTAAAAAAAAAGTTATGCAAAACTACAAGCGGGTTAGGTATGTGACATATTTTGTCGTATAAACAATCATTTGCATAACTTTCGCAATTTTTTTTTCTTTTTTCGATAAAATATATCAAAGTAAAGTAAATAAACAACTATTTGTAATGTTCCGGTCATCGCAACAGGGGTACAAACTTGACAGAAGATGTCTAGTAATTATTAAAATGTTCCCCAAGGTTTGCATAACTTTCGGAATTTTTTTCAAAAAGTTATTAAAAATTCACGTTTTTTGTTAATTTAGCAATGTTCCGGGGGCGGAAAAGGGTGCAAAACCGGATTTGTTATTTTTTCTACCTTCTGCAATGTTTTACTTACAATGTTGTTTATGGTATTCTAATACGCTGTCTAATTACACAATAGTATCAAAAGATATTACAAACATTTTCTAAGAGAATGTGATTACTGACAGAAATATTTTCAGAATATAATCACAGTTTATTTTCAATTTCAATCGTTCAAATATTCAATGGCGATTCGTTTCATGATTTGTCACCAATATTCGCTAATCTTTTATTTTCAGTTAGCAAAAAATGTTATTGTGGTAAAGAGTTTGTATATTTTCATTGTCATTTGTACGTAGTAATTTAAGTTAATAATATGAAATACAGTGTGACTTATTATTGTTATTATAACTCGACTATACAACTCGTGACTAATTGGAATACAGACTTGAATAACGTACGCGCCTTGAGGTGGTTATTTTTTGTTTTCAAATACAATGGCAAGTTCACTGTGAATGAGTAATGTAATTTGCTTTATGACCGCATTTCAATGCAAAATAATGAGAATTGTAGTACGTCAAATAAATTTGTGGTGTGTTATTAACTTCATAAAAGAATTTCTTGTGTTTACTAATAAAAGCCAAGTTTCTTCGGAAACTTGAGGAGAAAATCGGTTACTACGCTCCTTATTTCAGTAGATACCAAGAAATTTTCAGCGTCAGGATGTTGTGAAGCACCTGAGAGGACGCTGAATACTGGCTTAACCCAGTTGCTCCCGCTATTAGGAAGACCGAGCAGGCTGGAAGCACGGAGCAGGTTTATGCACTTAAACAATCACAATAGCCGACGTATCTGCAGAAATTAATATGCAGTTTTGAACCCTTCCCATTACAGTCATAACTCTATATTAATGAGCAAGATGCACACTGAATCAGTGGCTTTTCTCGCTGTAAATTTTAGGAAGTGTGATGTTGATAGGCAAAGAAATATTAGAAGTACTTATAAAATATTTAACGCTCAATAGAGTACATAAAAAATGACCATAAAGAAAATTACACAAAACAGATCAAATAGCATATTGCTTCATATGGAGTAAAAGTGACATTTCTTGTGTCGAGGATGACATAAAACATGTTTTTGCTTTTTTAAAAATTATCTTACTCTTCATAAAACATGCTATTTTTTCTTTAAACGTAAAGAGGACCCATGTTTAAATTGCGAGCAGATATAGGGTTCTATTACAACATCTAAAAAGAAATTTTGTATTGGTGCAATATATCGTCCTCTTAATTCAAATGTAGTTGATTTTCTCGATAATTTGGAGAAAAATTTTTCAAATTTATTGCCAAGTTGTGACAATTTAATATGTACAGGGGATATAAATATTGATCTTATGGATTTAGAAAACAGTAATACCAGAAAATTTTTAATTTAAGAACAGTTCATGAAGATACACTCTCTTTTCAGGACATTTTTTTATATGGATAATACTAATGAAAAAGTTGCATATTTTAATAATTTGTTAATATCCTTATTTGATAGGTATGCTCCATTTAGAGAAGAGAGCATATCTAAATTTTAGACTCGGAACTAATAAAACCTTGTGGCGGGATTAGGGTGATTTGAATATTTATTCAAAAAAATGAAATAAGGATATACCTCAAAATTTGTCAGATGTTAATGAAATAAATAACTTTTTTATAAACTCTCCTAAAATGTTGTTAAACATTGGAAATATACAGGAAACAAAATCGTACTATTTCAGCAATTTAAAAGCTAATTTAGCGCTTAAATTTGAATTTATATTAACAAATAATGAAAACATTTTACAAATTATACAGTGATGCCATTTATTGTTTCCTTTATTACACATATAATAAACTGTTGTTTATTACGTAATACATTTCCAGACATTTGGAAAATTGCATTGGTAACTCTCCTACACAAAGTTGATCTACCTACTGAATATAAGAATTTAAGATCTGTAAGTACTTTGTCTTCTTTATCCAAATTACTTGAGAGGGTGAATTTTGATCAAATAAAAGAAAGGTGCGATATTTTACCACAATTTCAATCAGGCTTCCGCTCCAATCACAGTTGTTCTACCGTACTAACACATATAATTGATGACATATTAAGCGCAGCAGATGAAAATAAACTAACAGCTTTATTATTATTAGACTAGTCAAAAGCGTTTGATTGCATAAATCACTAGTGTTATTAAGTATTTTGCAATACATCAGCTTTGAAAATAATGCTATCCAGTTCATTCATAACTATTTACAAAATCGGAGTCAAATTGTAAAATTAAATAATAATATATCTCTTGAAGGTATCTTGGATCGTAGAGTACTACGGGTTCTGTTAATCATAATTTGTACATAAACCATAGTAAATCGAAAATAATGTTATTTGGCAGGACATGACAGCGTAATGTGTATCTTAGGAATTTAAATCTAAAAATTGATGATATTAATATGGATTGTGTAAACGAAGCAACAAAGAGACTTACTATCGATTCTGATTTAAGATTTAAAGAACACATAAAGGTTGCATTAGAAAAGCTTTTACTAATTTAGGAAATATATATGCTAGTAAAGATATGTTGGATAAATGTACTCGCATGATGCTTGACGATTTTAATTATTGCGATGTTGTATATGGGCCCTGTTTGGATGTTGTCACATCAAAAAGAATACAAAAAATTAAAAATTGTTGTATTCAGTTAATTTGCAGCTTAAATAGAAGAGAACATATTTCACATAAAATTAAGACATTAAACTGGCTAAATATGAAGAATAGAAGATTATTAGATGCTTATGTCTGCTTTCAAAAGGTTGTGTCTACCAAGTAGATTGATGTAATAAAATTCGGTTTCAAACAAATATTCACAATCTAAACATACGAAAAAAATCATTAATAACTCCTCCTGCTCATAAAATTGCATTAATCGAACGATACTTTTCGTACAATTATATAATAAATTACCTGCTAATATAAAATGTATTACAAAAATTGCTAAACATAAATATTAACTGCAAAAATTATTATTAATAAATAGTAAAATGTAGGTACTATTATATGAATTGAAATTTGTGGTAACGTAGGCACACTTGTTCATTTGTTTTATGTATACTGTATATGTAGGCATTTTTTGTTACTATTCTATAGTTTTAGGCTGGGTTGTTTTGAACTCTTGTTAGGGTTAAGTGGCAGACTACGTCCTGAACTTCTCATTTTAAATATTTTTCTATTAATTTTGTAGATTATTTCACTGAATAAAGTCCATTTATTATTATTATTATTAAAAGACTTTACTGCGCTCAGAATGATGTGGGTGGAAGCAAAAGGTTTCTACTTCCGCTCGGACGCATGGAGTGTCAGAGAAATGACAGTTGAAGTTCACAAAACTTGTCATTAAAGTCATGTTCTTTTGACGTTTGAAGAAAAAAATATTTGTTACAATGGTGAAAATCTTTTGGGGTTAGGTATAAGTGTATTAAAGAAAACTATTTTATAAATTAGCAGACGTTTCGATATTTTTTAATATCATCCTCAGGGCACTGAAAGATATTGAATCATAAAATAGTATGTATAGAAGCATTCATTGTTTGTTACATTGAATGGTTGTATACGTACTATTTTATGATTTTATATCTTTCAGTGCCCTGAGGATGATATTAAAAAATATCGAAACGTGGGCTAATTAATAAAGTAATTTTCTTTAATCCATTTGTACCTAACCCCAAAAGATTTTCACCCTTTATTAAGTGGTCTAGAAATATTCTATCAAATTTGTTACAATGTTATTTTAAAAATTCAAGTCACCCTTTAGTAAGCACCCCAAGCGTAGATTCAATAATTTCAGCACGAGTAACACTAACCACTGAGTTATTTAACAACTAATTATCTTGCAATAATTAGGCCTTATAATTACAACCATAATTACCACTCTTAACCACTATAACTACTTAACACTGTATTTTTCAATAGTCTGATCACTTGGTTCTCATCTGTTCACTTTACCACCCAATATCGATTTACTCTCGTGTATATCTGTAGATAGGCGCCCTGGACTGTTCTGCAGGTTTCTGGGACATTCCCGATCGAAGACGCGATCTTTCTTCACACATCAACAGTTCTCAGGGTCAGTAACGCCATCTGTGGGTCAATGACTCAACAACCATTATAGAGTAGCTACTTCTATTAATCTAGAGACCTCTATCCGTAAGTGAGGGTACAGATAACAATAGCAATATAGCTACCTAATCAATTTATTTAAAAAGTATACTTTCTTTTCTATAAAGCTCTGTTTCTATTATATAAAAAAAGCGTTTTATTGTTTAACAATTGAATACAAAATACAAAATTGCTTTTAAAAATATTGCTCAAATCATTGGAAATAATGAAGTGTTGACTGATTTAAAAGTATTTTATCCACCTATTGCTCAGAAATATAAAGCATTCTCAACTAAATAATAGTTAAGGATTCTTTTCTTCAAATATATCGTTGACAAATTTTTCTCTGACATGTTTCAACGACTTTTTGCCAAAGAAAGCATTAGGCGCTTAAAGCTTAGAAGCTTATAATTGTTACAGAAGATATTAATTTCTCGTGAATTAGCAATGGATCGGTCAGCAAGGGAAGTATTTAGTAGGATAAAAGTGGACTCTTGTCTACCTGTTAAGATACCGGCGTTCTATTAACACGAATTGGTCTTTCGGCTTAGATTTGTAAGCAGCTTTGTTGCTCGACTGGGAGGCTGTTTTCATGGCTTGTTATTAGTTTGTAGGGATTTCTAAATGGATTCTTAAATATGTGCCGACAGTTTATGGGAAACTCACACCGTACCTGCTCACTCTATCAACACCCGAATATTTATAAGGTAGGGGGGATTTGGGTTATGTTTTATAGCAATGCAATATGAGAAAGTTCCATCAGAAATCGTAAATTATAAAATACAGTGTATGCTTATATGGTATCAAGTTCGTGTACCCAGAAATTTATTCTGTATTTAAAATTATTTACTAGCATCTAGTTTTCTATCACAATAGTTTATAAAAATAATTGTATCTTATTTATCTGTAACTTTTGAATGAATATTGATAAAATTAGTGCACCTGTAATAAATATTTAATTTAATTTAAGATGCTGAAACGTGCGATCCGATTACCTATTAATTATAATAAATAGCTTTATTTGGATGATTGGAAAATTGGGCAAGTTGTGTATACTTAATTACCAAAAGCAGCGTATCTAACTGAAAAATATAAAGATCTCAAGTAAGCGCACACAATAATTGTCTAAACTATTAAAATCAATTTATCGCAAATAATAATTGTACTATGACTTTACTCACTTTACTTAATGATGATAACTAACGAGAAATGATGAGTATAATTAACATGGTTAATGTTCATAACAAGGCCTTTGACGAATTGATTATGTATGACAACTATTGGCTATTATTGATACCGTTGTAGAAATTTCATGCAATTATTAAGTAACCAACCCACCAGCATAAATCAATTTATTAAAACTTTTTTTAACCACTCCACAATAAAATTGTGAGAGGTTACTAAAATTGGTTCAAAAACAAAAATTGAGATAACATCAAATCTTTACGTTTTGAGGTCCTAGGAACCCAAAAGAGTGGTTTTTGAAAAATGTCTGTGTGTGTGTGTATGTGTGTATGTGTGTTAGCACGATAGCACCGAAACTACTGAATGGATTTGAATGAGACTTTGCATGTGTGTTTCTTTAGTGTCCTAGAAGAACCGAAAAGGTTTTGGTTGAGATCGAATTACGTTTAGTGCCATTTTAACGCAACAAATTATTTATTTTATAATTACTTTCAATTTGCAATGGAACCATTGAAAAGCAGTTAAAATTCTGATTTAAAAGATATATCACACTTCTACCCTTTCGATTTGGTTTCTGTGAAAAAAATTAAAAACCAAGCAAATATGAAGCATATATTGCATTTCGCATGACATGATCGATGCGCGTAGCCGTTACTTTGTGAAACTCGTCACATCACGTGTCAATTCACGTGTGAGGGTTTCTTCACTGCTCTAGAAGTAGAGAGGATTACGTTTAGTGCCGTTTTTAAATGTATATACAGACAAACCGAAGAATTAAACTACAAATATTCCTCTAAAATCTAGTAAAATTACTGAAATGCTAATGTTTCATTTAACAAAGACAGCCGCGAGCGATCGGATTGCAATGAGCAAATTTTGACGATTGTCATTGTCATCGTTTGTCATCCGATAACGTTGGTGTCATGTCATGTTAATAAGATTTCGGCATATTTGTAACTTTTAGTGTATTGTCACAAACTTTAAAGGTAACAACATCAATATTATATGTTTTCTGTATCTTCGTTGGTGAATTTATGATAGATTATCACTTTACCAATTTTCAGTTTGTTGCTTTACAAATCTGTAGTATTTAGGATAACTAGACTTTCTTAGTCGTTCAAGTGAGGTTAATATCCTAATAGTATATTATTCAACGAGCGATAATGTAGTCAAAGATCCACCGACTGGGGAGGTTCCAGCCGCTTCCAGTAGCTGCCGATTTTTTTTCATACATTTATTTAACGTGGGCCTATTTCCGCTACTGAGGCTTAACACCGACGCCTGTAGACGAGTTACCCCCAATAAAGAATTTTGCCGAACCTCTTCCCTTAAGAAGAGTAGGGAACTTTTACTTGCCTAACATTTAATAGACAGAGAACCGACGGCTTTACATCCCCTCCGAAGGATGGTATATCCCTTATACAACCCTCGCCTAAGGATGTATAGCTTCCGCGCATACACTGATATACAAGCCGCTGGAAGATGTGTAAGGCGAGGACGCGGTTTTCGTTGTGAACACGAACGGCTCCCTATTTTCGGGAAATAAAAAATCGTCGATAGAGCTTAGAGCTTGGTTGAGACTCCGGGAGCCTTTCGTGCACTTATTTTTGAATTGGTAGAGTCTCAAAACGTTAAGGTTTAAGATAAGGTAAGTTTTGATGTATACGAGGGATGGTTGGAAAGTAGTGAAATTTGAAATAGTAATTGAATTGCTAGAAATTGATGAAACTAAATTGAATGTTAAGACTCGATGTACGGAACGTGGTTTGGTGTATACAAGGGGTGTAAAAAGTAATAAGATCTAAAATATGAAACGGTTGCAAGAAATGAATGAAATGAAATAGAATGTTGAGTTTAAGGTGGACGTAACGTAACGTTGACGTATACGAGGAGTTGTCAAAAAGTAATGAAATTTGAAACGTAAAGTGGTTTATAAAAAGTTAACGAAAAGATATAGAATATTGTGGTTATAGGTACGGATAGTGGTTTTTATCTATTTAATGGCTATGGGGGGGCTATATTTTTAAGGGGTGTTTTTTGTTTCTTTTCTAAAATTACTAGAATGAATGTTGGAAGTGTGTTATCGGTGAATTTACGTTACTTTAGAATTATCGAGTGTTTGTGAATTTGTTCTGATTTTTGTGACCCTGGGTGTGGTTTTTCGATGTAAACTAGGTCCGGTTGACTTTTTTAACATGGTTTGCCATGATGCAAGAATCGATAGGATTTTTTTGTTAATTTTACAATTTTTTGTTTTTGTTTTTTGACTTACAGGGGAAATAACTTATAACAGTTGGAACGGTTACCCATCCAACTACTAACCGCTAACGCTTTATATCGCATATCAAATTATGTGCATAGTAAAGACACACCCAC
Source organism: Leptura quadrifasciata (assembly GCA_963675555.1). Lineage (NCBI taxonomy): Eukaryota > Metazoa > Arthropoda > Insecta > Coleoptera > Cerambycidae > Leptura > Leptura quadrifasciata. Next base: position 54,344,271 of record OY776674.1, on the reverse strand, counting down.
GCTCGCCCCTCCTTATTAAAACTGATAATATAAATTTTTCTTTACATTTAATTGCTTACTAAGTAAATGTGTATAAAGAAATATATTATTTAGAAATTATTAGAACAACTCATTTGAAGTATTTTTTGCTTAATTATTAGTTTTGAATAGGGACGGTAGCTCAGTGTGCTAAAGCGTCTGGCTAGCAAACCGAGTTGCCTAGCGAAGTGGGTTCGATTCCCGCAAGGCGAAACAATTTTTCATTAAAAAAAATTGCCCCAAGAGTGGTTCGGAGTCCACATTAAACTGTAGGGCCTCGTCTTTACCTAGCACAAGGTCCTTGAGACCTTTCAGGGGGTTACTTCGGTAACTTAAGAAGCGGTTAAGAAAACAAACAGAATAAAAGTTGAAACTGATATATTGTTATTAAAGTTTGTAATAAAAAATTGTACCCACCTCAATCCTTTACATGGAAATGTAGCGTTTAATCTCATATAATATTAAAAATATATTTTCAATTTATTAGAATGTATTTCTAATTTATTCTATAATTAAATTAAATGTTCAAAATGACCCCCAGTCACCTCTTAATAATGAGAAAGGCGATCTTTGAATTCTCGAATCACATTTTGTATGATCTTACGGCTTATTTTTTATATTTTTTTCGGTTATTCTATTTTTAAAATCTGCAATATTGTCTAGTTGATTAACATACACTATTAATTTTAAATAGACTCACAAAAAGTAATTAAGAGGGGTCAAATCTGGAGACCGAGGGGGCCATTCAATAGTCCTACCTGTTAGGAAACACCTCGTTTAAATAATTTCTCACCCTACATGAAAACGTTCACGTTTTGAGGACATTGTGTGTGAGTCTCCATTATCCAATGAGGATTCTGCCTGCTTCAACATCAACAGTTCTGACGGTTTACCATTCCGTTTATTTCAAATCTGGCTCCATCAGAAGAAACCAGAAATCTGCTAGCATTCTATTCAACATTCATTCACAGAATTCGTGCCTTTGATCAGGATCATCCTCATTTAACTCCTGAATAAACTTAACCTTACAAGGACGATATTGTCGGGGAACAAGTTGTCTAGTTGATATAAAGGATTTTTTTTCAGTCTCTATCAGTGCTGTGGAGTATTTTTCTCCACCTCTGCGAACGATGAGAAGAAAAACGGTCACTTCGAGCTTCGGTAACGTTATTCGATACGGTTCTTTTTTGCTCGGGCGCCAGTGACAATCTTAAGCGTTGGGACAACACTACCCATAAGCCGGATACGCGAGGCTGAGTAACTCAAGTGGAGAAATAGTATTTCAGTGGGTGAATAAGGAAAATTAGACTCTTACACACACAGCAGTAAAACTCACAATTCTGATTACAAACTTATTACAATTAATCCTACTATGTAAAAGGCTACACTCTAATTATTTATGAACTTAAAAACTAAAAGGTTACTAATTATTGGATAACTATAATTAACAGAGCTAGTCGGCAGTTACGGTTGCAAAGGATTTTAAAACGGTTGAAAACGGAAAATGGCATTCAATGAACCATAGGGCAAGGCGGTAAAGAACGGAGCCAGCAGACATGACGTGATATTAGATCACACGGTATTCGAACTTAAGACAGGCGACCAAACGGAGGTGGTATACCGGCGGTATTCAGGTAATTAGGGACTTACGGTATGAAAACCTAAGAGACGGTAAAACGGTATTAATAAACAACAATACGAAAAATCTTTGTCCACGGGGTATCTGGATAAACACAGCAAAATGGCTATCCACATATACATTAACTTCATTAGTGTTTATAATTTCACTGAAGTAAGGTTCAACGGCAGAATTATTCTCTGAAACTGTATTTTCGTTTTCATTCTCGACAATTTGAGAAACATCTAATCGTGTGGTACAATATCTAAGTTTCTCTATATTTTGCATTTTTGCACTTAATATTATGAACCAAGTACTCAATGCGCTTTTGTTTCCACATCGAGTGCAAATCATGTTTAGATTTTGTTTACCATATCCTCTATCTAATCTATATTTTGATTTGTAATATTTTTATTCTTTTTATTATCTTTTTGACATCTTTATCTATTAATGACACTTTTTGGAAACTTTGCTGCCTAAGTTCATCATTTTCATTTTTAACGGTTTCAGCTTGAACACTTTTCCATATAAATATTTTTAAGGCAAAATTTTCTTATACCCATTGTTTTTCTGATATTTTATTTCTGGTACCTATACAACTCCATCTCGGATTCATCATTGAGTTGTCTAAATACCGGGTTTTGCTAGTACTATTATTAGATTTGCGATATACTCTTCAGAAACTCACGATCCTGCTATTTATGTGCTAAATTATGATGTTAAAAGTTTTTTGTTAAAAGCTAATGAAATATTATTAAGTTTTTGCATACTTGGCAAAATAAGATAAAGTTTATGAAATTAATAAAATAAATCACAAAAAGTGCGGTACTATAAACAGAATCAGTTATGCTTCATTGACAACCGAAATATGACAATGGATTTCATTTTTTATCAAAATTTAATTCAAACCAAACTTGTTAAAGCGTAATACACTTTTTAGGTTAATATATATATATATATATATATATATATATATATATATATATATATATATATATATATATATATATATATATATATATAAGAATAAAAAACTTATAACTATTTCTTAACTAGCTATGTCGATTTTGATATAACTTCGTAATTCTTATTGTTTCCTTACATAAAAACAAATATTGTATTGATTTAGCAAGATTAAAATCAAGTACTGTGTACCAATATTAGCGTGAAAAATTAATAATTGATAATAATAGTGACATTTGTAAGTAATTTAATATTTCCATTTCAAAACAATGATTACATGTTATTTGTGTTTGCCAGCCATTTCAGGAATATCTCGTGAACCATGGATTTAGACATATATTCTTTTATTTTATCTTGCCGAGAACCAATGAATAGTAATAATCTGAATTTTGCAATTGTAAGACAAGTGTGGAATTATATAAACAATAGAAGAATGTGTTTTTTTAAGAATTAAAATTTGACATTTATCTGCATCCGAATCAGACGTATCTCGCGAAGAATACAAAATTACATCATTTTTTTCAAATATGAATTAGTTAAAATTAGCTATTTTCACCCCGATATATATAAAAAACGTAATCCAAACTATTATGCAAACAACAGGGGCCATTAGTTTATTCTGTTGTGTGTAGAAACTTTTTAAGCAATGTCTTAAATACCTACTTTCAACTTTTTTTATATAAAAACAGTATTCTTTCATCTTCTCAGCATTTTTTCACTTCAAGCAAAAGCAGGGAAATCGCACTTCGCGATTTTCAACACAAAATTATTGGCGCCATAGATAACAAACAATATGTTCTTGGTTTATTTATTGACTTCTATTGTGCTTTTGATTGAGAGAATCACCAACTCTTACTAGTTAAGTTGCATAGATATGGCATAAGAGGGGTGCCTTTGGAACTTTTAACTTCCCATCTAGAAAATAGGATCCAGATAGTTAAAATTAATAATGTTAACAGTGACAGTTGTGGTATCAAACAAGGAATTCCACAAGGATCTATTTTAGGATCACTGCTTTTTAATATTTTTGCCACTGACCTAATTGCATTCCTTAATAATATACCCAATGTCTGTATGACGACATAAATATTCTAATTTTTGATACGAACTTCAATGCAATACAAAAAGCTACAGAACTTGTATATGAGAATATAATAACCTGGGCAGAGAAATAAACTAAACTTGAATTTGCAAAAAACTATGTCAATTTCATTCACATCCGCAAATAAATCTGATGGCGTTTCAATTCAAAACAATGGCACTATAATTAAATCCTTTGAATCGGTGTGGCAAATTATGTAGCAACTGCTATGCATTACGTTCCATGGCAAACAACTGAAGCCCAGATATACTCCTGACAATGTTATGCAAATTTCCATTCCCATCTCAGATACGGGATTATAAATTGGGGTAACAGTACATTTATTGAAAGAGTATTTGTATTGTAAAAACATGCAGTACATATACTTGCTGGTCTTTACTTTCCTGAAAGCTGCCGTGAAAATATTAACGGTAGCTGGTAACATAGATAACAGAGAAAACTAGATGCACTAACCCACTGAGCTACCATCGAAAATAACTATAATTGTACTAACTAACTATATTGTGATGTGTGTAGGAAAGAATATCTCTCAAAATAGTTTCGAAGTAAAGATCAATATCTCTTCTGGTTGCAGAAACCATATTTTTTTTCTCGAACAATATGCAACGAGCCTTTGGAAACCGAAACCCGCATTGCGATCGGTGATCGGTTCATTTCTACCAGAAATGTAACAGAATTACGTAAATTATGTGTCGACTACTTAACGTCTTGCTAAGTTTATATTTCATATCATTCTATGCAATATTATATCCGACGAAAACTAATTCATCTGAAAAGAAGGCAAAACAAAGATTTGTATAGTAGCTCCGATTGCCCATGCATCGTCAGCAAACAATGTGATCCTAAATAATAAATATTTACAATATTTACAGCCTGTCTTTGAAATTCTTTTCCGACACTAATGACCCACAAATCTACCTTGTACCGGTAGAATTATGATATTTTATGGAACCTGAATCCAACCATTACTAATCAACAATATATTGCTGGCTTTATATTATTATTTTTAGGTTTAATCACACAGTTTGAGATATAATGAGGAAAATGGTATTTCTTACTATTTCTAATTTTATTGTATTTTCCTCAAAGAATATAAAGGTAATATTAATTCTTAACTTTCTAATTACATTATTCCGATTTATAGTATGTTTCATTTAAACTAATAGTACGTTGTTTAACTTCTGTAATCGGGCGTGAAATTTTAAAACATCTTCGCTATTCGCTATTTCCAATTAACAATCCACCTTTACCACTGTATCACTAATCAATACATAGTATCCGTCAGACTGTATGATCTAGCTAATCGTGAATACTAATAATTGATGCGGATTTCGCTATTGCACAGCTTGTTCCTTGAGAAAGGTTTAGTTATATAAAAATTAATGCCACGTCTTGAAAATGCTGAACAGTCAACATTGCCATATAAACGGGCCTCTACGAAAAGCATTCACGACAAATCGTAACAATGTACACTACAACCCCTCCACCAATAGCCACGTGTCAGCAGGCACCGCTCGAAGTCTAAAAACCCCCATACACACTCGAGCATGTTGGTAAAAGTAGTAGGAACCTGGATCGGTGAACATGTTCGAAGATCTGTGAACGTAGTTGGCTGTTGGAATGTTCTGCTCATTGTGAGGTTTGCCGATACCTACCAACACGAACCGAGCATCGAACATGTTGGTGCATGTATCGTGATTTCACGAACATGCTGGTGATTAGCAACAGTTTCTGGTAGTTGTGTGAGAAGTTTGCTTGTTTTACTTTAAATGTTTTTTAAATGATTTCCAAGTCATCTGAATGACCCTCTTATGTCTAGGAGATTTAGATTTGTCTGAGTAAAGGCGATGGAACACTACAGGTTATAGTGGAATCCGAACCACTTCTTGTGCATGTGCAGGTTCCACAAGACTACAAAATCTTAATAAACGAGATGTTACGCAGAGATTGCCCAGTTCTTGGAAGCCCGCTCTTGTGGGAAGATACGTAACCGAAAACACACGATGATCCCCCGTGGACGAACCACGAGGAGGTACGTTCAAGTATTGACAAATAGTGGAGAAACACAGCAACCTGCCCGAAATGAACCTATCACGAGGAGTCAGAGCCGAGCGCTGACCAATCAAGGAGAACCACGGCATTCTGCAGCACCGATTGGACACGATGATGCCAGACCACCAGCGAGAAATCACGTAGAGCGTGACGTTTCAGCGAGGCCACTTGTCCGGGTTGACTCACACGCCCGCTACGTCTACCACAGGTGGTGGGGGACTGGTAACACGTAACCAAACGCGCAGGCAAGCCCTAGACGGCAGCATATATAAGGAGCCGCACAACACGAAGAACGTCAGTTCGGTTCGAGCAACGAGAAGCAGCAGTAGGCAGCTTTCAGTGAGAACCTGAAGATGGCAGATGAGATTCTACTGAAACGTCGCTTAGACAACCGTGACTCCTGGAGGAGTGGACCATCGACTCGGGAGAGTTTTAAAAAGATTCTCAAAATTTTATTTCGAATCAAATATGTACATGTGATACATCATTAGATAGTGCTCATCTAGCCCTAAAACTTTTGTCTGAAACATTTTTTGCTAAAATGCATAGGAAGAATTTAAAAAATGGCGGCGGTTCAAAGTCTTTAAAAAAATCTCAAAACACATTGAAAATGCCACTAAACATCTTAATAATAATAATAGAGAAAGAGAAACATATTTGTTTCCGAAACGTCAAAGAAACGCTATATATTTATTTTGTTAGAATTTGTATTAGTTGGCAAGAAATAGCCTCTGACTGTTCCTTTATCATAAATGTCACAAGGTTATTTTTTCAATATACTTATTAATTTTGTTATTTTTGTAGAATCTGTGATCAGAAGATACCTGTGGTTGAAAGACCCATTAAAAGAAGAAATGAATATGATCAAAATATCACAATTAACATTTAGATAATATGCGCAATATATTGAAACAGTAAGTTTTCAAATTCGAACAAATCTTGCGTAGATTTTGTGTAAATTTTATTTTAAAATATCATTAAGGTATTTTTCATAAGGTAGAACGACTAATAGCTGCAGTCGGAGTTGCCAATTGGCTGGTTCTTTGAGAAATAAAAATAAAATAGATGTTAACTGTGTGCTTAATCTCAGTGGCACCACGTAAAAATGAATTGTAAAATGATAATTAAATGGATACTCGCAATCTGCTGCGCCCGATTGAAACATAAACCAATTTTAAAACCATAATGATACATCGTGATATAATAAGAACTACAATATCTTTAATTACATTTCAATCAAATTCTATAGGAACTACTTAGTTTGATAAGTAGTTAACATTATTATTTTGCATTAAAAATAGCAAATTGATGGTTAAGTAAATTATTATGTTTTAAGCAATCAGAATACACATAAGATAGCTAAAAGTCAAGGTATAAAGCGTAAAAACTTTACGATTGAGATTGACAACAACTGTTCTAAGAACGCCTAAATAAACCCTCGAATCGAATAAAGACCCTTTCTTGGGGAATTTTCGCAACGAGACCGTGATTTAACGCCGTTAGGTTCTTCTCTCCTCACCTGTATTTCCACGGTGACTCATGACCTTTAATAATACAGTAGCTGGTAATAAGTGTTGTTAGCTGGAACATAGAATTTGGTAAAGCAATTTGTGCAAAGTGCTTCCAAACTCGCAACAACTAAGCGTGATTCATGGTATCCATCCATTAATATATAATATTGCAAATTAAACTTTTTAACAGATTTTATAGTACGTTAGTTAAGCCAGAAATAGTGGAAATGGAAATAAGATACGGCATATTGTTAATGATAATAATAACGTTTATTTCAAATATAAATAACACAAAATAAGGATAAAATGTAACACAAGTATAGGAATATTATTTAGAAATAAAACTAGAGAGAAATTACTGATCGTTTCAAATAAATACTTGTATGTAATTGAAAATACACTAAATGATTATAAATATTGTAAATCATATCATCTAAAATAATTTTGATATATCGCTCATTGAAAACACTCCCTTTTATGTTATTATTCTTAGTTGAATCCTGGGCACAAGGCACCAATGAAGAGGCGCATACCCACCCCGTATTTATTTATTTATCTGAATTTTAGGTAACGATAAATATAAATCAAATTGGCCATTGACGTGATTGTTTAGTTTTACAAAATTTAGGGCCTTAATTACATTGTGTTTGTAATTCTGATATGATTTGCCGATGAATTTAGGTTTATAATTTATTCTGTTATTTGCAATAATTAAAAAGATAATAGCCAAGCAAACGCGTATTTTTATACGCGTTTGCTTGGCTATTATCTTTTTAATTATTGCAAATAACAGAATAAATTATAAACCTAAATTCATTTAATGCTTTTAAGTCTAATTAAGGTATCACTATTCTTGAGTTTAAACTGCGTCAAAATAAATTTAAGTATCTTCAATATGTCTCTGTTTTTCCAATTTTACAAATTACTACCTTTTCTGAAAAAAAGTCTAAGGAACGAAAATAAACTACTGCGTAATACTTTCCAAATGCATAAAACGAAATTAATATCGGGTGAAAAATAAGGGGGATATGCGGAATTTTAAAAATATATTACCGCCATATTGGATTTAAAATGGCGGCCAAGTTATCATTATCTGGATCATGTCACCAGTCAATTTTTGCACTATATAGAGGTATAATAAACTCAGTTACTTCAGTAATAAACACAGTGTATGTACTTCAGAGTAGATTCTAATAAGGATCATATTATGCGAAAGAACCTCTTTCCTTAAGAAGAATAGGGATCTTTTACTTGCCTAACATTTAATAGACAAGGGACCGACGGCTTTACATCCCCTCCGAAGGATGGTATATCTCCTATACAACCCTCGCCTAAGGTTGTATAGCTTCCGCGCATACACTGATATATAAGCCGCTGGAAGATGTGTGAGGCGAGGACGCGGGTTCCGTTGGAATGGTCACCCATCCAACTACTAACTGCGCCTGTCGTTGCTTTACATCGCATACCGCAGTATGTACATAGTAAAGACGCACCTACGCTCGCCCCAATTTTTGTGTTATTCTGTTTAAAGTTGCGCAATTGCCTCTATAATAGTATACAATCTTGAGGAAAATAACCAATAACAAAAAAGGATGTTAAAGAGGATGGCAACTATCAAATTGCACCCTATGTACTATCCAAAAACCTGAAACCGCGGATCGTTGAAACATTTTCCAGTCGGAACAATAAGCAGGCAAAAATCTCGACTTAGTATACCGGTCAAAAGGTACCCCCTGTGAACTAGATGCTGATCGTTGGCCGTTAGATGTAAATGTATGTGTGGAGGAAAATCATCAAAACCTGGTATACAGTCTAGTAAGAGCTCTCACAGGATATTTTGAAAATGCTCTCGCATTGTGACAAAATCTTACGTCATATACAGGTGGTACACGGAAACTGGTTATATTTTAACTGAAGTATAATTAATTGAAATTAATGTTATCTAGTTACTGATAAAACTTTGCATAATTCTGAATCATGCACAATATCTGTGATAGAAAACTGAAAATTAGCGTAAATTCCCCTAGTAGTAGTAGTAATTATTGGGGGAGGCCTAGTGCCTGGCAAGTAGGCCACAAATGGGCCCTTTTTACCTACCCCCTGACGTCCCCTCAACCATTCACTTCCACTCGGCCTCCTACTCCCTCTTGAAATCTTCCTGATCTTCCAATGAAGGTCAGGACATGTTTCCATTCGAGAGAGTCCATTTCCTCTTTTGGGAGCGTTGTGGCGCCGAAGAGTTCATACCTCAGGCGCCCGAACGCTTCACATTGTCCCAAGAAGTGAAACGATGTTTCTTCATCACTTCCGTATCTTGGGCAAGTGGGATCTACCTCAACCCCTATCAGTGATAGGTGTCTTCTGAGCCTGCAGTGACCAGTTAGGACTCCGACCAGTTGGTTCAGGGTCCTCCGGCTTCTACCTAGCAACCAGGCCGCCCTTGACTTGTTCGGCCCCGTTACGAAGTCTCGAGCCTGTCTGCAGCCGCTGCTCAGCCTCCAATGTTCCCTCAATGTTGCTTGTGCCCACTCGTTAAGGGCCGTAGCGACATGTTTCCTTGTAATTCCCAACATGGGCTCCGGGCCTAGACAGGGCTCCCTCGCCCCGAGCCTAGCCAATTCATCGGCTCTCTCGTTTCCTGGGACCCCGGTATGTCCCGGAACCCATATCAGGCTCACTTCCTTGTGCCTGGCAAGTTCCTCTAGAGCATCTCCGCACTCCTGGGCGAGGGGGGACCTCGTCCTAGGAGAGCAGACCGCCCGAAGTGCTGCCTGGCTGTCTGAACAGATACAGATATTTTGTTCCGTACCGTTCCTCGTTTCTTCCTTATATGCCACTTTTAGGATGGCATATACCTCTGCCTGAAAGACAGTAGTGTACGATCCTAGAGCAAAGCTCTCCTGTACTTCCCTGCCTTCCAGGAATATTCCTGCCCCCGATGACTGCCTCTGTCCATCTACTAGAAGGGAACCATCTGTGTAGCACAAATTCCCCTAATAAAGTATTGAAATTAACAGGTGGAATCAATAATTCTAAGAAGTGAAATTTTAACTAAGTTCTTTATTCTGATTAAAAATAATTGTTATGAAAATTCTGAATAGTGCAATAAAATATATCCTAATTTCTTATTCAAGTCAAATATGTTTTATCAAAGTCTACTTATCTTTGGTTGTCAGAGTATAGCAGAGTCTGACCAAAGTGAATTTGCTACAAAATATACTCTAGCCGACTGAACTACCGTGCCGGTTAAATGCTTGCCTAGTTTTCCATTTCATGTTCGGTAAACCAGCATTTTATTTCAGTCTGAATTAATGTGCAGTACTGGAAGGGACAAAACTTGAATCAACTCCTATAATAAGATAGAAGGAAATATAAATAACAAAATAATGTACGTAAAAGAAACCGATATATTAAGGTTGATGCCAGCAGCTCTGTAAGTGTGTTAGAGTTTAGCCCGCTATAGAGGAAAATGGCAACAGGGTAGGTTATGTCTGTTTCTTTTCAGCATATTATTTGGCCATTTATCTTCTTTTCTATCTTAAATAGGCGTCGATTTAATATTTTTACCTGCCAATACTGCATAAATTTGAGCGAAAACTGGTGGAATAAAGTGGTTTGGGAGTGACGCACCGAACCGTCAGCTTTTGTCATTGAAAATGTTGAATAAATTGACTTAAAATTCCAATTACTAGAACTTTGAACTTCGACTGGTACAGAACATCGTTTTAAAAACATATGTCAGGGAGGGTCTCTATCGATGTCCTTCCTCAACGTGGCTGTTGAATATCAAATCTAGAATGCCAAATGACCTAAAATCGCGTTTTGCCTTGCTTTTTATGGGGGGGCGAGTGAGTTACAAACATAAAGCTTCGAGCATCAATTCTTGTGATTTTCGTGAGGATACAAATCTCAACTAGCCCATTGGGATTTTGTTATTTACATTAACATCGTAAAGCTTAATTGCCAGTGTCAACAAACGTAATTTATTTCGAATCTAGAAAAAATCACAATTCATCGATAATTCATAAATATTATAAATTCATCAATAGTAACATTCAAACTTACCAATTAACCATATTGAAGCTCGGACCTTACAAATAATTGTCCTAAAAAAATACCGATAAATTATTTCAAACAATTTCCTTCAATAGCCTTAAAAAGTAATATCGATTCAAATTTCGTTTTAATATAAAAAAATTTCCCATTTTAATGTCGATACGGTCATATATTTTTCAATTCCGCTTTTTAACATTTTTATATTTCTGATACAATATTGCGCTTTCGAGCCCGCACTGAATGGCTGGGAACATTTCCAGACCTTTTTCAGCCTTCCGCACGACGCGACGTCCCCAAGGAACCATATAAAAGGTCGCTCTGGCTCGGTGTACCTCAAGTTAGTTTCTGTTCGCAAGCGAAGTATTAAAAAACCTGAAGTGTTTAATATAGCATCCTTGGGTGCCCAAGTAAAAAAAAGCTAATAAATCAATTTGCCCTCGCGCGTTACACAAAACCAATTGCCCTTGCGGATTAAATAATAAGTGAATTTTTTCAGACTCTTAAACCAAATCTAAATAAAATTAAAAATTTTCCCAAACCTAATTTGAATTTTTTTATTAACTGTAGGTGTAGTTAAAAGCTATTGTTTAACTCGATCTCTGAATTCTTATATTTGTTCAGGTTATTAATTATGTGTAATTGTATATTGTTCGACGAGCGCTAATGTGAGTAATAACTCACGCAGATGAAGTTTGCAGCACTAGCCGCAGGCGAGTGTTGTAAATTCATCAAATGTGTTATTACCATTGTCGCAAGTTGAATACTATGTTTTATCTACGATTATAACAATTAATACTATATTTTATTATATATTTACAAATGTTAACAGTTAAACGCCAAAACTAATCAAATGTCAAATCACTTTCTATCCCTCAATAATAATAATGAGCCATTCCAAATTGACCGTATCGCAAAAGGTGAATGGTTGTATACTGTTGTAAAGTGGATATTACTCAACACTTATTATACACGCTACATGAGTAGATAATAGTATATTATTTAACGAGCATATAATGGTGGCAATTACTCACGAGAGTAAAGTTTACAACACGAGCCGCAGGCGAATGTCGCAAATCACGTGAGTGAATAGTAGCCATTATATGCGAGTAAAATACTATACTTTGTCCACAACTATTAAATAATATCAATACTTAGTTTTTACAACGATAGTATTTTTGTAAATTCTCCAATTCATAACATATACAACTTTTTTGACTTTTATGACAATAAATTCAAAGAGGTTATTTCTGGCGGTGTTCAAGACATTTCATTTTCACTATTAGTATTCATATTTTTAGTTTTTTTAATTGAAATAACCAACGAAAATACATAATGAATATGATTTGATGTTTCAAATCAATGACAAAACTATACTTTGACAGATTGTCATGGCTAATTAAAAAAATCAGACAAAATAACAAGCGCGGAGATAAACTTTAAACATAATGGAATAATGAAATCATTATTCACTGAAGTGAATAATGAATAGGATTATGCTTGAGAAAATACATACATAATGGATATTATATAGTAGTCGTGGACAAAAGCATATTATAAACTCTATGAGTTATGCGGTAAAAATTTTGCCTTTCTGTTTCGAAAATAACTTTTATTTTCTAATGGAGTAGATGTATTTAAAATTTCGTCATTCACACAACAATAATCAGCGCGTGATCTATGTATTATTGATTATATTAGATCGCATTTGTTTACAAGATCTCGAGATCGTGAGAATCCTATTAAATTCTATTATTATATGCAAAATAACTAACTGTCTTAATAAGATACCTCTGTGTGTCACTAGTACACAAATATAATTAATTAAGATAAATTACATCAATGAAAACCATTCATGACTAAAGGTACTATTTATAAACGAAGTCTTGTGAGTTTTAACCCTCATTCGTTTACTAAAAAGCTAAACAATACACGATGAAAAACCTTCTCGCTGCTATTTAGTCTGGCGTGTGCGTGTCAATTCACCATCAATCGTAGAACATCTTATTAATTACATTAAACGTAATAAAATACCCCCACACACCTTTGTAAATACATTAACAACTACAATATCAGACACATCTGTATGGCTGATGGCTTTTAAATTTCTCATGAAACCAGTCCGCTTTAATATAATATTTTGTGTGGGACAGGACAAAAGGGAATAATTTAAGAAACACATTATAGTGGCCTGTTCCATTTTTTGACCACTAATTAAGTAACACCCGAAATTTAGCAAAAGAAATTGATATTCAGCATTTATATTATTTATTTATTTACCTACGTATAAATACCTTTACATGTTAGACACTAATATTACCAGTTAACATAATCATTATATGAAAGAGATCTGAAGACAAATACAAATACTAAAGACTAATAACAAGTATAATATATATAAAAAATATATAACTATTTATAATGAATACTGCAGTATAACACGTTTAGTCTGATTTTTAAAGCTATAAGGAGATTTATTAAATAAATCGAGTTCATTATAGAATTTATTCACAGTTAAACTTATTCTATCTACAGGACTGAACATTGCATATGCTGTTCTATAATAAGGTACAGATAAAATTGGCACATTTCTAGTGTTGAAATATGGTATCCTAAAACGCATAGACTCCAAGCAATCAGAAGAACTGAGGTAATTGTTGATAATTTTGAATGCGAAACGAACATCAAAATATTGACGCTTGCTATGTAAGGAATTGATACCCAAATATGATTTCGTTTCCTCGCAGTTTAAAAAAATTCCCCTTGTGCCAAGTTTATAGCACATGAATCGAATGAATTTATTTTGAACAGATTCGAGCCTATTGATATATACACTGTAGTACGGTGACCAAACAACGTTGGAATATTCCATAACAGATCTAACCAGAGAAATGTATAATCTAGTTAGCGCATGAGGATCTGAAAAGTTTTGAGCCATCCTTTTAAGAAAACCCAACATTCTATTTGCTACGTTTTTTCCAAATGCTAAGAGAAAGAAAGTTTATAATCAAATATAACTAATATAAAATTCGTCACAGTGGTTACATTATGTAATCTCACGTTGGTAATGCTGTAGTCAGAATTAACGAGTGACAGTCTACGATGATATGACAGAGTAGCATTTGTCGACATTGAGAAGTGTATCATTATCAACCCATCAACCATAAATTATTTGAAGATCATTTTGAATCTCTGCACAGTCAACCTGATAACAGATATTACTAAAATTTTCAGGTCATCTGGAAACAGTAAAAACCTACATTCGATACACTTAACAATGTCGCTGATGAACAAGTTAAAATGTTTCGGCCATATAGCTTTGAAACTGACCTTTTCTTCATAAAATGTCATAAAGAATCATACCCTGAAGTATTAATACATCATTAAGGAACACCACGTATATCATGGGGGAAAGTCGGATTTGACCCATGTGACCACATTCACAATTTTAATCACCTTCTGATGATGCCAGCTTAATTGACGATTCGTACACTATGCAATGTATTAATTTGATAAACTGCAACATTCTTCAGGTATTTTTTTAAAATTCCTGCAACTTTGTTATATACCGGTAATTTTTTTCAAAACAGTAGACTTGCATAGGAACAGACAGATAGACGGACTGATGCATATTTTAAAAATTACGATATCTAAGAGCCGCTTTACACTTTACAATTTTCATTACCGGCGAAAAAATTGCGTTTGCGCACTACTACGTCTTTTGATCAGCTGTGGCAATGTTCCTTGCATTGCAGAAATTGGAACTGGACCTAATTTTCATTGCAGTGCGGCTGCAATTTAGTTGATATTTTTATGGTATTTACGTGTAGCCAACGGAATAGAAATTACTGTTACTATTCGTATTTGTATTTTTTACTATTTTATATTACTTAATAAATAAAATGACCTATTATACCCTAACGAAAACTTAAATCATATTATCCTGCCAGGGAATACTACCGTAGTCATTTACATATCCCTTAAATTCCTCCCTTATTGGAATGGCTTCATTTTTTGGCCTACTACATGTCTCTCTACTTAGACCATAAATGAATCTAAACCTACTGTGGATGTTTAACTAGGGCTTTATCCAACAGTGTTAATTAACAAAGCACATGATGCTGCTGCTATTGCTGCTGCTGCCTGTTTATTCGTCGTGAACGTCTTATTAATCCCTTAAAAAGGTAAATAATAACATAACCATAACCTCAAATTTTTACATAAATCATAGTGATATGAATTTTCACTCAATAATTTTTTGATTGGCACTATTTTTTAAGTTAAATTAACTAATTTTGCAAACAACTGAAATTATCGGAGCTCTCTCTCATGGATATGACTATCTTAAGCAAGGAAAATTGCCAAGTGTAAAGTGAGCTGCAAGATCAAGGCAATACAAGTTGCCGACAATGAAAATTGCAAAGTACAAAGTGGCTTTTAAACAATGCGCAACGGTACGAAAACTTTTAGCTATGAGCGATATTATTTACGGTTTTAAAAAAGTGCTTAGTAAATGTCATACATTCTTCTGCTTCTACGAACAGTACAATAACAGTGAATAATTATAAAAGAAACGGGAATTAGTGAAAGAATTATTTACACAGGCTTGGTATAGCTTTTGGATTAACAGATAAGTACACACAGATTAAAAGGATGTAAGGCTTAAAATAATGAAGTAAATATTGGTTCTTTTATATTTGCCGTAGCAATTACCTATTAATTAATTGTTAGGTGTAAAAATGTAGTAGATGTATGCTGTTCGTTCATAGTTAGATGGACATAACCAAAGATTAACAAAAATTAAAAGCAAAGTTGTTTACAGCTCGAATAAATGATAGACCACATACAGCTATTTCAAGCAAAAGGAACAGATGTTTATATAAAATATGATTTTTATTCCTAAGAACCTAAGAAAATAAAAGTTAGCTTATTTTGTAAATGGTTTCTCATAAATAGAAATACAAAATCATAAAAAAGCTGCGCTAATCACGATATGGTGCTGGAGAAAATGTCGGTTGCAAGAGATGTTAAATTGAACAATGTTGAACTCTATTAGGCGTCTCAAGAATCTACTACCACAAAGAGGGTTCATCTTCATTTAATATTTTCAAATTAAATAAGTATTTATTAGTGGTAGTTTGCCAATGTAATATTTTGTAATGTTATATTTTAATATACTTGGACAACCCAATTATTATTCATCTGGTTCAGGCACCTGTCCCATTATCTTGTAGGGGAAATAGGAGCTCTAGAAGTACTATAACAATAGTCAGAACATTGAATTGATGTACACAATTCGACAGGGAAACCAATACATTTGACTACTTTTTGAAATATATCTTTTAATTGCATCGATTTGAGCTTACTAACAATAATGAAGATATTGAAAAGAATAAGTGGTTAAAAAATGAAAAAAGCTCTGCCACTTTAAAATTGTCTTAAAAGCTACAATTTGAATCAAATGTACAAACAAACCTTTTGCGACAACAGCTTTTTCTAAATGTTTTAATAATCATTTTGATTCGAAATTTTATGTGATAATTGTACTCTGTAGGGGCTCCATTTTTCGTGTGTTTCATTGAAATGTATCCATTATTTTCTAATAAAAATACCTAATTTGTTGAAAATACCTAATTTTGTATTATTCCAATTTTTAAATTTCATTCATGAAATGAATAATTCTAGTTCGTGGGCATTTGCCAAAAAAATGATAAGCTTGTAATAAATAAATTTATTTATGGCAAACTTTTTATTTATATGCGTATACATGACACAAAATTTGTTAATTCAAAATATTTTTTGATATGTGTAGTTACCAACTGGTTGGGTGTATTAGACAGAGCACCCACGGTGTAGACAACACTACTAATAATTTATTAATGAATTTAACAGATTACTATTTATTTCATTTTATTTACACTATTTAACAGGTCGTGTGACTAGGAGAAATACAAAAGAAAAAGAAAAAAAAATCACACTTAATAAAAAAAGATAAAGAAATATAAATTAAGAAGAAATATTTTAATATAAATGTACCCATAGAGAAGAAAATTATGAAGAACAGTAAAAAAGCAACGAAATATATCAATCACAAATCCATATTTTTAATTGACGAGGTATTGCAAGACATAATGTTAAGAGAGGAATTTAAGTTATAATTGTTACATATATTGTTAGGAGGGGAATACTTTTTTATATTTGTTCGTGCAGTTGTCTGTCTTGCCTCAACTCTGAGAATATGCAAATTTAACATACATAAAATTTCAGAGCAGTTTATCCTGTTGTGAATTATATTGTGCAATAAGATCAGATAAGCTTTTGTTCGCCTGTGTTCGAGTGAGTCGAAGCCGAAATGTATGAGAAGTTCAGATTCGGGAACCCCTATAGGAGGATATCCCCCTTCCGTTCTAAAATGAGCATATTTTAAAAATCTACGATGTATTCCTTCCAAATTATAAATAGTGGTTAGGACACCAAATGATAGAACCGTATTCTAAATTATGGCGAACAAAGGTGGTATATGCTAGCTTCAATGTGTCAATATTCTGAAAGTTGTGTCTGTTTCTGATAATAAATTCTAAAATTTTATGTCTTCGTGGAAATGTACCTGATGTGATTGTTAAAGAACAGTTTTTTACCAAAGATAACACTAAGATCACAAAATGTTTCGGGTCTTTTTAGAGTGTGTTATTATCAATAGAGTAATGAAAGCGGGTCAATGATATTTTGATAGAATAAAGTTCGTTACATTTCTGTATATTTAAGGGTAAGTTATTTATTAAGCACCAATCCTTAACGTGAATTAAATTTTATTGAAGTAAAAGACAGTCGCCGATACTTGCACTTTCAAATCGTCAGCATAAAAAAGATAAGATACTGTGAGGCTATCAATAACATCATTAATGAATAGGATAGAGAAAAGAGGTCCTAAAACTGATTCCTGTGGTACACCTGACGTAGCAGATATTTGGATAAATTTACAAAACGCGATATACATGTTGATATCTGAGAAGTAGGATTTTAAAAACTTCAAAAATTCTATAGAGAAACCGAAATTATTCAATAGAATATCGTCTAAACTCTGTCAAATGCTTGCAGTCCCTCATCGATGGCATCAGTTAAGAATTCTGAGATGCAAAATAAGTTGGTAACAGTGGACCTCTAATTTTGTGAAAATCAATAAAGATGTTAAAACACAATATTTTTTAGTCGCAAACTCCTCTATAAAATCTTTATTTTACTATAAGGAACGTAACCAGACTGCAATCAACAGCTACTCTCCGGGCTATGTGCCCCGCCGCTGAATTACAAGTTATAAGCCTGGCGCGTTAAGTGTAATAATTGCATATTACCATCAAAACGCTAATGCTTCGATTGCAACAAACACCAGCCGAAAGACTGATCCTACTTAAAGTAGCTCTCGTGCCAGGCATCACACACCACTTGCAGACTGCAGTTTCAAGCTGTTGGTTCTCGTCAGTGCAAGGTAGGCATGTGACGACCGACACGAGGATTACTTAACTACTTAGTACATTTTGGTATCTTTGGGATAGCGACATGTAAAATAGTCAGCAGGCGCCATCTAGCGGTCCAGTGTCTGTTGCAATCGAAAAATAAATAGCCTAATTTAGCTTAGCATAGTTCAAATGTGCTATTAGGGGGCGGAATATTAAACATATTATTTTTCCTCTATAAAATCCTTAGGAGTTTGCGACTAAAAATATTATGTTTTAATATTCCGCCCTCTAAAAGCATATTTGAACAATAAAGATGTTGAGGAGAGTGACTATCGGGTTCATGAATCGTGTGCCCTGAATAGACGCAATGAACCGAGGATGACAGCCTTCTGCATTCTGCCGGCTAAGATCTCTGCCGAATCTCGGCATGCCGGTATGATCTTTAGTTCTGTAAGCAGTGTCTGTCTCAATCCACCGAGGGCTCCTATAATCAGTACCACTATTTTAACAGAATGGCCTGGATAAAGCCTGCGGAGTTCGAAGAGCAAATCTTGATATTTTGTCCGTTTGTCCTCCTCTTTCATGACAATGTTGCTCTCAGCGGGGGCTGAGAATTCCTCGACATACATTGTCTTGGGTTGGTGGTCGAGGAGTCCTATGTCAGGCTTGTTGGCTTGTATTTGCCTGACGGTGGGAAACGAGTAGTTCCATAAATTAGATACTTCTCATTCCCCACAACGGCCTCAATATCCCCCAGAGCGTAAGGCAGCACTGGTGTTTCGTCTATCCCATACGAGTACCTTAGATGATAATAAAGCACTCGTAATGCTGCGTCGTGTCTGTGAGCATAGGTCGAGACTGCGTATGTCGGGCAAGCCAACAGTAAGTGCATTACAGTCTCCGGCGCCCTGCAGCAGGCCCTGAAGCTGACATCAGGGACCTCCATGTTATTATTATTGTTATTATTATTATCATTATCGTTATCATTCTCTACTATCACTATCGTTATCACTGTCACTATCACTATCATTATTATTATTTTGTTAAATTCACTAAAATAATTTGAGTACGCTTTTCACCGTAGGAGCTCGAACTATAAGAGCACTTTTTGTGATCTGAGCGGAAAAAGAACACTATTATTATATTATGTATTATATAAATGTATTTGTGTTAGTGTTACATCCATCAATAAATATATCAAACCCATCGGACCTATAAAAATGGTTATATTATTCGCAACACTTAAAGCTATCTTGACTTTAACGCAATGACGGCTTGAGTCTGCCAGTAATGCACTGACGTCACTACTGTTTTAGAAATTACTTTAATAATTTTAAATTATTTCGTTTATTAACTATTTATTCAAATTATTATGATGTAATTATTTTCGTAGATTCATATTTATTAATTAAAGAAATGAAATTACTATTTCTCACAAAATTCTTCTAAGTTGTACTTGAGGCAATCTTTCATTTTCATATTTCTGTTTTGCTACATATTAATGTATCATTTGAAGTGATCTGTACAGCTCCATATTATTCAATAACTAATATATGACCAGTCACAACCCTCCCTAAAATAATGGTCTGGACGCCGTTGTTAGAACATCAGAAGTGTTGCAAAAAAGGTTAACAATCTCAATTAAAATAAATAAGCAAAGAGTTATTTAAAATTTAAAAGAAGTTTTGCTATAAATTTTACGTTTTAGAGCTTGAAGGTACAGTATATTACTTTGGAGAAACAATCGAACGCTGTAGACATTCAGAAGCACAGGCAAAGCCCAATTAAAATTCTTCTGGTAATCATGTGGGTTGTGCTGAAAATACATAAATGACCTTGATTTGCAAGAAAATTATAAAATAAATGTTAATACAGTCAGAGAGTACTTATTAATTCATGATATCTTCCCACTTGGTAATTATCTAGTAACATTGCAATATGATGTAACGACATATTAAATCATTATCTGCTAGTTTATAATATTTATTTGAAAGTAGTTTCTATCTTTACTTTTTGAGAATTATAGAAAATTACTGAATTAAATGTAATTACTGATTCTTTGCTTTACGCAAAATTTTATCAGCTCTTTTTCTCTCTTCG
Source organism: Leptura quadrifasciata (assembly GCA_963675555.1). Taxonomy (NCBI): domain Eukaryota; kingdom Metazoa; phylum Arthropoda; class Insecta; order Coleoptera; family Cerambycidae; genus Leptura; species Leptura quadrifasciata. Next base: position 54,323,397 of record OY776674.1, on the reverse strand, counting down.
AACTACTTTTATTGTAGGAGACAATGGACTCCAACAATCCATGATTTTGTGACCACTTCGAAATATTTCTGTGAATTTTGACTGTGAAGAATTCACAAACTGTTGGACACTGAAATAAAGGATTTCAGCAAAAAAAATTTTTTCAGTTGTACCTGTACAATAATAATAATAATAATGTTTATTTACAATATTAAAGAAAATATTACATTATATTGTTATTGATTGTGAGATTATCGATATTTGAGATGTGCATTATTTGCAATTTTTTAACGAATTTGATAACTTATTTTAATAGCGACTTCTCAATAAATCTATATTTGAGATTTTTTAGATAGTCGTATTTTCCTAACTGTTTAAATCAGTGTTTTTAATAATCAACAAACACATTTCAACTTAAAAAAACATTGTTCACTTGGCACATATTGCCGTTTATTGTTTATGATAAAATATTGTTCAAGATTTCAGGTGAAATTTATCGAATTCTCATTCGCTCCTTTAAGTTACAGGCGTGATGTATTATGTCTGTATCGTAATAAAGTAATGAGTTGAGCCATACTTGAAAAACAATCGAACAGATGCGAACAAGCCTGCTCAATTTATGAGACAAGAATCACCCAGAAAATGAATTCATAACGAAGAATATACTAATAAACTGGAAAATAAATATAAGAAAAGTTAAAAGTACGTCGACCACAAAAGAATTTTCTCATATCTTCATTTATTTAAATTATAAAATACTGATATTATAGAAGTTATAGACAATGTTTTTTCTTTATTTCAATTTAGAATATCAGGAATAGCTGAAAAGCTCTGAAAGTAATTAAGACTAGATTAAATAGTTATGATATTCAAGTCTTATTTAAAAAACACGAAAAAGTATATTAAGAAGAAATAATTAGGAAATTAGTGACCAAGAAAAGAAATCAGTATATAGAGTACGAAACTAATAACTTTGCAATAGAAGAAAATACACTCATTAAAAATATTTTCTAGATGTTAACACTTATAAATGATTAACCATTAAACAAGCAGTTATCCTGTTTAGATACTAAAGAAATCGCAAACATCGCATAGAATTATACATCACATCTAGCAACTAAAAGTTAAATGAAGAGCCATAATCTACATAAATTTCTTGTAATAATATACTTAATAATATTGAGAAGTAAAATCAAAAAACTAAACAAACATATGGACCGTGACTATGGTCACGGTCCATAAGACCCTATTATCAGCAGCATAAATGGCTTAATTTGCTACAGAAATGGCAATTGCAACTAGTATGTATGGCCCACAAAACAATAAATAAGAACTTGCCTAAATACTTGTATGAGAGGTTAGTATTCCGTGCTTCATTGCATAATAATCACCTGCATTTTTTAACCTCTCCACAATAAAATTGTGAGAGGTTACTAAAATTGGTACAAAAACGAAAATTGAGATAACATCAAATCTTTACGTTTTGAGGTCCTAGGAACCCAAAAAAGTGATTTTTGAAAAATGTCCGTGTGTGTGTATGTGTGTATGTGTGTATGTGTGTTAGCACGATAGCGCCGAAACTACTGAACGGATTTGAATCATACTTTGCGTGTGCGTTTCTTTAGTGCCCCAGAAGATCTGAAAAGGTTTTGGTTGAGATCGGATTACGTTTAGTGCCATTTTGACGCAACAAGTTGTTTAATTTATAATTACTTTCAATTTGCAATGGAGCCATTGAAAAGCAGTTAAAATTCTATTGTCTGAAAGTTATTTGTGGCATTCTACGAATATTCTTTCCTATTATTTGGGTTTTCTACCACATGTACTATTATCCTCTTCAAAACAAATCACCGAATCTACAAAATAATAGAATTATTGGAAAAAAGAGCCTCTGCGCCCGTGACGTTTACGCCAAAGGAAAAGTCAGAGGTTATGTTTTGCAAATAATATAAATCGGAATAAACACAAAAATAATGTATTTTGCTGACGTTTCGGAAAGTAATCTCTTTCCGTTTTCAAAGCTATTTTTTGAAGAACTCTTATTTTGCTGTGTATGTCAAATACACAGCTTTAAGATTCTGTTTATGTTATTTCCATAGATACTTACTACTTACACAGAACATAGAACTGATGATATTTTTTAGATAATGTTGAGTTTGTTAAGTTCTTCTTTTAACATTGGTAGCCAGGTTGTACAAATATCTACAGAACAATTCGATACGCACTTATCTTCATTTAATAAGATTATTGCTGATTCTTTAATTTTTCTTTTTTTGGTATCTGTTTCTTTTGTTAAAATTTTTGCCGAGTCCCAGTTTATTCTATGTCCGTTTTCCCAAGCATGTTCACAAATCTTTGATTTTTGAATTTCATTCTTTCTAATGTAGTTCTTGTGCTCATCCAACCTCACACTGAAAGGTCTGGATGACTCACCCACATAACATTTATCACATTCGCACGGGATATTGTAAATACAGTTTTTTGAATTCTGCTCCCTGTTTATCGGTTTTGTTTTTGTTAAAATAGATCTTAAAGTGTTCCCCGTTTGAAATATCGTCCTAACATCAAATTTGTCACCTATACGGCGTAGCTTTTCCGATAGTCCGTATACATAAGGAATTATTGCTGTATAATGACGTTCAGGTTTTTGTCGTACCTGATTGTCCCTATTTTCAACATTTATGAAAATTCTATAAACAAAGGCTTCAGGATATTGATTTTGTATTAGAACCTCTTTGATAAATTTTTTCTCGTTATTTAATATTTCATTATTAGATGAAATTATTTTGGCCCTATCGTATAAACATTTTACAACACCCCTTTTAACATTTATTGACTGATTTGAGTTAAAATTTAGATATCTATTAGTATGTGTTGGTTTTCTATAAACGCTTGTTTCAATTGTATTATTTATCCTTCTAATTAAAACATCTAAAAACGGTAGTTCATTCCTACTTTCTACTTCTAATGTGAATTTAATAGACGGTTCCTTACTATTTATATTTTCTAAAAAACTATCTAGTAAATCAACACCATGAGGCCAAATTGCAAAGATGTCGTCAACATATCTCCACCAGACAACCGGTTTGTTTATACAATTTTGAACATGTGTGTTCTCAAAGTTCTCCATAAATATGTTGCTTAAAATTGGTGATAATGCAGACCCCATAGCCATACCAAAATCCTGCTGATAGAACTCATTGTCCAATTGAAAATAGGTTGTTTTTATACACCGTGTTAAGAGTTCCATTATGCTATTTACACTTAATTTAGTTCTAGTTTCCAAATTATTATCATTTAGCAACCTGTCTTTAACTATTTTTAATGTTTCATCTACCGGAACATTGGTAAAGAGGCTAACTACATCAAAACTAACCATCAGGTGTGATTCATGAATATCGGTTTCATAAATTTTTTCTATGAAATGTTTACTATTTTTAATATATGAATCGGTTATGAATTCCTTATGTATACGGACTATCGGAAAAGCTACGCCGTATAGGTGACAAATTTGATGTTAGGACGATATTTCAAACGGGGAACACTTTAAGATCTATTTTAACAAAAACAAAACCGATAAACAGGGAGCAGAATTCAAAAAACTGTATTTACAATATCCCGTGCGAATGTGATAAATGTTATGTGGGTGAGTCATCCAGACCTTTCAGTGTGAGGTTGGATGAGCACAAGAACTACATTAGAAAGAATGAAATTCAAAAATCAAAGATTTGTGAACATGCTTGGGAAAACGGACATAGAATAAACTGGGACTCGGCAAAAATTTTAACAAAAGAAACAGATACCAAAAAAAGAAAAATTAAAGAATCAGCAATAATCTTATTAAATGAAGATAAGTGCGTATCGAATTGTTCTGTAGATATTTGTACAACCTGGCTGCCAATGTTAAAAGAAGAACTTAACAAACTCAACATTATCTAAAAAATATCATCAGTTCTATGTTCTGTGTAAGTAGTAAGTATCTATGGAAATAACATAAACAGAATCTTAAAGCTGTGTATTTGACATACACAGCAAAATAAGAGTTCTTCAAAAAATAGCTTTGAAAACGGAAAGAGATTACTTTCCGAAACGTCAGCAAAATACATTATTTTTGTGTTTATTCCGATTTATATTATTTGCAAAACATAACCTCTGACTTTTCCTTTGGCGTAAACGTCACGGGCGCAGAGGCTCTTTTTTCCAATAATTCTATTATTTTGTAGATTCGGTGATTTGTTTTGAAGAGGATAATAGTACATGTGGTAGAAAACCCAAATAATAGGAAAGAATACAGTTAAAATTCTGATTTCAACGATATATCACACTTCCACCCTTTCGATTTGGTTTCCGTGAAAAAAATTAAAAACAAAGCAAATATGGCATAGATCACATTTCGCATGATACTAGAAAAATTACTGAAATGCTAATGTTTCATTTAACAAAGACAGCCGCGAGCGATCGGATTGCAATGGGCAAATTTTGACGATTGTCATTGTCATCGTTTGTCATCCGATAACGTTGGTGTCATGTCATGTTAATAAAACTTCGACATATTTGTAACTTTTAGTGGATTGTCACAAACTTTAAAGGTAGATATAACAATATCATATGCTTTCTGTACCTTCGTTGGTGAATTTATTATAGATTATCACTTTACCAATTTTCAAATTGTTGCTTTACAAATCTGTAGTATTTAGGATAACTAGACTTTCTTAGTCGTTCAAGTGATGTTAAAGTTGTTAATATCCTAATAGTATATTATTCAACGAGCGATAATATAGGTAATAACTCGCATAGATGATTGTAAATTCATTAAGTTGAGGGTTTTTTTAGTGCCCCAGAAGATCTGAAAAGGTTTTGGATGAGTTCGGATTAAGTTTAGTGCCATTTTGTCACACAATTTAATGCTCTTTTCGGCTTCAAAGATCCACCGAGTGGGGAGGTTCCAGTCGCTTCCAGTAGCTGCCGATTTGATAGTAGATAGTCTTCATGTCCCTCTGTTCATAGAATTATCCGGTATAAATCGTCCTTCTCTATATTTATCAGCTAATTTATAACAAAATTTCAGAAGTATTTAAAAACCAAACACCAAAGATTTAAAAATAAAATTAAGTCTATGTTCCTCAGTAGCTAATTATATTACCAATACAATACCACATATATATGCCTCTGTTACTTTCTTATCTCCTTACTTGTTCCCCTATCTGTTTATAATGTATCTTTTTATTTGTCATAGCCTATACAGGATATTTCAGTTAAAGTTAAAGGTACATACGTTACTTGCGGATAGAGGGCATTCTGGAGGTTCCAAATTACCCGACATCACCGTCCTTCCTTACTGAGATGTTTTATTTATTTTGATCAATTTTTTCTTTGGTAATAACTATTGAACCACCCTGTATAATCGGTTCATATTTAGAATATATGTTTTACTTATTTTACTGATAAAACTTCATAATAAACCAAAATAGAAATCCAGGTCCAGCTTAATAAAAAACTGACAATATGTTGTATGTCAAAATCAACACCTTGCATGACAAAATTTTGTAGATCTGTTTTGATATTCGAAAAAAGCGGAAAAAATTGGATAGAGTGGCTCACTTAATTTGTTTGCGTATTTCATTCATCAGCTTTGATTCCTTGCCGTAAATCCAATCTCATTAAAATGGTCGAGACAGTTGGAACCTGAATATTTAGTTCAGAGTTTAATTAACAAAAAAATTTAACTTGCAGCAGTGAAAATTCTTACACTTCTAGAGTAGGTAAGCGAACTATTGTAAAATAATTTTAAAAACAAGGTAGTTCACCTGATAATCTATCAGGGAGGATATGTGGCCTAATCAAATGATCGTTGAAAACACCGCACCAAATACATATACTTTATACGAGGATAATTGGAACTGGTCAGTGTTAAAGCACAGGGCCGTGCGCACTGAACTTGATATTTTGTCCTATATATTTAGCAATGGTATCGAGATTCGAATGGTAGTTAAAACTGTGCAGGCGAGTCCGAGACTGGCAATGTAATCAGCCTGAATGAACCATCCACGACTGCACTGGTTTAAAGATAATAAAACGGACAGGCCTACTAGCATAAAAAAAAACTCGTAAATCGCTTCTCAATAGTCAAAGGTGGACTTCCGCTGTGCTGTTAATGTGCCAGTTCAGTGCGTAAATACCTGTTATAATATCAAGCGTAGGAGTTTAGTTAGTTATTGTTCATATTTATAAATATTTACTACTATATAAAAGGTAAAATATTTTAATTATTTACTAATTTACCATGGCTTTCTGGAGACCATTTGAAACAGAGGATAATATAATAACGCCCGAAAATCTTATTATTTTCTTATGACAAGCATTTCTATTTACCTCCGCCCATGTACAATAAAGGGATGCCGACTGTTTTTGCCGGCTTTTAGTTTTTATACGGTTTCAATTAAATTCTTTACACTTTACATATTAACAGCAAATCGAGGGATTTATTCTGTCTTACAGCATATGTATGCTCTTCTGTCCAAAAATGTGAATTTCTTAAATTATAAACACCCTCTCTTGTAAATTACGCCTCTTCTGTCAAACTTCTGTTCAGAATTCTTGGATTCCGAATAATTCATTTACTAAAACTTAAGAGATGATTTTATAACATAGCTGCTTTGTCGTCAAGTAGGCAATGCTGAAAATTTTAATATTTCATAGTTCATATTTACTGGTTCGACATATTTGCATTTTATTGTATTTCTTATTTGTATTAATATTATTACCCACATTACAAAGAACATAATATGCCTTATAAATTTTCAAATAGTGAATCTATGCTTGTGATGACAATGGACGAGCTGCTCTGAGACAATATCAAAGAAGATTTCCTGGACGCCGAATTTCTGATCATAAAAGTTTTGCTAGAGTTGTCAATTATTCCAAAAATCATGGTCGGTATCCAACCACCTTAAATGAGCATCAAGTATGGCAACCTTTAGCTGTAGAAGAGAGTATACTAAATTTTGTTGCAAATAATCCAAAAATTATCACGAGAAGTGTGGGTCATGCTTTAGGTGTTCCACATATTAGGGTTTGGAGAACACTAAAAAGAATAATCTCTATCCATTTCATGTTCAACAGGTTCAGAGGTTGGAGGAAGGGGATGAAGTTCATCAGTTAAATTTTCGTAACTGGATTATTGGGAATCGAAGAATTCTTAACAGATGTATGTTTACAGATGAGGCACAATTTACAAGATATGGTGTTTATAATTAAAGAAATTCACATGTTTGGACGGAAGAGAATCCATATGCTGTAAGACAGAATAAATCCCAACATCGATTTGCTGTTAATATGTACGTATTTGGTGCGGTGTTTTCAACAATTATTTGATTGGGCTACATATCCTCCCTGGTAGATTATCAGGTGAACTTTATTTAGACTTTTTGCAATTTTTTATTGGAAAATGAAAATATTACGGGAACGTATTACCAGCATGATGGCGCTCCACTCCATTTGAGGAATATTGTGAGAAATTTTCTAAATGACAATTTTCCAAATATGTGGATAGGTCGAAATGGACCCCATCATTGGCCTTCAAGGTCACCGGATTTCAATCCTGTTGATTACTATCTTTGGGGACATTTAACAGCAAAGATATATGACGTAGCTATTAAAAGTAGACAGGAACATTTGGAACGCGTTAATAACGCTTGCGTAGAAGTTAGAAATAATCCCGATATGATTAGACGTACAATTAGAAATATTACTACTATTACTTTCACTTACTTATTATTTACATACATACTAACAAAATTAAGTAGTATTTTGATTTGTGTGCAAATCTACTTTGTTTTTAAATTTTTTTTCTGCAATAGTTCATTTACCTAGTCTAGGAATGTAAGAATTGTCACTGCCGCAAGTTAAATTTTTTGTTATTTAAAGCCTGAAATAAATATTCAAGTTCTAACTATCTCAGTCACTTTATTGAAATTGGATTTACGGCAAGCAATCAAGGTTGATGAATGAAATGCGCAAACAAATTAAGTGAGCTACTCTGTTCAGTTTTTTCCGCTCTTTTCGAATATCTAAACAAATCTACAAAATTTTGTCATACAGGATGTTGATTTTGACATGCAAGATATTGTCAGTTTTTTATTAAGCCGGACATGGATTTCTATTTTGGTTTATTATGAAGTTCTATCAAGTAAAATAAGTAAAACATATATTCTAAGTATGAACTGATTATAGAGAGTGGTTCAATAGTTATGACCAAAGAAAAATTTGGCCAAAATTGATGAAACATCCTGCATCTCAGTAAGGAAGGACGATGGATGCATTAATGTCGGGTAATTTGAAACCGCCAAGTTGCCCTCTATCCACAATAACGTATGTACCTTTAACTTTGAAACACCTTGTATATTATTGTTCGCATTTAGTTATATGTATAAAATTTAAGTCGTTGCGAGCATATGTTCATATGAACTTTTCTTCATTTCTTCTTCATGTTTAGTAATTAACCTGCATTCTCTGTTTATACTCTATCTTATGTAACAATAATTGTAACCCGTGGTAGAGATTTATACCAACTTTTAGCTGATACCTTGCCACATTAAATAAAGTTTATTATTATTATTATTGAATATTATAAAGAAAGGTATAGTTAATTCAGGATAATTTTCGGAAAATTCGAAGAAAATGTCAAGAAAATCCTTTTTTGACAATCTATTCCTAATCAGTGACCCAGAAGTTTTTTTTTCGAAAACTGGATAATATATAAAAACCTTAAATTTCAAAATATCTCATATTTGAGGTTCAAAAAAATTATCCGCTCATCACTTAGGTTTCTGATTTTAAATAATTGAGTATGACAAACATTTCAAAAAAAGTCATCAAAATCGGATCTGTTTTTGAGAGTCTAGAAGATATAATGGTTTTTCCGCTTCATTGGCTTGGCTGATACTCAACTCAACTCAACCTGTCTGCTATAAAATAACATTCTTTTTTGTACAACATTTCTAATAACACATTGTCATGTATTCTCAACGAATATCGGAATAATTAATTACACATCCAAAGTTATCAAATATTTACTAATACATGCCGAAGAAACTATTTGTCTAGTAGGTGTGTGATTGACCAACAATTTACCGAATTAGCATAAACCACAGCTTTAACAAACCGATTGGACATGAAACAACAAAGAGAACTTTACTATTGACATCGTCTTTGCACTAACGATGCAAGATGCGATCCAGTTTAGATAAAGATTTTGCCCGATGTTTATTTAGGGTCGATCTGGTGTTTAATTGGAATCATAATGGAATCATGAATCAGCAACCGCTTAATGGTGGGCAATTATCCACATTGGCTGAAAGTAAATATTGAATTTACGGGAAATTTAGTAGTACTTGTCGACTGTTTACATACAACTTGTGTGTTTTGGTTCTGTTTAATACTTAATTTGCCTCCCATGTTGGAGATATTAGTATAATTATCTAACTTTTTTTCTATATTTACATGTTTGTTTAGGAATACAGGAACAATTAGAATTAAATCCAGCAGAATGGTTAATTGATCTAATTTATTTATGTCATCTCGAATTTTCAATTAATTTCTATTAACAGTGAAGTCACATTTCTTAGAATGCGATTAATTCTATATTAGAGATTCAAATCTCAGAGCATTATTAAATCCCGACATTTACGAGATTGGACTACCTATTCCCGGATTGCTAAACAAATTATATCAAATGTAACTTGCTGAATTCATTATCTTTTATTGGTTTAAAATTAAAACTTAGAAAATTAAATGAAAAAAAATATAAAAATATTATATTACATTGTAGATAAAAAAAAAATAACGATATCTGTATATATGTATTAGGGTGCAGTCAAAAAGTGTAAGGTCCAACATTTTCAGAATTTCGATTTGCTTGTGAATGGGTTTGACCCTTGACAAATTGAATTCTTGAAAACTAAAAACTATAAACATACTTATATAAGTTCAAGTGTGCTTCTAGAGTTACAAGCTTGGCGCGTTAAATGTAATAATTACATATTACCAACAGCCTACATTGCACTGATGAGAGCCAACAGCTCGAAACTGCAGTCTGCAAGTGGTGTAGGACGACTGGCACGAGAGCTTCTCCGAATTAGTATTTCGGCCGGTGTTTGTTGCAATCAGAGCATTCAGCGTTCTGTTGATAATATGTAATTATTACACTTAACGCGCCAGGCTTGTAACTCGTAATTCAGCGCTCGGCGGGACACATAGCCCAGAGAGTAGCTGTTGGTTGCAGTCTGGTTATGTTCCTGGTATTAAAATAAGGATTAGTTTGTTACTGAAATATTACGTTGTAAACATACATAGCCATTAAAATGGGATAACAATATTGTAAATTAAGGATCTAGAAATAATTTTATATGGGGCGAGCGTAGGTGCGTCTTTACTATGTACATACTTCGGTATGCGATGTAAAGCAACGACAGGCGCAGTTAGTACTTGGATGGGTGACCATTCCAACGGAAACCGCGTTCTCGTCTCACACATCTTCCAGCGGCTTGTATATCAGTGTATGCACGGAAGCTATACAACCTTAGGCGAGGGTTGTATAGGAGATATACCATCCTTCGGAGGGGATGTAAAGCCGTCGGTCCCTTGTCTATTAAATGTTAGGCAAGTAAAAAATCTGTACTCTTCTTAAGGGAAGAGGTTCGGCAAAATTCCTGGTTGGGGGTAGCTCGTCTACAGGCGTCGGTGTTAGGCCTCAGTAGCGGAAATAGGCCGACGTTAAATAAATGTATATAAAAAAAATAATTTTACGTTATTGTATCAAAACCTACAATTCGTTCTTAAGAATTGAGAAACTTTACCTGGTGTGTATAAAGTGAGCTGGTGTAGTGATGGCGATATAAAGTTTACTAGGTTTTGTGACAAAAATGTCTATTAATACCAAAGTGTTTCTATTCACCAACCAACTCGATACTATATTTGTAGATTTTAGTATAGCCTTTGATAGAGTTGCCCACGATATATTGTTGAAAAAACTGTTAAATTTGATTTGTTTGCGAAAATGATATTACTTTTAAAGAGTTATTTACAACACATGTTTTGTAGTGTTATGCAAATTTTGAAGTGTTGCAAGGATCAAATCTGGGTCCATCATTGTTTATATTATTTATTAATGATCTGCCTTCAGTTGTTAAGTTTTCAAAAGATTTACTTTTCTCAGACGATTTTAAAATTTACAAGAAAGTTAAAACAATTAACAGCAGTCTGGATCCCTTGAAAGATATTGATAATTTTTACAAATGGGGTTGTGATTTTCAATTACAAATTAATGTTACGTGTTTACAATCTCCAGTAAACACCCTGTATGTAGGTTCAATAAATTACAACAAGAATCTTCATCAACCACTGATTTATTAATCACTTATTTTTTTTATACATATAAAGTTATAAATAATATAATTAACAACCGAACATTTTAGAATTAAGGTCATTTAATGTACCTTCACGGCGAACTCATTATGCATTAATGTTTAATGTACCAATAGTAATTAATTTGAACCCCATCCCTCTTTTGACCATGCTTCATGCTTCGGCTGGCTAATAATATTAATACTCTTGTAGATTTACATTGGTAATTGTTAGGTATAATTGTAAAACTGTACAGTGTATATTTATAATGTAATTTCTTTTTAACGTAATTTTACTTCCACGTCCAGTGGAAGTATAGTAACGCAAAAAAAATATTATTATTTTTTTTTATTGAAATAGGCTTAAAATGTCATGAACTGTCGAGATTTTAAATTTAAGCAAAAAATATTCCTATCTGTCAGTCTGTCTGTCGGTCTGTCTGTCTGTAACTTTTTTTGTGTGCATGTTTACTCTGGAACCGTTTATGATATTGACTTGAAATTTGGTACACCTATGCATTGTAACGAGATCTGGAAGTAGATTATATTTTAATCTAATTTCGTTGAAGGATGAGGGAGTAAATGGGGTAAATAATGGTAAACAGGCAAAGCAAGCAGGTAAGAGTCCATAAAATTTCAATTTAGGGTATGTACGAATTTTTTTTTGGCATCAGCCACACCTCCCCCTCCCACTGTCAAGCCCCAGTACCATCACTATTATGAAAGTGATTTAAAAAAAATTTAAATGTTATTTAGTGTGTATACAAGAATGAAACGTCTCAAAAAAATTTTCCGGCATTAGCTACCAGTCACCCTCTATGACCCCCATTGCCGCCCCCACTCCATTAATAAAGGGAGTAAAAAATTAAATTGGGATTTAGTGTGTATACGAGAACCAAGGGCTTCTAATTTACATTTGTCACCCCCTCTATCTATTCTATTCTACTCTATTATTAAAGGGAATAAAATATTACATTGGGATTTAATGTGTATAAGACTTGGCTACAAAATCTGGATGTGGAAGTAGCGATTCCTTGGGCAGCGGTTTTTTACTTAGTAATCTTTTAATTATCAAATATGCTATCCTTGTAATTAGTCTGGGTGGGCCAGATATTGTATAATAAATAAATAGCTTGAACCATTTTCCTTTGAAATATTTTGAAATGTCCACCACAGAGACACCAAAAACAACTACAAACAACTAAATAGCCCTATTTTTAATTTTCTCCGCCTTTAACACCAAGAATTTTCCCTTAACAGTAACTGATTCAATACGAAATGTGTATAGGATGCAGCTATTTCATGTTGAGAAATTGTATATTATGCTTATATTACATAAATTATATACAGAAGGTATAGTGACAACAAAATCAGAATTGTGCTTTAGTAGGTATGTAAGTAACCGATCTGTTATAGTATTTTTATGTTATAATGTTGAACACATGTTGAAAGCAGTCTTGATAAAATTAGTAAGAACATGTGGTTTTGATTAATGAACAGAAATTAATTTGTTACACAATTACATGTGATTAAACGGAACAAATTAGCTAGCAAATGGTTGTCAGAACTATCTTACACAAAATACAGAATAACTTTAATAAAAATAGGAAATGAATCGAGATCTTTCATATTTTTATTTTTTTTGGATTTAAATTCAAGAAATAGTAGTACATGTTTCTGCCTTTGTATAATAAATATTAGGGGCATATGATTATCCCGAGACATGAAATGCAAACAAATGATCGAAATCTTAATATTTTGGCTTAAGCATATGTAAAAAGTAAAATTCCATTTATAGTGGATTGCAGTTAGACCTAAAAGGTGCATAATTATAAATTTTCAGTAAATATGTTTGTCTGAAACATTTTATGTTCAGAATATAAAACAATTCAAACACTCACTCTTCCTTTAAACATTTAATTATGTTCGTTTATCTTTTGCTGTTCTCCTTGTTTTATATCTTTTATATATTTTACATAACATCTTATATTTTGTGCCTATTTTAATGTTTTCTGTATATACTATTGTATTGTAGTAACCTCTAAATGATTTCTTTGACAACACTAAATTTTATAAAACCCTATTAATTTTTGTGATAATAAGTAATCGTTCAAAATCAAGCTTTGTTTCGCAAACATTACTCCTGTGAGTCTGCAATTATAAATGTATGTAATGAATGGTTTTAATGGTCAGAAGGTAATCAGTGGTTTTAGTCATATTCCTTAACTTGAAAAGGGCATTAGAAACGATAAGTAGAGAGTTGTTAATATCCAAGCTAGAGGAAATTGGGCTGAGAAATGACGTATTAAATTGATTTAAAAGTTACCTAAGCAACAGATCACAAAGAGTTAAAGGTATCAAAACTCAGTAACAAGTGAGCTACAGATAGAGCATGGCGTTCCTCGGGGAACTATATTTGGTCCTATTCTATTTACTCTTTATATAAATGATGATGATGATATTAAGTGTGCGAGTAACTATAAAATTTCCATGTTCGCAGATAATACAGTATATTGTATATAAGTACCAAATGGTAAAGATCTTAACCAGATGTGTATAACTTTAAATAAATAAGGAATTAGCGGTACTAAATAAATGGTTAGTTAAAATAGTTTAAGTCTTAATTTAAATAAAACGAAATACATGTTAATAGGAAAATATTACAGGTTATGTAGTTCAAATGTAATAAATTTATATATTGAGATAAATAATTATAAGCTTGAACAAAGAAATTAAGTACCTTAAGGTATTATAATGAATGAGAACTTAAAGTGTAAAAAGCATTGTGACTATATATTAAATAAAATCAAAAGGGGTTTATTTTATTAGAAAAATAGGTAAACGCTTAACGATGAGCTCAAAAATATTATTATACAAATCAGTAATAGGTACACACATTGAATATTCCTCAAGTATTCTTTTCAATTTTAACTAAAACGAAATAGACAAATTGCAAAAATTGCAAAACGAAAGTTATGAGAACAATTCTGAAATATAACAGGTATACACCAGTAAAAAATATGCTAGAGGTACTTAATTTCATGAATGTAAAGAAAAGAATAATATTTAAAACTTTAGATTTGGTCTATAAATTGAAGAACAAAAAGACTGCTATGTATAGTCGTTTGCAATTTAACCGTGCAGATAAAAACTCAACAAAAACTTTACGGCCTCATTATAATACCGTCACTCTCTGTACTATTCCGCCCGCAAATTGAATCACTTACCTTATAGGTTTTTAATTACGTCGGCTTGTGGTACCATACCGAATGGTTCTCCGGCGTTAATAATGACCTCGTAAAGTTTCTGTTGCATTTTTATCTGCCCATTAAAATTAATTACCGCTATATCTATATAATAGAGTAAGATATATATAAATAGTATTCATTCACATAATGCAAGACAGAATAATGACTTTTTTATAGACACAGCCAAAATATCATTATCAAATAAAACTATATTATATAAAGGTTTAAATATGTTTAATAAAAATCACCTACTTAAAGGTGCGTATAGACACCGTGAGGCTGCTTCGCGAGGCATGCTTCGCAACGTATAGACCTGCTTCTTACTATGGAAATCATGTTCGTTGGCTGGGTCGAGGCTGCCTCGATACGATCCTAGCGCTGTCGGTTTTAAAGTGTTCAAAGGTGCCTCGTGTGATCCTAAAAATGTTTTCTTAACCGCCTCTCAAGTTACCGAAGTAACCCCCTGGAAGATCTCAAGGATCTTGTGCTAGGTAAAGAGAGATGAGGACCTACAATTTAATGTGGACTCCGAACCACTCTTGGGACAATTTTTTTAATGAAAAATTGTTTCGCCTTGCGGGAATCGAACCCACTTCGCTAGGCAACTCAGTTTGCTAGCCAGACGCTTTAACACACTGAGCTACCACCCACCACCCCCCCACCCCGCATGCTTAGTTTACGGAATTTCAACTAGTTTCAGCTGTTTTGTGCATTTGAGCCCTATAGAAAGATGGATAACGATACGTGTCGTGCTTTAATTAAACATTACGAAAATCATTGTGTATTGTGGAATCCGACATTGAAAAATTACCATAATAAACATTCAACGACCATGTCTTCCAGCAGTCTGTTTCCATATTGTAACCTCTTTCTATAAATTCCTTTTTGTCACCAACGTCGTGGCTTTTTTCTTCTTTTTTATAGAATGAATTAATATAAATACGGTAGCTGCAATAGCCGTGCGTACACGCGTAAGTTATATATTATATTGTATTGCCTTGGTATAGCAGAAGTTGTTAATAAAGTCTATCTATCTATCTACCTAAAATAGCAAAATTTATTATATTCTACCTTACTGTACATGGCACATTCAAACTCTACACTTCACAAACTGTAAAATTAAATTATCTCAATCATTTCACAGCTACAATCTGTTGGTTCGGATCTTTTAAGGATGAAATAAAAATTGATTGTGGTAAATTGATAAACCAATGTATATTATAATATTATATGTTTTAACCTCTTTAATTCAGTTTCCTTTCATCTCATTTGAAATTGCAATATTAATTAGTTGCCCATTGCATTACTGATGACCATAATAAGTTATATTTATATTTACTGTGGGAGAAATAAAATCTACTTTCCTGTGTATCGTTATTATAAACAGTATAATAGCTCAAACTTTCCTGTCTTCTTAAATAATTTTGAACCAATTTTCGGAGCTAGTTTTTACATCAGTACCTACATCGAACCTTTTGTATCTAATGGTCGATAGATCCACCCCCAGTTCTACTCGCTACCCTCTTCATATAATTAACCGAGGCTGTCGGTCTCCCAATATCTCATTAACCTCAGGGTAACACACCTTCTGCCTTTCCTCTCCTCATTGTCTGCCTGTTATCTCGATACAAGTGCTACTCAGAACAGCTGAGCGCTATTCATGCAACACAAAGATAAATACTTTAAAGTTTATTAACTAACAAAACCCAAGTATGAACATTTTTGAGTAAAGATGAGTTAGGGCTTAATGTATCTTTTATATTATCCGTTCGTTTATTGTTTAAATAAATTGTATTTGAGAACTTCTTTAACTTTGTGATTTTTATAAACTTAGTATTATAATTAATATATAATTTAGTCGTTTAACTAGATATGGAAATGCAAATTCAACAGAAATAAAGCAATATTATTATATCTATCTCGTTTAATTAAACGGATATTACAACTTTAAAAACTGCCCCAGCTGCAAGTTAGATTCGTCAAAATAAGAAACAAGTTTTTAAAAACTGATTAACAACTTTATTGGACACAAATACAGTAAATGTCGCAAGCAACTGAAGAATAGAAGCGGACAATTTAGCGTCTATTACTAGTATTTATAAGTTTTGTTATTTACTATGCTGAGTCCTATAAAAAGGTGCTACATATGTGTTTTTTATAAGACGCCAGCATTATCTATGATAACTCCTCCGGCCTTAGAGTAAAATTATCCTGAAAGGGTTCATTTTTCCGTTTTTTAAATTATTATGGGATCTTCGGTAGAAGGAGTTTTACAATTTTCTTTTTTGATATATTTCTTAAATGTTTTTACATAAGCGATATATAATAATATGATTATTAAAAGTATATATAATATAATTGTTCATACACTGGTTTTATAACTAATAGGAACGTCATTTATTTCCTTAGTTTCCTTTGCTTGTTTTGCTAATAAATTTTGAGTTTCTAACAATTTATGATTGTTGATTGTTTCGATTTGAAGAGGCCCTGGATGATAATTAATTTTTGGTTTTTTATTATAAGTAATATTTAAGTTAGGCAATTCAAATTTCATATTATGTGAATTAGATATATGAGTTTGTAAGATTTGGTTTGCAATTAAAATTTGACAATCTCTATTTAAATTAATTACAAACGTTCCTTGTACTTTCCTTTTAGTTATAATTTTGTCACAAGTTAAGGTAATCGTAATTTCTTGTGGAATTACTACATCCATTTATTAGGTTTTATCCTTTGAATTTGAGATTCGGTGATCTCAATATTAATCAGATGACAGTCACTTAAATTGGTTGCGTAAGATAACAAAGTTATCTCACATGGTGGATTTTTGTGTATTAAAATAGGGTTAACGTCTTTACATAAATATTCGTGGGTATTTATGAATATACATTCTTTGTTTATTAATACATAATTTCTTGTTCCTAAGTCCACGAATTTTGTTTTGGTAATAATAATTCGTACATATCTGTTGTTTTTACAGATAAAGTATACAATTCGAAAAATTCAAAATTTTCCTTTTCGACTAGAGGAATTTCTAATATAAAAATTACAGTAAAACCTCTAGAGTATCCTTTAATATTTATAGCTCTTTCGTATTTCAATATATTGTCAATTTCTGGTTCGAAAGGTAGCTGTGAATATATTAAATTTTTCTTAGTTTCTTTTATTTCTTTTAATAATTCTTTTGGGTCTATTAATGAGTTATGCAAGGTACTTAGTTTAGCAAAAGTTGATGCAACTTCGATTTTTTCAAATATATCATAAATATTCTGATATAAAAATGTCATTTGCGTTAACAGAGAGTAGGTTAAGAAATATTGATAGTTATTATTTTCATTAGATAAAATTTTGGCTACGTCTATTTCGATACGTTGAATTCTAGATTCTAGAATAATTTGATTGTGAGAAATATTTTGAGATATTTCATTAAAATTTGCAATAGTTAAATTTAGTATAGTTATTTAGTTAGAACAGTTTTGATTTTGTGTTGATCTTGACTGAGGGTCATTATTTGTTTATCGTATCTTTTAGCATCTTCTTGGTCTAAATTTCCTGTTATAATTTTAATACTGGATCCTAGTCCGTTTATTATTTCCTATTTAAGTCTGTTATAAGTTGGATTTATTTGTTGGATTTGATCAATGATTTTTTGTTCGAGATTATCTAATAAAGGAAAGTAGTTTGAATATTCTCTTTTGTATGCTTCATCTTTATATAGTTTAGTTTTCAAAGTTTTATATTGTTGTTGAACTAATTTGAATTCGTCTATTATTGGTGTCAAGTCAAAGATTTGTACATAGTCCCAATAGTCATTACTAACATCAGTTTGTCCCAGTTGTAGGGGTAGTAAGCCAGGGTTATTCGTTATTTCGGTTATTGTCGGTCTTGTGGAGATGGTGGGGATTGTCCAGCGTATTAATATCTGGATAATTCGGATAATTTCAGTCATGAAGTTGATGGATTTTCTTTCTTGAAATTTTCGTCTGCTCGGCGTTCTGCTTGAAACTAGTGGTGGTTCTGTTTAAAACTAGTGCCTCTAACCTCTAGGCTGTAAGGGAATTCTATCTTCTTCGCCGTCTTTGGTCCTCAGGAGTAGATTCCAGGATAAGTCTGGTCCAATCGATGAATGACAATCTGCTCCGCTTCTTTTTTGCTTCTCTTGGTTCGGTAAATTTCTTGGTTTACCTTGGATTTATCCGTTCCGTGATGAAGTGTTGAAACACAAGGCGTCCAAATTTTAGATCAGGAATTACACGAAAAATGTGCTCTGGCCCGGGGGCATTCGCTAATTTTCAACTAAAAATATAGGCTTCACGAGATCCTACCGACTGCGCCAGTTAGATTCGTCAAAATAGAAACAAGTTTTTAAAAAGTGATTAAAAACTTTATTGGACACAAATACAGTAAATGTTGCAAGCAACTGAAGAATAGAAGTGGACAATTTAGCATCTATTACTAGTATTTATAAGTTTTGTTATCTACTATACTGAGTCCTATAAAAAGGTGCTACATATGTGTTTTTTATATGACGCCAGCATTATCTATGATTATAACTTGCACATTATTTCACTAAAAATCGTAATTTTAACTTTGACCAAGTATCTATATTAGACAAAGTAATTAATTGTAATTAAAGGCTTATTAGTGAAATAATATGCATACAGGTACATAATACCGTTGTGGTGAACAGACAGAGCATTTAAGTATAATTTACAATCATATAATAACAAATTTAATTACTTTTTAGATAAAAATATACCAATGTTTCTTGGCTCATTTTTTAATTTCTACATTGATAAAATAATGCTATATTTTCAGTTTCTACGACCATAAGTCATAAATAGTTAATCATCATATAAATAACTTTATCCTCCGTATTCTGTGACCTTGCCGGTCGACCGGCCTCCACAAACCTTGCAACATATGTAAATCCCGAGCATGTCGCATGTCACGAAATATTGGCAACGTTTTTTTAAAGAGAATTCCCATATACACATCACGCCCAGAAGCATTTTCAAAACTAAAACAATGTTTTGCAATGATGTAATACTAAGAGTGCAGAGTGGAGGATCAGTGAAAATAAACCAAAATGTAATAAATAGTTGGATAAGTAGTGCATACATGGGTAGGGTCTTGCTACCTTTAAGTGGCAACGTTTTGGTTGGCAAGCAACACACTTTTTACTTTACAATGAAATGTTTTGTGGAGACAATTTTTTAGTGCTCGAGTCAGCCTTGTTCCACAAATGGATTGCATTAAATATGAATAACTTATGAAACGCTGACTATTTGTGTTTAGGTATTCTAAAATTTCGCATGTGCATTGCGTTTTGACCGTGGTTATAAGAAGAGAACTTGCTTCGTAGGTAACTAGGCTCACCAGTAGTTACTATAAATAAGACCGCATGTGTGTAGTATACGATTATTTTTCATATTTAGGAGAGAACTTTGATTTAATTAGGGAGTGATGTGATTTTTAAAGGAAATGTTGTACGCAAAGCAACTTTTTGTATTAGACGACAGGAAGCAGCAGTGACAAAATTTATGATATACTATATCACCATAAGCAAGAACAAAGAGAATGAAACTGTTAGAAAACGATATTTAGCAGCAGATGACATGAAAGTTGTATATGGGTATACACTTTTTAGATGGCTGAAAGTCAATCCTATTTTAGTGGAAACATGTGATTGAAATGTAAATGCGTCATCTATGACTACGCCAAGATTTTTTGCTTCACTCAATTTAGGTATTTCGTCATTATCAATTTTGACAACAAAATCAGACAGTTTATCTCTAGAATATTATAAGCCTGCTATCAATAAGACATTTTGACTTAGAAGCATTAATTTTTAAGTAATGATCCAGAGAATTTTTTAAAATTTTCTGTAAATCTGATCAAATAGTTTCTTGTGCAAATATTTTATTATTTGGACAATTATCGAGAATTAATTGGGAATCATCAGCATATTGCATTACACTAGATATTGAACTTCACCATTCATGTCTGCAACGTATATTAAAAATAACAGAGGTCCCAAGATGGACCCTTGAGGTAGACCTTAACGTAATGAAGCAAATTTGGATTTGACAGTCTTATTACCTATTGCCCAAGCTACGCATTGCTCCCTGCTAGTTTAATAAGATTTAAAACAATGCAATTATTGGAAAAAACGAAATAATGTAATTTCGAAAGCAAAACTCAATTTTGACAAATATTATCAGTTACGTGTATAAGTGCAGTGGCAGTGCTATGATTTTTACGAAAACCTGATTGTGTCGATAAAATCAAATAATGTTCATTGAAATAAGGAAAAATTTGGTTGTGAATATGTTTTTCCAAAATTTTAGAAGTTGAGGATACTATAGCTATTTTAACAAGAGGCTAAACTATTGCCTTTTTCCAGCAGTATGGAAATACACCATCAAGTGTACAGGTGTTTAAAATATTTATGAGATGATTTATACAAAATGGCAAATATAGTTTAAGGTCTTTAATAGAAAATTCTTTTGTTTCAGGTAAGTTAAAACTTGTTATATCCCAGTATGTATGGCTTAGAAACTACAACAATTTTTATATATACGAAGATTGAATTATGAACTGCTAGTTGGATGAATGGTGGATAAGATTTGTTTAAACCGAGGTTTAAACGAACTAGAATACTAAAAAGTGGGTATGTATACTAATTTTGAAATGAATATTGATATATTATTTAAAGTTACTAATAATAAAACTGGCTATTTGTATGTTAATGTATTATTATTAGCCGTTACTCGAGTCCGAGTATAGAAATTTTACAGTCGATAAATTGCGTACAATAAAAAACAAGTAAAAGGTGTAGTCTATTGTAATTTCCATTCATCTACGGTGCACACGACTATGGCTATAGAGGCCAATTCGGGAGAGCACAAGTCGACCGCAATCAGGACAAACATAGACCTGGTTAGGTCTTGGATTCGGCCTTCTTGCAGCAACATTTCCTTGATAGCTGGCCACAACCCCTCGCCATTCGGTTCTGTCCGCTGCAAGTTGTTCCCATTGCTCGTCTGCAATACCGCAGGATTTTAGATTTTCATGGAGAGCGTCTTTGAACCTCTTTCGTTGACCGCCACGCTTTCTTCTACCGCTTAGCAATTCACCATAAAGTGTACATTTAGGAAGGCGGTTATCATGCATACGATGAACGTGACCTGCCCATCTTAGGCGTGCTCTTGAAATAAGCACCTCAATTGGAAGGCTGTTTGCTCTCCTGAGTACTTCCACGTTTGATATGTGATGGAACCAACGGATTTTCATCATACTTCTGAGGTGTCTTTGCTGAAAACGTTCTAATTCTTTCACATGACGACGGTAAGTGACCCAGCTTTCACATCCATATAGCAGTGTTGGAATGACAACTGCTCTGTAGACAGCCATTTTCGTTGACAAAGCAAGGTCGTGGTTGTCAAATACTCTCTCTCTAAGTCCCCAGAATGCTCTAGATGCAGCGTTAATTCTATTGCGAATCTCGCTGTCCATGTTTGCTTTGTCATTAACAACGTTGCCTAAGTAATTGAACTGATCCACCACTTCAAGAGAATTTCCGTTAAGTGTAATGTCTATTTGGTTCACTTGATGAGGAGTTGACATAATCTTAGTCTTTCCAATGTTGATTTTAAGTCCCAAAGAATCATAGCTTTGGGCATACACATCTAAAAGCTCTTGAAGCTCTTCCGGCGTAGAGGCTAAAAGTGCACAGTCATCCGCATACTGGAGATCACAAATGAATCGTGTGCGTGTCTTCGTGAAAGCTCTAAAGCGCCCTATGTTAAAGAGACCACCATCAAAACGGTATCTGAGACCTATTCCTCTGACTGTCAGTTTGTTGTCAACAATAATTGTTAGAGCAGTGGTAAACAAATTAAAGAGTAGGGGTGCCAGGACACATCCCTGCCTAACTCCAGTGAGAGTTTGGAAAGGTTCGGTTGCCTCATTATTATACATAACCTGGGCGTTGTTGTTTGTATGTAGACTGCGACATACTTCCACAAATTTTCTAGGGATACCTAAGCGGAGCATAATTTTCCAGAGCACTTCCCTGTCCACCGAGTCAAACGCCTTGGTTAAATCAATGAAGGCCATGTGAATTTCTCCTTGATGTTCGAGTGCTTTTTCTTGAAGCTGTTTAAGTGTGAAGATTAAATCCGATGTGCCTCGGTTTGGTCTAAAGCCACTCTGTGTTTCAGGAAGTAACTTTTCCATAACAGGTGTTAGCCTATTTGCCATCGCTTTAGTGAGTATCTTCCCTCCAACAGCCAGGAGAGCTATACCCCTGTAATTTCCACAGTCCGCAGCGCTCCCTTTGTTTTTGAAGAGGTTGATTAAAAGTGTATCACGAAACTCCTGCGGAGCTTGACCACTTTCCCACACGACATCAAACAGTTTTTTGAGGTAGGGTATGAGCTCTGACGACACAGCTTTAAAGATCTCAGCTGGGAGTGAGTCGGCGCCGGGAGATTTGTTATTTTTTAGCTGCCCAATGGCGGTTAAGATCTCTTCCGTTGTTAGTGGTTTATCTAAGTCTTCGAAGGTGTCATATTGAGGGATAAGATTTATAATATCGTGATCGGCTTGACTTTGCTGGTTAAGAATGCTAGAGTAGTGTTCTTTCCATCGGGCTCTTATTTCCTGGTCTTCTTTGAGGAGATTTCCATTTAAATCTTTAATAGGGCACATATTTTTCCGACTGGGGCCGTACACTGCTTTTACTCCTTGAAAGAAATTCCTGTAGTCGTGTGAATCGGCGTACTTTTGAATTTCTCTGGCCTTGCTTGCCCACCACTCGTTCTTTATTCTTCTGATTTCGCGTTGCGTTTCATACTTAGATTGGGTAAAAGCTTCTGCTTGTATAAAAAATGTATAAAAATATATAAAAAATATATAAAATGTATAAAAAATTCAAATCGGAATTAAAAACAGTCTAAAAGTCATGACAGGCAAGTCTTGGTGTTTATCGAATTCTTTTTTTTTTGTAGTAGATAAATATAGAATGACATAATGAGCGAAAACTTGAAGTCCATATGAAAGTCTCATTTGGACGGCTAATAAAAAGTAGTGGCTTCTGTATGCTATGCAATACGGAATATACAGAGGCTGTGGCTGTAGTTGAAATGTTCGAAATTGTTAGTGTGATTACATTCGCAGTAGAGAGATGAACAGTACGCAAATCTTTTTAATTACATGGGAATGCTTCCGAGTTTTCTACTTTAGTAGAAAACTCGGATTGCAAATTATATCTTAATTATTACAAAAAATTGGCTGGTTAGACCAGTAAAATTAATTGAAATATACCGTAAATTCGGAACAAATTTTTAACAAGCTGTTTGTTGCATTAAAATGTCACTGAGGGGCATTAAATATGTCAATAAATACCTCAAAAAATCCGAGTGGGCGAACAAACTAAAAAATCGCTATCTTGAAATTCGCGATATGTTTCGTTTAAAGTGAAATAACTTTATTATCTTATTCGGTATCAAAAATTATGAAAGTTGGAAAAATCGGGAAAAATCTATAAAATGACGTTTATAAATTTGTATCAGGTTAAAAACTAACAAAGCTACAGCTTAAAGATGATAATTCGTCAGTTGGAATTTTGTAATTTCTTTTCTGTAAGAGTTGATTATTCTGTTGTGGTGCCTTAAAAAAAATACAATATGTCTCACTTAAGAGCATAACAGCGCAATAATTCTTTTTTTTTGTCCGATTTAAATCAAACTGATCTCAAAAGATAGAGATCACCAAGATCTATTTAAGACCACAAAATCACTTTCGATCTTTAAATGCAAGACAATATGCGATGCTAAATTATATGAAAAAAATTAAAAAATACATAATAAACATTTTTTAATAAAAAAAAATATCAATAAAACTTGTTCGAAATCATTCAAAAACCCTAAATCCGAAGTTTAGTTGAAAAAAATCATTTTAGGCATTTTAATAAAAATTGTTTTTAAATTTATTTTTTTGAAACAATGTACACAAATGAATACACCAAAAGAATTAAATATTATGTTCTATCAAAAGTTCATCAGCCCTAATGCATGCCTCAATTCGCTTTCTGTTATTATTCATAACTTTTCGGAGGGTTCGAGTAGCAATCCGGTCCGTACTACCATTGCATTGTGGATTGGGGCTCCATCAGGTGAAAATATCACATTGTTGTATGCAATAAGGGGCAAGTTTTCAATTTCGATTGTAAATTCAGTTTGTAAAAAATTAGAAAACGTTGTTCAGCATTCAAATTTCCCTCAAAGAAATATGGTCCAATTATTTGTTCATTCAAAATGCCGCACCACACATTCACCTTTTCTGAATACTGGCGTTGGCAGTTTACAACCCAATGAGGGCTTTCAATGGACCAATATCTAGTATTTTGAGAGTTAACTGTACCACTAGTTGTAAATGCCGCTTGATCTGAGAATAAAATATTTAAAAAAAAATTAGGGTTGTTCAAAAAAACTCCCTAACACCAAAAGCTTTTGTTCGTCTCCTGACGTAATTTATTGCGACGGAAGCGTCGGTAAATTGTATCCTTGGGTACATTTAAAATTGTGGACATTCTCCTTAGGCTACACCTTGGATTTTCTCTCACAAACTGAAGAATTTCTGCATCTCTAACATAATCCCTCACACGTTGTTCTTGTTTGTAACACACTTTGCCAATTCTATTGAATAAATTATTAATGCGCGAAACCTTTACATGGTCTATTAGGGCTTGATCTGAATGGCAATTATTAAATTCTGTAGCAGCTTCCCTCGTACGAGAATTATCACCAAGTAATCTAACAATTTTCACTTTTCCGACAGTTGTAAGCAGTTTAATTGAAATAAAATATGCCAGAATACAAAAAATCAGATAGAATGCCAATAGATTTACTTGACAACTAATCTGACATTTATAAAATTGTCTAAGTAGAAACAAAGGAGTCAGAGCATGCTTATCAACAAGAAAAATTTGGAACTGGAATTTTTTTCATCAAGACCTAATTTTTTTTTAGAATTTAACTAAACTTCGAATTCAGGGTTTTTGAATGATTTCGAACAAGTTTTGTTAACACTTTTTTTTATTGAAAAATGCCTACTATGATTTTTTGATTTCTTTCGTATAAATTAGCATCGTAGATGGCCTTGCATTTAAAATGGAAAGTATTCGGTGGTATTAATAGACCTTGGTGACCTTTATCTTTTGATATCAATTAGATTTAAATTGGACAAAAAAACAAAAGAATGATTACACTGTTACACTCTTAAGTGGGACACACTGCTTATCTCGCGAAAGCGTCAGCTATTAACTTATTATCAGTTAGAACTTCTTCATGACAGGTATTATAGCGTGATCATATTATTTGATCGACATATAACCCCAAAATTTATTAGGAACATTCTTGATATCATTTTCTATTTTTAGTAAGTAATTTTTGTGTGATCTATTTATATCAGCTTTAATTTTTGACCTAAGAAGTTTAAATACATCAATGAGTCAGTTAATCAATCAAAATATACCTTATTGTCCAGAAGAATAATCTTGTTGACAAAGCATACAAAAATAAAATTCTACATATATAACTTATATAAAATATAAATATATAAAACTATAAACATAAGATCATGCAATAAAACAAATTATAATTCATATTTTTTCAGTCAAATATTAAAAACATATATATCTACATCAGAATGTATCATCTAAATAACCCTTTATTTCATACTATGGTTTATCAATAAGTAGATTTTTCACTGCGTTTTTGAGACTGATTGGAGACGATGTCCCTAAAATGGCTCGGTAAGTGATTATACATTTTAGGACCATTGTAAACCCCAGAATCCTGGACAACTGTAGTTCTTGGGGTTGGCAGTGTAATATAGAAATGGGCTACGCCAATTTCTAGCTAATGCGGATGCACTTGCGCTTCGCGCTCAATTTGGCGCCTTCGGCGTCATACGGGGATGCTCCCTTCGGTCGCATCCCCTCGTTTGGAGTCGAGTGGAAGTCGGAGATATGCTCCAAATTCTAGGATCGGCACACCGATTAGCCTCAAAATGCTAAGAAATTGTCTCTGAATGTGCCTCAAAGTTGCTAATTTTTAATTTTTTAAATTTTCATTTTTCAGTTTTTCATTTTTTCAGTTCAGTTTTTTTAATGTTTCAGTTGTTTAGTTCACTTCAGTTTTTCGTTTTTCAGTTCTTCATTTTTCAGTTTTTCATTTTTCGGTATTTCATTTTTCAGTTTTTCATTTTTTCAGTGTTTCAGTTCAGTTTTTTAATTTTTCAATTGTTTAGTTGTTCAGTTCAGTTTTTAATTTTTCAGTTTTCATTTTTCTGTATTTCATTTTTCAGATTTTCATTTTCCATTTTTCTTCCTTTAATAATGGCGTGGGGGAGGCAACCTGTCAAAAAAATTTAATCCCTTGGTTCTCGTGTACACACTAAGTCTCGGATTTAATTGGTTTTTCTCTCTTTAATAATAGGGTGAGGTTGCAATGGGGTTAGCTAACGCCAAAAATATTTTTCGAGACGTTTCGTTCTTGTATACACACTAAATCACATATTAATTTTTGTTACTCCCTTTCAAAATAATGTGGGGGTGGTACTGGGGGTGATGGGGGTGGTGGTGGCTGATGTCAAAAAAAATGTTGAGACCTTAACTTTTAGTACATGCCCTAAATTGCAACTTTATGGACCCTTACCTGCTTGCCTTGCCTATTTACCCTTATTTACCCCATTTACCCCCGAACTCTTTAACGGAATTAGATCAAAATATACTCTAGTTCCAGATGTCGTTATAATACATAAGTGCATCAAATTTCAAGTCAGTATCATTCCAGTTCCAAAGTAAACATGCGCACAATAA
The DNA here is from genome assembly GCA_963675555.1 of Leptura quadrifasciata. Lineage (NCBI taxonomy): Eukaryota > Metazoa > Arthropoda > Insecta > Coleoptera > Cerambycidae > Leptura > Leptura quadrifasciata. The sequence continues at coordinate 54,295,879 of OY776674.1, read as the reverse complement.
AAAAAACAGTTACAGACCGACAGACAGAAATTTCTCTCTATTTGAGAAAATTATGAGAAACTATCTGTAACCAAACGTATATATTTTAAGTTTAATAATAGCATGGGGGTGGCAATGGGGTTGGTAGAGGGGTTGGCAAATTCCCAAAAAATTTTAGTCCCTTGGTTCTCGTGTACACACTAAATCTCGATTTAATTGGTTTTTCTCTCTTTAATAATAGGGTGCGGTTGCAATGGGGGTAGCCAACGCCAAAAACATTTTTCGAAACGTTTCGTTCTTGTATCTTGTAGACACACTAAATCACATTCTAATTTTTTTACTCCCTTCCATAATATTGTGGGGTGGTACTGGGGGTGATAGGAGGTGGCTGATGTCAAAAAAAAAAAATTTGAGATCTTAACTTTTAGTACATGCCCTAAATTGTAATTTTATGTACTCATACCTGCTTGCCTTGCCTATTTACCTTTATTTACCCCCGAACCCTTCAACGGAATTAGATCAAAATATAATCCAGTTCCAGATCTCGCTATAATACATAAGTGTACCAAATTTTAAGTCAGTATCATAAACGGTTCCAGAGTAAACATGCGTAAAATTAAAAAAAAAGTTACAGACCGACAGACGGAAATTTCCTGTCTATTTGAGAGAAAATCATGAGAAACTATCTGTAACCAAACATATATTTTAAGTTTATATACGTTATAAAGTATTGAAACGACATTCCTCGAATCGTTTGAGGTACGAATTCATGAAAGTAATATTCAGAAAATGTAATGAAATTGAGGAAAACCTTTAAAAAAAATTTCTACTTCCTTGTATAAATTTGCCGTTTACCGTACAGTCTGTAGAATGGATATGAAATCGGTCAATCACAGTTAATCTTCCCAAAAACGGTACATCACCTAAAATATTTTTGAAATTATTATACAGACAAAATTTTAGACATATGGCAAAAAAATAGCTGTGTGCGAGGATGGAACCTGGGTCCTACCTCATTCAAACGCGTCGAAATTCAAATTCAAATTGAAAATATATTTATTCAATATTAAAAGGGTACAAAACAGTTGGCTCGCCAGAGTCTGCTTCGGATCCGATCGTGCAACCACCGCGTTGACGCGGTAGCGGATTGCAGGATCGGGCGGAGCAGGTCTGGGTCGGCGAAAACGAAAAATTGAACAAACTACCAAACTAATTGTACCACCTCATAATTGGTAGAGTGTCATAGTCTTCTAGGCGCAATTTTGATTCTCCATGAGCCTGTCATTCACACAGAATGTGGCGGGCTGCCTCTAGCTGTCTCTATTCATTGGCCTACTGCAAGTTATGTTATGTCTGTATTTTCGATTTCCATTATACAAGCCAATTTACGCACGTTTCATTTTAGAGCACGTTTTTACTCATTTCATTTCATTTTATTTTGTGAAAGTTGAAGAAATGTAGACATTGGTATTTTTTTTTTTTATACATTTATTTAACGTCGGCCTATTTCCGCTACTGACGCCTAACACCGACGCCTGTAGACGAGCTACCCCCAACCAGGAATTTTGCTGAACCTCTTCCCTTAAGAAGAGTAGGGATCTTTTACTTGCCTAACATTTAATAGACAAGGGACCGACGGCTTTACATCCCCTCCGAAGGATGATATATCTCCTATACAACCCTCGCCTAAGGTTGTATAGCTTCCGCGCATACACTGATATACAAGCCGCTGGAAGATGTGTGAGGCGAGAACGCGGTTTCCGTTGGAATGGTCACCATCCAAGTACTAACAGCGCCTGTCGTTGCTTTACATCGCATACCGAAGTATGTACATAGTAAAGACGCACCTACGCTCGCCCCGACATTGGTATTTGTTATTATTTTAATAATAATAATAAATGCCTTTATTTAACCTGGCGGGATGTCAGCGTAAAGCTGCTATTAACTCCAACCAGGAGTTTTCAAGTTTTTATTCTTCCAAAAAATTATATACCTATCTTCTAAAAATCTAAATTACCTGGGAATATGACTTATTTAAATAGGTATGTTAATTGCCTTGTTCAGTGTTAGCTTTCCCATGCCCAAAACAGACCCACTTTTATTTTCGTTTATGACAGGTAAAATAAATCGCACTTTTGTACCTTTTTACTTTCTTGAACAACTTCTCTTTATTACAAGATGAACGTTTTATGCAAAACCCGATCATAATTCGCGAGGCCGCCGTAAAAGAGTGTAGACCGATCACATAAACAAATGTGCACAAAAGACCACCATATAAAAAGATTTTGAAACAGAATCAACGAGAAGATGCGATGACATATCAAATTTTGATCTTATTATAATCCAATTTTTCGTTAATGAGATGAAGATTTAGCATGTATTGTGGTGTCACTATGTGTGCACGTATTTATGCTTTATTTCTTGTCAAACAAGGCTAATATAGTTTTGACAGATGCAGACGTGGGTAATTATTTAAATACGAGAATGGTATCTAGCACTATAATGGAATTCAAATAAGATGTAAATTTTCAATGTAGCAAAAACATAATGAAGTTTAATAGTGCGACACAACAAGTCAACTCGCATAAACTGTAATTTAAAGTATAGAAAATTTGACCAGACTTAATAACCGGTTTCAGGTTCTTGTAATAAATTTGAGCAGGTTATTAAATATGTCGGCCGATTTAACTTTGTTTTAATATTGCATGCATCAGTACGTTTTGTAAAATTTCAAGTAGGAGGATACAAAATATACTACCTCGTATTTTAACATTAACGCTGTTTCAAGATGTCGATAATTAATAAAGCTTTCGTCTGAGAAATCTTAATTAAAATGTTTTTCACTAGTTTTATCGTGCGTGGACCTTTAATAAACGTTCGTAAAATGGGTAATAATTAACGAAAACTATAAATTACCGAAAGCAATAATAATAATCACAGTACATTTTGAAGAGGTTGGATAAAATTGAGATTTCCGAGAAATTATATGTTTATAACATAATTTTATGCTGGTGTGTTCGAGCCATTAATTATTACTACATTCTCAAAATTTTTCGTGTGAGTTCAACCAAATTAAGATTTCCAGGAAGTTGTACAGGGTGTATATGCGAAGATTTTTTATAAACCCATTTTTCATGCCTCAAAAGATGTGTGATAATTTAAAAATCAACCGATGTTGTCTTATACGTACTGTCAGGTTTTGCCTATGTTGGAAAGTATTCAGGGAGCTTTTCTTTAGATAATACTCTGAGTGAGTGCGCTATCGTTATATTTTTAAATGTGAAAAATGGAAGCGGTTCCCGATTGTTCAAAAGAAGTGGTAAAAGTTCATATCCCTAAAAATTCTCCATTGGGCTACAAGGAGAGGAAAATTATTTTGATTGTATATCATGCATTGAAGAACGATTATCCGATGCTACAGAAAACAGGATCTACATATTTAGTTAATATGACTTCAAGGTATACTGGCATAAGTGAGTGAGTGCACTGTTTACAACATTTTAAGAGGAGGAGAAAATGAAGGTGATGTTCAGAAACCTAGAGCGAAGTCTGGAACGAAAATAATAATATTAAACGGTTTCGAGAAAATGGAATTCGACGTAAAGTTTATAAATTTTTCTATGATAATGAAATCCATACTGTGAAGAAAACTTTACAGTCCTTGAATGAAGATAAAGCTATACACAAACTGGGAAAATAGACGCTTAAAAAATGTTTATATTATAAAATATGAACTTTGTATTTGCAAAAGTCAAGAGGAATAGAATAGAATAAAATAGAATGGAATAGAATGGAATAGAATGGAATAGAATGGAATAGAATGGAATAGAATGGAATGGAATGGAATGGAATATAATGGAATAGAATGGAATAGAATGGAATGGAATGGAATGGAATATAATGGAATAGAATGGAATAGAATGGAATAGAATGGAATGGAATAGAATAGAATAGAATAGAATAGAATAGAATAGAATAGAATAGAATAGAATAGAATAGAATAGAATAGAATAGAATAGAATAGAATAGAATAGAATAGAATAGAATAGAATAGAATAGAATAGAATAGAATAGAATAGAATAGAATAGAATAGAATAGAATAGAATAGAATAGAATAGAATAGAATAGAATAGAATAGAATAGAATAGAATAGAATAGAATAGAATAGAATAGAATAGAATAGAATAGAATAGAATAGAATAGAATAGAATAGAATAGAATAGAATAGAATAGAATAGAATAGAATAGAATAGAATAGAATAGAATAGAATAGAATAGAATAGAATAGAATAGAATAGAATAGAATAGAATAGAATAGAATAGAATAGAATAGAATAGAATAGAATAGAATAGAATAGAATAGAATAGAATAGAATAGAATAGAATAGAATAGAATAGAATAGAATAGAATAGAATAGAATAGAATAGAATAGAATAGAATAGAATAGAATAGAATAGAATAGAATAGAATAGTTTATTAACCTCAAATTAATGTAAAAGGCAAGTCATAACTAACGGTACATAACATTACAGAAAAAAATATAAACAGCAATACATAGTAAAATCACTAATAAAAATACATAGTTATATTATAAAGTGAGAAATAAGTGACAAATTATCTAAACCCAAATTGCAGGCCTTATCTTCCTACTGGAAACAAAAATTCCTTAAGAGAGTAGAAAGCGTTTAATTCTAAAAATGACTTACACTTTTTTTGAAAGTAGTATAGATCCCTGATAATTTGATGCAATCAGGTAATGCATTATAGAGGATGATACAGTTGAAGCGTGGAGATTTACGAAACATAGTTGTTCTGTATGTATGCAATCGGAGGTTTGTATTTCTTGTGTTGTAGTTGTGGATATAGGATTGATGTACAAAGTCCATTAGATGTCTTTTGGTAAACATAACACATTTCAGAACGTATATAGATGACATGGTTAAAATTGCATATTTTTTAAAGACTTGACGACAACTTGCCCGATAGTTTAAATTAAACATTAATCTTAATATTCTCTTTTGTGAAATCAAAACTCTACTCAGTGGCAGAGCCCCAAGACAAGATGTTATAGGAAAGATGGCAGTAAGAAAAAACACAATAAAGGTTTATTGTACACTCTACAGTTAAGAACGATTTCATCTGTAGAATCGCGTAAAAGGCCTTGTTCAACCTTCCACACACGTGTGTGATTTGATTGCGGAAACTCATATCAGAATCGAGCCAGATGCCTAGTAGTTTAGTATGTGTTACAAAGGTATAAGGAAAGTCGTTTATAAAGTATCAGGAATAGTTTTCTGAAGATGAAAATCTATACATACTGTTTTTTGCTTGTTCAGAATTAAAGAATTTTTGTGGCACCAGGAATCCATGTCGCTAAATGTTTCTTCGATTTTCATTTGAATTTCCTCAACGGATTTGTCAGCTACCGTTATTGTGGTATCGTCTGCAAACATAATGACTCTACCCTTACTAATAAAGTGAGCTAAGTCGTTAACAAAAAGTAGAAAAATCAACGGGCCCAAAACCGAACCTTGCGGAACTCCTAGTGAAACTGGAAATCTGTCTGACAATTCATTATTTATTTTTACTATTAATTCTCGGTTTTCTAAGTAAGATTCGATCCAGTATAATAAATTTCCCCTAATGCCTAAGGTGTATAATTTTTCAAGATAAATTACCTATTTAGACTATCAAAGGCCTTAGATAAGTCAAACATGATTGATACAACGTAACTGCCTCTATCAAGTTCCCCATATACATAATTTAATAGCTGATTTGTTGCAGTTTCTGTGGATTTTTGTCTGTAATTATCAATATTTGTGATCTCACCCTTTTTGTACAGCGGAAACACAATAGCTAATTTAAATAAATCAGGAAATTTACCCTTTTCTAATGAGATGATTATTAAGTGTACTAAAGGAGGTATAATAAATTTTAAGACAGATTTTATTAGTTTGGGAGAAAGTTCATCAAAACCTGATGACTTTTTGTTTTTAATGTTAATTAGTATATTGGTAACATCAATTTCAGTTATGTAAGGAACAAAAATAGTATTTTGTATGTGTCGTGCAACAGTACAGGAAACTGATGATTTAGTATGAAAATGACTTGCAACCATATTGCTGCATGCAGTTGAAAAATGATCTGCAGAAATGTTACTAATCTCCTTATTATTACAAATATGCACATCGTTCACATTAAGTGAAAAGTCTGTTATATGCTTTCTGTTTCTGCCCAAGTTTTCATTAATAATTTTCCATGATTCTTTAATTTTGTTACCAGAACATTCTAATCTACTATTATAATAGGACTTCTTAGATTTTTTAATCTCCGATTTTAAGTTTGAGTATGAGCTTTAATTTCAAGTGAGTTGGAAATTAGCATGAAATGGTGCAAATTGTTAAGATGGTCTTGAAGTAGGGCGATTTCTGTAGTATACCACTTATTACATTTATAACTAGTTATTCTTATGTCTTTCAATGGACAACTAACATCGAGACACCAACGAATAGTATTTAAGAAGTCCTCACAAGCTTTGTTTACCTCAGCATATGCGAAAAAGTCTGACCAATCAGTTTTGCTTAAGTGCCAAGATATAGTATGTAAATTATTCTGATTTAAAACACGCATTTTTATAGAACAAGGTAGAGTTTTGACTTAAATGTGTAATTACTTTTAAGGACAATCTATGTCCACTTTTATCGCCCAAATTTGGGTTAATAATTGAGCACTCATAGTGGTCCTGAGGTACATTTGTAATCATGTAATCTATTGTACTAATGGACTTTACACCATTTTTATTAGTAAAGATACGAGTTGACTGGTTGGAAGTTATATTTAAGTCAAAGGAATCAATTATAACACTAAAAAAATTTGTGTTAGCTTCTTCCGGTTTGTTAAAGTGAATATTAAAATTTCCCGATAAAACAATAATGTTGAATTTATTAAAGGCATAAGTTAATACAGATGTAAGACGTTCATCAAAGATGGTAATATCTGTATCTCCCGGTCTGTATATGCAAATTGCAAAAATTTCTAACTCACCGATTACGTACCTGGCACTACATATCTCAAAGTAACAGTCGACTGAAAAACTATTTAAAAATGGTATCTCCTCGCAACTAATATTGTTTTTAACGTTAATAGCTGAACCATCATGGATGTGGTGTTTTCTTGAAAAGTGTAGAATAAGGCTGTAATTTGGGATTGTTATACATTCCAGATCACAATTATCGAACCAGTGTCCTGTTATACAGACAATATGCAATCTATCATTATGAAGAAACAACTCTAGCTCATCTAGTTTATTCGAGAGACCCTAATATGAAATATTGATGAAAAAACTACTTGATCTTGAAAGACATCAGAAGTGATTTTAGTTGAACATTCCTGTGATTTCATGTAAATACCGAGTTTTCAGTGTTAAAGGAGCTATTATCAAGCCCTGTATTCCTTTGACGAGGATTATCTAGAAAATGTTGACCTTTTTTAAAATCTAATCTCTGGAAAGCTACACCATGTGGAAAAAAATTTTGTTGGTACACCAATTCTTGAAAAGTAGGGTCAACTCCAATCAAAAAGCCATTGTTGTCTTCATTTTGATAATATGTTTTCAGTAGTTTAACCGAAATATCTGTAATGTCAGCTTTCGTCTTTACGTGAATATATTTTTTTACTTTGTCTTCCTTTTGTCCGAGAAACGAAAAGCCATATTTTCTTCTTTTGATTACCACTAGAAGTTTGAGCAGGTTCCCTTCCTTCAAAACCGTTTTCATTTATATCAGAAGATGTATTGGTGCCAAGTTGGTATTTTTTCTGCCGATGTCGTTGTGATCGTACTTCGGTAAAACTATCAGAGACATTTTCCTGGTTTTTTAGATAACTGTTGTGGGAAGTTTTGTTAGGTATATGCAAATCATTGGAACATGCTGAAGTACTGTTGTGTTGTATCAGCTTTTGCTGGGATTTATTGATGGTAGGTTTTTCTGTCGCATGACTTACTACTTCACTATATGCTTTTAGTGAAGAAGCTGGATTTGAAAGTAATTTAATCATATCTTTATTTGTTTCTTTTGTAATTATAACCTCTTGTTTCGTTCTTTCAATATTTTGTTATAAATCATCATTTAGTCGCTGAATTTCTTTTTGGACTGTTTTAAAAAATTTATTACTGTTACTGTTGCTTTCGTTCACTTTTTCAAAAAGCTGGGTGATACTTTTTGAAAAATCAGTAAATTTTTATTTAATGTACGTAGGTCATTCTGTACCTCTTTAAGTTTTTCACTTTCAGACTGGTTAAAATCCACAGATGATCTGCAATCCAGACATAAATACAATAGTATTCTTCCTGATTTTAAACTCGCAGCGCTATATTCAGTGCTAGAGAGTTTTGCACAATTTTGGCAAAATTACCCCTTACATTTATCACAGGATATCAGAGGTTCATCCTTGGAGTCTGGAGACTTGCACTTGGAACAAGACATTGTCACAAACTTATAATTTTAAAGCCGGCCCTGTACAGTAATCATAGCGCTTGATTTAATTTTGCTTATTAATTAGGAATGATGAAGTCCTGTCCTGATATAAAGGATTTAAAGAGTTTATAATATACTCCTACTTGAGAGAAAAGATATTATTTGTTGACGAAGAAATTACTTTCGGGCAATTAGAACTGCTCGTGAAAGAGGAAGAAATTCTATTATTTAGATGAGACTTGGTTGAATGAAGGACATAGTTTAACGCAATTTTGGCAAGATAGAAATATAAAAAGTGCTCGTCAAGCCCATATGGAAGATTGGTCAACCGGATTAAAAATGCCAACAGGAAAATAGAAACGCTTAATAATAACGCACATATGAAGTAATTCAGGCTTTGTGGAGGATGGATTTCTATCGTTCGTGTCGAAAAAAAATGGTTATTATCATGAGGACATGAACGCTAATGTTTTCGAGAATTGGTTTGAAAAAATTCTCGCAATTATAGAACCCAGATCTGTCGTTATTACGGATAATGTCCAGTACCACAGCCGATTACTGGAAGAATTACCAATTAAAAGCATTTATTCAACATTTAAAATATATATACAAATCATTTTGTCCTACATGGCGAAAAGTGCAAATTCAAGAATGGTTAGATGGTAAAGGTATCCCATTAAATCGTGCTTTGGTTAAAGCCGAACTGCTAAACCTAGTGAAACAGCATTTGCCGATATTTAAGAAATATACTGCGAATGAAATAGCTAGCTATTGAGGTGTTACGACTGCCGCTGTACCACTGCGAACTGAACCCCCTTGAGCTTTTTTGGGCTGAAGTAAAGGATAATGTTGCACGAGAAAATATAACCTTTAAATTCGGATACGTAAAACGCATTAGATCTAGTGCATTAAAAAGAGATACAGATGATTATTGGCGAAAATGCATAGAGCACGTTAAAGAAGTTGAAAAAAACATGTGGGATACGGATATTTGCATTGACACAGTAATTGAGCCAATAATTATAAATGTATGAGCCAGCAGCGACAGTGACAGAGACAGAGATGAGTGAGTGGTAACCTGTGATAGTGTTATGTAGTGATTGTGACAATATGAATTATTTATTCTGGAAAATTATTGTTGGTAAGTTTTGTTTTTGTTATTTTAGCAAGAAAGTTTATATTTTTAGAACAGTTATTTATTTTTAACTTGCAAGTTTATTTATTTATTTTCTTTTTCAATCTGTTACCCCCTAATTAACAACCCTGTCACTATCCTTTTCTGGTAAGGGATATGCTCACACCTTCATGTTGGTCCTTGCTGAGCCTGGCCCTGTCGAACATCAAACATTGTACAGTTTTGATGTCAGGTTTCGTAAGTATTCACTCCTAAACAAAATTATGCCTACCATTAAAAATTTTCTTAAAATATCTCCAGTTTTTCTTTTTGGCTTTGAAGTTGAGTGTAATAGCAAATTAATTAGTTATTTTTTGTTTTATTTTATAAAATATGAACAATATTACTATTTTACATATATCTATATAAATATATGTATGGCACCACTGGATGACGAGCTACCCGAATATTTGACCTTCGTCTATAAAAGTTCCGCCTATTTCACAGCAGTCAACAAATTATTAAGTATAAATGCGGCACGTTCACACATTCAACCCACTTGGTCGACTATGGCAATTACACAGAATGCCCTAGTCGTGGCTTTACTTTCTGGTAGGAGGCAAAAATGGATAATATTTAATGTATTCCTATGACTTATTCCAGAATATACTATTATGAATAGAATTAGAAAAGGCATAGAAGTAGGTGGAGACCATATCGAACATTTAAGTTGCAGCAATGGGGTTTTTGCATGGGAGGAAAGTTTATAATGTCATTAAGTTAACTTTTACGTTATTTTTTGGTCTTCTAATATGATTCTTAGATCCTTATTTTAGACAATATTTGGATTTATGTATTCATTTCAATACCATGAAAATAATCCATTAGTTCATAGGAAACTGAGAAAGAGTCGACGCTGTTATTATGCTACGATTTACACGTACATAAACAAATAAATACGTTGGATATTAATGATTATAAGATATTACATAACGAAATCACTTGGGCTACTGTAGCGTAGCAGATATCGTAGGGCACAAACTTAACCCGGATAAGTGATGTACGTGCCTACGATAAAATTTCTCTAGCTCAGACTATCTCAGGGCGTTAAGTCCAAGTTTACATAAACTATGACAAATTATTAGTTTACTTACTTAACAAATCACTGAGGTTGCTACGGGTTTCACGTACATAAACAAATAGATACGTTGGATCTTAATGATTATCAGATATTACGTAACGAAATCACTTGGGCTACTGTGGCGTAGCAGATATCGTAGGCAAACTTGACCCGGAAAGTGATGTACGTGCCTACGATAAAATTTCTCTAGCTCAGACTATCTCAGGGCGTTAAGCCCAAGCTTACATAAACTATGATAAATTATTAGTTTACTTACTTAACAAATCACTGAGTTTTTCCATATGTAGTGGTCGCAGACGAAATAATGACACTTTCTTTAAAAATGAAATGCACTATATTAAGCAATTTACAAAATTGGTTCTCTAGAATATAACCTGGCGATGTTCACAGTTGTGGCAAATTTCTCGCTTAAAAAGTTATAACACATTCATAAAATGCCTCGTGTAGCTACACATCGGTTTACAATATGATCATGAATTGTCATAAATTCTGCCACAAAGGTTTGATTTAAAGAACCTCCTTAAATATATGTAAATATGTGCATAAAATATTTAAATATGTACAGGTTAAAATGCCAAAAGTATGAATTGATGTCCAGCGGAACCACTGAAAGTGGTCCCCGGTAAGTAAAACAAATAACACAACACTTATTTAGGGTGGTACGATACCGAGTCCGGACGTGGAAGAACTGAAACCCTACAGAGATGCCTTCGGGACACAAGAAATGGACCCAAGGATGGGGTTGATCGTAGCCTCACCAGCCCTGGAACCTTCCACTGTTTGTGGATGCCCCGTCCGTGGAACTCTCACTGACGTGTGTAGAAGCCCCGTCCGTAGAACCCTAAAGATATCACGATTTAATTTACAGTCAGAAATACACGTGAAGCGTGCTTAATGTGAGCAATTCTGACATAACCTACAAAAGGAATATAATTTACCTCACTGATGAGGGAACATTCCACCAAAACTCCTGGAAGCCACAGTCGGATAAATGGAGTCGAGTCCGCCTTTTAAATTGACACTGTATTTCCAAAGGAGAGCCTGCAAATTTGCGAAACACGTGGGTAGAGAACGGGCAAGATGGCGTGAAGAGGTTAGCTTACCTTGTGTAATTTAATATCCTGCTTCCGCAGATAAAATTTCCTCACAAACACAAAATATTCCGCTAAACGGAACAACAACAGATTGAGGAAATTTTCTTGAGTTGATTATTCTAAAATCCACGAGGATGCCTTGGATAAAACCGAGGTTGGAAGAATAACCAACTAATTACCACCAACCATGCCAAAAACAATCCCACCAAAAACAATGGTTGCTTCCGTTTCCACTACTGATCACGTGTCACAAATGTGTCGCCCTCCCGTGGAGAATAGCGAAATGTGTTTCGGACGTGTAGCAGTTGTTATAATGCGGCCCACAAAACGCTAAAGCGTATGGTGGGTCGCATACGCTAGAGGTCCGTAACAAGGTTTCCATACGTAGTGGTCGCAGACGAAATAATGAAATAATAAATAATGAAATAAATAAAAATGAAATGCACTATATTACACAATTTACAGATATTGGTTCTCTAGCATGTAACCTGGCGATGTTCAAAAGGTGTGGCAAATTTCTCGATTAAAAGTTACAACATTAATAAAATGCCTCGTGTAGCTACACATCGGTTTACAATGTCCTCATAAATGGTCATAAATTCGAAAACGGTTGGAGTTATCAAGTTCCACCAAGTGTACCTTTTTATACGTAGAAATGACGGCCTCATCAGATTTTCTGGTCAGAAGTACCACGTTTCGTCAAAAAAAAAATGAAAAAAATTCATCATCAGATATAGGTCCCGCGGCGCCCTCTATGATCTAACGTGATGTAATACATACATTATTGTTTCTTAGAATAAAAAAAGTTCCTCTAGCAAATTTGGCGAAGATCAGTCAAGAGGCGATTTGTTGAGTTTTATATTGCAAAAAAACGAAAAAATAATTTGAAGTTGACACCCTGTGTCTCTCTCCACAGCAACATTTTAGTAAAGCATATTTGGTTATATCCTCATATTTTGGCCCAAAGAATCTACTCCTGAACTGTGGCCTATTATTAATGGTCCACCCTGTATATTTAGCAATTCATATGTCAAAGTTAATTAATTAATTTATATCAATAATAATTACACAGCACACTATAATATAAACAGTTCATTGTTTTTCAACATCCCCTCTCAATAAAACGTCCTCTATGAAATAAATTAGACCCAGTATTTCTTGAATCTGATAACATTTCTTTATAACTAGCTGGTTTTTCAGACATCGTGTTTAAAGCAAAACAAGTGGCCATATCATAATCTTCATGCAAACGTGGTTTTCTTCTTTCTAGTGAATTTTCCAATTTTCGTAATCAGCGACCACAAAAATCCCCATGATATGAATTTTAGCCGATTTGTTTGAAAACTTTCCGAGTTATTGAATTGGGAGTGTAAAATGGGGGCTGAGTGCACTAATGTCATATATTGGCGAAACTTAACATAATGCAAAAATTTTTAGTCTTTACATTGAAGTAGTAACGATTAAGAACTTATACCCTTTTTTGCATTCATTTCGTCTACTATAAATAAATCAAAATTAAACAATCCCAAGTATGTAATTACGTTATGATGAAACTGCTTATTTCGTCAATTCCAAACATTTGCAACTTTCCTTTAAATTTGTCGATATCCAAATGAAAAAAGAACAAAAGCAAAATGATATTAAAGACGTAAGTAAAAGTCCTTTTATTGTTGATATAACCTATCTATGGTAATAGCTAGCAAGTCGAGTAGCATCAGGAGTTTTATGAGATATAATACTGTAATCCAGCAGAAGATCGCATAAAGACCCAGTTGTTCGGCATCAATAGGTCGGCCTCGGCCTCTCCAGCTAAACTGCTGACAAGTTGCTGATATTGAGTCGAGACTCCGAAGCTAATGAAAGTAATAAAGAATGCATCTTTAATGTTCGGCTTTAGACACTGATTCAAGAGACAAGCGATTCTTTGCGTCGTTTCCTTTGTAGCAAAATTCTTCGTAGTAGTTTGGCTTTTAAAGGTTTTTGTGAGATTGTAATATTTTATCAGTGTTTTTTGTGAAAAACTACAAATTTGTATAAAGTTAATGGAAACATTATTTAATTCCATAATGAACATTTTCTTAGTTAATTTGATTAACACAATTATAAAGTATCCAGGAAAGTTAAAGGCGTGGTCACAATACATAAAATTATTATCACAATACATATCAAATTTTCATGGGTCATGTTTGTTTAGATCTTATAATTTTATTTTCACAAAAAATAATTTTTGAATAGGTACTTTCTTTGGAAAGAGACATTTTAGGATAATAATGATAATAATAATAATTCTATTTATTTAAAAGTAATTTACATAATAGTATATATTATTAGTTCAAAATATTGTGCCAGTTCTTATAATTGTGTTTATTAATTTATTCATAAAAATATTTAAACATCGTTATTCATTAAGTATCAAATACTTATATACCAAGTAATAAAAGGTTCAAATATATGACACCTAAGCTTGTCTTGTGTCTACTTATTCCTAATTATTTAATGTTTTAATTACCGGACATTGAAAATATATATATTTGTATGTTAATACATCTAAATACGATAGAGAAAAGAGAAAATATAAAGTATTTATACTAATGGCCTGATTCGAGTACAGATGTTAACCAATAAATAATATTATTTTCTCAACATTTATTTAAAGTTATCTATATTTTCATTTACTTATATTTTAGTTTTCTTCTTATATTTTTTAAAATATTTTATGTCTTTTACGGATATAGGTAAGAAGTTATGTAATCCAATTCACATATAATCTATATACTTTAAGAGCGCTCCGGATATAAGCCGGAAAGACGGTTCAATTTACTCTCATATAAAGTATTATTTTAAAAAACGGCTTTTACTAAAAGACATTAAAAACATGTTACAATGTGGGATGACGAGAGAAAAAAAAGTATATATAAAAAAATTATTTTTTTTCTTCTATTTTCGATTTGCAAAAATAATTCTTATCATTCCACATAGGTATTATTAAAATAAACAGTTTCCCTTTTGTAGAACTAAAATAAAATTACCCCTAATGTCCTCAAATGTACCGAGAAATTTAAAAATTAGGTATAATAAATTTGTCCAATGTCATATTCTATTACATCTCTATCTCTCTCTTTCCAACCACACCGTACATTAGGCTGCGTCATTTTATTGACGTGAAGCCATTTACAATTAAAATAGGAAGCATGGATGACTAATACACTCCGAACAACTCTTAAGAAGGCTGTGTTTGTTGGTTTTGGTCTTATCCTTTCTTTGTTTACCATCGAGCGAGTTAAGAAGTTATGATTTGATTCATTCTTTATCTTGGGATTTTTTTGTACATAATTCAGAATTATCTATAATATATAAACTGTCAATATCCAATATTTTAATATTTTCGAATAATGATTGTGTTAAATAATATCTAGGTTTGTTTAAAAGAATTTTTTAAATGTGTCTTTGATTTATTTTAAGGTTATTTAGAATACTGTCATATGCCCCTCCACAAGTTATTGAACCGTACTTAATTATAGACTCTACTAAGACTTTATAACTCTTTACGAGATAATGTAAATCCATGTATTGTCTAAGCTGTTTGTCCCATTTCAAAACTCTTCAATATACAGGGTTACTGGTAATTCGATACATTCCTTTGGAGATGTGATGGGGCATGATCTAAGAAGTAAATTTAGCCCTAACATATATTATGTAAAACTCAATAGTTTTTGAGTTATTTAATTTTTGTTGTTTTTCTCAAAAAGTAGATCTTAATATCCTAAAAGTTAATTTTCGAAAAATCTATTTGACATTTTCAAATTTTTTTTTTACTGGATTACTTGTCCAATATTATAGATATCCGTTTGGAATGAAAAATATCTGGAAAAATTTCGATCATGTGAACATATGAAATAAAAACTTTAATTTTTTTTTTAAATCAGCTAAGAAATTTACCTATTAGGTTTTTTCAAAAAAATATTAACGTAACACGCGTATAAATTATTATAAAAACTGCCTTATTTCAATAGCTATCTAACAAGGTAAAAATGTTCAATGTACCCTTAATAGTTCTAAGAAAATACTAGTAAAAATAACACAAGTAGTACGAATTTTATTTTTAGATAAACAGTAAAAAACATTTTAAAAGTAGAGTTTAATTCTTCATTAATTTCAAAGTTGTACTTTATTTTTTATATGTCTTGCTCAAAATGGGAGCCCCTATTCCGTATACAGACACGGCAGCGTCTTCTTATTTCCGTCCTTGTTACTCTGGTTGTCAGATTATGCCTTATGTGTTGGGCAGCCTCGACTATCCTTTGTCTAAGGTTTTCTATAGTATTGACTGGTGTGGCATAGACCATCTTCTTCATATGACACCATACGTAATAATCAAGGGGTGTTAAGTCAGCGCTTCGCGCTGGCCAAGTTATTGGGCCCGCTCTTCCAATCCAACGGTTAGGGAAACGTTGATCAAGTAACTGTCGAACTGTCAGCCGATAATGTGCTGGACGACCGTCGTTCTGAAACATCATTGGCTGTCTGAACTGTTGGAGTGCACACAATCTAAAGTTATTGAATAAATGATTTGGGTCCTTATCAGCTAGATTCTCACGGTTACAAGCTATTATCCATACATTACATCTATAAACAACAACAAATTACATAACATATTTAAAAATCGTATTTTATAACCAACATCCTTTGCGAATCTAAACAGCGCAATGTCTTTATTTGTTGTTCTGCTTGGGCAGCCGCGAACAACACACACAGTTCCCCCTTTTCCATCCATCATAAAACACACAACACAATAATGAATAATTATCAAGTAAACAAACTACCAACTCTACGCTACAAACACAGTGACAATAACAACAACTCAAAATACAATACCAATAACAATAACTCAAAATACAGTAAAAGATTTATAGGTTGACAATAATACCACCAAAAAGATGGCTGTCTCAGAAAAATTCAATATTGGCGGGAAGGCTGAAAGTCCATTCTGGTATAGGTTTTCTGTGATATCAGCGTATTCTGCGTTGGCATACGCGGCCATGGCACAGAAAATACAATAACAACAACTAATAACAACAACTACGAGCAAAATCAAAATCTTCGATAACTAATTTAACAAGACCAACAAACTTAAGGGACACGGAGATAAGAATGTCAGTTAATGACATATATGCACAAACGTCAAAGTCAAGGACTGACTGACTTAAATGAAAATGAACGATTAGTCGTTTAATAAATTCCGCCACCAGCATTATCTTTACTAATTTTTTATTAGAACTATCAAGGGTACATTAAACATTTCTACCTAGTTAGATAGCTATTGAAATAAGGAAGTTTTTATAATAATTTGTACGCGTGCTACATTAATATTTTTTTGAAAAAACCTAATAGGTAAATTTCATCTGATTTAAAAAAAAATTTTTACAAGTTTTTATTTTAAATGTTCACATGATCGAAATGTTTCCAGATATTTTTCATTCCAAACGGATATCTATAATATTGGACAAGTAATCCAGTAAAAAAAAATTAAAAATGTCAAGTAGATTTTTCGGAAATTAACTTTTAAGACATTAAGATCTACTTTTTTGAGAAAAACAAAAAAATTGAAATATCTCAAAAACTATTGAGTTTTGCATAATGTATGTTAGGGCTAGATTTACTCCTTAGCTCATGCCTCATCACATCTCCAAAGGAATGTATCGAATTACCAGTAACCCTGTATAAGCTTAAGTATTTGATGTTTTTAGTCGATTCAATATAATATTCTTCACAACTGTCACAAGTAATGAGGTTTTACATTCATCAAATCTTAATTTATTAATATGGGATTTTCCTGCTGAATTTAAAGAAAATGTTAAAAATTTTGTTTTTGTTTTATTAAGAGTTAATACATTTTTTATTAACCAAATTTTTACGTTATGAAATCCTTTTTCTGCTTTAATTTTAACTTCCTTCCAGCTGACATCGAAAATAATAAGACTGTGTCATCGGCATAAAAGATGATTTCCTCTGAAATATTTAAATTAAGCATTTCATTTATGTAAATTTAAAAAGAATTGGACCTATAACTGTTCCTTGAGGTATTCCATACGTAACTAGGCTTTCTTCACTTTTTTCTGGGTCTATGCTGACAATCTGTTCTCGGTTTGTTAAATAGATTCTGAGCAAATCGTCGCACATGCCTTTAATTTTTTTAGTAACTTTTGATGAGAAATCGTGTCAAAAGCCTTTGCTAGATCTAAAAAGATTACAAATAGCTTTTGATTATTATTTAACTTTTGATATAAATAACTTGTTACATTATACATTGCATCGACCGTGAACACTCCTCTAAATCCAAATAGTAAATTTGATATTACAATGTATTTATTAGGATGTTCTAAAAACCGCTTCTTACTGCATTTTTCTATAATTTTTGCAATATTACTAATAAGAGATATGGGACGGTAGTTTGAGATAATCTTTACGATGCCTTGTTTAAATAATCGCTTTATTATACTTTCTTTTAATACTTATGGGAAATAACCTTGTTGAAATATCAAATTTATAATGTATTGCAATGGTTTTAATATATATATATCAGACATTCTGTGATTGTTTTTACCTGAATAGCATCAAGGCAATACTTCAACATTTCATAATTTTTTAAAAGATACGCTTTAATTCAACTAATTAACTAAAACGCTTGGAAAAGCCTGAGCTTGAGTTATTAACTACCTTTTTGGGAGTTAACGAATATTTGAAATTCACATTTAGAGGGTAGTGTTGCGAAAAGACATTCCAATTTAACATTCAGTATATTGTATTATTATATATCATACATCTAATAAAACCGTCACTTGCACGTTATACTTTATTTTAATACTCTCTACTAGTTTTCAGTGTTGTACTGCCAGAAAGTATGTCCAACAGAATCCGATGAGAGGAAACCAACATTTACGAACCCATTGGCATTGCCAATAAGCGTGACTCTTAATCGTCTCCCTTTTCTATTCTGTTGATAATCTATCCAAAAATGCTTGCCGGTAACATTTTACATTCTTATCTGACCAGACACTTATCACAGTGTAATATGTACATGCGATACATCGTTGGATCTAGACCTACAACTTTTGTCTAAAACATTTTTTACTAAAACACAGAAAAAAATTTTTTTTTCTTTTTTTATTCAAAATGCGCCCGCACTAAAATTGTGCAAACATTTTCCCACCAACCTTTGCATATATGAGTTCCCTTAGGTTCAAGCTTTCATGCTATGTAGGTTTCATCGAGGAAATCGATACCTGAATGAGACCTGCAGCGGATCTTGGATTATTAGTGTATTTGTAGACTCGCAAAGGACATTTGAAACAATTGGTTGTGATATTCTTATTAAACAGTTGCAGTTATATGATGTAAATAGTGTACTTTAGACTGGATTGAGGATTATTTAATGAACAAGTATCAAACGACAAGAGTAGGGGTAATGTATCAAACAGAATTGAAATTACCTATAGGACGTTCCTCAGGGGAGTGTCCTCGGTCCTCTTTTGTTAATCATTTATGTGAATGACATTTATATATCTTCAAGAAAAATCGTTAGTCAATCTATTTGCGGACTCTAGCCTAATTTGTGTTGCAGGAAAAGATTTCAGAGAAATTGTTGGTACTTCAAATAATGCACTTCGAATTTTGTACGACTGGTTTTTGCCAAAATTAATTAAAATCAAATACATCAAAAACAAAGTGTATAGGCTCAGAGGCTAATTGTAGAAAATTTATGGAATTAGATTTAGGTATCGATATAAATGGCGATGTGATTGACTGTGTGTGAGAAATTAAATACTTGGGTGTCTATTTGGACCCGCAACTCAGTTTCTCTTCTCACATAGATTATGTATGTATTTAAACGTAAAGTATTCAATTCAATATTATTAGATATAGGAATCAGTATTTTTACTAGCCAAGTGCTAAAATAGAGACTTATTATTATTATTTTCACTTTATCTTTCTTTAATAATAAATAGTTGACCTTTCAATATCTGTCATCTTGGGACATATTTCAATAATGTTGTCAATTACTATAAGAAAGATTTTAGTGTTTCATCGCATCTTATATGTTTAACGTGATTAGCAGTAGTTCGACCATGGCCGATCCTTGTCTGAAACGTTTATGATTACCGCTCTTTCCTAAGCATAGTATAACTCCCCAACAGTAGAGAACTGTCTTGTGTTTTATGATTTTTATTTAAGATTCTGAACACCAACTTCGTATAATGCAGTTTCCCTCGGCATTCACCCTGTATGCTTGTAATAATATCGCCTACTTAAGCAACCTCGGCATTTTTAATACATAAATTATGGTCATGAACACCAGAACAACGCTTCCATTTATTACTACATCTAACACTAAAAAATTAAGTAATTATAACCATATAATTGAATTTAAGACAACAGTTTAAGTATGTACATAAATCTTTACCGAGCTGAAAGATAATGTATAACCTAATAAAAAACAACTTGTTAATTACAGGTAATTAACGACAAAATGTCGACGAAGAATCTTTTTATTGGTCCATTATGATAATATCGGAAAGCAGTAAGAGTTTACCAGTGGAATGTTATAAATTGCCTTTTATCTTTTCTTTCAGATTAATTATAAATATACTTACAAGCACGTTATCTGTGTCCTTAAATTAAATTTGGTAGCTCGATTAGCTTCAGCTGCTTCTCAAGAGTCTCTTATACGTTAATTGGAATTTATTGTGGATGCAGAACAGGTCAATAATGTTACTCAAGCAGAAATTCTTAGATATTTTAGATGGTGATGTTATTCCCAAATATGCAAGACAGCTATTAGTTTGTTGTTTTCCTAACAGTCACATAATGCCATGTCACAAATTTTGTCGTCCACTGAAAGGATGATTTTCATAAAATTTTAATTAAATAATAATAATAATTTCTCAAATACAAAAAAATATTTATTGCAGTCTAAGATCCCACTGCAAGAAATCTACCCTCATCTGTTTTTTCATCAAAATGCGGAAAAATTAATGATCACGTACTAGCTAATGCATCGCGGTCAGGTTGCCTATCGAAATCCTGCTGCAGATAAGGTTAACAAATACATTACTTAACAATTAATTTTATTTTGGAAATTACCCTTATTTGTTTATCCATTAATTCAAAAGCCGTTTCGAAGATAAACAGCTGTGCTACTATAAAACAAGGGTTGCCAACCCTCAGCCTGCAGCAACCCTTTGGCAGACTGCTTGAAGTAGTGGAATGTTTATTAACGATCTACCCTCTCATATGTTTTTTCAAATATTTTTTACCAAAACGAAGACCGAATTTTTTCCTACACGATTAAACAAGGTTGCCAGAGTAAAACCTGTTGCCACTGGGGGTTGCCAGCCTATTTATTATTCCATTCTCGCGCTTGCTATCGGGAGTGAGTGAGAAGGAATGCGCGCGCAATTCCGTGCGACAGACAAGAACGCAGCGTAGGTGACGACTGGTCAAGGACGTCAAGAAAACAATGTATTTTGGTGTTATTTTGACAATTTTATTTATTTGCAGTACACTGTTGAGTTTATCATGCATACGAAAATGCGCATATTGAAAGTAAAACATGTTTTTGCGCATCAATCATCATCAGCGTCGTCTGAATTTGTTTGCGCATCGGATTTCGAATCACTCGCATTTTCTGAATTATTATTTTTTGAAACTTTTAGCATGTCCTCCACTTGCAGCGGCGTTGGGCCTCCAATAAACCATGCCGGTTTCAAATAACAATCAAAGAACCAGCCGCAATTTTCGGGCACAATTTGACGCAAGAATGGACCCCTCAGTAATTTTATATTAAATAAGCAAAAAAGCTTCTAATATTTTATGTTAAACTTGGGCTTATCGCCCTGAGATTTCTGAGCTAGTGAAATTTTGTCGTGGGCACGTTACATCACTTATCCGTGCTAGGTAGTGTCTGCGATCTGCTACTCACAGCAGCCCAAGTGTTTTTTTGTATTATCTTGCAACCCCCATCGCCTCACAGCCAAGAGGAAAACGAAACAGTAGCAATGATCATTCATTTTTTCCGCATTTTGAAAAACCAATGAGGGTAAATTTCTTACAGTGGGATCTTGTAATATTAGTGAGTATTATTTAATTTCACCTCCAATTACTATTTGGTGGAACCACCATTAACATTCAAAATGCTAAGAATTACTGAAGTTTAGAAAAATTGTCTGCGAACCTGTTTCAACTTGTATGGTTCTTAGTTGAGCCGTGAGGACGTTTCGTGTGACGACTTACAATCTCATATAAGAAAATCATTTGCAGTTCATATTGAATATTTCTACGCATACATTCTATTTTCGTCTTAGTTTTGTAGTCAATTTGCTCAACATCGTGAACATTAAAAATTAAATCTTTCAATGAAATGTTATTAAATTTAGAACGAAATGAGAAGTTACATGAATTCCATCGTATACCCAGATAATAATACTGTAGTAGGAAAAACAAAACATGGTATCGTAAATGTTGACTCTGGAATTTATTTTTTAGCTGCATATTTAAGAAAAAATCAACTTTGAAAAGTAGTTTTCATCACGTAAACAACTTGTAACATTATTTACTTTAATAAGATGTTTTGTTTATTTATATACATCTGCAAACTACTCGATAAAAGAACTGCAATTTTTTGATTGATTTAAT
Source organism: Leptura quadrifasciata (assembly GCA_963675555.1). Taxonomy (NCBI): domain Eukaryota; kingdom Metazoa; phylum Arthropoda; class Insecta; order Coleoptera; family Cerambycidae; genus Leptura; species Leptura quadrifasciata. The sequence goes on along the minus strand of OY776674.1, from coordinate 54,273,383 downwards.
CATTATAAATAGTTAAAAATGCGCTATATAAACAGTAAACACTTGAGATGTTATTTTGGGAAGCTATTTTTTGCTTATAAGCCTAGAGTAAAGTATAATTGGTTTATTTTATTTTTCTAAATCAATGGAATTGCTAATGTTAATGCGAGAAATAATTTTTTAATGGTTAGCATTTATGAAATTCATTTTTGTTAGTATCATGGGTATGTATTTTAAAATAAATTGCAATACATAAAAGTTTATTAATGTGGACGGATCTTAAATTAAATTCAATGATAATGATATTTTTTTATATTATTTTCCTATTTAAATTTTTATTTAAGTTCCCTATTCACTGGCAGGGAAGAGGTTCTTAAAATTTGTATTCAGATCTGCTATCTTCTATTTTATGGCAATTGGGTAAGCTTTATTACAAACCTCTAGAAAATATGGAAACACATCGCGTAAGTAGAACAATGTTTCGAAAATATTTATTCGCCATATTCAGACAAAATTTTTTTTAAACTCACTTCGGCATCACTTTATACCCGTCTGATGATTGGGATATGGCTTTACGATATTCAGACAAATCAAAATGCTATTTCTCCTTTCAACTTTTCTTAAGTATTTTTTATTTACATCTCCGCAGCCTTCTCTTTCTTTGTACATTTTAAATTTGAATTATGGATATCCTTGTACCGTCATTTGTCCTCTGTATTGCTAGAGAAATTGTTGTTTGCTATCAATTTCTGCCAAATACCATAGCCCACTCTTGGTAGATTCTAGATCTCCAACCATTTTCGCATAAGAAATCACCAATCTCTGGACACAATAATATTACATATGCTTTCTTTAATTTTGGACTTAATGTATTTCCTAAAATAAGTATATATAGCCCTTTCCACTTTCTTCCAATAACATAATAATACACTATAAACAATCAATTCTGAAGCCGGCTACATATTCGAATTTTATTGGTTCTTCAAATAGATTTTTAGCAATTTTTACACACGTTTTACATAAATAAAAAAGGTTTCTAATAATGCTTTTTTAGACCGCGAGATATAAACATAATAACGTATGTTTTAGCTATTCTCGAATCTATCTTGATCATTTTTCCCAATGTCTGTCTGACTATGCGTACGTCCGTCTATCAATCCATATATCTGTCACACAATTATGTATCTACAACTCAAACAGTTCTCGCAAGTACTTTATTAAATTTGTTAATTAAGATATCTAGTAACATTGTGACAAACGCATTTAAATATGGTAGATGTGATATCACCAAAAGCATAAATCATTTGAACAGGTTAGTGGTTATTTAAAAATTAGAATGAATTTCGAGATTTTACATAAGGATAAAGATGATCCAGAAATACATTCTGTATACATTTCGATTTAAAAAAATTAAGTTTATTAAAATATTTATTTTATGAATTTCAAACGTCCAAGTTGATTAATAAATATTTTTCTGACATTGCCAATATAGTATCATCAAATTGTTTCTCTCAGATATAACGGCTACGGAGTAGACAACGAGTATTTTAGTTCACATTGAGGGAGCTTCATTCCAAAAGATACGAAATCTATGAGATGCAATTTTAAACAAAGCCTTTTTTATATTAGTATTCATCATTTTTATCGATTATATTTTGAAATATTACTTTCATTCTTATTGGTTCATATGTCATAACTTTTTATTGGTTGCTGGCCTTGTCTTATTTTCTATTCAAATTATTAAAGTACGGTGTCGGATTTTCTGATTAAATATGGGTTTGATACATTTTGGTTCTAGTTTTAAAAAGAGCCATATATTATTAATTACACATACTCTTAAAAACCAGTTAACGGTTCATTCCTAATTAAAACACTATACTCACACTAATTATTTTGTTAATCTTGTTCTCGTTTTAAACCACACTAAATTGATACCAGGAAAATTTTAAGTATGTTATGTTGTTACGCAGTTCATATCATATTCTATATAGTACTTGATTGACGTCTAAATTTACTATATTTTGATATAAAACTCTAACGGAGTTTGGTATCTACTTATTAATATAAAATTTGCATTTTAATTGCTTAGTTCTTCAATTTTAAAATTGAAAAAAATCAAAATGTTTTTTTGTACCTATCTAACTCAACGGATATAGTGAAGATTCAATACTCAACTAAAATTAATTAACTATAGATTCCTATAATAATGTTGCAGAAGTTCATGAAACAAAATCTTGAAATAAAAGTCACATAACGGAGGAGATGCAGAAATGGGAAAAGGAACAGAAAAAGTCCTATTGGAGGAATAGTCCTGGCCAAGGATAAGCGAAAAAATTTACAACTTATTCGGCAAAGAATGCATGCCACAACCCCACTTGGGGGTTTTACCCTTACCACCACCAGAAGCAACATATTAAAAATTCAGTCTATCCGCAATTTTTTTTATCTGAAATGACAGCTGACAGACATTAGCAGGATATACTAAATTTCCTAGACAGCATCGGATTGGATTGAACATAAATTTAAAAAGAGTCTTATAATGGTAGAAGACCAATCAACAAAAAGAACAACAAACAAACTGGAACTTACTTATCAAACCAACTGAAAATGGGAGAAACTGTAAAAAATGTAATCAAAACGGCATATAGGAGTACGGTCGTGAGCAAAAAAAAATAGGACGTCTTATAACGGTATTTTGCTAAAATCTAGTTGTGTACATCTAACTTTAATTTTTGTGACATTGTCAGTTAGTTGTCATAATTTATTGCAAGTGTGCAAGAAACTAATATGCCACATATAAGCGATTTAGTTAAATCTGGAATTATTGCTAAAGCACAAGATGGATGTTCAATGAGACAAATTGCACTGCGTTATAATATTGACAAAAATTCGGTGTGTAATATTTAAAGAAAGTGGAGAATAAACGGTATGATTAGTAGAAATGAAGGCAAAACAAATCCACAGAAGTTGAACAACGCCAAGAATTAGCAATACCTACATCCGAATAATGTTTATAACAATTATTGTGTATTTAATAATAAGAGTTGAAGTAATATCTACATATTAAGTGAAATTACGTTTCATAAAAATCTGCTTATTTTTGTTACTTTATTATTGTATTATAAAAAACTTTAATTATTAATTTACTTTTCCTGCGTTCTAGTAAAATAAGGTGTAAATAATTGTCTAAAATAAATATATTATACCAAAAACTTTAGTTATTAATTTACGTTTATTATTCAGACTGAAAAGACTGATACACCGACAGACAAATAGATTGACAGACACACAACGGTATGTCAGCTCGGATATGTCTGTTGTCGTCCGACTTCAAGACCTACATTTTCATTTTAATCTGAATTTGAATCTTTTCAAGGCGCCTCCAGTATTCAAATTCAATTTGAAACCAGCAACACATTTCAGTCGTCAACTTACGTCATAATAATTTTTTTCCCAATAATATTTGATGCGTATTGAAAACGTTTAAATTATGTGACTGTGCACCAGTGGATTGTCGCAAACTTTAAATGTTGGTGTAACAATAGCAATATCAAATGCTTTCTGTACCTACGTTGGTGAATTTAATATAGATTATCACTTTACCGATTTTCAGTTTGTTACTTTACGAATTTGTAATGTTTATAGGGTAACTAGAATGTTTTTGAATTGAAATACACAATTTAGTGGATTTTCGGCTTCAAAGATCCACCGAGTGTGGAGATTCCAGCCGCTTCCAGTAGCCGCCGCGATTTTTTATCTATGTGTATGTTATGTATGCAGTGTGTTTCACTTCTCGTGAAGACACCCCTGTATCTCCTTTATTTGTGGCCGAATTCATTTCTAATTTTTATCAGATATACAACTCTATAAGGCGACTTTACATGACACATAAATGTCGTCTAGATCTAAAACGCCGGCCTACTGCGATAAAAAAGAAAATCGCAATTTTCGAGAAATCATAGTAGGCTTAGAAATAGACAAAAATTTAGTTAATAAAAGTTGTTCAGAATCACGAGATATGCCCCCTATAAAATTTGGTGAAAATCGGAAAACTTTAAAAAAAAAATGTTTGTTTCACTTCTCGCGAAGACACCCCTGTATCTCCTTTATTTGTGGTCGAATTTCAAGACTAATTCATGGAGTTATACAGCTCCATAAAGCGACTTTGTCCAACACATAGAGATAACTTTTTCCAACAAATGAAAGTTGTGAGCAAAAATCCTGATTCAATAAAACGCTAAAAGAGTCACTTCTTATTATTACACATTAAGTTAACAATGTAATACAGTTTTTTTTGTTGTCACTGTTCTTGAGAAGTAACGCTCCATCATATCCTTCCTCCTTATCGGCTCAGAGATTTAGGAGCGGTTTTTTTGTTGTAAATGTTAAGAATGCCGTGAAATTAACTGTCAATATTATTACTTTTATGACAGAAGTGATTGTTGTTATCTATTGTTGAGTTTGTTCCTTATTTGCTTTTTTTACTCATAATGGCTAGAATACTTTTAACTGCTGATGAAAAAGTAGAAATAATAAAGATAGTCGGTGAAAATGTACGGTCTTCAAGAGAAGTAGCAGAAGAATTTAATTTAAGACATCCTCTAAGACAACCAATACACCATGGTACCATAGCAAGAATATGTCACTTGTTCAATACAACTGGTAATGTGCTTAAACCGAGAGTACATCTTAATCGAAGGCATGCAGATGATAATGTTATATTAGCGGCGTTTAACGCCAATCCCACTACCAGCCTTAGAAATATGGCTCGTGACCTGAATTTGTCGGTGTCAAAAATTTGGAGATGTTTAAAACGCCATAAACTACAACCGTATAGACCAAAATTTTGACACACTTTGGAGGAAGGTGATGAAGAGAGAAGACTGGAATATTGTTTATGGATCCAAGGTAATTATTTAAACAATCGAGACTCCTTGAAGAAAATAATTTTCACGGATGAAGCAATTTTAATAATAATTGTGCACGAATTTCATTTGTTGGAAAAAGTTATCTCTATGTGTTGGACAAAGTCGCTTTATGGAGCTGTATAACTCCATGAATTAGTCTTGAAATTCGGCCACAAATAAAGGAGATACAGGGGTGTCTTCACGAGAAGTGAAACAAACATTTTTTTTTCAAAGTTTTCCGATTTTCACCAAATTCCAAATTTTATAGGGGGGCATATCTCGGGATTCTGAACAACTTTTATTAACAAAATTTTTGTCTATTTCTAATCCTACTATGATTTCTCGAAAATTGAGATTTTCTTTTTATCGCAGTAGGCCGGCGTTTTAGATCTAGACGACATTTATGTGTCATGTAAAGTCGCCTTATAGAGTTGTATATCTGATAAAAATTAGAAATGAATTCGGCCACAAATAAAGGAGATACAGGGGTGTCTTCACGAGAAGTGAAACAAACATTATTTTTTTTAAGTTTTCCGATTTTCACCAAATTTTATAGGGGGCATATCTCGTGATTCTGAAAAACTTTTATTAACAAAATTTTTGTCTATCTACTATGATTTCTCGAAAATTGAGATTTTCTTTTTATCGCAGTAGGCCGGTGTTTTAGATCTAGACGACATTTATGTGTCATGTAAAGTCGCCTTATAAAGTTGTATATCTGATAAAAATTAGAAATAAATTCAGTCACAAATAAAGGAGATAAAGGGGTGTCTTCACGAGAAGTGAAACACACTGTATATACATATCTGTATATAGGTATGTATTTTGTTACGGATCATATTTGGTTTTGCTGATTTTGTATTTGTATGTATTATTATTAGTTGTATTTGCCGATCCCATAATTGGTTTAAATACTGTTGGATGGTGTACACTAAAAATAAAATAAAATGAAAGCTTTACTTCAAGTTTATGTCAGTTAATAGAGTTACTAATAAGAACTGTTGGTGTTTGCGTTATTTCGAAAGATTTACCATATCTATTACCACAGACATTATTATGTGGAATAATAGCAGTTAATGATATTTTAAGTTGAAACGCGTATTTATTATTTAAATGATAATCAACCATATTTAATGTTACTTCTTTTATGAATTGACCAGAATCAAAATATTTTAGAAATTGTATTGCATGGAAAAAATTAATTATACACCCAGCGCTTTCAGTTATTTTAAATTACATTGATTAATAACAGGCAATAAATTAAAATGAAATCCAATAAAAAATTCCAATAATCGTAAATCTTTTAATAAATGTAAATAATATGTGAAAATAAATAAACAAGAAAGAAATATTTGAAATATAGTAAAATATCTAGATAGACTAAAAAAACGTATCCTTGTATATTTTGTAGGTACAAGTTGTATATAAATTAAACTTTACTAGGGGAATGCTGCTCACTCCTCGACACGAAGAATGACGGTTTTGTAAATAAATTGAAAGATTTGGGAGCTGCGATCTATCATTTCACTCGTCATTCAACAATTAGGTTTATAAGTTTAAGATCAAGATTTTTATTTTTGTAATTGGAATAAGTGGAAGCAGAATTACTTTAAAATATACACAATGGGAATTTATTCTGTCAGACAAATAAATAAGAACGATCTTAAATAATTTAATTTTCTTAAAACAAATAACTATCCAGTAAATTATTCAGTCTCATTGCAAAATAAAAATCCAATAAGAATAAATTAAGTTATTAGTAAATAATTACCTCAGTAGTAAAGTTTATTATTATCTCTATTGTTTGGAATCTATGCTACATTTTATAATTCAGTCATTTTGTTTCTTTCTTCATTAGATGAAAAATTAAATGACAAGACTGACAAGATAAACTTCGGACAATAAAGTTAAACTGTTCCAGAAATTTTAGCAAGTGGGATACAAACATACAGATCGGTAATTTGTTTTATATACATTAAATATTACTGACATTGTTTATAGTTTATTTAGCGGGTAGTATAAGCCTTTAAAAAAAATAATTAAGTAGAAAATTCTTGCCTGAAGGTGAACCCACGTGAGACAGACCACTGTCAAAATAGAAATACATATCCATTTGTACATCTCCCTGTTACTTATTTATTTTTTCATTAAGAGGGATGAGAACTTCTTATAAGATATAGGCAATAACTTACGAAGTAGGATGATATTGCCATGTTTTAATAATAAAGGAGTGCCATAATTCACTATTTGTCTTGAGGTTTGTTAGATACTGGTTTAGGGGACGTATCAGGTTTACCGCTGGTTAAAGCCCCTAATATAATGTAACTAACCCTCACCCTAAAACCACGTGTCTTCTCAAATAAAATAAGTACTAAATTCACTATTCCCTTATCCACGCTGCCCTAAGCCTGCCAATTAAATTATTAACGCTTTACTATCGCCTCTAATATCTGGCCTAACCAGCGAATAAATTATACCACCACATATGCCTATGAGGGTATATGTCTCAGTCATAATCTAAACCAATAAAATATTTTTCATGTCATAGACAATAATATGTTGCCTAATGTTTATTTATTTATTATACGTTACCCCCCAGCACATGTATCTAATTTTATTGAATGTAGGGTACAAATTTATGTTAAAAATTTACAAAAGAGAATAAACTATGGTGCAATATCGCGATGTGCTAGAATGCTTTGCGTGACGAGCATCCTCAATCAACTATCTAACGTGCACTGGGTTCGATTCCCAACTCCGACATTGGCAATATTTGTGGGTAATGGATATCTGCTTCCATTTTCTTCATATGTGCGCAGCCTTGGCTTTGACTTTAGGGTTTGTCTACTATATGTGGTGTTTATGTTTATATATTAGAATTACTGAAAGCGCGTAATGAATTAATTGTTGCAATCGAAATATAATAAGGAATGTTTATTCTATTCTGAATATTTCAATTTTGATACACAGTAAAGGTAAATGAAAGATAGTTAGCCCATGCAAAACTCAGCGCAAACAGTTATTTGCTTATATCAATAGACCTCTATTAATATAGTATAGAGTGTCAATAAGTAAAAACATTACTATTATACAACATATTATTATTATTATTATTAGCCGTTACTCGAGTCCGAGTATAGAAATTTTACAGTCGATAAATTGCGTACAATAAAAAACAAGTAAAAGGTGTAGTCTATTGTAATTTCCATTCATCTACGGTGCACACGACTATGGCTATAGAGGCCAATTCGGGAGAGCACAAGTCGACCGCAATCAGGACAAACATAGACCTGGTTAGGTCTTGGATTCGGCCTTCTTGCAGCAACATTTCCTTGATAGCTGGCCACAACCCCTCGCCATTCGGTTCTGTCCGCTGCAAGTTGTTCCCATTGCTCGTCTGCAATACCGCAGGATTTTAGATTTTCATGGAGAGCGTCTTTGAACCTCTTTCGTTGACCGCCACGCTTTCTTCTACCGCTTAGCAATTCACCATAAAGTGTACATTTAGGAAGGCGGTTATCATGCATACGATGAACGTGACCTGCCCATCTTAGGCGTGCTCTTGAAATAAGCACCTCAATTGGAAGGCTGTTTGCTCTCCTGAGTACTTCCACGTTTGATATGTGATGGAACCAACGGATTTTCATCATACTTCTGAGGTGTCTTTGCTGAAAACGTTCTAATTCTTTCACATGACGACGGTAAGTGACCCAGCTTTCACATCCATATAGCAGTGTTGGAATGACAACTGCTCTGTAGACAGCCATTTTCGTTGACAACATAGAGACTTATAAGAATTACATAAAAACAAACTTAAGTATATACCTATCCCCCCCACTTTTTTCTGCAGTTTTAAAAATAAAATTCTGAAATTTCGAAAATCAAATATAGGTATCAATGGCCACATTAATTAAAGGTACAAAAATGTAAAATTGGCCTATTTTGTTCATTTGCTTGGATTTAGAAATGTTTTTTCCATTTCATGGAAATTCAATTTGTCATAACTCCAATTTTTCAAATAGTACCCTGTATGTTTTATTTTTTTATCAGATAGAGTGGTAAATTTGCTTTAGACTGGTTTTTCCCGATCAAAAATTAAATATAAATTAAAATAAATATTAAGCTTTTTGTAGAAGCGTTTCGAGTTGTGTCCATATCTTAAAGTAAGCCGTGAAAAATAGATGAAAAATTGCACACAGTATCTGTCAAAACGTTATTCTTGAGTGAAATGGAGGCGTATTTATTATTTTAAATTTATAATTTAGGTGCTTTATTCAAAATAAGATACGATTTGCGATGCAATATACACAAAATGAAAAGGTACATTCACTTTTAATTTACAACGAATGCCAGAAAAATGCCCATGCGGTCGCACGTCTATATTATGAAAGATATCCCGATCGTCGTCAGCCATACCGGCAGTTATTTTAAAAATTCGGAAGAGTCATTCCGAATTGCAAAAAATATTGAGGTGGCAGAGGACAGATTTATAGTAAGCGAAGAAATTGAGACAAATGTATTAGCTTACATGCATGTGTACCCAAATGTTTCTACAAGAGAGCTGGTAAAATAGATATATATTAGTCCTGAGACAGTAAAGCGTATATTAAAATTTTGAGCATCTGTTATAGGTATGGTATTTAGTTGTGTTGTATTGTTCCAATTATAATTTTTATAAGAAGTTGCTATCCAGATAGGTATCATAACTTATAAATTGGTTTTGATTGTGTGAATTTTTGTGTTTTTTTTTGGTAATGATTCATCAAAATGTTTATTATATTTATTAAAATAAATTTTCTCTAATTACAAATAACTCATCAGTTTTTCATAGCTTACTGCAAGATATGGACATATAATTCGAAACGCTTCTACAAAAAGCTTAATATTTATTTTAATTTATATTCAATTTTTAATCGGAAGAATCAGTCTAAGGCAAATTTTCCACTCTATCTGATAAAGAATAAAACATACAGGGTACTATTTGAAAAATTGGAGTTATGACAAATTGAATTTCTATGAAATGGAAAAATGGGAAAAACATTTCTAAATCCAAGTAAATGAACAAAATAGGCAAATTTTGCATTTAATTTGTTGAGAAATACCCTTTTATTCAAATTCAAAGTCTACTTCGAATTTTTTTAAATTTGTTCCTGAATTCCAAAGCCAACTAGAAATAGCAAATAAATGCCATTTCCAAGGTTATTTTTCATCCGATTTTAAATCTGTAAAAAGCGTTGGAGGGAGAAATTACAGCTTTATAAGAAAGTGAGTTAAATATACAGGGTGCTATTTAAAATAAGAAAGTTGTGGCAATTTCCGGCCATACCGGAAGTGATTTTTTTACCACCGAATGGTCAAAATGTGACCATTGATACCTATATTTGATTTCCCAAATTTTAGAATTTTATTTTTAAAACTGTAGAAAAAAGTGAGGAAATAGGTACTTTCTGGGTCATCCGGTATACGGAAACATGCATATATACATGTTCAAGTATTATAAAGACACATGAGAGTATTACAGAAAACATTATATAATGATAAAAAAATAAGAATATGGTGAGCATATTTCATAACACAAGGTAAAACCTACGGTGGCATATTATGTTTCCATGGGAGTACTCATATAGTCACCGATCGACTAAAAACAGTATTTTAATAGGTGATATTTAATTTTAGTTTTAAATCTGTTATAATCCAAGTTTTTTTATATGTAGCGGTATAATATTGTATAATTTCAGGCCTAACGAATGTCTGACAGATTTTGTAAGATGGAATTTAATAACCTGTAATACATTAGATGATCTAGTCTCATAGTTATGACAGTCTGAATGCTCTACGCAAAGGTGTTTATATTTTTATGGATTTCTAATAGTGAATCATAAATATATCTTGCGTAACTTGCAACTGACATTATGTCGTACTTTTAAAACAACGGTTTACGACGATCTCGATAATTAGCACCTGCAATTATTTCCATGGACCCCTTTCGCAAAATGAAAATTCTATAAGCTTGTGTGGAATCTCCCCAAATCACATCTCCATATGTAATATGTGAATTAGCCCGTGATAAACAGATAACAGTTTTTCATATTAATGTGTTTTTTAAATTGACATAGAAGGAATATATAACTCGAAACTTTGTTTCTTATAGGGACCCAATATGAGCAGCCAATTTAAGGTTGTCATCCATGATAATTGACCTTGTCGCCTTTAACATTCGTTGTTGATCGAGAAAGCCTATTTTTGTGTTTTATCTTTGTTCAGTGGTCTTTAATTATTGTAAAGTAATTAAGTTGTTACTTTTATATATAAGAGTTTAATCTCTGCGTAAATAAAATATTATTTGAAAATAGGTGAAAAAAGATCATTAATAAAGATAATGAATAAAAGTGGACCCAATACAGAGCCTCGAAGTACCCTGTATTTTATTATCCTAAATTCTGAAGTTCAATTTCCTTGCATAGTATAATATTTGCAGTGATAAAGATATGATTCCAGCAGATTCAATAGTGGGACCTTTAACAGCGTAGTGGCTAAGTTTTTTAATAAAAAGATCATGAAAAACACAGTCGAACGCTTTGCCGAGGTCTACCAGCGTAATCGCTGTGTATTTACTCTCTTCAAAACCCTCGACAATGCCACTCACAAATTTGCAGACTGAATCTACTTAGTGTATTCTGTAAGTCTTACAGGAAATGAATTTTTCTTAGCCTAACGAGATTATGCCCCCCCATCTTTGAGGATGCTGAACACGTTGGTGGTGGTTAAATCGCTCTTCGAGGTCACCCCATTCCCCAAACGGTCAAAAACTACCCCCGAAAGGGATAAACCGCGTATCTGCCGTCTCCTACCAGCCAGACCTATGTTACCTCCGTTTTCGAGGATGCTGAGCACGATGGTGACGTTGGATCTTCTCCCTGAGGAAGAACTAAAATAAGAAGAGGGATTCATGATCCTGTCTTTAGGATTTCTTTTTTTGAATATACAAGCAGTATATGTAGAGTATGATTTTTTATTCCGTTACTCTGACCGGTAAAACAGAAAGCTAATTTACACTTTATTCAGCTGATATTATTAATAAAAGACCAAACGCTGCTAAGAAATAAAAAAGAAAACCTTTACAGTATAAAAAGAGTAATAGAGTCCGGTATCTTGTAGAATTGCTTGTCTTTTTTATGACATACGTTCTGGTATAGCCATGCTTTTTCCAAATATACCGAGCTTACAACATTACAAATCTCTTTACTTTGTACTTACATTTTCTGCACGTATTTTTATAATAACACACAATTATCACGAGATCAGTCATGTAGGCATTAACAGTAACGAGTTCTTGTTTTTGTGCCAGTGAACGCAGTGAAGGAGTCTTATAAGAGGACCAGCTTCAGTAAAAGTGGCTTCGCGGAGATCCTGCGCGTAGATGCCGCGTGAGATGATGTTTACCAAACATCTCTGTGTGTACTCTTCGCCGCCGCGAGCCCGCGTACTTTTGAATTAAAATCTTCCGTAAAGAATCAAAAAAGTACAAAAGTATAATGACAGTTTTGCCCCGAAAACGGGGGGTAACACGAGTTTAGCCAAAAGATGACAGTCTATCCGCGTTTCACCCCTTTCGAAGGGCGGTTTCTGGCCGTTTGGAGACTTGGTGAGGGAGGGGGAGGAGAAGTTTCGACAACGCTATCGTGCTCAGGATCCTCGAAAGCGCTGGTAACAAAGGTTTGGCTGGTAGGAGACGGCGGATACGCAGTTTACCCCTTTCGTGGAGGGATGGTTTATGGTCGTTTGTGGGGTGAAGTGGCCTTGAAGAGCGATTTAACCACCGCCATCGTGTTCAGCATCCTCGAAAATGGTGGAGGGAGGGGGACATAGTTCCGTTAGGTTAAGAAAAATTCATATTTTTCGAGGTTCCATCCGACTCACAGAATGCACTAACTGTAGAGCACGATTTCCTAAACCCAAACTGGTATTTGTCAATGATTGAGTAGTTTTCAAAGTAATTCGTTAAACGCTTTTTTAGAATAGTCTCAATAATTTTACCGAACACTGGTATAATAATTGATATAGGGCGATAATTGCTAGGAATTGCAAAGATATCCGGAAACAAGCCCTCACTGCAACATAAGTTTATTTTCCCGTTCAAATAACTGTTACTGCGATTTCAGATATATTTCTTTTTGCTACTTCTTATTCACATTCTAAAGAAAGTGTAATCATTACATAATAAGTTGAACGATAACCATAGAAAAAATATTTTAAGTTTTGTAAATATGAGGCATTTATATTGAAATTTCTCGTAAATTTTAGAAAAAATATTCAAATAAAAATTTTAGAGCACAAATTAGCTTTCATTTATGTAGTACTGTCAATATAATAAGAGTATTAAATTTACTAGAGTTTTGAATAATGAAGGCCAAGAATTTATGAACGGATATTGATGTATTGATTAAAGACAAGTTTACGATCATATCATTAAATGAGTCTGGTTTATTCATAAAATTTTGATTAGTGTATCAAGTGATAGGAAATTCGATGTAGTTTAATCAGTTATTACGTCCATACTCCATACCACATCAGTTCGCTATAGTAAACAGCTAAATAAAATTTGAACTCATCTGCATACAGCAAACAATGACAATTATTCAGGTCAAGCACACTGTCATTTGTCACAGTACCTCAGGGTCGTCTATTTAGCTTTGCCGGGTTCTATTTGTGAATAACTAATATGCACAAAAGCTCGAGCAATTAATTACCTATCACTTATAATATAATAAATGCACTGCTGTATAAAAGGGCAATATTATTGTTAGTTAATCAGAAAGAAATCGGTTTTCTTTTTAATATACGATATGTCTATCAATACAATAATTTCATGATTTAATTGTAATATAAAATTGATTTAATTTTGTAAAAATGATATCAACATGATGTATATGCTCATTGAAGGAAGAAGAAAATATCAATATGTCGCCAATATAATATTTATGCATCAGATCCTTAAATTTTTATTAATCCTCTAATATAAACCTACTTAATACAAAAGACAATGCCTTGTACTGACGAGTGTGTTCCTCAAATTGACAACCGGTATACTTTTACTAGATTCTATATTTACCAATAAGATTAGCTTAAATCGATAGTACTCATATAATTTAATGTTGCAAAATTTGAAAATCATTTCTCCGAGATTTGAAAATGTCACGTGGTCTTTTACCGTGTTAGTATTGAGATGGCGGGAGTCCAAACATACTCTTAAATTCTTACCTCTCTTGTAACCATTACTAAAGGGCATTAATATTCCGTTCGAATGAATTCAATGACCCCCAGTCTAGCATTTCTTTTATTTGTGCTCATATTGCAATTTTAAAATGGTGTAGAGTCGAATAAGATTCAAAGCAAAACGAAGAATGAATTATTCCTCATTAAAATAATATGAAGATAACACTCGGATTGATTGGAGAAAATATTTTTGTGTGCCAATAAAAAATATACTATATTTTCCTTCTCATTTCCAGTAAAACAAATACAATTTTAATGCTATCATCCCGTGAACAACATATGCGCTTTTTGTCAACTTGTAAATGTGGCTCAACCTTTCTTTCATTTGTCTTAATGTTCTAAGAAAATTAAGTATTTATTGGGAATTAATTGAGACAACTAAATTTTTTGCAGAAATGTTGTACTAGCCTCCCTGATTAGGATACCAAAATTGCTCAACCATGGCTTGTAAGTTGTGTAACTAAATTACTCAAATTTAGGTGCATCTTGTGAAATTTTTGAAAACTTAGTAATGTGGTTAAGGTCTAGCATTTGTTGATCACTATTAATTAATCGAATTTACACCATGAAATCCAAAATTACTTGACAATAGTGTCTGACTTTCTAAGTAAATTAAGTGTGGACCTATAGCTTTATCTGAAAAAGTAATATTCGTCTGATAACTCTGATGTTTCGTAGCCTACTTTCGTTGATACACTTTTGTTTATTTCTCTTCCAAACTTTAATTTCTGCATCACAAACATTACCATTCCGGAATAGATCAAATATAAAAAATGTAGTCACCTGTACTTTGTAAAAAGTCCATTAGTATTTGTATGTCGGCATTCATTGGTGCTCCTATATTCACATTCATATCTTCTGCATTGAGTAATGGAACTATTAAACTTTTCTCCTGTAAACCATCTTCCTATGCTTTTTTTTTATACATTTATTTAACGTCGGCCTATTTCCGCTACTGAGGCCTAACATCGACGCCTGTAGACGAGCTACCCCCAACCAGGAATTTTGCCGAACCTCTTCCCTTAAGAAAAGTAGGGATCTTTTACTTGCCTAACATTTAATAGACAAGGGACCGACGGCTTTACATCCCCTCCGAAGGATGGTATATCTCCTATATAACCCTCGCCTAAGGTTGTATAGCTTCCGCGCATACACTGATATACAAGCCGCTGGAAGATGTGTGAGGCGAGAACGCGGTTTCCGTTGGAATGATCACCCATCCAAGTACTAACTGCGCCTGTCGTTACTTTACATCGCATACCGAAGTATGTACATAGTAGAGACGCACCTACGCTCGCCCCCATCTTCCTATCCTATTTCTTCTCAAACTTCGATTAAATCTAGAAGGTAGCAATGAAAATAATAATGTCTATGATGTATTTTCGAGAATTCACTTAAATATATAACAAAATGAGAGTAAAACTCCCCTTTCAGTAACTACATCGGTCTTATTTTCTGCTCATTTTGCATAGGGCATCTGCACGTTACGTCACATTTTCATATTCATTACTTTGAGGGAAAACAAAATGAGATATAACCTTAGATTAGATTAGATTAGATTAGATTAGCAAAGGAGCTGGTTGTTTAGCCTTTACCACCGCGACCTTTTCAGGTCTATTGTGATGCTCCCAAGATATCTTCCTTATAGTACCTCATCCAGCTTTGTCCTTTGTAATAGACTCCATAGCTTTGATAAAGGCCCTTTTATATAGCTGTCCGCCTTTGGTTTTTCTTCTCCGAGTACTTGGAATCTCAGCCTCACCAGGCCTTCACAGTGGCACAATACGTGAACTGAGGTTTCCTCTTCCTCTTGGCAGAATCTGCATGTCGCGTCCTCTGCCAGGCCCATTAGACTCATGTGTCTATTGAGCCGGCAGTGGCCAGTTAGAAGGCCTACTATTACTCTGATGGCCTTCCTATTCTGGCTTAGTAGGTCTTCCGTAAATTTGGCCGAACGTTCTTTAATGAACTCTTTGGCCTGTCTCTGTCCTGGGAGATTCCTCCACCATTCCAGAGATTTATTTTGCACCCATTCCTTAATGGCTGCTCGTATGCATGGCTTTGCCACGCCACAAAAGGGCTCGGGTCCTATTGGGGCTTCAAGTGCGCCTTCCTTGGCCAGTTGATCAGCCTTTTCGTTCCCTCTGTGTCCCTCGTGTCCTGGTACCCATGCTAGGGTCACTCTGTTCTGACTTCCCAGCTCTGTAAGGGCCGTCAAGCAGTCCCACACCAATCTTGAGTTGATTTGCATGGAACTGATTGCTTTTATTGCCGCTTGGCTATCAGAGAAAATGGCAATCGACTGGTTAACAGTACCTTGTCTTATTATCTCCCTTGCGCAACAGTGTATGGCGATCACTTCAGCCTGAAACACCGTTGCGTATTTCCCTAGACTTATCGGGATACTGGCTTTTGACCTTGTCCCGTAAATCCCGACTCCGACTCCTTGTTCTGTCTTGGAGCCGTCAGTGTACCAGACTGTTTGTGCTGTTATGGGAGGACCGTTTTTCCAATCCTCCCTGTCTGGTATAACAGTCTGAAAGTTCTTGTTGAAGCTATACCTGGGGACCATTACATCCGTGGGCATGCCTAGAATGGGATCTGCCCTCATCTCCGAGTATAACTTCTGGTACTCTGTCCCGTGTTGCTGGCTAATTGGCGTTTGGCCTTGCATTAACCTGTGCACCACTGACCGAGCTTCGCCTTGTATGAATACGTGTAAGGGTGGTAGGTCCAAGAGGACCTCAAGTGCAGCCGTAGGAGCAGTTTTTATAGCCCCCGTGGCGCACACGCAAGCAAGCCTTTGTACGCCACTTAACAGCCTTATTGCTCCCGACTGCACCGTCTTAGTCCACCACACCACTGATCCATAGGTTATCATGGGTCTCACTACCCTGGTGTATAACCATAGGTTCATCTTGGGATTTAACCCCCAGATATAACCTTACTTTAGTTCCTTTCACAAACCACAACTAAACGTTTTGAGATTATGATCCTTGGCTTGTTTGAGGTGCAAGCACTAAAGTGAGGTTATATATTTTTAAGGTCGTTGCTTGAAGGGAAAACAAGTAACATATAACCTTACAAGCAATCGGTAAGTATCCTACGAATTTGGTAATTCTATATGTTCTGATATTTTTTCCAAATAAATTGAGCTTTTTCACTTTTCTAATACACACAGGTCAGGATATATTCTATTTGTTTTAGTTACTTAAATTTAGTGACTATTTATTTTAGATCATTTCATTTTGTTACATAAGTTTCATAGCTAGACTCTATAATATAATTTACATTCCAAAAACTGCAGCTATGACCTTATTATGAGGAATAAATCTAGTTATATTGATTATAAATCATCCAAGCGGAAAATGAATTCATATAATTATGATTATTTTAACAATTCATTTCATATAAATCATATTTTTACGTTAGATAATTGCCGACTTCCTGTGCATATTACCTGGGGCTTCCAGGTGCTGTAGAATATAAGAAAGAATCCCATCCCGTTCTAGATCGAGTACCGCCACACTTTATAGTGTCCGGAAGACCTAAGGCACTAGATAGGAAAAAATAAATAGAAATAGAATACACCAATGGCCTTATATTTAAATGAACAGATATATTTAAAATCATCTTGTAAAATATATACATATGTTCCAAATCGAAACAAATATATATAAACTTATAGTTTCTGAGCAAAAGTAAAAGTGAAATGACTTTCTTAATGACAAGGTGGTGAAAATAAAGTGGCAAGAGGAGACAATATTGTTGCTGTTATTTTAAAGAACACTGCATGTATTTATCCTGTAAATAGTATTTGTACTTTGTGGATTACAGACACCTTTAAAGTTTACCTATATATTTTACAGGGTTACTCCTAAATTGATATATTGTTTATTAATTGTGCACAATATTGCACATACCTCAGTGAATTAAACAAACTTTTCAAACAGCTTTTTCAAAAATAAGATATAGACTTAGAATAGATAGATATAGACTTAAAAACTCATTTTTATTATTGTTACGTGTTTACACTCTACAATAGACACCTCCAAACGTAGGTTCAATAATTGCAACACGAATTTTCACTAACCACCGATTTATTAATCACTAAATTACACAATAATTAGTCCTTATAATAACGCACTAGTTATACCTTTCATTTACTATAGATTCACTGCTATAATTCACAACTTTATTACTGTTCTTTATCTTATCTGATTACTTCTCATTCAGAACTTTACTGAACTAACTTCCGTACATTGGATATGCTTTTTATATATCCGGAACGCTAATTTTCGATTCATCTAGTTTGTCATTCGAGACGTTCCTAATTCTTCTGGTATATACTATGAGACAGCGCCACCGGAGCCGACTTGTGAACTATTATCCTATGGTAGCTAATTAGGTACATCTCTTTTCACTCTGCTACCAGACTAAACCCCTCTACGTGAGAGGGCGGCACATAACATTATTAAAAAGATACCGCAATCTAAATTAAAGCAAGCTCTCGAAATTCATACGGTTCATACGGAGAATAATACAAAATGTATACTTACTGTTCGTTTATGCTTAACTGCTTCACTGATGGTACCAATTGGACGTCGTAACACTATACATCTAACACAGTAAGTAGTAACACTTTCTTAAAACTAAACCTGAAAGGGAATTTTGAAAACACGAGAAAAAGACAATATAAAGTTCAAAAAATGTATATTCAATCTCTTTAAAAAATCATGTTTTACAAAAATGTTCAAGAAAAATGTATTGACATACTAACGGCTAACGATTGCACAAAAAGATTCAAGAAAAGTTCAATGTTTAAAAATTTTTGGTGGGCTTTTGCTTGCCTGTCTGTTGACGGATTTTCAATTCAATATCAATTTTGATAGCTCCTCGGAGCTTAAAAATGCTTGAATCGCAACGACTTTAAATTATATCTTACAATTTCATACGTTCAGGCAAGGTGATCCCATGCACATATTACCATGTGTAACTATACTTTTCTGACACTGAATCACTGAGGAACCGGTTTAGAGCAAATCCCGTTAAAACCCATCATTTTCCCGTCAAAATCGACTGCTAGAAAATGATAGGGGTCCCTTGTCGCTAAAGGCTATTTTCGCTAAAACTCTCTATATACTTTGAATAGAGACTGGATTAACTTGTCCTCATATTTAACACAACGCATGAGTTGCAGTGTTTAACAACGTGGATTCGTAAAAGGGTTTTTAATTTTGAAATTTCCGAAATTCGATTTTTGTTACACTTTCTAAATTTTGGTGGTCGGGGCGATATTACGTCCCCGTGCAGCGACATTTACTACACTTTCTAAAATTACACTCCTTGATGAGTTTCTGAAATTTTTGCATTAAAAACGCTCCGTAGAGCGAAAATATGATTTAAAATACAAAAACCCCTTCCAACGGCGTTTTTACGTGAAGCACGCGGATTTTGTTACAGTTTCGAAAAGTTTATCGAGGGTTTTGGCGTGTTCCTTAACACCCCCCCCCAAATCGAATCGAATCGAATCGGTGAATCTTTTTGTGCAATGTTTTTAAAGTTGTTGTGGAAAATGGATCTTTAGATGGAGTCTCCCATGCGTTGTACTCGGTTATTTTCAGACCGGCCTATCTGAAACATAACATATATGCAAAGCTAATAAATGGCAATATTGTACATATATCGATGCAGAGCATTCGATTATTTAACTTTGAACATTGTATCCCAAAATGGGATAAAAAAGAAAAAATTAAAAATCATGAAGATTTTTATAAGTATCAATATGAATATTGATAAAATTTTAAATTCAAAAATGGCATAAAAAAACTCTTTCGACGCACTGAACTTCATTAGTGTTCTTTCACTAATTCTTGCTTTTGTCTGCTCCTCTTCGGGATTTTGTTACAGTTTCGAAAAGTTTATCGAGGGTTTTGGCGTGTTCTTTAACAAGGTCACTGATGAATTTACCTCGTTGTCAAATGTTGTACATGGATCACAAGTTTTTAGTAAAGAAGACAATCATAGCAACCTAATTTTCAGAATTGCTGCTTTGAAAACAGGTGCTGCAAATATCTTTAAGAATTCATATCTTGACATACATTTGAATTGGAAATGTTAACGAATTATATTAACTATGAAAATGTGATTCCAAAAACGTTGACAAACTTCCCATTGATGTCTGTTGAGGGAAATGTAACAAATTGGCGAATAATCAAACGTAAGAAATTATTTTTAAGAATCTTATTATTTTCACCGTTTTATAACACTTTTTGTTAAGCATACTGGAACAAGACACAAAACTCTTTTTATATTCAAACCTTATGTTAACTAAATAGTAGGCACATATGAAGATGTCATTCATTACAGAGATAAATATGGAAATGTTCACTTATTTGGGACAACTCTACTTCTCAAGAGCTTTTGACGCTCTCCAATATTCATTCCTTTTATTAATATTATATTTCAAATACTTAATTGTAGTTACTATCAATCTTTCTTAATGAACATGGTTAATATGTTATAAATCTAAATATAAGTAGATATTAAAAATAAAGTTGGCATATTACCGTTTAAAAAAATAGTACCATTTAAAACATAATGCACTACAAGGGCCTAAACAGATATTTTGTAGTATAGTAATATTCTCTGCTTTATTATGGAGATGAGGTTCATAGACTAGGAACATTTTTAAGTAAAAGCGTTTTTCAGCTTGCGAGAAGCATTTTATATAACAATAATTGGGCAAGCGGTGCTTTTAGGGGTTTTTGACCTTGCTGAATTCAAAAATGCCTGTTGCCAGATCGAAAAATAAATTGGAAGCCCGTTATTCAAGATGATAGCTATTTTTAAAATATTCCTAATATGAAATTATAGAAAGAATACAGTGCGGGGCGTATGAGGGGGTTGTCGACACTGCTAAAACAAAATTTAATAATTTCTTAGTCACACTTCCAGCCGGAAGTCCTTAATTAACGATGGCGACTAATATGGCGGATATGTTTGTAATATGGCGAATATGAAGTTGTAAAGAGAAACCAGGGCCTATCGGAGGGTTTTCGACACTGTTAAAACCAAATTTAATAGTATCCTACTCATATAGAAAACCGGAAATTCGTAATTTAAGATGGCGGCTGTTCTTATAGGATATGTATACGTATACGTTATGTGTATTACTGGTACTGTTTACACTGAGGAGACAAGTCAACACATTCAGGAAAAAATTACCAGGTTTATTACTTATCTAGGAAAAAAAGACAGTCAAACATGTATTTTAATTTAAATTGTTAAAAACTAAACAATGGCTCACATTGTCATGTTTATGGTACGTTAGAAATAACATTAAAACATTAAAAACTCTAAGACTAATTGCACTTCTCTAATCAAATGGCACTTAAGATACAGTACAGGTACAAGTTTAAAAATTAAAACATAATATTTATAGTCGCAAACTCCTCTATAAAATCATTATTTTATTATAAGGAACGTAACCAGACTGCAACCAACAGCTACTTTCCGGGCTATGTGCCCCGCCGAGCGCTGAATTACAAGTTACAAGCCTAGCGCGTTAAGTGTAATAATCGCATATTACCAACAAAACGCTAATGCTTCGATTGCAACAAACACCAGCCGAAAGACTGATCCTACTTAAAGGAGCTCTCTTGCCAGCCATCACACACCACTCGCAGGCTGCAGTTTCGAGCTGTTGGCTCTCGTCAGTGCAAGGTAGGCATGCGAGGACCGACACGGGGATCACTTGACTATTTAGTTCATTTCGGTATCTTTGGAATAGCGACATGTAAAATAGTCAGCAGGCGCCATCTAGCGATCCAGTGCACTGGCAAATGAAGTATGAATAGCCTATACTTACTTGTCCAAATGATGCAGAAGCCTTAATCTCTTTACAATTTTCAATAAATGACAAAAGAAGATATGTACTATGGTGGAGTGCATCAGCTGCGACAAGTTTGGCAGCCCTTTTTCTGTTAAATGTTGTCCGCTAATGCGTAATGCTAAGTACCGAAATGCTGACAAACTTGGTAGTCTTGTCAGTCATCACAAGACGCAAGTGCTCATTTTTGCAAATACCTAATACATTTACTTTTATCCCACTTCGTAACAGTGGTACGTATAACGCGTTCTGTAGAGGTGGTTGGCTGATTTGTCTGGACATTATTGACAGCAGTCTGCTGTTTATCACGTAGTCTTTGCAGCTGTTCGTTGCTTGTAAACGTAGCATAGCAACTACGATGGTACAATAATTTAGGGAGGTTCTCACTCTCATCCTTAAAAATCTAATAGCTTTACTATTGTAATGCTGTGCGTCTCATCACCAAGCTATTTCCGCTCTTTT
Source organism: Leptura quadrifasciata (assembly GCA_963675555.1). Lineage (NCBI taxonomy): Eukaryota > Metazoa > Arthropoda > Insecta > Coleoptera > Cerambycidae > Leptura > Leptura quadrifasciata. Next base: position 54,250,868 of record OY776674.1, on the reverse strand, counting down.
GCACATTTTTGCAACATATAAGCATCTGTTGCCACCAAGTAAGTTTTGCCGACTTTCTTTTCTGTAATATGCAGCATAAATTCGGATTTAATTTAGGGCGGTCACATTCCATTTCTTAATTTGTGCAATCACACAAAATTTACTTATCGAAAATGGCATAACGGAATGAAAGTATAAGTTGATGGTAACTTGGCGCTAATGTTGCCTGGGGCACAATTAAAACACTTGTCACTCACAAAAACACTCTCTACTTTAACATAACACAGTAGAATTCACTTGTAAACTGTCAATACAGCGCTGCACATTACAGTAGCGCGTAACACCACGCACTTGTACAAATTGCAAATATCATCGTCTGTCCAGAGCAGTAACACTACTTCCGATTTCCAAGCAAGACTGAAGCCCAGAGCCCAAACTTTCTGATCACTTTTGATATCACGTGTTTCAGAACTTTATCTGGTCTGGTCGATAGCCGAGTGGGTTAAGGCGCGAGGTGGCAATCGCGATTAATCACAGGAACATCGCACCACCGGGTTCGAATCCTGGTTCCGGCACTGGCACTGTCGGAGGAAATGGTTGTATGTCCGCGTTTTTTCAATGTGTAACCCCCTTCCGCACAAGCCCTGGCTTCTGGAATTGGGGGTTGTCTAATTTCTGTGGTGTTTTATTATTTATGACGTCACCCTCCAACTTTTCACTAATGCAAGTTTACACTTGCAGGCAGGTCCTGGGTCCACCGCTGAGTCGGCGGCCTTAAATGACTTGCGCTGCGCGGGTTAGAACACACCTGTTTCGCAAAACAAAATGCATTCGGCATCCGTGACAATCTATTAGCTTGTACTCAGATCTACAAACATTTCCTAGGCTTACTAAATAAAGAAGGATAACTGGAAAGCGCTCACGTCGGAGGTGAAAATATACTTTCATTTTATGGCATTTAAACGATTGATACTGACCACAATCATGAACTAATTATTGACTCGCAGTGGGTTTTTGACTGTGATACTGTTATATTTAGTTCCAGAGGTGTCGAAAACCCCCGATACGCCGTGAAATCCCTCTATTGTACATATTTGCAACATTTTAAAAATAATCGCCCTATTGACCACCATCTTTAATTACGGACTTCCGGTGAGCCTGTTAAAGAACACACCAAAACCTTCGATAAACTTTTCGAAAATGTAACAAAATCTGACCTGAAACACCAGAGCCGTAGAGCAAAGCCAAAGCCGTAGGGCTAAGCCAGAGCCGTAGAGCCAAAGCAGTCCAAGGACGACCTAACCGGATCCAGAAGGCAGTTCGACACCGATGGTGATCAACAAAGCCATAATCCCGAAGAGGAGCAGACGCAAGCAAGAGTTAGTGAAAGAACACTAATGAAGTTCAGTGAGTCCAAAGTGTTTTTTTATGCCATTTTTGAATTCAAAGTTTTACTTTTCTTTTTTTTATCCCATTTTGGGATACAATGTTTAAAGTTTGATAATCGAATGCTCTGCATCTATACTTGTACAATATTACCATTTTTAGACCTTGCATCTATGTTATGTTTCAGATAGGCCGGTCTGAAAATAACTGAGTACAACACATGGGAGACTCCATCCAAAGATCCATTTTTTAAATTAAATTAACATTGCACAAAAAAATTCACCGAAAGAAGGGGGATGTTAAGGAACACGCCAAAACCTACGATACACTTTTCGAAATTGTAACAAAATCTGACTGGAACATTGCGCATGAAAAACGTGCTTCACGTAAAAATGCCGTTGGAAGAAGTTTTTATATTTAAAATCACATTTTCGCTCTACGGAGCGTTGTTTATGCCAAAATCTTGAAAACTCATCAAGGAGTGTAATTTTAGAAAGTGTAGTAAATGTCACTGCACAGGGACGTAATATCGCCCCGACCACCAAAATTTAGACAGTGTAACAAAATCGACAAATTTCGGAAATTTCGAAATTAAAAACCCTTTTACCAATCCACGTTACGCAGCACTGCAACTCATGCGTTGTGTTAAATATGAGGACAAGTTAATCCAGTCTCTAGTCAAAGTATTTCGAGAGTTTTAGGAAAAATAGTCTTTAGCGACAAGGGTGGCCATTCATTTTCTAGCAGTCGATTTTGACGGGAAAATGATGAATTTTAACGGGATTTGCCCCAAACCGGTTCCTCAGTGATTCGGTGTCAGAAAAGTATGTTTACCATGTACTCAGATGTGCATGGGACCGCCTTGCCTAAACGTATGAATATATAATTGCCACAATATAATTCAAAGTCGTTGCGATTCAAACATTTTTAAGCTCTGAGGAGCGAACCAAATTATTATTGAACTGGTAATACGTAAACAGACAGGCAAGCAACAACCCACTAAAAATTTATAAATATTGAACTTTTCTTGAATCTTTTTGTGTAATCGTTAGCTATAAACCGCACATTGGATGGTAGTTGGTCGTTCCGTTCCTCACTATGTGTTGTACACGGGCCAGACTATAGTTTGTCAATACATTTTTCTTGAATGTTTTTGTAAAACATGATTTTTTAAAGAGATTTAATATACATTATTTGAACTTTATATTGTCTTTTTCTTGTTTTTTTCAAAATTCTTTTTCAGGTTTAAATTTAAGAAAGTAGTATTTACTGTGTCAGATTTATAGTGTAACGACGTCCAATTGGTACCATCAGTGAAGCAATTAAGCATAAACGAACAGTAAGTATAGATTTCGTATTATTCTCCGTCTGAAACAGTCATTTTGAACCCTTCCTTGTGAACGTTTAATATTCATTTTTGGAAAATATAATAAAAGTCCTTCAGACGCGAAAAGATGGATCGTTCACAAGCCATATGACTATGGTATTATCAAATATGGATTTAGCGATGTCGACACCCCGAGATACGCACTGGATGTCTTTTATAAGGTCATATTAGCAATATTTAAAAAATTACCGCCATCTTGAATAACGGGCTTCCGGTTTATTTTTCGATCTGGCAACAGGCAATGTCGGATTCAGAGGGGTCGAAGACCCTTAAAAGCACCGATTGCCAAATTGTTAAGCGAAATGTTTCTCGCAGCTTGAATTTGGATTTCTGTTCCTAGTCTATCACGATAAAATGCTAAAAGCTAAAATGTTCAAAATTCTCATATGAGGGACATTTATATTTTCTGTCGTTATCATATTTAGCTGTGGCTGTGTGTACGTACACACAAACTTCAGAACACTGAATTTTAATAAAACGTCAACTGTTAGATAGGTTATTCTTTGAATGAATATAGGTTGTCACTTATCATGGATACGAGCACACGAGCAAAGATATATAAAAAAATCCGCAAAGCTGCAAGGGCTTTTAAAGTTATGCAATTCATAATACAGGCCCGTATTACCTGCCCTATACCTGAATTGTTAATCAACACAGTGATGTTTATCTATCCAAACGAGTGAAGCGCGATATCCAAAAATAGGACCAAACTTTATCAAGACAGCTATTTTAAAAAAATCATACACCAATATAGTACGCTCATTTACAGAACGAATAGCGTTATAAGTGAATTAAAGGTTGCAAAATATAAACAATTTTCAACGTACGTTGAAAAGCAATTGCCGCCAATTCGGCGTAATACTTCCTCGGTGCCCCTTACATTTTAAGTTATTTATGGGTTATTTTTAGGTGTTTATCGAAGACTGCTGCGCGGGGAGCATTGCACACACTTCTGTTCTCTTTAACATGTAATTTTCATGCAAATGGTTATTTTAGTTCTTAATTTTAGTTAGTACTACTAAGCATATGGAAGAAGGTAGTAATTGCCAAGTTAGTTAATGTCTTTATTGAAAAAATGCATTTATTTTTATTATATGATCATTTATACCATATTTTCTAAAAGCGTGAAATATAACCTTAATATTTCGGGAACCCTCACTTACTTACAATTGGATCTTAGCTACTTTCATTGTCTTTCTATATTTGCATTTGTAAGTGTTTTTGGTTTATTTTATTTTATTCCGTATGAATGATCAGACCGACCAAATATAAAAAAAAATAACTAATTGTGATATAGTAAGTATTAATTAAATATATTAATGGATTTTTATTCACTAACAAATCTTCACGTACTTAATGCAATTTTATATAATATTCGTAAGTTCATTTATTATAACAACTTTCCAAAATAATCACCAAAGAATTTTCTTAATAAATGAGCCATTCTCAGTTCAGTTTAGAAGATCGCAATAGAAAATACTTCGTCAAAAAATATTTATTTTGACCACTCACTCTTTTGGAATTTTTGTATGGTAATATTGTAAATATTACTTTAAGGCAACATTTGTAAATACCAAAATTCAACAAAAAATGCTAATTAATGTATACAAAGTTTAATTTGGAATAAAAATACATTTTATGTTGTTGGTTTGTTATCACAACTTGCACGTTGAAGTACGTATTGATAGATGGAGATTTTAGCAGTTAAATAATAGGTCTGTAAATTTTTAAAATGACCTTTGCAACATGATTGTGATTGGATATTATAATCTTTTTATAGTCTTATTTTTGTATTTAGTGAGACTATAAATTTGATGTTACCTGATACTACGGTTACTTTTTTAACACAGAGCATAAATTAATGAGATAATTATGTTGATTGTTACTTCACAAATTATTTTAATTTATTTATAATTTTGATTTTTAACTTATATATAAATTACAATTATAGCAGTTGAGTCAGTTGAGAGTTTGTGCGTTATTTTTTTTACTACAACCGAATGAGTTTGCACATGGACCTAAGTTGAATTCGAAGTGGGAAATAAGGCCTCATTTTCCTTATTTTTGTTTTTGCGTACACTATCCAACAGGTCAAAGGACCCAATTACTGGATAGGGAACAAATATTACAAGAATAGAAGAATCTTACACCTATTCTTAAACGTTAATGTGCATAAACACAGACAATTTAACACTTAACTAAGATATATAATAACTAAGATAATATATAATAACTAAGGTATGATAACTATGGTATAATATACTCTAATACAGAACTACAAAACACATAACAATCATTGAATTTAGTGAATAATGATGAATTGTTGATAATAGATGCATGCTTTTAAGGAAGCAACATTGAAGATGAAAATATCGATACGATCATGAATGTTATTATAAGTAGAACATATGGTTTGAAGTGGGAAATTTATTTATATTTGTTCTGGGCGTGATCAGCTTAAATAGATCTGTCTAGCGTGATCCAGTTCTGTGAAAGGGCAGCATATTCATTATAATAGTGCTTTCGGTGATATTATGTATCAATCTGTAAAGAAATGTAAGGCAAGAGACTTTACGGCGATCTACTGACAATCTCGATAATAGTTCCGAATGGGGGTAACCAACAGATGAACGAACATACTCCATCAAATTTAAATGATGAGTATTTTAAGAACCTTCGTTGAATGTTTTCTAAGTTATCTATGTACGTCTTGTAATAAGGAGACCATATCAATGACGCATACTCCAGGTTAGACCTCACAATATAGAAATATAGTAGTTTAAGACCAGTGGCATTACTGAAATGAAGAGTATTTCTAATAAGAAAACCTTGTATCTTACAGGATTTTTCAATTATTCGATTAACATGGTGAGTGAATGGTAGCCTTTCATCAAATAGCACACTTAAATCAGTGAAAGTATCTGGTCTGGAAAGTGCACTGTTTTCAAGCGAGTAACCATATTTTATATCATTTTTCTTCATTGTTACTGATAAGACATTATTATTACTAGCTGTCTACTCGTATCCGAGCATACAATCAGTCAAGTATACATAGTTTAATATTTACATTAAATGGGACATAATAAAATAGGGGTGCTTGATGTGGACATGGAAGTAGCGGAATTATCTCTGACGTATTCGTCTGTGGCTGTGCACTCATATGTTGTTTCTGGCATTTGGTCTTCTCGTCAGTACTCTTCCCTCATATGTGTGAATTACACGCCGCCATTCTGTTCGGCTTGCGACTAGTTGTTCCCACTGTTCGTCAGACACACTATCATTTAATACAATGATTTTGAATATCTTTGATGTATTAGCTCCCATTCGTAACATTCGGGCAAAAAAATATAGACCTCCATGGCATACTGATAATTGATTGATGATTGATGATGAAGCTCGCGATAAAGCATTAGCCAAAGTTAAAAATACTAAAAATCCACAACACTGGGATTACTAAAAAATTTAAAAAAATTTCATTAATGCAGTCAGAGGTGAGAAAAAAGATATTTAGAGTACTGTCTCCAACAATATATAATAGTAAAGTTATCTGGCGAAAATTAAACGAACTTAATATTTATAATAAATCAGCCTCTATTGCCATACCTGACAATCACAATAACCCCGATTTAATAAATTATCATTTACTTCTGCCCTCTTCTAACGATATATATTACCTTTTATTTCACATATCATTAATACTTGTCTTATTGAAGGTGTTTTTCTTGCCTCTACCTAAAAAAAATCTATAACTAGCTTAAGCGAACTTCGTCCCATTTCAAAGTATTAGAGAAAGTTACGAAATTCCTAATTTGCTCTCATATTAACGAATATGATGTTCTTCCGGCAATGCAATCTAATTTTAGGCCAGAACATAGCTGTACGACAATTTTATTAGACGTTATAGATGATTTATTCAGAGGTATTGACAATAACAAGACTGAGGAAGAGTGTGTTGAGTTTCGTTGTAAGAGAAAAGTCGTGGTTATTGAATACTCGCTCTCGCAGTTTCCAGGAAGCTCTTGATGCTGCATTTATTCTACTAAGTACCTCACAGTACAGATTAGCCTTCGCATTGACAATCTTCCCCCGATAAGTGAACCGTTGCACCACTGCGTTGAGTTTGATGCTTGTTTCATTAACTGCTCTTGGGGTGGACATTATCTTAGTTTTCCCAATATTGATTTGACTCCACATCTGCTATTTCGTTCTAGTCATGTACAGCAAGTTCCTCTTGAACCTTTATTCGCAATAGTTCAGACGTCTTTGGATTTTGTAAGTTACCGATGCAGAGGCGGCTACGTGTCGCCTTTTTGAATTTTCAAAAATTAGAACAAAAGTACATATTCATGTTGAGATCGATGATCGGTCCAACACTCACTATCTATGCGTTCTTTAGTAATTCTAACATCTTTAAGATCTCTCTTTCGAACGATAATGTAGTCTATAAGGTGCCAATGTCCTGATCTAGAGTGCCTTTGAATTTATCCCTCTGGCGGAAAATTGTGTTTGATAAGACATTACACTTAGCGGATTGAGGAGCAACTTGTTTTTTACACACAATTATTTATTAAATCTAAATTATGTTGCATAATTAAACAGTCTTCGATGTATATATTTCTACAAAGCACTTTAAGATCGTCAGCATATAAAAGACAGTTCAGGGTAATATCAATAACAATGTCGTTGATAAATATAATGGACAAAGTAGGCCCAAATTAGACCCCTGTGGGACACCTGAGGTTGGTAATACTTCAACCGACTTATGGCCACAATATAAGACATATTGGATTCTGTTGTTAATGTAGGATGAAAAATAATTAACAGGGTCAGCTGAAAATTCAAATATGAGTAATTTTTACAATAAGATACTATATGGTACAGCTTGTCGAAGGCCTTCGAGAAGTCTGTATAGATTATGTCAACTTGACTACCATCATCAATCGCATCAGGGAAGAATTCTGTTAAGCAGAACAAGTTGGTAATTGTAGGCTGGCCTTCATAAAAACCATGTTGAAATTCTGTTATTTGATGTTTCACGTAGCAAAACACGTAATCATACAAGATCATTTCAAGGACTTTAACAAAATTATTCAAAATTACAATGGGCCGGTATTTAGTAAATAAGGTTCTATCATCGTTCTTAAATATGGATATGATATTGGACTGTTTCCAACATTGTGGAAATGTTGCGGTTTGGAGAGATAGATTGAAAATTAAACATAATGGTTTGGCAAACATTGCGGCACAGTCACGGACTACGAAAGACGGAATATTGTCACGGCTACTGGTTAGTTCTGACTTTAACTTCTTCAGTGCTTTAAGAACTTCATCGTCAGTGAAGTTTTAGATCTTATTCTGGACCTAATTCCCTAGTTGTAAATATAAATATGGTTGTTTTCACTAGAATGTCCTGAGAAATTCTTTTTCAATATATATAATAACAACAATAATATTAATTTTTATTGATTCATTTTCCATTAATACGATGGATAGAACATGTCAAAATCTTAAGTAATATAAAGAGTACATACAGTAAGCACAATCACTGAGTTAATTAGAACGTTGACGAATTACAGTTATAAAAATTGCAGAATAATAACATAATACAAAGAGACATTATTACACAATTTTGCTGTCCAGTAGCCTCAAAGAGTCGCACAAATATACGCTATAGTAGCACTTTTCAAATAATAATTTTTTTACATTATACTTAAAAGCTTGTATGGAGTTTTCCCTCGAATTGATTGAGGTAGATTATTGAATAATTTTGGGTCCATATAATGAGGCGATCTTTCAGAGTTGTTTTATGCTGAAGGAGCTTTATCAAAGAGCCACAGCGAGTGGGATATTTGTGGGAGTTTTCGCATGGTTTTCTTATATATATGTTACGGATTTTAAAATAAATATACACGGTACAGTTAAGATGGAATATTTTATGAAGTAAGGTTTACCAGATTCATGACATTTTAGATTGAATATCAGTCTAATGATTCGCTTTTGATTAATAAATATTCGATGCGCATTAACGGAGCTGCGTCATGTTATAATATAACTTTTAAATTGTATCATATATTATATGATACAAATTGAGAATGACATTAAACCGAATATGCATGGCGTCATCTATTGGATATATTAGGTACTGTTTGGATTATTCCCCATTGTGGCCATGATTTCCTCAGGTTGTATTTCAGGGTAGTGGAGTGAGTTGGACACTGGGTCTCCTCTATAATTGGGTAGTTCGTAGGTTTTTCCAATTTTATTTTCAACGTTACAACGGACAGAAGATGAAAAACGATTTCCAAACATATCAGCAACTTTTTTCTGGTCGTTGGTTATCACTTCATTTGTATTCAGTTCGATGTTATTTAGTTTTTATCATTTTTCCCAATCTGGTGGTTCATTACGTTCCATACTGCCTTATTTTTGTTACTGCTATTGTTTATTTTGTTTAAGTAATATGTACGCTTTGTTTGACTTACATTATTTTTGTGTTTATCTTTTAATCCCTTATACTCTTCCTTTAATTTTTGGTCGTTAGTATGTTTTTCTACTTCCATCTTTAAAATGGCGTTTATCGTATACGTTTCCATGACGCTAAATAATCCTTTAAACACGCTTTCGACAAACCGTGACTTCGTGCATTTTAGTCACGGGCTGAACTTAGCAACGAGATATTAGTCACGGCTGAGGTTAATTCTAGATATTTTAATGCAAAAATCAAGTTAGTTTTCCGTAATTCTTGTCATCAATCTGTCAAAATAAATGACGCGTTGTGACAAGAGACAAGTAATTTTGTATTTTTTGGAAAAAAATGAGCCTAAACGACAGTGAAAGTGAAGAAGATGTTTTCATTGGTACTCCGCCCGAAATTACTTAAGCAGCGGCATCGGCAACTGCTAGTTTGCTGCCAGAAAAATCTAAAAGTCAATACGAACGTGCATATAAACTTTTCCAAGATTGGCGTCAAGAAAACCAAACAAATTCATTTTCTGAGAATGTATTACTTGCTTATTTCCAAAATTTGTCGAAAAAGATGAAACCATCCTCTTTGTGGGCAATCTATTCAATGCTGCGGATGACAATTAATCTAAAAAATAATGTTGATATTAGCAAATACCCCAAATTGTGCGCATTTCTGAAGCGTAAATCAGACGGTTACAGACCTAAAAAGTCGAAAATATTGACACCCCAGCAAATTAGAGAATTCCTATCTGCTCCAGACGAAGAATACCTATTTACAAAGGTAATAGTATAAAACCAAATTAAATAAAAATAAACCTGACAAGTACTACCCGATTTTTCTTAAACTACCAACAAGGAAAATGTAGAAAACAGCCAATTGGAATTAATAAATTTGGCAGCCTCTCTAGCTTAGTAGCAAAATTCTTAAAATTACCTGACCCTGCTGCTTATACTGGTCATTGCCTAAGAAGGTCTTCAGCGACGATTTTGGTGGACTCGGGTGCGGACATCACAGCATTAAAGCGTCATGGAGGATGGCGATCCACAGCTGTTGCAGAGAGTTATATTGACCACTCGTTAAACAATAAAATTGAGACCGTTACTAAAATCATGAACACTGTTCAAAATAATGCAATGCAAAAAAATAAAGAGAATATTGATATTGCAATTGCTCAAAGTTCAAGCATTGATAAAAATGAAAGTGGACCAAGTATTAGCTTCAATTCAAATCATGAAGCAAATTTAACACAGTTCGATGGAACGCATTTAGGAATATCACTTAGTTTTTTTAGCAATTACCAAAATGTCTCCAATGTAATCATTAATATACACAATAAGTAGAACAATAGTTTAGTAATTTTTTACTGTTACCATGTTATTGATACGTTAATAAATGAAATATTAAAATAACTTCCAAATTTCTTATTTAGATATTTGCTGTCGTAGAAAAAGTATAGTATGCAACACGTTTTATAAACTTGTTAATCACTCATTTTATTAAACACTCGCTCCGCTACGCGTCGCTCGCGATTAATAAAACTCGTGACTAAAATGACGTTTATAAAACTTGTTACATAATATACTATTAACTAATCAACGCATGTTTATTAGGCGTGCGCTATCTTTTTTAATTTCATTTGTTTCATTTGCTATTGAATTCTTCAATGAGCGTCTGAGAACCTTTTTCGGCTTCTATGGTACGTAGTATTATTTAACAAGATGCAAGTATAATATCTCGCACGTATCTGGAAATATATATACAAAAAACTGTCATCTGTGACATACTTTTAAACTTTTAAACTTATAAGAACTCAAAGCGATTATTTTCCAAAATGTCAATATAAGTTTAATACATATTTATATTTATAATTTTGTATGTTCCTTAAATATTTTGTTTTGTTTACAAATTTTAGGTGTGAGACATTTTTGTAGTACTCAGAAGTAATCAAAAGTCAACCTGTGACTGATCCTTGGCGCAGAGATTTTTTCTTTAAAATTTTGAATATTTTTAAAGATCCGTGAAAAAGTATCTAATGGAGTCTGAAAGTTATTTATGGTGTTCTACGAATATTCTTTCCTATTATTTGGGTTTTCTACCTCATTTATTATTATCCTCTTCAAAAACAAATCACCGAATCTACAAAATAATAGAATTATTGGAGAAAAGCCTCTGTGCCCGTGACGTTTACGTCAAAGGAATAGTCAGAGGTTATGTTTTGCAAATAATATAAATCGGAATAAACACAGAAATAATGTATTTTGCTGACGTTTCGGAAAGTAGTCTCTTTCCGTTTTCAAAGCTTTTTTTGGAAAAACTCTTATTTTACTGTGTATGTCAAATACACAGCTTTAAGATTCTGTTTATGATATTTCCATAAATACTTACTAACTTACACAGAACACAGAACTGATGATATTTTCTTTTAGATAATGTTGAGTTTGTTAAGTTCTTCTTTTAACATTGGTAACCAAGTTGTACAAATATCTACAGAACAATTCGATACGCACTTATCTTCATTTAATAAGATTATTGCTGATTCTTTAATTTTTCTTTTTTTGGTATCTGCTTCTTTGTTAAAATTTTTGCCGAGTCCCAGTTTATTCTATGTCCGTTTTCCCAAGCATGTTCACAAATCTTTGATTTCTGAATTTCACTCTTTCCAATGTAATGCTTGTGCTCATCCAACCTCACACTGAAAGGTCTGGATGACTCACCCACATAACATTTATCACATTCGCACGGGATATTATAAATACAGTTTTTTGAATCCTGCTCCCTGTTTATCGGTTTTGTTTTTGTTAAAATAGATCTTAAAGTGTTCCCCGTTTGAAATGTCGTCCTAACATCAAATTTGTCATCTATAAGGCGTAGCTTCTCCGATAGTCCGTATACATAAGGAATTATTGCTGTATAAGGACGTTCAGATTTTTGTCGTACCTGATTGTCCCTATTTTCAACATTTATGAAAACTCTATCAACAAAGGCTTCAGGATATTGATTTTGTACTAGAACCTCTTTGATACATTTTTTCTCGTTATTTAATATTTCATTATTAAATGAAATTATTTTGGCCCTATCGTATAAACATTTTACAACACCCCTTTTAACATTTATTGACTGATTTGAGTTAAAATTTAGATATCTGTTAGTATGTGTTGGTTTACTGTAAACGCTTGTTTCAATTGTATTATTTACTCTTCTAATTAAAACATCTAAAAACGGTAGTTCATTCCTACTTTCTACTTCTAATGTGAATTTAATAGACGGCTCCTTACTATTTATATTTTCAATTGGACAATGAGTTCTATCAGCAGGATTTTGGTATGGCTATGAGGTTTGCATTATCACCAATTTTAAGCAACATATTTATGGAGAACTTTGAGAGCACACACGTTCAAAATTGTATAAACAAACCGGTTGTCTGGTGGTGATATGTTGACGACATCTTTGCAATTTGGCCTCATGGTTTCGATTTACTAGATAGATGACAAATTTAATGTTAGGACGATATTTCAAACGGGGAACACTTTAAGATCTATTTTAACAAAAACAAAACCAATAAACAGGGAGCAGAATTAGAAAAACTGTATATATAATATCCCGTGCGAATGTGATAAATGTTATGTGGGTGAGTCATCCAGACCTTTCAGTGTGAGGTTGGATGAGCACAAGAATTACATTAGAAAGAATGAAATTCAGAAATCAAAGATTTGTGAACATACTTGGGAAAACGGACATAGAATAAACTGAGACTCGGCAAAAATTTTAACAAAAGAAACAGATACCAAAAAAAGAAAAATTAAAGAATCAGCAATAATCTTATTAAATGAAGATAAGTGCGTATCGAATTGTTCTGTAGATATTTGTACAACCTGGCTACCAATGTTAAAAGAAGAACTTAACAAACTCAATATTATCTAAAAGAAAATATTATCAGTTCTGTGTTCTATGTAAGTAGTAAGTATCTATGGAAATAACATACACAGAATCTTAAAGCTGTGTATTTGACATACAGCAAAATAAGAATTCTCCCAAAAAAAAGCTTTGAAAACGGAAAGAGACTACTTTCCGAAACGTCAGCAAAATACATTATTTCTGTGTTTTTTCCGATTTATATTATTTGCAAAACATAACCTCTGACTATTCTTTTGACGTAAACGTCACGGGCGCAGAGGCTTTTTTCCAATAATTCTATTATCTTGTAGATTCGGTGATTTCTTTTTGAAGAGGATAATAATTATTATATTAGCCGTTACTCGAGTCCGAGTATAAAAATGTTACAGTCGATAAATTGTGTACAATAAAAAACAAGTAAAAGGTGTAGTCTATTGTAATTCCCATTCATCTACGGTGCACACGACTATGGCTATAGAGGCCAATTCGGGAGAGCACATGTCGACCGCAGTCAGGACAAACATAGACCTGGTTAGGTCTTGGATTCGGCCTTCTTGCAGCAACATTTCCTTGATAGCTGGCCACAACCCCTCGCCATTCGGTTCTGTCCGCTGCAAGTTGTTCCCATTGCTCGTCTGCAATACCGCAGGATTTTAGATTTTCATGGAAAGCGTCTTTGAATCTCTTTCGTTGACCGCCACGCCTTCTTCTACCGCTTAGCAATTCACCATAAAGTGTACATTTAGGAAGGCGGTTATCATGCATACGATGAACGTGACCTGCCCATCTTAGGCGTGCTCTTGAAATAAGCACCTCAATTGGAAGGCTGTTTGCTCTCGTGAGTACTTCCACGTTTGATATGTGATGGAACCAACGGATTTTCATCATACTTCTGAGGTGTCTTTGCTGAAAACGTTCTAATTCTTTCACATGACGACGGTAAGTGACCCAGCTTTCACATCCATATAGCAATGTTGGAATGACAACTGCTCTGTAGACAGCCATTTTCGTTGACAAAGTAAGGTCGTGGTTGTCAAATACTCTCTCTCTAAGTCCCCAGAGTGCTCTAGATGCAGCGTTAATTCGATTGCGAATCTCGCTGTCCATGTTTGCTTTGTCATTAACAACGTTGCCTAAATAATTGAACTGATCCACCACTTCAAGATAATTTCCGTTAAGTGTAATGTCTATTTGGTTCACTTGATGAGGGGTTGACATAATCTTAGTCTTTCCAATGTTGATTTTAAGTCCTAAGGATTCATAGCTCTGGGCATACACATCTAAAAGTTCTTGAAGCTCTTCCGGCGTAGAGGCTAAAAGTGCACAGTCATCCGCATACTGGAGATCACAAACGAATCGTGTGCGTGTCTTCGTGAAAGCTCTAAAGCGCCCTATGTTAAAGAGACCGCCATCAAAACGGTATCTGAAACCTATTCCTCTGACTGTCAGTTTGTTGTCAACAATAATTGTTAGAGCAGTGGTAAACAAATTAAAGAGTAGGGGTGCCAGGACACATCCCTGCCTAACTCCAGTGAGGGTTTGGAAAGGTTCGGTTGCCTCATTATTATACATAACCTGGGCGTTGTTGTTTGTATGTAGACTGCGACATACTTCCACAAATTTTCTAGGGATACCTAAGCGGAACATAATTTTCCAGAGCACTTCCCTGTCCACCGAGTCAAACGCCTTGGTTAAATCAATGAAGGCCATGTGAATTTCTCCTTGATGTTCGAGTGCTTTTTCTTGCAGCTGTTTAAGTGTGAAGATTAAATCCGATGTGCCTCGGTTTGGCCTAAAGCCACTCTGTGTTTCAGGAAGTAACTTTTCCATAACAGGTGTTAGCCTATTTGCCATCGCTTTAGTGAGTATCTTCCCTCCAACAGCCAGGAGAGCTATACCCCTGTAATTTCCACAGTCCGCAGCGCTCCCTTTGTTTTTGAAGAGGTTGATTAAAAGTGTATCACGAAACTCCTGCGGAGCTTGACCACTTTCCCACACGACATCAAACAGTTTTTTGAGGTAGGGTATGAGCTCTGACGACACAGCTTTAAAGATCTCAGCTGGGAGTGAGTCGGCGCCGGGAGATTTGTTATTTTTTAGCTGCCCAATGGCGGTTAAGATCTCTTCCGTTGTTAGTGGTTTATCTAAGTCTTCGAAGGTGTCATATTGAGGGATAAGATTTATAATATCGTGATCGGCTTGACTTTGCTGGTTAAGAATGTTAGAGTAGTGTTCTTTCCATCGGGCTCTTATTTCCTGGTCTTCTTTGAGGAGATTTCCATTTAAATCTTTAATAGGGCACATATTTTTTCGACTGGGGCCGTACACTGCTTTTACTCCTTGAAAGAAATTCCTGTAGTCGTGTGAATCGGCGTACCTTTGAATTTCTCTGGCCTTGCTTGCCCACCACTCGTTCTTTATTCTTCTGATTTCGCGTTGCGTTTCATACTTAGATTGGGTAAAAGCTTCTGCTTTTGATGAGTCATTGGGGTGGTTGATAGCGTTTTGGAAGGCAATATGTTTGCGGTCAAGAAGTTCTTGTATAAAAGCTTCATTATCATTGAACCAGTCCTCCTGTTTTTTACTTGCTGCAGTGCCAAGAATTTCCTCACTCGCACTTTTTAAACTGTCTTTAATTTGTGTCCAGGTAGCAGCGACATCTACAGAATTGGTTTCTTCTAGTGCACTCAAATTCTCTTGAACTTTTTGCTTTAGCTGTTCGACGGTTTGTTGGTCACGCAATTTACTAATGCAGAGACGGGGTCTACGTTTTACTTGAGTTCTTCGGTGTTTGGGTCTCATAACAATTTTCATTTTAGAGACAACAGGACGATGATCGGTCCAACATTCGCTATCAATGCGCGCCTTTGTAATTTGGACATCCTTGAGATGCTTCCTACGAACGATAACATAGTCCAGTAGATGCCAGTGACCTGATCTGGGGTGACGCCAGGTGCCTTTAAATTTATCCTTTTGTCGGAAAATGGTGTTTGTTATAACTAGATCATGTTCGGCGCATTTAGTTAGGAGTAGTTGACCGTTAGCGTTCATGTTGCCCAAACCGTTCTTGCCTATGATGCCTGGCCAGGTGTCTGCATCTCTCCCTACTCTAGCGTTAAAATCGCCAAGAATAACGAGTCGTTCCGTTTTAGGTATTCTACAGAGGGTTTCTTCCAGCTGTTGATAGAAGCTTTCCTTGGTTTCGTGACTTGCGTCCAGAGTGGGAGCGTAGGCGCTTATTAGATTTACCGCGTTGCCATCTGATAGCTCATAGCGTAGCAGCATTAGACGCTCGGATAGGCCTTGTGGTACTTGTGTTAAGTTGGATACAAGTTTATTCCGAACGGCAAATCCTACTCCATGTTGTCTTCTTGAATTGGTGGGAAGACCTTTCCAATAGAAGGTGTAGTACTTTTCTGTGAGAGAGCCTTCCTCCAAAAATCGAGTTTCGCTGAGAGCTGCAACGTCAACATTGAGTCGGTGAAGTTCTCTATCTATTAGAGCAGTTCTTCTTTCAGGCCGATCGGTGCGAGTGCTGTCGTTCAAAGTACGAACATTCCAAGCACCGTAGATGAAAGAATTACTTTTCTTGGATGTAACTTGCCGATGTTCTTTCGACATTCGATGAGGTGTCCCTGTGGGCACCCTCCCCCGGAGATCCGATCGGGAGGGTATTTTACCTCCGGATGATTTTGTCCCACTTGAACGCTCCATCATTTTTTTTAAAGCCTTAATCGACTGAAAACGAAGCTGCATTTGAAGTTTTAGCTGGAGCAGGTATGCAACTGACCAGCTCGGTTGCGGAAGGCGAGTGGTGTGGTCCCATGGCACAGAAGGAGACTGCGACGATGGGGTAACCAAACGATTCCAAAAGCAGGATAATAATACATGTGGTAGAAAACCCAAATAATAGGAAAGAGTATCTAATGGAATAATGCAAAACAAGAAAAGTTCTATAATAAGTTTAAAAATATTTTACCTCTACAGGATTATTAATAGTTAAATTTGTGAAGTGAAAACGACATAATCACCTCACTAATGTAGTGTTAAAAATTTTAAATTTAAAATAATAATTATAGCATTTTTTAATGCCAGGGAAATAAAACTTTAAGGCTATTAAAATATTACAGAATCCTATAATCATATTTACGTTGTTTAGAATGGTAATTTTAAAAATTCCCAGGTCCATTTATTTAACTAGCTAAATTATCACCTGTCAATACGTACTTAAATGTGCAAACTGTGAAAATAATTCAACAACATAAAATATATTTTTATTCTAAATCAAACTTTGTATAAGTTATTTGCATAAACTCTCTTAAAGCAATATTTATAAAATCTAATAAAACACTTTTTTCTTCAAACGTCAAAAGAACATGACTTTAATACCATGTTTTGCGAATTTCGACTATCATTTCCCTGACACTCGAACTGAGCGGAAGTAGAACTCTTTTACTTCCGCTCTCTTCATTCTGAGTGGCAATAAAAATCTTTTACTGTCGCTCACGAGAGGCACTAAGTATTTGAAAAAAAAATAACAGTATTATTTAATTTACATTTGACAGTTGAAGCATGTTTTATGAAGAGTAAAGTAGTTTTTAGTATCTCGGCTGTTCTTGCCGGCATCTCCGGCACAAAAAATATCACTTTTACTCCATATAAAACAATATACTATTTACTTTGTCATTTATCAGTAGTATATACACTTTTTATTCACTCTAAATCGACACTTCCTAGCCACCATATTGCCACCGTTTTTCTAAAGATTGCATCAACTTGAAATAAAAATATTACTTACACCTTTTTCTACATCTGACATTACCGATGAAACAAAAATTGCGACTAGCGGCGATTGGCTTTGGATATTTCTCTACCACTTAATTCACTTACGGAATAATATTTTTACTTGCTTTTGCTTTACTAAAAAGTAAAAATAATTGAAAGAAAAACAAGGTGTGCGCATCATGCGTACAATCATACAAAGTGTGCAAGTTTCAAAAAAGAATTATTTTTTATTTTAAAGTTATATTTCAACATGTAAAAGAATATAAATAATTGAATATATAACTTTATTTTTTTTATGTAAACGATGACGAGGTAAATAATTTATTTCCCTCTTATGGTTTTAATCAGTGTATTGACAATGAATATTCCCGTATTTAAGAGAATATTCATAACACCTCGAAAACTCTTTTAAACAATATATTCACAACCTTACTTTTGAATGAAATACAAATACAATGTGATGGCCCTGGTTTTCTGACCACTGTTCAGGGTAAGCTTTAATGAATGTAAAAATGACTAGAAGGCGACATTTTAACGCTGATTGTATTGAATACTTTAAAACTGTACTAAGGAATGAAACATGGATGAATATGTATAAACCGCCATGTATAAAAGAAAAATTTTGAGTTTTTCTTGCCAGTTTCATGAGAATGTTTGACAATGTTTTCCCGTAACAACAATGAAACAGAAAAATACGCCTAAATCCAATCCCTGGATTACCTCTAAACTTATAGAGGAAGGTCACCTTCTAAAGCAAATTCATTTTCTGTGCAAAAATAACAATGATTTCAACTTGCGGGTTAGATACGACTTTTTAAAAAAGAAACCTTAAGCAAACATTACAAAAAAAACAGCTTACAATGACAATTTCATGAGAGAAGCTGACAATAAAGCTAGAGCAGCTTTGAAAATTATTGGGGAAAATTCGAACGTCAACGTTAAAAAATTTTTACACATGGTCCTCAAGGAAAACCAAAAAATAATTAGCAGGAATGAAGCTGCTGATTCATTTAATAATTATTTTATTGAGTCTGTCAAATCTATGATTGAATCTAATAAAAAGGATACATAATGAACTCTTCCTAACATTCGTCATAACACACATTCTATTTTTTAGAATCATCATGTAGAAATAAGAGATCTAGCGATTCTGATGAAATACCTTACTTCTTATTAAGGGCAGTTGCTGAGTATATTGTGGATCCTTTAACACACTTAATTAATTCTTCTTTTGAAAATGCTTACTTTCCGGAACAACTCATAGTTGCTATGATTGTTCCTATTTATAAAAAAGGAGATTTTTCTAATCTGGAAAAATATACACCCGTGGCTCTCTTGTATATTCTTTTCAAAATTCTAGAAAAGTCATACTTTACCAGATTCTTTTTTTGTCGGTTGTAGTCTCCTATCTGATAGGCAGTATGGTTTCACAAAAAATCGTTCAACCCAAGACGCAACCTTATCATTCTGTGATAAACTGCTAAACAACTTTGATAAAAAATTTGTTTCTGGTGGCATTTTTTATGACTTGTGGCCTACTTTTGATACATCGATCATCAGCTCCTGCTGCAGAAATTATACTCTTACGGCGTTTGAAGACTTCCACTGAAATGGACGAAATCATATCAGAATGGAAGATATCAGTTTGTTCGAATATTTCATGAACACAAGTTTAGGTATTCAAAATATGTACTTATCCACACCGGAGTTAAACAAGGAAGTGTTTTCAGACCTTTTTCGTTTAATATTTTTATTAATGATATAGTCACCTCAATGGAATCATGTCTCCTTACATTATTTGCTGATGATACATTCTTCCCACCACTTCTGGAAAAGCCTCAACACAGTTGCTAGCTTCTATGCTCAAAGTATATCATCTCGGTGTCGATCAAATGGGCTTGTATGAAGTAGTTCTAAAACATTTTTTTCTTTTTATTATTTAAACCGGTTAGTACTACCATCGGCTATAGTATGTTAATAAAATCAGAACATGGTAGCATCAAGCCACAAAATTAGGTAAAATTTCTAGGGCTGTGGATGGATAGTCACTCACCTCGATGGAATCATATCTCCTTACATTATTTGCCGATGATACATTCTTCCCACCGCTTCTGGAAAAGTCTCAACACAGTTGCTAACTCCTATGTTCAAAGTATATCATCTCGGTGTCGGTCAAATGGGCTTGTATGAAATAGTTCTAAAACATTTTTTTTATTATTTAAACCGGTTGGTACTATCATCGACTATAGTATTTCAATAAAATCAGAACATGGTAGCATAAAACCACAAAATGAGGTAAAATTTCTAGGGCTGTGGATGGATAGTCACTTATCCTGGGAACAAGTTCATTCTGAATTTGACCATTAGATATTCTACTGTTATCCATTTATTCGTTTTGTTGTACCTAAATGTTTGTTTGTAAATTTATTTATTTATTCAATCATAACACGGAAAACCTTCCTGATTAGTTCTGAGGATGATTTAACAATATCGAAACGTCGACAATCATCAGAAATTCGTTTTCCATAATTTATTGGCCTATTCCCGTCAACACAACATATATACAATAACAAGGCTATTATTATACTCATTATCAAAAACATTTTGTTCTCTGATGAATCGAGATTTACAAATCTCGGGTTATTTAATTGAAACAACACTCGATATTGGGCAATTAAAAATCCTCACATTATGTGACAGGGGCGGTTTCAGGAGCGGTTTGGCTTCAATATTTGGTTAGGCGTACTGGGCGACCATATCATAGGTCCAGTAATTTTTGACGGAACTCTAACTGGACCACGATATCTAGAATTTCTCCAAAATATAGTAGTTCCACAGATTAATCAAATTCCCAATACCAATATTGACGAGGTTTACTTCCAACAAGACGGGGATGGACCACACAATGCTATTATCGTTATGGATTACTTAAATCAATTATTTCCAGATCGTTGGATTGGGACCCATAGTCCAGTCAGATGGCCTGCAAGTTCGCCTGACTTAATCCCACTCGATTTTTTATTTGGGCGCATTTGAAAAATATAGTCTACATGACTGCTCCAACCACAAGGCAAGATCTGGAAGAAAGAGTTCGACACGAAATTGCACAAATAACACCTCAACAATTACAGAATGTTAGACGTGCAACGATAAGTCGCGCTACTCTGTGTATGAATAAAAAAATAGCACAGTACCATTACAAAATTTCCATAGGACCCCTACGAAAATGAAATTTCGTTTTTTGAAAAAAACCTAAAAATACTGTACCTATCAGTAATTCAAACAACTATTTTCTTCTTTACAGACAAGTTTACAACCTTACTAATAATTTCCATAGTCTACTTAGTAATTTTATTACATCGCATTCATCTGACGCGGCCATTTTGAAAAAATTAAAAAATTGTTCGTATCTCACTTATTTTTTATAATTTTTTACATCTGAAAAAACTGTTGCACTTATAAATTTATGCTTAATGAGAAACCATCAAAAAAATATAGTCATTCCATTTAAGAAAAAAAAGTTGATGTCACTTCCAGTTCACCAGATGTGATATTTTCATTCCTGTTAGTCTAAAAGTAGCCCATTATTGTCTAATTTATGTGTACCAAAAACCAAATTTTTAAATAAAAAAACAGCCAAAATATTGGGGGCGTACATTGACTCGTGGCCACCCGGTATATCTCACAAAGTAGGCTATGGATTTCAAAGGTGGGTAATGGACCACTAATTACTGCTATTAAAATTTATAATCACCTTCCAAAGATATTTCAGGAGTTAGCAAGCTTTAGTCAATTTAAAGTCATAGTAAAAAATATTCTAATAGAACAGGCATTTTACTCTTTTTTTTTTTTAACATTTATTTAACGTCGGCCTATTTCCGCTACTGAGGCCTAACACCGACGCCTGTAGACGAGCTACCCCCAACCAGAAATTTTGCCGAACCTCTTCCCTTAAGAAGAGTAGGGATCTTTTACTTGCCTAACAGTTAATAGACAAGGGACCGACGGCTTTACATCCCCTCCGAAGGATGGTATATCTCCTATACAACCCTCGCCTAAGGTTGTATAGCTTCCGCGCATACACTGATATACAAGCCGCTGGAAGATGTGTGAGGCGAGAACGCGGTTTCCGTTGGAATGGTCACCCATCCAAGTACTAACTGCGCCTGTCGTTGCTTTACATCGCATACCGAAGTATGTACATAGTAAAGACGCACCTACGCTCGCCCCGGCATTTTACTCTCTGGAAGAATATTTTTAAGTATAAAGCAACTAATAAAAATGTATTTCCGTGTATAGACACCATGCTCCTGCTTTGTTTTGTTATGTTTATATACTGTTACCTATATGTTATTTTTGTCTGTTTGTATATATACTGGTGTACCTTTCTATCTGACGAAACAATTTATTATTTTTTTTTAATGCCAAACTTTTGCGGAGATAAATTGTTTTCAAATATCTATAACATTATCCAAATACTTGTAAAAGTTTGTATGGAAATAAACTCTATTTATTTATTTATCAAACAATTCTTAATTTCACTTCAGCATTATTGGATGTATAACATAAGAACGGTTAGAATGATAGACTAAACTTACTAACCATAAGAGAATTACTTCTTGGTGGTCCACAATCAAACACTCTGTTCACAGCCTGTGCTTATATCTTATACGTCTTGATTTACAAGTTCCAACGCCCTATTTTACTTCACCATTCAAGTCTATTATTACTCTAACATAAACATACAGTACGAAATCGTTCTATATTAATATAGTAAGGAAGTGAAGATAATTATGTTTTGTAGAAAAACTTTTCGTTATCAATTTCCTTTGTTTATCTTTTGGTACACGATATTATGTAAAATAATGACTAATCTCATTTCTTTGAAATATTTACCAATCCTCAGAAACATTATTAAATACTTGAATTTGAAGTGAATTTTTTGTAACATAAATACACCATCTAGATTTAGGAATAGATATAAGAAATTCATACAATAGCGTAAGATGAAAATTTCGCACCGCCATTTTTAAGACAATCACAGACTCGGTTTTTGTTTGGTTACCATAGCAACCCGAAATATTTCCGGTACCCTGGACGATATTAATAAGTGGAAATATTTATGTGAAAATAATGACACATACACATGAAATTTTGTTGTAAAAATGAAAATAGAATTTTTTGTTTACTTTCTGTGCAAATCATAATTAAACAAGTAAAACATCTTTTGTTCTGTTTTTTTTTCTAAATTTCTTTGTTATTAATTACATCTCTTAAGTGATTTTGAAAATCTATTAAAAAATCTTCTTTTTTCAATGGCGAATAAGAAGAAGAAAGTACGACAATCATATTAACTAAATGTCTATGCTTAAGTACATAAATACAGGGTGTAACGCAACTTACCCGAAAAATTTTAACCATACATGCTTTAAATAAGAAGTCTATTTCTTCAAAAAAAATTAAATAAAAGTCCAACACAGAAAAAGATACAAATTGTTAAAGTTACATATTAATGGAAATGTTAAAGTAACATACTATTACTATAAAAACTGTTCAAAGTTCTGTCCATTGACATTCAAGCACGTCTAATCCAATTTTGTCGCACTAGCTGAAGTATTCCCCTTCCTGTTGTTCCCGAAGATGCAGATTATTGACAGCCGTTGTGATGCGTTCACGTAATATATCGATATTGTCTACTTCGGTTTGGTAGACTTCATTTTGTAAATATTTCCACAAAGAGAAGTCAAGAGGATTTAGATCCGGGACCGCGGGGGCCAAGCTACGGGTCTACCCCGTCCGATCCAATGTATCCCGTTTGATTCGATCAAATAATCTCGGACTACTAAACGATAATGTGGGGATGCACCATCATGTAAAAACCACATCCGACTTCGAACCTCCAAGGGTACATTTTCAAGAGGACCAGGAAGTTCATTACGGAGAAACTGCAGATATTGCAGACCATCCATCCGATTTGGCAATATGAACTGACCAATTAGGCCCTACCCACACGTTTAAAGAGAACCGATGTCGAAAGTGATTCGGAACTAATGCATGAGGATTCTCAATGGCCCAAACATGCGTATTATGTAGATTGGTTATAGCATTACGCATAAAAATAGCTTCTCAAGTGACCAAGACATAGACTGTAAATCGGACGTTTCGAGTTTTTTTTACAACAACCATGTATGTTCGATAAGAAGATATTTTTGACCAGGACAAAATTAACGCAGCAAAAAATTAACCTCCGGTGTTGAAACGTACCGAGTTTAATTGTTAAAGACTGTATCAATACTTTTGTAACACCCCTGCGTTTTTTTTATTTAATCTTATTTTAGTAACAGGTACCTATCCAGATATATTGAAAACAACTAAACTATGTCCTATCCTCAAAACATGAGATCCCTCCCTAGTAACAAACTACAGACCTATAGCTATCCTTTGCAATTTTTGGCAAAATCCTAGAGATTATCATTTACGAAAATATATATTGTGAAATCAAAGGTCATATATCTCCATATCAGCATGATATTATGGAAAAAAGATCGACCACATCGAATCTGACCTGTATTACATAGTATATCTCGAACATATTGGACACACAAGGCCAAGTCGATGTTATTCATACTGACGTTCAAAAAACTTTCGACAAAATCGATCATTTTCTACTCCTTCCTAAACTCAATACAATTGGAGTGTCAGATATCTTGCTATCCCTAATTGAATCCTATTTATTTAATAGAACACAGTTCGTGGAATACGGTGGATATATTCTCGTAACTTTTTGCAACATCCGGAGTCCCTCAAGGATCCAACCTAGGGCCACTTTTATTCTTAGTATTTATTAATGATTTATCCCTCACTATGAGTTCTACACATTTATTTTTCGCGGACGATTTGAAAATCTGCTCTGAAGTAAGCAAGCCAAACGACTGTTCTGACTTGCAAACAACGTTAGACTCAGTTAACGAATGGTGCAAGAGTAACTACTTAAAACTAAATACATCTAAATGTAAGATAATGTCCTTCTACAATAACAAAAGGCCAGTTTTATTCGTATATACGATTAATGATACCGTTCTTCACCGATGTACAAATTTTAAGGACCTTGGAGTAACATTTGATTCCAAGCTCAGTTTTTCTACTCATATAACCATAATTGTTACTTCGGCTTCTAAAGTACTCGGGTATTGTATAAGGAACTGGGGCAGCTTTAAGGATATCAACACTCTGAAATTAATATACATATCATTTATACGAAGCAAACTTGAATCTGATTCTGTCATCTGGTCATGTGTTTATCAAAACTCTAAAATGCAAGTTGAGTCCTTACAAAGACGATTTCTTAAATATATATATTTCAAATCCAATGGCTCCTATCCTGTTAGGGGGTTTGATCACAATACACTACTAAATTCATTTAATTTTGACTCGCTTGAACTTAGAAGAAATTGCACAGCACTACAATTGTTATATAAAATACTGCATAATCAATTAGATTGTATTCACTTAGTAAATAGAATTAACTTTCATGTACCAAGGCAGAACGCTCGCCTGCACAATGCATTTTACGTCAATACCAGCACAACTAACATTCACGTTAAGTCGCCAATATTTAACACGTGCAAGATATTTAATGAAGTCGCTCTATGTGCGACCTCAACTATGATACTCTAAACCACATTATCCATATGTACAAAGATTCATTTAACTGATTAAGTCTAGTTATAACAATCTAATCTATAATATCTTTCTAATCTTTTTTTATAATTGATAAATAATAAATTAATGTAATTATGTAATGTAATGTATGTATGTACCGGACAATTTTTGTGCCATCCCTTAGAGTTCTGCAGAGTCCTCTGCAGAACCCAACGTTGTATTAGATACACGTTTGTTTTTTAACTTGAAATGTTCATTTAGATTACAATCGCTTTTAACCTTTGTAATGCGTTAAATCAGTTGTGTTTTTTAATTCTGTTTTGTGTTGTTAAGTAATTTAAATTAATGAATATTTTACATATATTTGCTTGGAAAACTATTTTTTTTTATAATATAAAATATGGTTTGTACCTACACAAAATGGAGGATTAGAATTAAATTTCTGAATTTTTGTAACTTCATGACAAGAATCTCAAGTTAATGTCCTGAGGAAGGAAATAAACATTTCCGAAAGCTTTACAAATAACAAAGAGTTTTATTTAGTCTGGGCCTTTATTAGTTATAAACATTTTTTGACTGAAACCCATAAGATTCACCTTTTTCTCTCTCTCTCTCTATATATATATATATATATATATATATATATTGAGTAGTGGTGAGAGGTAAGTGAAACCTCTCAAATGGTCAATTGCTACTATACACCATAGATGTCTCTATGGGCGTATAGCGACTTGCGATTCTGCAAGTACCTGAGAGCGGCGACCTTTCAGTCCTAGGTGGACTTAACCTACTGTTATAATATATGATTTGCAGGAAACAACTACTCAGCGGGCAAATACCCCGACCTGCATTGAATTACACCTTACAAATCATTAAAGAATGGTAACCAATATCATTTGTCATATATATATATATATATATATATATATATTAAAATATAATATTTCAGTCGCACGCTCCTCTATAAAATCCTTATTTTACCATAAGGCATGTAACCAGACTGCAACCAACAGCTACTCTCCGGGCTATGTGCCTCGCCGAGCGCTGATTTAGAAGTTACAAGCCTGGCGCGTTGTGTAATAATCGCATATTACCAACAAAACGCTAATGCTTCGATTGCAACAAACACCAGCCGAAAGACTGATCCTACTTAAAGAAGCGCTCGTGCCAGTCGTCCCATACTACTTGCAGACTGCAGTTTCGAGCTGTTGGCTCTCGTCCGTGCAAGGTAGGCATGTGACGAACGACACGAGGATCCCTTGAATATTTGGTACATCTCGGTATTTTTGTGATAGCGAGATGTAAAATAGTAAGCAGGCGCCATCTAGCGGTCCAATGTCTGTTGCAATCGAAAGATAAATAGCCTGACTGGGCTTAGCATAGATCAAGTGTGCTTCTAGAGGGCAGAAATATTAAAACATAATATTTCAGTCGCACGCTCCTCTATAAAATTCCTTATTTTACCATAATCGAATAATATTCTGCCCTCTAGAAGCACATTTGTTAAATTGTCTGTGTGTATGCAGATTAACGTTTAAGTATCTATATTCATGTTCTTCTATTTTTGTAATCTTTACTCCCTATCCAGTAATAGGGTCCTTTGACCTGTTGGATAGT
Organism: Leptura quadrifasciata; assembly: GCA_963675555.1. Lineage (NCBI taxonomy): Eukaryota > Metazoa > Arthropoda > Insecta > Coleoptera > Cerambycidae > Leptura > Leptura quadrifasciata. The sequence goes on along the minus strand of OY776674.1, from coordinate 54,223,692 downwards.
CAGTATGCAAAAATAAAATAACATAAAAAAAAATTAGAACCAAGTCGAGAATAAAAAAGATGATCGCACTGGAAAGTGAAGTATGCAATAATTAAGTCATTCTGTGTATTTCTTTACAGTTACCGAAGAGATTTAACGTTCTATTAAACTCATCTGGATTTTGTACATATTTTAAACACATAATTACACACCCACTAAAGAATTTTCTAATTAGTTTTGAATTACATCCATTCATCAAGTTGCTTCATTTGTATCTCGACTCGGCTTAAAAATAAATATGCTACAAAATGACCTATACAACGCGAGGTGCATCTGAGTTGGACCACACATTTTAATAAACAATAAAAATTATGATTTTATCTAAAATCTTAATAGAGGATCAAGCATTACAGGCATTGAATAGTCCATATTATTGTAAATATTCACTCCGTACGGTGTACACCACACTTGCTTTTTTACGTGTCTGAAAAATTGTTTACACCAGCGAAAAATGTACATGCATATTTTTTGAAACAACCAATCATGGTATATTGTTGGATTCGTAATGTATTATTGTTTTACAAAATTTTAATAAAACCATTTACCCTCTTTTCGATAGGATCCAGATTTCTTTATTTTCGTGCCAGTCACTTCTGAGAACTATATGGTGTAGGTTGCCATTCACGCTACTATAGCCACTGAACAGTTTTAATCCATCATATATTTTTTGCGTTGTATGTTACTCAATTTTGCTTTCTAAATGTTAAAACTATCTTTATAGAATGTCATCATATCAAATTATAAATTGTAAGATTTTAATAATAACAATAATCTCTTTATTTCCAACAGGTAAGCACCCAATTAAAGGAAATACATGAAAACAAATATTACAATAGTCAATCAAAAAGAAAAATAGTATTGACACTTAAATTACAAACAATAGTAAACCCACTATTCAGTATTAATTATATGACTTTATATATGGCCCAAACTATCAAAATTAATATCACATACCTAGATGGGAGATTTTATTAAAATTATTGCACATTACATAAATTGGAAATTTAGCCATATTTGTCCTAGTTATCGACATAGAAGGTTGTGTGATGGTGGATTTCAAGGCTGGGTACGTGGAAATTCATTTTAGCAGGGTTTGGTTTCACACCATCTTTTGTAATTAGATGCCATAATACGAGACTTCTTTGCGAAGGAATTCGCAATTGTCTGGCTGAATTTTGAGGTTGGCTTTTGTAGGCGTTTGAAAACTTCTGTTAACCGAGAAATATGTTCATGGATAGTAGGGGAATAAATAATGATATCGTTCATATAGGCGAGACACCTTTCGTTTTGGATTCCAAGTAATATGTTGTCCATCACCTTTTGGAATATTGATGGAGCATTTTTGAGTCCAAAGGACATTCGTACGAGTTCAAAATGACCATTTTCGACTGTGAAAGCGGTTTTTTGAACGTCTTTAGGATCGATTTCAATTTGGTGGAAGCTAGAGGCCAAGTCCAAAGTTGTGAAGTATTGACACTTGCCTAGTTCATCTGAAAGATCGGAAGTGTTGGGTAAGGGCTATTTATTACCTATAGTTACTTCGTTTAATTTTCGGTAATCAACTACGACGCGCCATTTCTGTTTACCAGAAGCATCTAATTTTTTGGGGACTACCCAAAGTGGGGAAGACCAGGAAGAAATTGAAGGCTGGATTATGCCTTAGTCTAACATTTTTGGAACTTGTGATTTTACTTCTTGTTTATGAATTTGGTAAATGTCAAGTTGTCACCTTCTAGATAAAATATGTCCGAAAAGTCTAAAGAAAGTTGAGTAGGTAATTAATTCACTTCCCTCGCCGTTCCAGCGATCTAAGCGTAATTTGTTTTTTATTTCGTAATTTCAGTCTATATGTTGGGAATCCGGATTTTGGAAATTTACATTAAATATTGACCTAAATTTTTAGACGGGTTCGAGTTTGATATTTGAGAAGTTTTTGGGATCGCATTTGCGTTTATTATTGTCGTCAAAAATTCACCATTGTTATCTACCTTGACAATGGCGTTCGGTATTTGTATAGCTTCGGTATTTTGTAAATTGCATTTAAGTTAGAAAATCTTTTCTGTATATGGTTCGATAGAAGATTACATTTTGGTTTATAGTTTGGCCTAAATTTTGATTTTGAATTGGGCTCAGAGTTGTAGTTAATGGGTTATCGATAACTTTATACAATGGTACGGATTTGAAATTTGCGATTAATCGTCTATTTTTGATGTCTATTAAGCATTCGTAATGTTCCAGAAAGTCAGCGCCGAATCTATATGGGTTGAATGGTATGAGGGCCGCTTCGGTGATATTGATTTTTTCGTCAGTTATACCCTGTATAATTACATTTTCGCGAGATTGACGTTCTGCGTTTTAGGTTTAAATTGCACCTGTGTCTATTAAAATTTTGAAACGTTTTGTGATGTCCTCTATGTAAATAATTCTTGGAGTTTACAATATTTAGTTTGTAGTGAGGTACATGAAATGGGGTTCCGGGAAGTTCGGTTTTGGGTCGAAACTGTCTTTGAGGTTCATTGCTTGAACTTGGTTCAAGTTGGTCTGTTGTTTGTGTTGGAGTATTTGTGGAATACTCCGGGCCTGTGTAAAATCTGGAGGATTAACAGTATATTCCTCGTATTGTTGAGGTTGAAACTTAGCAGTATAGCTTTCATATTGTTGAGATTGGGAGTTAGCAATATAATTCCCATATTGTTCATGTATGGCAGAAGGTCTTTATTGGTTGAAATTGGGATTTGGCCTGGTAGCTGAAGGACTGTTCTCTTGTGAATAATTGTGTTGTTGGTTAGAAAAATTTTGGAAATTCTGTGGTCTATAATTTGTTTGGTTAAGTACACTCTGGCAATGTTGCATAGGAACTTGTGCTTGTGTGAACTTGTGTTCGAAAATATCACTAATAGGACAAAAGATCAAGAATAGAAATTTATTCTCCACTAAATACTACATAAAAAAGGGCTGTGCATTTTTTTTTCGATTGGTTTAATAGTTTTGAAGATAGAACCGTGCGAAGGAGCGTGCCCGACTCCTCTCGCGTGCCACGCTGCTATCGACACTTCTCTTTACACATTATAACTTTTTGCTCTCTTACGCTGATGTGACCCGCGACTCGTTCCTTCGCACGGTTCTATCTTCAAAACTATTACACCAATTGAAAAAAGTGCAGAGCCCTTTTTTATCTAGAATTTAGTGGAGAATAAATTTCTATTCTTCATTTTTTTGTCGTATTATTGATATTTTCGAAGATATTTAAAAGAACGCCAAAATGTTCATCTTCAATTGTTTAAACAAATATATTCCGGACCGAATTGGAGGGAGCATTTTCAATAAATCTCTTTCTAAACATGAAAAGAAGCGATAGGAAAAAAGCTCCATTAGGAATTTTTATAACAAAAAAAAAACCCTGACGCCTGGGGTAAGAATAGGTGTTTGGTGCGAAGTTGGGAGGTGAAAATTGGTGCTTTTGCCTCGTACGGCATTCGTTGAAATGATGCCCATCTTTTGCAAAATATGCAAAATTGATGAGAATTTGGAAGGCTTCGTGCATTTTGGATAGGGTTTTTGATTGGAGCTTTATTGGAAAATTTTTGTGACTCGAAATATGATAGCTGTAGTTCACGTTTGATTCTGTTTATGGTTTATGTTTATCTAACATATTGTTGGGGTTGTCAGCTCTGATTATTTGACCTAATTTTGGTTCAAGACCAGTTAGCAATGTGGTTAGTGTCATATTCTCAATTAAGTTTGATTGAGCCGCTTTTTCTTCCAGGGTTAAAGTTTGTTTTTGCACAGCGGCGTGCATCTTTGCGTTGTGTCTATAGCCTGGACACAAATATTAAAGCTGTTTCGTTAGAGACGATTGACGAATTGTCTGTAAGTCTTGTATCAAGGCTGTCAGGTCACGAGAGTCTCCAAAATGTGATTCGAGCAAATTTTTTATATTCGCCCATGTGACGGGGTTTTGGGAATTCATCAATTCTGCAACTACGAGAATTCGCTGATCATCCACGTCCATTCCCTGTGGGTGGACGCAAGCAGTGATAAACGTGTGCAAGAATATAGGATTGCCGTCAAATTCGGGTACTATGGAAAAAAAGTCACTTAACCTATAAGGTCCAATATTTATAGTTTCATTTGCAGTAATCGAATTGTTTGCATTGGTCGAATTGCTTGCGTTGATAGTGGTTGCCATTTTAAATATTTATATTATTTAGATAATTAAATAACTTAAAACGCCTTTTTTCAATTTGAGCTATTACGCTACTGGTATTTGATAAAACAAATTTTATACGAAATGAAATAGAATGTTATTTATTCTGTAATATTTAAATTTTATATTATAAAAATAGTTGGATCAATTTGAAAAACGGGTTTGGTTTAAAAAGCGCTTTGAGTTTGGAAATAGTATGTCACTGATAATCTTATAAACGAAATGTAAATGGAATTTGAAGTTTTAGTAGGTACTTTAGACAATATAGAACTTGGACATGAATAAAGCCAGGAGTTTAATTAAGGTTGTGTAAGGCGTAACCTTAACCTTTATGTGTTATATAATATTATATTATGATAAAGAATGCTAATATGAAAATGGTATGTGATCCATTTAAATAACAATTGAAATATTATGTTATTCTCTTCGAGTTTTAGTTGCGATAAAATTGTTATTTTGGATATTAAAACTGTAGGTACATTAGCAGTATAATAGTACTATAATATATAATAGTAATATAATACAGTATTTTGATAAAATGAAATATAAATTATGTCGTTATATTAAAAGGAATAAAAATGTGCGAGATGATTCAAAACTGACTTACCCAAAATTTTTCATTCCACAAGTCCGGATTGAAGTTGAATGCTACAATGCGATCTTCTCTGCCAGGGGCGGCACCAGGTGTTCCTTCCACAGAGGTCTCTTACAATGGCGAAGACACCAACTTCTCGACTGGGATGAATTCTTACTTGCTAATTTGTTTATTGTTGCCTTGTTGCTTATATTTCCTGATAAATAATTATTGTTTCGCTTCTTGGCGTTTGTGAGGTAGATTCTTTTTCTGAGTGAAGGATTGGGATTCACCACTCCAGCTAAGGAATTTCTCCTTTTTCCAGGGGCTCTTTTCTTCAGGTTAGGCACCTATTGTAGATGAGCTCCTTGTTCTTTCTGATACGTTTTCCACTGGTTAGGTTCCCGAAATGTGCGCGTTTTTCAGATCCGCCACGACTGCGCCAATGTTAGATTTTGGTTTGATTGATTGACTTTTTAAAAACTTTATTTATTTGTTGGAGTCAAACTTGACTCTTTATACAATTAAAAACAATAAATTTAGAATGTATTTGATCAAAACTGAGTATAAGACTAACTGTATACAAGTTGTTGGTAATATTTATAATCTTTCGTGAACAGAGAAAGTAGTATTAATTATTCAGGACAATTGCGATATCCTGGACTTTAAATATTATGCTCATAGTGCGTGAGTGGTTTTTGAGAAGAGCTGTTATGCAATATGTAATGTGATACTACTGGGAAGGTTAAGCCTGTCTCAGTAACATTGTGTATCAAGGTATATTTCTATAACATGTATACATAACAATACATAATAAAAAAATATATAATTTGTAACGACATAATATTTGATACTTGAAACATTATTATGTTATATAAATTACGCTCTTCTCGAGTTTATGTCGGCAAACTCTGATATTGTTTCATGCATATCTAAGTTATCCAAGATGTCATGCTCGTTAGATATTACTCCCAAATTACTAAGCCTTTGTCGATACATGGTCGGTCGCATGTAATTTTTTATCAACTTTAATTTAGAAAATGATCTCTCATCGGATGCAACTGAGACAGACATTGTTACATATATTCTTAAAGCTATTGCAACTAGAGAAAACTGAGGCAATATATTTTTGAACATATATTGCAATTTCTCATCTACCTATTGCAGAGTGCAGCATGTCTCGGGAAAATTTCACTATAGCTTCTTCGATTATGGTCCCCAGACCCCAAAAATGCCCCCGTTCAAAAGTTTATATATTTATGAGACTGCATCCAACAGCTACTCTCCGGGCTATGTGCCCCGCCGAGCGCTGAATTACAAGTTACAAGCCTGGCGCGTTAAGTGTAATAATCGCATATTACCAACAAAACGCGTTTCAAAATGGCGGCGGTTCAATTTTTTTTTTAAATCAAAATTTTATTTCGAATCAAACATGTATATGTGATACATCGTTCAATAGTGCTCATCTAGCCCTACAACTTTTGTCTAAAATATTTTTTGCTAAAACGCATAGGAAAAATTTTAAAAATGGCGGCGGTTCAAAGTCTTAAAAAAATTCTGAAAATTTTATTTCGAATCAAATATGTACATGCGATACATCGTTGGATAGTACTCATCTAGACCTACAACTTTTGTCTAAACCATGTTTTGCTAAAATACAGAAATTTTTTTTAAAAAAAGCGGGATTTATTTATATTTTAAAGACTACCTACATGCTAATAGTTCATAAAGCGCTGACAATAAATTGAAGTTGGGCAGTTCTAATATAATAAAGATATTCCTAGTTAATCTCTTATTTACTAAAATAATAGAGACCTGAAGCAATGCAAAACAATATAGGACGAAATTTACCTTTCAGACTGGTCCCTGCCATCGGGATTTTATTTCATTATATAAGTAAACTCCGTCGATATCTGATTCTCTTGCCATTTACAGATCTGAAATTGCAGCTTGATGTGAGGTCGGCTGCTAACATTACACCATGTGATTGAACTGTTAAATATATAATAAAATAAATACAGAAAAATTTTATCATGGCCTTTATTTTATTTCAGCTGTAGCTAAAAAAATCAACCTAACTTTACAACATATCATCCATTACAGAGAACGGCGTTTATTTATATATCCCTCTTATACGATACATGTTTATAACGTAACATTTATTCCTCGATATATTATTTTACACCTCGACAAAGCAATTATTGGAGACCGTGGAATTTCTCCTCGCCCATCGAAATTCTTATTAAATCTTAACAAACTCTGACTGCACCTTATCGTAAAATAATACCTGACTGGATTTTACGAAATACGTATTACCTGTAATAAATGAAGCAAATACAATTCTCATAAATACCAGTGCCCATTAGTAATTTCAAGTTTTATTAAATTTTTAATGAACATTTAAGCAAGACATAATTATGGCTTTCATAACCATTCTCAAGTGGTATTTATATAAGAATTCTTGGTCTAATTTTATTGTAGGTATATATAATATTGGCCCAGCGTCAAACTACATACCTTCAAACAGAGTGCAAGGTATAAAAAATAAAAACAAGTAAACTTTCGTTGTAATTTGTCTTAGTCGGTGTCTGAAATGTGTGTCAAATATTTTAAACAAAAAGGAAATAAAATGCATTTCATTTGACTTTTCAAACTATTTGTCATATAATTAACGCATAATTCGTCACCTTAAAGAAGGATGAGTCTTAGCGATAAAATATTTTTTAACTGAAGGTTCGTGACATAATATTCAAATATGATGCATATGATTTTACTTGTACTTAAGCTAAATAACGCATCAGGTCAATTTGAGTTGTGTATTGTGAACAAAATGCATTTTATTTTATTCTGAGTAAAGAGTTGTATGCATGTTCTCTGTTTCGTGCCTTCTTTCAGTTTTATCAATTTCCCGCACAAATTAAATTAAAATCTTATATCTACTTGAACATATTAAATGCGTTAACAGTTCGAGATGTTATTAAACGTTTTAATAATCGCATGATGAGAACCAATTCACTTTGTTAAGTTGATGTCATGAAAGATTCAAGTTGGTACCGACGAGTTTATATTTTGAGGAAAATATAAAGAAGATTGTGGAAAATTTTAAAATTGGAGGTTACTAGGGGATATGAAAAACAACAAGAAAATTGTGAAAATTGTAGGGGTGAAAATTTTGAAGAAAGTAAAATATTGGAGTAAAATAGACTATTGTTGGTTCATCCTATTAAAAATAAACAAGTATAATTTCAATACATAATCCACATGCAAGACATGATTTAATCAAATGTATATGTTTTGAAAATATTCGTTTTAATTTGAATTAAAAGTAATTTTTTTTGTCCACAGGGTATATTTTAATAGCGTAAAGTAAATTTGGAAATAATCACATTTCGAGTAAGTAAGTTAATTTCAGGGAAAAGTTATTTTTAAAAGTCATGAGAACAAATTAGAACTCACTAATTTATTTACATAAATACTAAACTAGGGATGATTAAACTCGGTTCTTTTCAAGTACCAGATAAAGTCTTAACTTCAAATTGATTGCAAATAGTTTAAACCGTGAGAGTCAATTGTTTAAATTAGTTAACGCTCGAAATTTTCAGTATAGACCGGTTTCAAAAACAATAATTTGATTTAGAGTTATAATTATTAATATTGGGGCTATTAAATTCATTCTTTTTCCGAAATAATATAAGTAATTTATTTGAAATCGATCCCAGTCATCTAAATTGTCAAGAAATTATTACTTACATCAATTGACGCTACCGGTTGTAAACATTTTGATACGCCTTCCATGGATGGCTGTCTGATTCACAGGCTATCGCGCCATGTGCGCTAGACATGGGATGAATTTTAGCCCAGCAAGGGGATATTCTGCAGGGGCCTGCTGCAAAAGGTCTCTTTGATTTCCCACGCCCGACCTGACCAATCGTCTTTTTTGGTAATAATTCACTACTCTGAATTCGTATTTATTTTGTGGTAATTTTTGGGCTTAGAATATTTTGGGTATTTTCTGCAAATAATTTTTAATTTGTCTTTGTTATATTTTAATACATTCCACCTTCAGCAACTTGTAGTAATTTTCAATTAACCGATCGTGTCTAGTAAATCCGGGAAGACATTTTACCGTCGGGGGACACTGCCTTTAATGGGACACTCCGGAGGTGTTACGTCGAAGTTTTAGTAATGTTAATTGTGATTTGATTTTAATTTTGCAAGTATATATTTTTTTTCGTGAAATTGTCAGTCGGGGACGCTGCCTTTAAGTGGGATACCGAACTGAGCCGAACTGTAATAAATTAATAACATACACAATTATAATAATAAGCGAGGACAAATTAATATCTAGTAAAATAAAACTTGACGTCGGAGCCTGTTTATTATAATATTCTGTGTAGTAGTAGTTATACCGGGTTATTTTGCCTGAAACTCTCAGTAGGGGACACTGACTTTAAGTGGGACACACCACCTGAGATGTACCGTTATTAAACTTTTCTAAATTAGATTCACAGGGTATTTTCCGCGAAATTGTCATTCTCAGTCCGGGATGCTGCCTTTAAGTGGGACACTTCAATTGAGACGTATCGTCCTATTCAATAATTAAATATTCACCGCGCCAAGTTCGCAAATTTAGCTGTTTCATAATATCAAAAGTTACTTTATTCTTGTTAGAAATCTCAAAATTACTGCTGCAGGTATCAAACCACCGGCTTTGCTTGTCATGCATGTCACTTTCTTTCATTATTTATTTTTGGACTTACCTATTATCATTTATTTGCTTGCATTCATTTTGAACGAAACCTGGTCAATCATAGAGTAGAAATTTTAATTAGAGACTAATTCCAGAAACTTGGGTAATTCAAAATTTTAATATATTTGAAGTACCAAACTATTATTTCACTATTTTCCTGTGTATATATATAAATATTGACATGATTTCACGCCACGCTTAAACTATACCAATGTGCAATTATTAATTAAATAAAAATATTTCGTCTTTTCCTTAACGTAACAAATTTTAATTTTATTTCTGAGCGTTACCTACAGTATATGTCTGGGAATTTTCACAGCTCAGTTTGTATTTTTAGTCAACAGCATTAAAAAACATAGCAGCAACAATTAACCTTTAAAAAACTTCATAATTTTAAGGAATTTATAGTAGCTTATAGAAATTTTATATAAACACCTGGGTAAAACATACCAAAATAAATATTACAAGCTTGTTAGGATAAAAAGTACTTAATTTAACTCATATGCTGGTTAGGAAACTATGCTATGCTCACATTTGGCTGCGGGAGGTCGTAAGTTCCAATTTGAGGTTTTGGAGTAGCGGGAAACCTACAAAATACAAGAAAATTCATAATTTATTTATATGTAGCAGGCAAAGCAGCACATATTATTATTAAAGAAAAACAATTTATTGTCTAAATAAAGTAAATTCTGTCAAGATTTAACATTGAAATAAACTTTTGAAAAATAAAATACACCTAAAAATTTTGACATTTCAAGCTTCCGAGTAAACTTTTGTCCATAACTTTAATAAGACAAATCAAAATAAAACTTTTTTCATGCAGGCACTTGAACACATACCTAGTATTACTCCTAAACATAATATTTTTAGTCGCAAACTCCTCTATAAATCCTTATTTTACTATAAGGAACCTAACCAGACTGCAACCAACAGCTACTCTCCGGGCTATGTGCCCCGCCGATCGCTGAATTACAAGTTACAAGCCTGGCGCGTTAAGTGTAATAATTGCATATTACCATCAAAACGCTAATGCTTCGATTGCAACAAACACCAGCCGAAAGACTGATCCTACTTAAAGGAGCTCCCTTGCCAGTCGTCACACACCACTTGCAGACTGCAGTTTCGAGCTGTTGGCTCTCTTCAGTTGCAATCGAAGCATTAGCGTTTTGATGGTAATATGCAATTATTACACTTAACGCGCCAGGCTTGTAACTTGTAATTCAGCGCTCGGCGGGGCACATAGCCCGGAGAGTAGCTGTTGGTTGCAGTCTGGTTAGGTTCCTTATAGTAAAATAAGGATTTATAGAGGAGTTTGCGACTAAAAATATTATGTTTAATATTCCGCCCTCTAAAAGCACATTTGAACTAGTATTACTCCTGCTTACTGTAGGTCTAGAATTTTAGTTTCATGGGAGTCTCCAATGACACTTTTAGGCGTAGTACCTCACAGACGTGGTAAATTCAGTAATAGCCAAAACCCAAGAGGTTATTGAACTCCAATTGTAAATAATGTCCATAGCCACAGTGCTAGACAAGCTTTTCAAACAATTTTCAGACAACATTCATGTGCGTGGACACTTTTAAGTGTGAATTTTGATGGTGGCGTACCCTGAAAAGTTCAGATAGTGTTAGATGAAAGTAAATTGCCATTGTATGACAGTTTATTAGCATAAGTGTTAGGTTAGGTTATAGGAGTTTTCATTGGTATTTGGGGTGCCCAAAGTTTAATTTTAAGTAATAAGTTGAAAAAGTTTCAAAATTTCTAAATTTGTTAATATCCACCATAGAGTTTTATAGGGGTATCAAAATAATCGGCATAAGGCATAGATAAAGAAAATCAAAAATATTTTAGGCAATTTATTAGAAAAGGCATAAAAAATCCATATATAGTTTTTCATATTTAAAATTTCAAAAATCCAGTAGGCCAAAATCGCAAATTTTGGCCATATCCATAGTAACAACGTCAAAGGAGAGTAATTTTTCAATTTGTAAAGTCCGCATGCAAAATTTTTCTCTCGCAACCTCACTTCTCAAGTCGGGTATTTTCAAGTTATAAAACGTCAAAGTGACGGAAAGTAACTAACAATTATCATATTTTAATTTACATACTACACATACATACAAATACTCAAATTTTGAAACTTATTAAGTAATTAATTGTTTGTTTACAATTATTTAACAGGGGCATGTAAACCCGAAGGTAAAATTGTACTTAATGATTATTTGATAATAATCCATTTTAAAAAATAAAAAGTCGATATTTAAACCAAAGTGTTCGTCGCATCACTTAACAACAAAAACTTCACCGGATTATCGAAATAATAACAAATAGAAACCATCTTGGAGGACAACAACTGACAGCGGACTGGACTGGATTGTTATCGTCTGTGCACAGGTCAGATAGTTTACAAAACCAATAGTAAAGAGCCTCTATACCAATACGGTATATTATATTATTTAATTTTAAATCGATTGCTTAATCGATATTTCATCGATTTGTGTATTTTAGTTTTAAGGACTGTGTTAATTTATAATTATTATTCACACCAAATACCAACAATAAGAGGTATCAATTGTTCTTGCGACTATAATTTCAGTTTACACACCCACCAAGTCGCAGGACTCGCTACTGAGATTAAGGTTCTCTGCTCAACTACTGAGCTAAGTACTTTCCTACTGTCAGACTAGTGATTAATTTAACCCCAACCATATGTTACTTTGGGGACTAAGTGCACATTTGGTAATTAAAACACAGTGATAAAAAACAACAAGGTACAAGTTAATTAAATCACATCACATGTCAAACTAGTGACTAACACATTGGGGGCTAAGTGAATACTTGCTAAATAAAACAAGGTGGTAAAAAACAACAAACATAAATAAAAATAAAACAATTGCAGTACTTACATATCCTCTGGGAGCCACCCCTAGCAGAGGGGAGTTGGCCCACGCACCATACACCCAAAAAAATGATCTTATCTTTGCATTACAAAAACTCAACTTTTCTATTCCATTTCAAAGACGCAACTTTTCTACTACATTTCGAAAACCCAACTCCATTATTTTTTCAAAGTTCTGCCAGCTATTACTTTACTCTTGCGAGTCAGCAATTCCATCCAGTGGCCTAGTTACTAGATGGTATAGTTAAACACACCAGAGCTGACTCGGCATTCTACTTGAACATTTTGAAATATTAAATTACGATTTATAGATATTAATTTCTACGCAAGAATAAAGTAACATACTGGGTGTTTCAAATGAATAATAAAATAAATAATAATTACTGTGTGACACTATGTAGAGCATAAGTGGCGCCCAGGCATAATTTATTTTACAATTCTAGTTTTCATTACTCATCACTTTCACTTTCTCAAATAGTTTTTTAAATTCATACTTGCACTAAGATCACTTTTAAATTCAATTTCTTTTTCATAAATATAATTTTTCCCAAATAAAAAATGTAGTAAAATATATATCTTAAAATACCTACCATATCGTAATTTGATTTTTACTTTTGAAACATCCAGTATATACCCCATATATAAATTTAGTTTTTTCTTATTTATATTCCAAATTCAAGTAATTATTGCAGTTAATTCATTTCATTTTTACATTTATTTATTCATTTAAATTTGAACAAAGTAAAGTTACCAGAATGCATTTTAAAATTATATTCTTTTAAAGCAAAGTTAAAAGCTACAGTTTTTACTAAAAAGTTACATAAAATCGAGTCGAGTCACAGGGTTTGTTTATCAGTTATAAGATAAGTGTCAAGTACTTCGTTTATTCCCAGAGTATGAAATCGCCTGCACGTTTCTAGCTTAACCATAGAGAAAGATAGAAAGTTGAGCGTCACTCTAAAGTACTACTAAAGTACTGCACAGTGTCGAATATTATAATAGCGTTAAAATAAACATATTCCCACAAGAAACCAACGGAGATGCATAATCCGGGTAGAAGGGTAACATCAGGAATCATATAAAAAGAAAACCAGTTTGTTTGCCAGGGAGATGCCTCTTCTATCACTCCCGAGTTACATCGCCGAATGCTATCATTCGCTGTGCCCCTGAGTAATTGCATTTCAATATACCTAAGTCACATCGCTGACCCTTCGGGCTCGCTGTTCTTATGGTATTATTATGTGGATATTTTACCTAAGTCACATCGCTGACCCTCTGGGCTAGCTATTCTTATGGTAGTATTGAGGTTAATTATCTAAACTACAAGTCAGACGATCCAAGAAAATCCACATTTAATTTTGCTATGCATCTCGCAGATATTCACTGGTTTAACGTACTTTCTATGAAGTACCGTTTCAACGTCTCTACGATGCTCAACGAGTACGTTAAACATGAAGAAGCTGGGGAAGAGCATTCACGGGCGACGTAACGCTATACAGGGCGTACAGAAATTTAGCTGGCATAAATTTCTAAAGGTGATTACTTTCTTATTTCGAAACTCTACTTTATTATTTGCAATTGCATTCATATTCTGGTTACGGGGTGTTTAAAAAAGGTTTAATTGGCGCATTTGTGGTACTAAAAAAATATTAGATTTTTAAATGGAATATTAGCTTTGATTTTTAACTATAAAGAATATTATATTACAGTTTATTCAGTTATGATTTTATTCACGATTTTAATTCATAAAATTTAATTTTCTGAATATCTTACTAGGGAAATTTGCGTTTGCAAAATAACAAGTTTATATTCAAGAACTATCTATTTAGAGCTATGCAATAACAAGGTACTTTATCACAGACTAGCCAAACTTCATGTCTATCATTATTCTGCAGTTTTCATAAAAACAAATATTGGACTTTCGTTTCCACCACTTCTCATGTAAGGTTTTTCAAGAATGCTTTATATTTAAACTACACTAGGAATATTTTCCTACTGTAACCACAAGGTTTTCTGATTGAATTCGGCGTACTTTGCGTTAACAAAGGTTTGAAACATTGACTACGGTCAATTGGCTGGTTCTGTTCTCCAATTGGGTTCAGTTACAACGAGGGATATGTCAATATTTCAGGCAGTTGTCTGGTCACTTGTTTCGATTGAAGGGTGATGCAACCGTACTTTCTTACCTTCGCGGCTTCGTATGTTTGACAATCATAGGCAATCTTCTGGTTGCTTTTCTATTTAATTACTATAGGGAGATTTCCCCAGCAGCATTTTAAAAGATTTTACGTGAGTGTAAATTCTCACCTCAGCAAGATTAATATGATTATTTGAACGATTGTTCCTACTCTAATTTCAATCAATAAACAATACATAATTAAAGGATTTTACCTCAACATTCTCTGATGTTTTACATGAGTATTTAATGCTCATTTCTCAACTTAATTTTGATAATGTATAAACATTACATGATTTTTGTCCTCTGTTTTGCATTCGATTCATTATTTGGCTATTGCTAACAACTATAATTATAAATTATTATTATCTAGCGATTGCTAACAACTTTCTTTAATTACAAACCATTATTATCTGGCGATTGCTAACAGCTCTATTATAGATTATCATTATCAGGCCATTGCCACAACTCTAATTACTATTAAAATAACACAGCATACTTTTGCATAAGTTCTTGTTATTGCATCAAAACACTCAGCAAATCTATAGTATGGTCATTACTATAGCGACGCAAATTTTCCTATTATAGTATTTAGACAATTGTCTCAAATATTTGGATTATTTTGATTTCATGTTCGACTATTGTTGCATCAATTTATATATAATAAAATGGGGTTTTTTTACTATTTTTTCCCATCAATTATTGTCCTTTACTTTTACCTTTACCTTTTCGTCTTATAGGTAATAAACCAAATAAATGGTTTTAATTTCAAAAGCAAAATAGAAAACAAACTTCAACTATAAATGTACAGTGCAATCTTGAGTAATAAAATACTACATAAATAACATATAATTAACTAGGTCTCTCAATTAATAGACAGTGTGTTCAAGTTTACCAGGTATTTAAATTAACAGAATGATTAATTTTCGAAGGTAGATCGTATCAGACAGAAACAAGTAATATTAAACTTTATATAAAAGAACCTGGGGTAATTAAAAAGGGTTACTACACACACAACAAAATTTGGGTCCTACACTAACAAAACTAGACGATCAAGCAAATGGCCAATCTTATTTGTTTATCCTTCAGATAAATAAATAGTAATAAATTAACTAGAAAACAAAATTATCAGGATTTCTTTTAGTATTTAAACAGGGTACCCAATAACAGTTACACTTTGAACTGTAAATATTCTCAATATATTATTAAAATATCTTGTGTGCCTTATTTTGAATCTCTACTCTAATCTATATTATCCTGAAATAGTGTTACAAATAATAAAATCATTACAGCTGTCCATTCCTTGAGAAAGACAGCCTACGTTTCGACCCCTGGTAATAAACCGTCTTCACTGATTTTATCTGGGGCCTCTATTATACTGTTAATAGAGAAAGTGGTGTTTCTACATTTTAAAACAGAAACTGGCGCTCGAGGCAAAAACCCGCTTGTACTAGATTTAATGTGCAAGTTGCAGCACCGAAGTAACGGCGTTATAATGAAAGTGAGATTCATGTGCTTTTTTCTAAACTGGCAATCACTAACAAATCACCGAATTACTTAGGACTGAAAATGTTCAATAATTTGACCGATAAATTGAATCAAAATAATATTCATTTATATCATTTCAAAAAAAAATGTTTTTATTTAATACATGTTTTTATTTGTTGTACGAGTTCCTTGCTTAAGTTAAGTTCATTTAAATTACATTTCATTTATATCTTTATTTGTTTTTATCACTGCTTATTTTGTAATTACCCAAAATTAATAAATTTGAGTAAAACTAATTTAATTGTATTCGTTAAGAACTACTTCTGTTAGTCAAAAAGACCCATGTTTCTTTTTAAAAAGGAGATATTAATAGTGATAAATTCTTCTTCAGTTATTGCGTTAGACTGGTATTGTCTGCGCTTATGTTACACAAACTACAAAGACGGTTACAAAAATAGATTTATTGTACTTGAGAATTTTATGGCATTTGGTTTGTATATCCACTTAAATTTTATACTAACTCCCCCAATAGTTTCAGATATTTGACTGAACGGTAAATAAAAGAAACATATTTATCGACAATAAAATGATGATTTTATGTGTAATTTCGAGAAACTACAATTATTTCTGGTTTCTCTTACACGTTTATTATTTTTTATTTTTATTGTTCCTTTCTGTATTATGCAAGGTCATTCCCGTGGTCCTGTTTTCACCATCCTGGATTAAAAGGGCCCCAATAGATAAAAGTCAATAAAAACGCTCTAATTTATGGGTATGAAACTGACTTTATATTGACGTGGGAAATCATGATTTATTTCAAAATTTATTCCAGAAAGCGACTGGTGATGTCGTGTTATTTTACATTGGTTTTGAAAAGTGCGCAGTTTTTAGAATACAGAATACAGAAAAGTTGACAGGTTAGTTACATTATTTCATTTTATTTTCATTTTATCGTCACATTTATATTAATGTCCTAACGGATCCAACCGGAACACACGCACATACAGACAATTGCATAACAACCATTTTCCGCGACATTGTTATCTACCGCAGCTGAAACTCAAACTCAGGAGAGATTACAACAGTTAGCAGTGTTGTCTCTCAAGTCCGCTGCTGCTGTCTCGGTAACACATTAAAAATGCCACTAAATTTCCCTACCTTATCCAGGATTTAAATTCGTAACTGCACACCTAAAACGTAAACACTGAGCCATTGAGTCGGTTCAGAACAAAGAAATTTTACTTAATGTACATATTACCTTTCTGATGAACTGACGACCCAATATTCGTCATAGTATATAGCCAACAAAGTGATTCTTTACAAGGTAGATATTATGTTTATCTACCTGTGATGTTTTCATAAAAGTTAAAATAAGTTACTAACATTTTCTGTTCAAATATCTCATTTTATTTCTATATCAATTCATTTTTTTGTTTGGAAAATACACTTTTATTTTGGTAATATTTTTAGGAATTTTATATTAAAATTATTATTTATATTAAAACTGTTTATACAAAATCAGGTAAAAAGTAATGTGCCGAATAATCTATTAAAAGGATTTGTCAGTAAATGTTTGAAATGATACCAATGTTTTCTAAAAATGAACGAGTTTACGGTTTTTAAGGTTACGTACATTTTCATAAACTTTACCTTTGATGAAATTTAAAAAGTAGTTTAGTAAGTTTAGGTCGGGCGATCGAGGTGGCCATTCCATATGCTATTTCTATGTACAGGGTTGTTCACTATATATAGACCCCCCTTAATAGCTGTTATTATTGAAAATAGAAAAAGTTTTGTGTAAAAGTTGTAGGATTTTACTTATATTTTATTGAAATGTGATAAAAAAAAACAATATCATGTATAGGTCACGTGATACGAAGTAAATATATGTTGTTTTTTTTAATGGAACATCCTATATATTTTTGCGTTTTGGACAAGTCCTATTTCTCCTGATTTCAAATATATAATATTGTATAAGTCTATCTTAAATACTTCTTGACATATTTGACATTCAAAATGCAAATTAGCTGCTTTATGGCAAGAAGAGTTTCACTTGTGTTTCGACACGTATGGCTCACTCTTCTTGCAATAGAGCAGCTCATTTGCATTCTGAATGTTAAATATGTCAAATATGTCAAGAAGTATTTAAGATACAACTACACAATATTATATATTTGAAATCAGGGGGAAAAGAGCTTCTCGAAAATGCTCTCGAATAATATATAGGGTGTTCTATTTAAAAAAACATATTTATTTCGTATCACGTGACCTATGCATGATATTGTTTTTTTTTATATATAATGTTTCAACAAAATATAGGTAAGATCCTACAAATATTATACGAAACTTCGGGGACGAACGTAGGTACGTCTTTACTATGTACATAGTTCTATATGCGATGCTTCAACGTCAGGCGCGGGGATTAGTTGGATGGGTGACCTTTCCAACGAAGACCGCATCCTCGCCTCACACATCTTCCAGCGGCTTGTCTATGGATATCTCAGCGACAACAGGTGTTCCCTAAGGTTCTGTGCTTGGGCCATTGCTCTTTAACATTTTTATAAATGATATCATCATTGGCTTACACTGCAAAACATTACTTTATGCCGATGACCTAAAAATTTTTACATCTATCACTAAAGCCGAAGACTGTGTTGATTTGTAAAACGATCTTGTACAACTATGGTCTTGGTGTAGCGTAAACAATTTACAGTTAAATATCTCAAAGTGTAGCTTTATGACATACACTCCATTATCCGTAATTGTAAAGAATTTAACGAAAATACACTGAAACTTCTCTTTAATTCATTTGTGAGGTCAAGACTTGAATATGCTTCAATAGTCTGGAGCCCTGGTTATGAAAATCATAAATATAGCATTGAAAAACCTCAGAGAAGTTTTGGAAATTATCCAGAGAGAGGTTTTCTACATTGTGACTTATTACATAGATTCAACACGAGTGATCTTCAACTACGTCGGACGAATCACTCTCTTGTATTCCTTTTTAAGATTTTAAATGACACTATTGACTGCCTGAAATTCTTAGTTGCATTAGATTTCATGTTCCTAATTTTCAGACTCGCTCGCATTCGTCTTATTCTATTTGCCTGCACCAAGAACAAATTTGCTGTTATTTTCTCCCCTGCACCGTATGTGTTCCAACTATGATTCTTTATATAATGATATAGATATTTTTAATACTAGTATATCCAAAATACGAAGTGTGGTTCTCAATTCTGCACAACTGTAGCTTCTAAACTATTAGATTACAACTCTTAGGACTATACTAATCATAGACTTATTTTGTTAATTTTTATTATCATTTAATTGTTTCCTTTAGTTAAGTTATTTAGTTTTAGTTATTATTTAGTTTTCTTTTATGTTTGTAAAATTCCTGCCCTACAATTGGATTTCTGTCTGGACAGTCATAACCAAAATAAATAAAAATAAAAAATATATAAATAAATAAATAACAGGATCCAAATATTTATTAGCGTTGAGACTACTTTCAATGAAATGTGCATGAAACTAATATCAGCAATTTTGTCTATTAAAAGTACTATTTACTGTGATAGCCAATTACTTCACGAAGAAAAGCTGAAAAAAATGTACTCGATCTTAGAGGAACTAATCAAGTTCTTGAGGAATGACGGATAATGAATTCAGTCTGCCACTCATGCCTACCAACCTTTATCCTGGCTGATAATTCAGTTGTCTTCTACACAGTTTATTCCTCGATTAAAAAAGGCAAAACCTTGAAATTTGTATTTTCCCCTTTTTTGGTTAAAAGTTACATATAAAATTGAAATGCATCTTAATATGCTACTTGAAATATATCGGTTTGCACAAATGTTGAATAGGTGACCACAACTATATGTATGAGTTATATATATGTGGTTCACCTTCTGTAGACATTGTGTAAACATAATAAAATATATCGATCTGTATTAACATATAGTTGGAGGTTGGTGAACAGTAGCGAGGGTTTAAGATTTATGCAGTAGGCAATAAATGCTGGTATTAGCAATCAAATCTAGCCGGCCATCATAAAGTCGAGGGTCCGAGCTCGTAAACATGTGTCCGCATCCTATATTGACAAATTTCAAATTTCATACTAGATGCGAGTGGATCCTATGGTGCAGGACTGGACTTTAGAAAATTAGATATCTCGGTACATACGAAAGTAATGATATTTAATATTAAACGTTTCCAATAATTAAGAATTATCTTTTTGAAACCGACCAAATAGGTCAAAAATAGAAATGAAATTGTTTGTGCCGTTTTTTAATAAAATCAAAATTTCTTATATTTCGTAACAGTAAACTGCCCACAATTTTAAGACATTGTCGTGACCGGCGTGTCACTTGGAACACAAGGCCCTTTGGCAGATACACTTGCCTCAGAGAACTATATGCACGTTGTCATGAAATTACTTCAATAGCTGACCACATTCAAGAAATCTCACAAAAATTCTACGCTTCCTACGTTTCGTTAATCCGCAACATTACACAAATTAGACAACACAATTTTCCGTTCAGGATAAAACATATTCTATCTTACCAAGCTTTACCCGTTTTTCGGTAACTCCTATGGCCAAGCTTCCCTGCACTATAAATTCCCCTTTCGCTATCCTCTAAATATTTTAACTTTAACACTTTGCTATCCTCCTCTTCGCTTGTGTTTATTTTTGTTATTTGAATATTTCCCAATGTTTTCTTAATGAAACTTAAACCCCAATAAACGTAAAACCTACCAAAATTAAGATCTTGGATTTTCATGGAGTTACCTCGGTGACTTAAGAGGTGGTTAAGAATACTTCTTTTAAGATCAAAACTGACACTACATGCAGCAATGGTCCCATTTTTTAAATCGTATTAATTATACTAACATCCTGGAGGAGTAGCCACAGCCATGCCATCACTCAACCCGAGCACACACAAGTAGACCACCACATATATTCTCATGTATCTGGCACAATATCTATCGATCAACATGATTTTATGAAAAGTAGGTCAACTGTCACAAACCTTGTGTGTAAAACAAAATTTCTTTGTGAAAGTCTTCATAGAGGTGGTCTAGCTGATATTATCTACATGAATGTCTCCAAAACTTTTAACAAGCCAGATTATAGCATATTTATTAATAAACTGGACACCTCCGGTATTTCTTATTCATTACTACAATTAATTGAAACATATCTGCAAGAACGATATGAATTTGTTCAGTATCGGGGATATAGATATGGCAGTTTCTTACAAAAGTCCGGTGTACCACAGGGGTCGATACTTGGTTCACTCTTCTTTGTTATGTTTATTAACGATATTTTGGAGAGCTTCAATAATAACACCCATTTCCTCCTGTACGCAGATGATCTAAAAATATATCGATTGATTGATTGACTTAATTGATGATTGTGTTAATCTTCAAGGCCGCTTAAATACCACTAATACTTGGTGCAATGACAACTATTTACCACTTAATGCCGGCAAATGAAATGTAATATCATTTGGCAGAAAACCAACATGTACATATTTAATAATAGCGTTGACAACGCAAATTTACAAAGGCCCGATTTCATTAAAGACCTTGGAGTTTGTTTCGATCTAAAATTATCCTTCAATAAACATGTAGAAATGGCAACTGCTTCCGCTTTCAAAAACTTTAGTTTCGTGATACGTAACTGTAATCTTAATGTCTTAAAAAGATTTCCGTTCATCGGCTATTTTATGAGACTTTCCTTAAATCTTGCCTTAAATACGCTTCTATTGTGTGGAGTAAAATTTACAATTACAACTGGAGAAAATTCAGCGTAGGTTCTTAAAATCTGCTGTGTACACACTTAACAGTGAATATCCACTCAAAGGATTTCCACAAACTGAATTGCTGGAAATGTTTGACTTAAAAAGCCTCAGCAATTGAAGAACTGCTAACTCTATAATTTTCCTCTTTAGAATTATAATAATAGTCTGAGCTGTATTAACTATCAAATCAAATTAATTGTATAGTATCTAGAATTAGTGCTCGTCATAACCACGTATTTGCATGGGGTACACTATGAACAAATATCCTCATATCATCACCAATCTATCGAATGTATGCCAATTATTCTAACATTGAACATATTGATATATTTTTCTGCAGTGAGAGTGCAATTATTGACATGAATATTTCTTATGGCGGTGATTTATTATATCATTATAGTATATATATATATCTCGCTATATTTTTAAGTCGGTTATATTGTCATAACATATTTTTTACATTTTATATATTTTTTATTAATATTGTCATAACATATATTATGTGCATTTATGTCTTATGTTAGTTTCTTACTATTTGATTGTTTATTTGTCGTTTTACTCCCTCTTTTAAATTTTTTACTTAGATTTATTATATTTATGTCGTGTATGTATATGTGCGCGCGCATGTATATATATTTGTGTATATATTATATTGTTTTGTTCCTAATCCTGTAGCTGGGTTTTGCCTGTTGGATTTTGTAAATAAATAAATAGAATAAATAAATAATCAAGTATCAGTCAGAGAACTACCCTATTTTCAAATAAACAAATAACTTCAATCTAGGGTCAAAACTGTCTAAATAACCCTTGTATTATAATTATATTACAGGAAAGTAGCATCATCTTTAACTATTCAGTTAACAAATTTTTTGTACATTTATTGATTTTTTTTTATTTTTGGATCTCTATCATGTTTGAAAAATTCATAATTAAATAAATTTACAGTTTATGAATAGGACCTAAAGTTGCATCAACTGCACATCATTCAGTGTGTTATTTTTGTATTCCATCTTCCCCAAGAAAATTGCATTGCTAATTATCCTGACTTTCATGTGATACAATAAGAGGGGCTGACATTATGTGCCTGCCTTGCAATTAATGATCAAGTAGTCCCATTCCCTTCACATAGAAACGAAACCACCGAATCAAATTCTTTTTAAAGAACATTATCCAATAATAATTACTGAGAATCTTATTCATTATGCTGACCTGTTTGTCATTTAGACCAAATTAGAGTAAGTTAGATTTTCTGATTCAAAACAATTCCTAAAATACCAGCTGTTTATCATGGATCGTAGATTAGTTGTTGTCTGGGAAGACAGAGTTAACATTGTGAGTTATAAATATATCAGTAAATCTCGTCTGGGACTCGACTACACGTTTATCTTAGATGAAATACGCCATGATTTGAGTATGTATTGATAGATATTAATTTCCAAAATTTCGTCACGTAATCGCCCACAGCTTTTATGTTAAGCTGTATACTTATATAAAACATGATGTGGCGTCACTTTTGTAGAAAGAGAGAAATAGTGAAAATTATAAATTACTCTTGTTATAAACTTAAATGTAATAATTTATTCACAAACTTATACATTATGAAAAGATATTTGATAAACGTTTACATAAAGGACCTGTGTTCTTGGACAAGCCATCTTAAAGAAGTTATTTGATGTTAATGATAACATGAATATTTAAACATAATAATGTCAAAATACCAAATACAGAAAAATAATTTCAATATGGCGCAGCTGACGATTTACCCAATTTCTCTGTAGCCGGCATATGAGATTATCTAGAGACTATAATTTTGGCCCAATGGTGCCATTACGTCCGTGGGCATACCTAAAATGGAATCCGTGTTGCCGGCTAATTGGCGTTTGGTCTTGCACTAGCCTGTGCACCACTGACCGAGCTTCCCCTTGTATGAAATATATGTAGTGGTAGCAGGTCCAAGAGACCCTCAAGTGGAGCCGTAGGACCAGTTTTTATAACCCCTGTGGTGTACAGACAGGCAAACATTCTTAAGCCATTTATCAGCTTTATTGCTCCCGACTTGGTCCACTGATCCATAGGTTATCATAGGTTTTACTACCCTATTGTGTAACCACATGTTAATTTTGGGATAGATAGATAGATGAATAGAGGAGCTGGTTATTTGGCCTTTACCACCGCGACCTTTTCAGGTCTATTGTGGTGCTTCTAGAAGTACATTCCTTATAGTACCTCATCCAGCTTTGTCCTTTGTACCCGACTCCACAGCTTGGATAAGGGTCCTTTTGTGTAGCTATCCGCCTTTGGTGTTTCTTCTCCTAATACTTGGAAGCTCATTCTCGCTAGGCCTTCACGGTGGCATAAATACGTGAACTGGGGTTTCCTCTTCCTCTTGACAGAACCTGCATGTTGCGTCCTCTGCCTGACCCATTATACTCATTTGTCTATTGAGCCAGGAGTGCCCAGTTAGAAGGCCAACTATTATTCTGATGGCTTTATTACTATGTCTTAGTAGGTCTTCCGTGAATTTGGCTGAACGTTATTTAATGAACTCTTTGGCCTGTCTCTATATTGGGAGGTTTCTCCACCATTCCAGAGATATATTTTGCACCGATTCCTTAGTGGCTGCTCGTATGAATCTCTTTGCCACGCCACAGAAGGGCTCAGGTCCTATTGGGGTACCATGTTTGGCAAGGTCCGTATATTCCGGCACCGACCCCCTGTTCTGTGTTGGAGCCGCCGGTATACCAAACTGTTTCTGCTGTTGTGGGGGAAATTTTGTATTGAAGTTATACCTTACGATCATTACATTCATGTGCATACCTAGAAAGGGATCTGCCCTCATTTCTGAATATAACTTCTGGCACTCCGTCTCGTATTGCTGGCTAATTGGTGTTTGGCCATTAACTTACATTACTTAATGTAATGTATGTAGGGTGACAAGTCTTCATTTTGGGATTTAACCCCCAGGTTCTTTCACGTATTTTCCTACATCTTCCTAGAGCGAATGTTGCTTTTTGTGTGAATTTTTTAATGTGGAAATTCCATGTTAATTTTCGGTCAAAAGTGTGTCCTAAATGTTTTCCCTCCCAAGCACATGGAATTTCCAATCCTTTGAGCATCAGGGGCTTAGGCCTTCCAGTACTCTTCTCCCTGTAAAAACGGCAACTGTGGTCTTGCGGTAATCTATAGAGAGTCCTTCCTTAAAACACCATCTGTCGACAATATTTAGGGACGAGAGAGCATTATTGATTGATTGTTACTTGAAATTAACGATTTGTAATATGTGTAATATTTTGATGATACAATATCCAAAATATGCAGTTTTTATAGTAAGCCCAGGATGCAGACTTTATCAAAAGCTTTTTTTTACGATCTAGAGAGATAGGGAATTACGGGTACGTAAACCCAATCGGTATGTGCAGTCATACATAGGTAAAACTTGTCCTTGTAAACTGATATATCAGCAACTCGTAACTAGTCAGTACATATACAGATAACTGCTAAAAGCAGCATAAATGCCTCTCGAAGGGTTTATTAAAATATTCAATACTTTGTAAGGCCATTCATTAGAAGTTGTATTTTCCGCTATCACATATAGTGCATACAGATTAGAGTCTGAGAATCCCGTCTATTTTGAATTTTAAGTAGCAAACTAAAATCGGTAAATTTCTCTATTTTGGACATTTTGGATATTTTAATATATATGTATATATATATAAATGTTGTTTTTTAGGTTTTCGCGGGTGTTAAATGAAGTGTTGTTGAACTTCCGGGTGCTATCCCGCATCAATGGCCGACTCAGTTCGAGCAACGAGGAGCAGCAGTAGGCAGCTTTCAGTGAGAACCTGAAGATGGCAGATGAGATTCTGCCGAAACGTCGTTTAAACAACCGTGATTCCTGGAGGAGTCGACCATTGACGCGGGAGAGCACCCGGAAGTACAACAACACTCCAACCAATCATCCCCCCCCCAACACTGACTAAGTATACTACAAGCTAATTTTCTATGTAGTTATGTGGCATCTCCTCGCCCCTTGACCATCCATCCTGTGTATCCTTTTGACTATATACTTTACGATAAGCAACATAACCTTTGCTTAATCCAAACTGGAAGACAAAACCAAAAAGCGCTTTAGCGTTTTTGTAGTCCCCTGCACCTTCTCACCAGTTTTACTTTCTGATAAAGATTAAGAGTTCGTGAAATCATGTGAAGCTCATTTTTATCCTTATTTGTTGTTTTTAAAATTCCAAAATCGCTTTATTACTGTTACCATAACAAAATACAGATTAGAAATTTATGAAATCGTGTAGAGCTAATTTTTACCCTTATTCATTTTAACAAACTAATTTTTTTTTTCTATTTTTCCTATTAATATATGATTAATGGTAAGGAATAAAATATTACCGATCAGAAATTTCTAAAATCGTGTAGAGCTTATTTAAACCTGGATTATTGTGAAATACATTTTTTAAACACATATAACGATAGCCAAAAGCAAAATATTACAGGTTATAAATTGTTGAAATCATGTACAGTTATGTTTCAACATTGTTTTCATAACAATACAACCAAAAATCTAAACCTAGGTTCCACAGTTGGAATTTAACACGGGACTTGTTGGAGAAAAACTTTATTTTCCAAGCGTAGGTAAATAATTGATTACTTCACTTTCTAGTTTGTCTTTACTTCTAGTAGTACTATCATAGTAGGGGTACCTTTTTTGCTGGCTGGGATACCATTGAATTATGCAAGAAAAACAGCAGCACAAAACACATTCCATATGTAATAGAAAAAATTTGCGCTACTCATTTTTTCCCTGTACTAAAACATTATTTTTATTTGTAATAAATTCTATTTATATACTTTTAATTGGCCCGCATTTACGGGTATGGGTCATGCGCGTATTTATATTTTTTGTAATACGTGCATTGATAAGGGGTTGATTCACGGGCTGAAGGTATCAGATTCCAGGTCAACGACGATATGACTCGAAGCAGGTTTAAAATTTCTAGTAACGAACGAATACAAAAAGAACTGGGACTTTGGATATTTTACAGCAGCTTTATTATATAAGGAATCATAAATATAAATACTGCAATCATCATAATAACTGCATGTCCAATGATTTAGGCGATGCAAAAGTTGTATATGGTCTTTTCCAGGTGAGACAGGTTGAATCGCATTAAGATTTTCCACATAATTTATAATTCGTATTCCGTAATGAGCATCTGTACGTAAAATGTACGAAAAAAAAAAGTGAGAATCTTCGAGCCACTAACCTTCTTTGATAATTTTGACATGTTTTTTTTTATACATTTATTTAACGTCGGCCTATTTCCGCTACTGAGGCCTAACACCGACGCCTGTAGACGAGCTACCCCCAACCGAACCTCTTCCCTTAAGAAGAGTAGGGATCTTTTACTTGCCTAACATTTAATAGACAAGGGACCGACGGCTTTACATCCCCTCCGAAGGATGGTATATCTCCTATACAACCCTCGCCTAAGGTTGTATAGCTTCCGCGCATACACTGATATACAAGCCGCTAATTTTGACATGTGTTTTCGTTAATTCTCTGCATACAAATTCTTTATCTGTATTGACAATGAAAAAGATATCAGAATGTAAAAAGAACTAGATCTTTACACTTACGTACATGTCCGGTGCAAACGTAAACTCTATCGACTGTCCCCTAAAAATCTGTAAAACGATATGTGTAATACTTAGAAAACATCTATTTCACAACCTCTCCGGCACGTAATCCGACACGACGCTTAATGTGTTTTTGCGATAAACATTTTCATTTTTTACATCAGATAATTACAAATTTGTTATTCTTGATATTTTTAAAGTTAACACAATTCGTATTTTGGTGTTTGGTTGAACCAAAAATCCGAAATCAAAACTGCACAAATGTGATTAATACTTTGTATTATTTTGACAGATCTCAAAATTCAAACATCAATTTAGCAATGCCGTGATAAGATGACAAGTTAAAGACAGGTATTTATTTGAAAGATGAAACGATAAACAACTCATTTCGTATGTAATTACCAATGCTAAATTATTATGTTTTTGTTATAAAAGAAAAGAAACATTCACTTGTATTTACTTATCCACAAATTTATCCACTGTTTGAATTAAGCGACTTAACTCCCGTATGCGTCGACCGACGTCACTTTCGTCTAGTACATTTTTATAATCAGAATGACAGTTCTCAAAATTCAAACATCAATAGTAATGCCGTAATAAGATGACAAATTAAAGATAGATATTTATTTGAAAGATGAAACGATAAACAACTCATTCCGTATTTAATTAGCAATGTTAAATGATTGTTTTTTTATAAATAAAAAAAATATGCAGATGGCGCAGAAAACAATATCTTGCAGTATATGAAGCCAGTCTTTCGCTTTCACATGGAAAAGAGAGCTGCGAAACTCGACCGGGTTTCTTGATAGTAACATTCGAGGTTCCCGTCTTAATCATTGTTACTTGGGAGCTAGTAGTGGAGTAAAATTAGATTTTCAGAAAAAATTTTACATGGAGCAACGCGATATAAAAAAATTAATTTGTTTTGGTGAAACTAACAATACCCTGAGTTTTCCGCTTCGAGTAGGTGAAGGAACCCTTTTTTTTTTCGCGAAAAGGGGTAAATTCTTCATTTTTAAGGAGTGGTTTTTCAGTTTTAACTTATTTTGGACCCTTTAAAATGCTAGTTAAAAAACGAACACGAGACCCTTTTATTGTGGATGATCAAGGAACCGTCAGTTCAAATTTCGTGAAAATCGGTTCACCGCCTCCCACGATATGTATATAAGTATACTGAAAAAACGTCAAAAGTTGAATTACGTTTAATTTGACTAAAATTAAACCGAATTTGATGAAATTTTAGATGAAACTAACTTATATAACATAGAAATAGCCAAATTTTAGCAAAAAATATCCTACAGTTTGGCCGCAATTTCATTTTTAGTCCAAAATCCACAAAATTTTTAAAACTTTCCCCAATATGCCCAAATGGTCGAACGAACCAAAATAAAGGTATTGTTATGTACTTTCATGTGATGTAACTAAAAAATAATTTTTTTTAATTTAGCCGATTTTTTGTCATTTTTTGTATATACGGAGATTTCCCGTCGTTTTCGGTATTATACGTATGCGCGTACAAGTATACGTGTAATTATTCATTATAAAAATTTCAATATTAATAATAAAAAGTGACTGTGAGCAGGTTTTAAATATTTATATTAAAAAAACTCTCGAAAGTAGGATATAATTTTTATTTTTCGAAAATTAACTTCGAAATCGCCGCGCGCATTATAAATAAAAAATGACAAAAAATCGGCTAAATTAAAAAAAAGTTACTTTTTTAGTTACATCACGCGAGAGTACAGAATAATACCTCCATTTTGGCAAAAAAAAATTTCGTTCAATCATTTGCGCAAATTGTGTAGTTTTGAAAATTTTGTGGAATTTTAACTAAAAATAAAATTGCGGCTAAACTGTTGGATATTTTTTGCTAAAATTTGGCAATCTATTTCTTGGTTATATAGCTTAGTTTCATCTAAAGTTTCATTAAATTCGATTTAATTTTCGCCAAGTTAGGCGTAATTCAATTTTTGACACGTTTTCAGTATATTTATGTGATGGGAGGCGGTGAACCGATTGTCACAAAATTTGAACTGAAGATTCCCTGACTATCGTCAATAAAAGGGCACTATTTTCGTTTCTTAACTAGCGTTTTAAAGGGGTATTCTTAGTTTCACCAAAACAAACTTATGTCGCAATGCTCCATGTAAAATTTTCTCTATCGCCTTATTTTGAGGTATTTTTAATCCATTATAGTTGGGTTTACTCTAACAAATCTTCATTTACAAATAAAACAAATAACTACTATGTTTTAACTTCTTAAACATTTATTAAGTACTATCGATGTAAAGTCTATTATTTTCTCTCATTTCCGAAATAAACCTGATGCAATATTCTTCACCATGGATTACTATTGTTTTGTTTTATGTTTCCGAAAGTATTGCCGTTTACAATAACATTACATTTTGATATCATGTCTAACTGTGTGGTGGTATAATTTATCATTTTCTGCAATATTTTTTTTTATAAGTGTTCTACTGCCAGTCATATACCGTACACAAATTCTTTTTACCCATTCTAGTAACATCAAGCAAAGAAAAAAGAGGAGAACAACCTCGTCTGGATACATTGGAACATGGATATTTATCGCACAAATTTCCAATCAATGAAAATTATTTTAATACAAATTTATTCCAGTATTTATTTAAATAATGCCCTCTCCAGTTAATGATCACAGGAAATGTATAGAGAATAATTATTTCATTTGCAATTTGTACATGTTTTGGATTACTGTTAGAAAAAACATTAATTTTGATGGTATCCATATACTCGTTAATCGATTATAGTTGTATATGAGAATGCATATCACAAATCATGGGCATAAAATAACACCTTGCACCCACTCTGTTATGATCATCACAGTACAAGCTGACATATGTGTTGACAAAAATTTACATATATAGAATGCTTTGTCGAGGAAAAATAACATGATAAAATATTATACAGTTTTATATTAGAACGATGCACATATATTATGCATCGTGGGTTATATGATGCCACGGTCACCCCTATATGTAACCGTATTAAAAGGATATTAAGGGTGGGTAGGCTCATAGTATTATCAAGTTAATCGGATTGGATTAGTTGACAATAATTAAAAATATAAAAGCACAAGCACGCCCTTGTAATAGATATTAGATACGCGCCGATTAAAGATAATAATATATATTGTCCACGATTAATGATCATTATAATCCCTTTAAATCTAAATTACTACCAACTTTTAATTCAAATTAATAAATAAGTAATAATAAAAAATAGCTAATATACATATAGGGCCAGTCAAAAGTGAAAAGCTACTGAGAAATAAAAATAATGGATTTGTCTAAAATATAATAGAAGACGAAAAATTACATTTATCTAACAATCCGACTTCGATTATTAAGTTTAAGTACCTCAAATGGTAATTTCCACAAATAAAAATACTATCAATTTTTCACTGTAAAAAGTTAATTAAAGCTTTTAAGGCTGTACTGGTGCTTTATAGGTCTTCATATGCGGTACGTTTCAGTACGGTATCGCCACGTACAAAAAGAGCAAGAGCTATAAAAAATATAAATATTTTACGTGAAATAATTTTGGTAACTATAAGCATTCGTGCAAATGGCGTAATCCTGCTTATTAGTCCCGTCGACAAATTATTGTAGACTACATGGATGGCGGCAGAATTTTTGATTTCAGAGATGGGTTTGGGGTAAACATCCTAAAAGTCCCCGACCCTAGGAGATGAGCCTTGCGGGGGGGAGGGCTTCCGGAAGGAACTATATTTTTACTCTTTTTGGTTTCTCGCTAATAACTGCAACGACAAAATCTAACTTGCAAAATTTCATCGAAGGCATCATTTTTGTCTCCTCTCAGCCAGGAATTCCTAAACCCCACACATGTGAGGGCAGTATGGTTCCCATCCACTATTGGATTTGGTAGTACACCCTGTAGGAATGGTACTTCGTGGCCCCCTCAGTTGGTGAGAGAGTGAAAATGTCTTTCTCGATCGAAGCGACTGATTTTAAAAATGACCGATATTTGTAGTCATCTAAAGATATCTCCTTAGATAGAGCACCGTACCATGCTTACGACTTATGTCATGCTCTTTCGACCTCAGATGGTGTCGATGAAGGGCTGGTAAATACCTCAGCTGCTTCTTTGGCCGATTTGTCTTTTTTGTACAATTTTACAAACCTGACTTGCTCTTCCTGAAGGCTGCGGAGGTGGCATGTACAAACAGAATGTGCTCCAGCCCAGCTGCTGCAGCTCTTGTGAAGAGTATGTTGCTATGCATACTTTTCCTTTTCCAGGTTTCACGAAGAATATGTCACGCCAACAACAAGACTGCCAAATCCACATCTTCACCTATCACAGCTACTGAAAAGAAAACTGACTTTTCTATGACTGTGGATATAATTGCCACATCTGCATCATCCTCTGCTGGGAAGGTATTGATTTTATTTTTTTCTAGTTTTTTCATAAACAGCTTGATGAGTAGGCTCTTATTGTTGGCGTTCGAGAGGAAGATTTCCTGTTTTACCGTGATTTCAGTTTCCATGGTGAATTGTACATCCACGCACTTCTTCAGTCGATATCTACTATTCCGTTCAGGAACTTTTGTATTTTTTGATGCATTGGTGCAGCCATAAAAAACCACAGTACGACTTCTTCCCAGATAGTGGTTCTTTACGAATTGTATGTATCTATCATAAAGAGATGATATTGTGTTAGCCTCTTTTTGCCAAACGATCTTGTGAATTAGATATCCCCCATCAACAATTATGTCAAGGTTACTGAATTGTACGTCCTTCTCGGTTGGTTTAAAGAGGCTGTATAGGGACGCTTTATTACATTTCCTCATTCCACCGTGTTCGAAGAAAGCCAGCTGCACTGACCTACTGTGACCCCAAGATATCTTATATGCTTAGGGTGGTGTAATGTGTTGCCATTTAATTGATAATCTTTTAGTAGTGGACTTTTTCTTTCTCTAGTAAGACATAACACTGCACTTCTCAACATTTCGCGGATTATTCAATGAGCACCAACCATTTATCCTTTGTAAATCATTTTGCAATTTTTCGCAGTCTGTCTCAGAGCAGTCATAACCATAAAGTAAATAGCATACATCTAAATTACCTAAAATATCATTAATAAATAGTATGAAAATGAGAAGCCCCAGAACATAGCCCTGGGGATCCCCTGATTTAATTGATGTTTCGAATGATTTTACACCCCGTCATTCAACATATTGCTTTCTTTGGCTAAGATAAGATTTAAATAAATTTAATAGTAGTATAGAGAGCCCAGCGAGATCCATATGTAATAATATATGTGGACAACTCTATCAAATGCTTTGGAGAAATCCGTGTAAATAACATCTACTTGGCGATTTACATCTATACATTGAGCGATATACTGCGTAACATAAAATAAGTTTGAGACCGTGGAAGTATGGCGGAGTCTAGCTGTAAGCTACTCATACTCAACCACAAGACGATGCCATTCCTCCACAAATTAAAAAATGAGAAATGAAAGTCACTACATAAGAAACTTGTTTATTACTTACCACTACTTTTCAAGAAACAATTGCAAAAAAGGCATAGCAATGAATTTTCGAACAAAATAAAGTTAATAATAAATTTTAGTTATACTGCTTACTGTATAAAAAATTTCATATTTATATTCAATTTTTCAATACTAAATATTTTAAATTCCCCAGGAAGAGAACTATACAATTTGATGCCATTGAAAATAAAACTTCTAATCAAAGCTGTCTGAAATTTCTTTTTGTTCCTGATATTTCGAGAATGTATATTAGAGCTAGCTACAAATTTCTTTATCAGAAGTGATAAGGTGGTGTGCATGCTTAAAATTTTGTGGACAAAATTCCCCAGGTGATGAATTCTACGATTATTGATGTTCAACCACTTGCACTCTTTAATGTTAAGCTGACTCGTAATTAAATCCCTGAAAAAGCGAGTAATTATTCAAATTATACATTTTCGTTTTCAACACATTACATTATCATACCGTGTATTAACTGTATAACATTAAACTTAATTAAATTCATGCTTTATAAGCTCACGTTTCATTTTTGTGTAAGGATAATAAGTGAGTTAAATAATTATAATGCCGACTTTCTACATCATTAAAAGGCCTTATTACACGAACATTAGTAGTTATTTAATTAATTTTGTAAATCTTGCCTACCATAAATAACGAAAGGATTTCATTGTAGGATTTACCAAATAAGGTACATATGACTCGACTAAATGTTTTCATAAAAGTGAACAATGAATTTAACAACTGAGCTGGCTCAGCAAGCGAATATTGACGTGGTTCGTTTGACAGTAGCGCAATGAAATATCTTAAAGCAATTCTTCTCGCCTCAGTGTTTCAAATTAGATTGCACTAAATCGGCTGCAGTTTCTTAATTAATGGTGTCTAATATTTTAAATGCGATTAATGTCCGCGCATTGAATAACCATATGCTAACACATTTGCTACCTTCCGCCACAGGCATTAGTGGTTTCCATTTGGCTGAGTAAATATTATTTTTCTAGTAGTGTCATCAGTAGAATGCAAGTTCAGTTTAAACTGTCCAGCTATGCACGCATACGCACCTCGGAACTCAAGTGTAGAGTGGGATAACCAGAGTGCAGAGATATATAAAAATAAGATCACAAAAGACGAAATGAAAAAACGCCAACCAGCTATATAATTTAGGCATATAGAGATATTTTTAATCTTTTATTTACATTTTTTAACAATGCTTGCAGTAAGTTTTTGCAAATAATCAGTGAAATATTAATTCCAATTATGCCTGAATTTTATATAACATTTTAAAAGGCCTGAGAATAAATTTTAATAAATACGTAGAAACATTTACGCCGATGATCTCTTGATCGTCATAGAAGAGGAATGTTGAAAAACTGGAAATCGCATCTGCAAACATCTATACCTAACATAAACTTGAAGAATAGTCTAATAATGGTGCAAGACCAATCAACAAAAAAAATTCGTCTGGGGTTAGGTTGGGTTGAAATGTGAATGGGTCTATGTGATAAATTCCTTTCAATGAGCTAATCTTGATAATTCCTGTCAGTGGTGGAGAGTCTTGCTCTCGGCCCAGTCTAGGATATTTCTTTTGGCAGTGCTTGAAGATATGCCAAGAACTGGTTCTAGTCCTATAAATTTTGATGCCGCGCCCTCTCTGGCTAGGAAATCGTCAATTTCGTTGCCCTCCAGCCCAGAGTGGCCATGCACCCAGACGAGAGTCAGTTTGTTGTTTCTACACAAATGAATTAACGCCTTTTTGCAGTTACACACTATTTTAGAATTACAACGATAGAATCCAAGAGCTTTAAGGGCTTCTTAACTGTCTAAGACATTATTTATATGTGTTTAGGGTTCATTAGATCCAGCCTCCGTGCACACAGTTCAATGGCATATATTTTAGCCTGAAAAATTGTCGTGGTATTACCCAGGTTCGAGTTTATTCTTGCCTTTGGGTTACAACTATAAACTCCAGCTCCTCTTCCTTCAGGAGTTCTGGAACCCTCTATAAAACAGCATCTGTCTTACTTCTGTAGGCCGGTTTTATTCCGATCCCACTAATCTCTTTCAGGAAATAGGATGTTGAAAGGCAGCTCGGGGTTGGTCCTGGTAGGCATTACATCTGAAGGCATACCTAACGTGCTGTGACTATTTAAGTCTTCAATCAATCCTTTGCGTTCCACGATGCTAACCTGCGGCATATTAATTGCCGATTGTTGGAGTCTGTATGGTGCCCACCTAGCCTCTTTCTCCAGGTAGATATGGAGAGGTGGGAGGTCTAGAAGGATTCCCAGAGCAGCTGACGGTGTGGTGCTTATGGCACCAGTTGTTGCCAGGCATGATTGTCTCTGTAAGTCAGAGAGTTTGGCTTTGGCGTTTATTGTGGGCTTTTCGACCACCAAACTATGGAACCATACACTATCATTGGTATAATGACCGTAACGTATATTCAGTATATTTGTTGGAGGCCCATGCCCCAATATTTTCCACAAATTCTGGTCGGGGGAGAACAATACAAAATAGAAGTCGAAAAAACTGTCTAGGAATGTATTTAAAAAACCAACTGAAGAATAGAGAAACTGTAGAAATTAAAAGGGCATAGAGAGCTTCAAAAGTAATTACGCATTCGATTGACATCAACAAACCATCGTAGAACTTGATCAGTCAACGATGTCATGGGGTTAAAAATGCAACAATGATAAGAGCCAATAAAGGAAGTCTGGAAAGCGCCGAAAGGAAGACCGTCCTTTTATTTGCAAGAACAAGGACTAGTAACAACAGAAAACAAGATTTGGCAATTTCAGTCTTATTAAACTTTGTTCGATGTCAGTTAGATCTGTCTGTGACAGGACTAAATGCTTTTGTGTAGAAAATTTGATGTTTGCCTATCAGGAGTCAGCGCAAAAATATCTGTTTAGATCTAAAATTGTTTATGTGGGAAGCATTCTCCACTGCTAATGCCAGTTATGTTGAGGATTTGACCCGGAGACTTGATTTTTCAGTAATCGCTCGTAAAAATGATGTTAGGGTAACGATGAAAATTTTTACATAAAAAAGCGTGCTCACACTTCAATTACTATAAAATTAAACATCGTAAGTACATAATATACTAGTGGAAAGAGCATTTTTATTATAAATACTACTTCCTACTACTTCCTCACTGTGTAATTTATTTTTTATATATTTAACGAATTTTTGAATATTTGCTGATAAAATTAGTTATAAAAATAGTAAAAATGTTTGTCGTAAAAAATGCTAATAATATGGATTATGGGCATTGGTATATACCGTATATAACTTTAATTTTTTTAAATTATGTTTTGTTCCTTACAACTGAACTGAAATGGCAAAGTGCAGATAAGTAAATATTAGGACCTGGTATCTATTGTAATTTATTTCAGTCTTGTATCAGAATACTGGTATCAGCTTTTGATAGTTACATAATAATTAGCTACAATAATATTATGAATTTGCTTGTGGGATGATTCATAATCATCATAGATAAATGTTGAATCCTTTCTAATATAAGTCTGGGTTTAGACCTAACTATAATTGTATCACAGCCTTACTAAAAGTTAAAGATGACATGTTTTTAGCAGTTGATAGTGTGAACGATCCATCTTTTGCGTCTGAAGGACTTTTACTATATTTATCAAAAATGAATATTAACGCTCACAAATAAGGGTTCAAAACGACTGTTTCAGACGGAGAATAATACAATATTTATACTTACTGTTCGTTTCTGCTTAACTGCTTCTCTGATGGTATCAATTGGAAGTCGTAACACTATAAATCTAACACAGTAAGTACTAACACTTTCTTAAAATTAAACCTGAAAGAGAATTTTGAAAACACAAGAAAAAGACAATATAAAGTTCAAAAATATATATTAAATCTCTTTAAATATTCATGTTTTACAACAACTTCAAGAAAAATATTTTTAACAAACTATAGTCTGGCCCATGTACAACACATGGTGAGGAACGAAACGACTTATAATGTACCAATTACCATCCAATATGCGGTTTTTGAGCTAACGATTCCACAAAAAGATTCAAGAAAAGTTCAATGTTTATAAATTTTTGGTGGGCTTTTGCTTGCCTGTCTATTTACGTATTTGCAGTTCAATATCAATTTTGGTCGCTCCTCGGAGCTTAAAAATGCTTGAATCGCAACGACTTTGAATTATATTTTGCAACTACAATTTCATACGTTCAGGCAAGGCGGTCCCATGCACATATGAGTACATGGTAAAGATACTTTTCTGACACCGAATCACTGAGGAACCGGTTTAGGGCAAATCCCGTTAAAACTCATAATTTTCCCGTCAAAATCGACTGCTAGGAAATGATGGGGGTCCCATGTCGCTAAGGGCTATTTTCGCTAAAACTCACGATATACTTTGAGTAGAAGCTGGATTAACTTGTCCTCATATTTAACACAACGCATGAGTTGCAGTGCTTAACAACGTGGATTCGTAAAAGGGTTTCTAATTTTAGTCAAATTAAATTCAAATTTTGTTGCTGTTTCTAAATTTTGGTGGTCGGGGCGACATTACGTCCCTGTGCAGCGACATTTACTACACTTTCTAAAATGACGCTCCTTGATGAGTTATTGAAATTTTTGCATAAAAAACGCTCCGTGGAGCGAAAATATGATTAAGAATATGAAAACCTCCTCCACAATATTTTTACGTGAAGCACGCTTTTCATGCGAAATAGGGTTTTATCGTGTTCTTTAACAATAGCAATAAAGTAACAGGACTGGTTTTCTTGGATTACTCTAAGGCGTTCGATCGACTACATCATGACTTATTTTTAGCAGTATTAAAGTACAATGGGTTTGAAACAAATTTCTATGGAATTCCCCAGAGATCCATCCTAGGACTTTTATTTTTTACATCGTGTACAAGTGAATTAATATCATGTATCAAATACACTCGACTCACCTTTATATTGGTGATACACAAATTTACGTGTCATTCAAACCAAATGAATCCAACATAACCAATAATAATATTAATCGTCCGAAAATCTAATTTTTCTGTAAAACTAACTTGAACATTTAATTTCCTTGCAGTACTTTTTTCAGTAACCGAAAAACTTTTTTATTTTAAAGAATTTTGTCATATCATCTGTGTATGAAATAAAGCTTACACCTCAAGGAAGTTTAAAATGAAACAGTTCTCTACGACTTATAGTTTTCGAAATTTTGTTATTTAAAGTTATGAGTTTTTCTATCTTAGATGCGCCCTCCGCGGCGCCACGCAAGTATGTGGACTATTCAATACAATTAATCTTATATTACCAGTTGGAAACAAACTTTTCTTTGTGTAATGTGAATCCGAATGAGTAATATTTCATTATTGGGTTTTACATATTATTTAGTGCTTAACAATGGAATGTTTATTTTCTGGACAAACTTTGAAGGAAAATGACAAATTAGTGACACAAAATCCTAGATTGCAAGGAAAAAAGGCCGAAAACATTTTGCAACAAAAGTAAAACGTTTTAAGTGAAATGTCATATAGCCTGCAGACAAACCTATATTAGTTTGCAGCATCTTAAAAATGTTTCCCAATTCAGTGAAATGGAAAATGTGTCATTGTCTTCGTTAATGAACTTAATATGTAATAATAATAATCAATAATTCTTTATTTCTCAATTAGTTGTACAAAAAAAGATAATACAAGTAATTATAGAGCGTCAAGTACATTTAAAATACAGATATTACACAGTATACACATGCATAAAATTGTATAAAAACAGATACATCTACAGATAATTGTATATTACAGATACACTTTTTATAAAATCGTTATACAA
Source organism: Leptura quadrifasciata (assembly GCA_963675555.1). Lineage (NCBI taxonomy): Eukaryota > Metazoa > Arthropoda > Insecta > Coleoptera > Cerambycidae > Leptura > Leptura quadrifasciata. The sequence goes on along the minus strand of OY776674.1, from coordinate 54,184,742 downwards.
AGCGAAAAGACAAAATGAAACAAACTAATTTTCAAAATAACAAAAATTATACCGATATTTAAAACAGGAGACTTAAATGAATTAACAAACTATAGGCCAATCGCACTCCAATCTAAGGTATTAGAAATCCTTCTAAAAAACCAAATTACTGATTATTTTGAAAGTAACAATTTATTAAGTAATACACAATTTAGATTTCGTAAACATAAGTCTACAGAAAAGGCTGTTATGGCTCTGGTAGAAAAAATCATCGAAGGCTTTGAAAACAAGGAATATGTCGGTACCATGTTTTGTGACTTGAGCAAAGCCTTTGACTGCATATCATATCAATTGCTTTTAAGTAAACTCACCCAATATGGGTTTAAAAAGGAAAGCATTGAACTAATGGATACCTATTTGAAAGGCAGGCAGCAAAGTTGCTATTATAATCAAATGTACTCTGAGAGACAAATTGTAAAACATGGTGTTTCGCAAGGTTCAGTTCTGGGACCTATATTATTCCTTATTTATATAAATGATCTTCCTGTTGCAATTCCCAGTACTGAGTTCTGCTTTTTGCAGATGACACAACCGCCACAAATGTAAACCATAATTTAAATTCTCTCCTTACTGATATGACTGAAAATAGACGCCTTGCAATTCAGTGGTTTTCCTCAAACCAACTATTATTAAATGATGCAAAGACCAACATAATGCTATTCACTAATAGAAACTTACATGAGTACCTGAACTTAGAGCATGTAAAATTATTAAGAGTCTATTTAGACCCTGGCTTAAAGTGGGATAAACATGCAAATTTTATAAGTAAGAAATTAAATAAAAACTTATATTTATTAAGGAAACTATACTTCTTACTACCTCTAAACGCAATAAAAACATGCTATTTTTCGGTTTTCCATTCAGTGCTAAAATATTGTATATTATCCTGGGGACATTCACCCCACAGTCATAGAATCTTTAAAATTCAAAGACAAGCAATTAGAGCACTGTCTGCACTAGATTTTAGAGAGGATGTGAGATCAAAATTTATCGAACATGCTATACTTACTTTACCCTGCATATACATACTGGAGTGCTTAGTCCACGTAAAGAGCAATACAGATACATATACAATTCAGGCTGAAATTCACAACTATCCTACTAGGCAAAGGAACAATATACGTATTGATTGTACAAGACTATTGCACAGTCGAAATGCTTGCAACTATTATAGTCCACTATTTTATAATGAGCTTCCCCAATATATTAAAAATTTAGAGTTGAAAAAATTCAAGTCAATCATGATAAGTTTCCTAACAAAAAAAGCATTTTATAGTTTCAATGAATATCTTGACACTGATTTTGGAGAAATTGACAACTAATATCAAAATATATTTGTGAAGCCAGATAGTTCATCCTGTGAGAGCTATAATAAACAGTATATCGATTATTCTAAATTAAGAACAACACTAAAAAATGAGAATTGGCTTGATTTTTATTTAACAAACGACGTAAATGAGGCAACAAATATATTTATAAATAAACTAAAATACTACATAGAAAACTGTACAAATATCATCAAAATAAGGAAATCAAAAATGAAAAAGACTCCTTGGATTACTAAAGGCATAATTAAATCGATAGACAAAAAAAACGAAATATATAAAAAACTCAAGAAAAATCCGAATAATTATGACGTGCGTGAAGAATATAAAAAATATAGAAATAAACTTAACCTACTAATCAAAAATGCTAAAATTGCCTATTATAAATCTCAAATACACAACAATAAAAATAACCCAAAGCAATTATGGAATTGCATTAAAAGAATAAATAATGAAAATAAATCAACAATGAAAAGCATAACGGATATAAAATTAGAAAATGGAAACTTAGCTAAAAGTAAAAAAGAAATTGCCAATCGCTTTAATACGCATTATGCAAATTATGGAAAAGAGTTAGCTAATAAAATTAAAAAATCTAATGACACAGTGGGTAATACTCAATACCTACCAAACTCTATATATCTATCACCTACTGATCCAACAGAAATAAAAAATACTATCATGGAACTCAAGTCAGGCAAAGCTCCTGGACATGACGGAATCACTTCCGATGTCCTAAAAAAATTGAATGACACTATTAATATACCGCTTACTTACCTAGTAAATCTGATTATTAACAGTGGAGAGTGCCCTAAATTATTTAAAACCGGCATAATAAAACCGATTTATAAAACAAATGACAAATCAGAAGTAGTAAATTATAGGCCTATAACATTAATATCGAGTATTGCAAAAATATTTGAAAAAATTATTAAAAAGAGAATAGTAGACTATCTTGACAAATATAAGATCATATCTAGCAGACAATTTGGTTTCAGAAATGGTTTATCTACTGAAGATGCAATAGCTTTGCTCACGAGCGATCTTTATAAATCTTTAGACATTAGCAAACCTATAATATCTATCTTCATTGACCTAGCGAAGGCATTTGACACCATTAGCCACCCAAGACTGCTAAATAAATTAGAAAAAATAGGCTTCCGCGGAAATTCCTTAAAACTTATGAAGAGCTACCTTAACGACAGAGAACAAAGAGTTGAAATAGATGGCACTATGAGCGATCCAGGCACATCAGAATACGGTGTTCCACAGGGAACAGTTCTAGGGCCAATTCTATTTAACATATATATTAATGACTTACTAAGACTGCCATCTGATGGAAAGATTCTTAGTTTTGCCGATGACATGGCCATTGTATATACAGATGAAACCTGGAGTGGAGTAAAAAAAATGGCTGAAAAAGATTTTACAACTATCAAAAAATGGTTTGATACGAATTTACTTACTATAAACTACAGCAAAACTAAGTATCTTCCCTTTACATCATACCATAACCGCTTACCCAATTTTGGCGCACTAAACATTGAATCGATGAATGATGATGACGTAATGCTAATAGAAGAAGCGGATTCAGTCAAATATTTGGGCATAATAATAGATAGGCACTTAAAATGGGATCTTCAAATAAATAATATTACTAGAAAAATAAGGTGCTTTCTACCTACATTTAAAAATTTAAAACAGTACTTAGACCTGCCTCAACTAAATGTACTATATTATTCCTTAATACAGTCCCACCTAAGCTATGGAATAATTGGTTGGGGTGGAGTGACAAATTGCTATCTGAAAAATTTAAGTACCTTGCAAAAATGGTTTCTCAAAATTATTTATGATAAAGATATAACATATCCGACAGAAATGCTCTTTAGTGAAACAAAAAAGTTAGATTTGCGACAACTGTTTTGTCAGTAAATATTAATTAACACATTTAAAAACACACAAAATATAAAATTCAGAGAACATACATATAACACTCGAGCAAAAAACGTGCTCACTGAAAAGCCATTCGCAAAAAAAACAATAGGACAAAGAAACCATACCTATCTAGCCCCAAGGTTAATCGATATGCTACCGCCTTCAATAAAAAATATTAAATCATATAGTTTATACAAAAAGCATATTAAACTTTGGATAGAAAACACACAGAGAATACTGATACATCAAATAGTTGACGTAAAAATGCATTAGCTAGAAAACATGCACTGTTAATTAGCTTTACTTATCTATAAAATTAAAACAAACTAGTAAATAAGAATTAATTTAAAATGTGGTACTTTCCTAGACTGTAACAACTACCCGATTGAGACATAAACTTACCTAATTGTGACAAAGCCTCTAGACTGTGACTTATTCAGATATATATATATGTATTGAAATACACTCACAAGTGAAAGTGTATTACTCCGCAACAGGCACATTGTGCTTAGCGGGAAGAACCCTCTGTTTATTTATATATATAAATGTGTATGTAACACTATATTGTAAAAAATATCTATTTTGATAAATAAACATTATTATTATTATTATTATTTATGTCTCATTATGGGTGTATTTCAGTTTATAGTGTTGTCAACTTTACATTCCCTGGTTACTAAATGTACTTTATGCATATATATGTTCATTTGTTTATATTTGTATATAATATTTCATTATGCGTGTTTTTTATATAAATGTATGTATATATTCAGTGTATTTTTAGGTATATGTGTTATTAATAATACCGTATATTATGTTATTATTTTATTTTTATTATATTATTACTACATTGCCTGACATGGTTATAACAATTTATTGTTTACAACTGAATAAAGATCTATCTATCTATCTATCTAACATACTAAAATACTTAGGTATATATGCATAAATCTACATCTAAAAAAAAAAAACAATTACGGTAAAGATGTCATTTTGGTTAAAGGGAAAAATTCTTCAAAAGAGTAACAGTTTTTGTCAATGAGTAAGGTAAGCCTTTTTTGAAAATAAAGATGTAAATGAATAAATTAGGAAAGAAAGGAAAAAAGCCTTTAATATCTATGCAGATAGGTATAGTCGGGTGTATATTTACTTTGCAGTCAAAAACGCAACAAACACTTTACCACTTCATTAAAATACCGTTACTCTCTGTACTAGCTCGCCTGCAAATTGAATCGCTTATTTTTATAGATTTATTTGATAAGACCACGCCGAAAGGTTCACCGGCGTTAATAATTAGCTCGTAAAGTTTTTGTTGGGCTTTTTGACTGCCCAGTAAATATACACCCGACTTATAAGTAATTAATGTACATTTTTAATTTATCAGGTTATTGAAGCGTATTTTCGTTCCTTATTTAAGCCATTTTATGTAATATAGTATATAGTACGATTTTTCTCTGGATACGTTATTTATTTCTCTATTTCTTTGCCACCTTATTATCAGTCCAGTCGATACATTGTTGACAAGCCGAAAATAATTATCTTTGGTAAAAAAAACACCTAAATTAAAATGTGGACACTTTCTAAATGTAAGAATAAATAATATTGAATTAAATACTAAGAGTTCAGTTAAAAACTTTGGAATAGTTATCGATACAGATTTGCGCTTTACTGAATACTTTAACCCTTCTATAAAAAAGCTTATTTAAACTTAAAGTTACTGTACAGCCTTAAGCAGCATTTATGTGACTCGTTGGTGCTGAATTATATGGACCTTGTCTAACAAAATAGCAAATCGAGTGCAATTGATGCAAAATTCATACATCCGATTTTTTTGTGGTATAAGAAGAAGACAATCAGGTATATCCAAGAAAATTCGTGAAGATGGGTGGTTGGATATGGAAAAGTAACGTATTACTGTGTTATATAATAAAATAATCAAATATAAATCTCCATCTTATTTGTACCAGAAAATAAGCTTTCGTAAAGATGTAGATAACATCAACTTAATGATCTTCCAGAGATCATTTACATACATAATCTGCAAATTGTATAATAAGATACAGCCCCTTCGCATACAAGCTTTTCATTATAAATTCAAAAAAGAATTATTATTATTTGAGCTTATTTTTAAGAATAATTTTAAACTTCTGCATACAGCAACTTTTCACAAAAAATATTACTGCGTAAGTCATTAATAAATTTCAATAAAATGAAGGGTTCAGAATTTGAACCCTGGGGTACCCGGGATGTAGCGATTGTACAAGCAGATTTGTAATCGTTATGCATTACGTATTGCACCCTAGCATCAAGATAAGCGACGAGGAACACTGCTAGAGAATCTAAAAATCTGATATTTGTTAATTTCTTTATGATGATGAAATGGTCTAATTTGTCAAAATCTTAAAAACAATTAATAAATCATGTGAGGTTAGTAAGTGGAAATTTCAAAGGCCTTTGATAAATCAGATATAATGACGATAAGCCTGCAATTACTTAAAATTGGAAGGCCACTAATTTTCAAAATGGGGCACAATTTTGCCGTTTTCCATTTGTTCCGAAATGTATAGATTTGAAGAGAGGGATTAAATAGAATAAACAGAGGCTTAACCAAGGCGTATGCATAATCTTTTACTAAAAAACTGAATGAATACGTATCGCACATGCTCAAAGTTTTAGTACATACTCAACATTCATTAGCAAGGTAGCTAACTAACTTTTATTACTCACCACTACTGAATTTGAGGATGTGATATAAGATATGAGGTCAAATCGCCAAGGGAAATGAATCAAGTAAATAGTATTTATTAACCACATAACTGTAAAATAAACTCGTCGAAAGTTTGCTACCCCATATAAAGCGAGTAAAAATTTCTCCACTGCAGCTGCAATAGTATTAGGTATTTCACCTCTCCCTTTCTAAAGAACGAATAACCTTTAACCACCATATATAGCAAAATATTTACGGTATATTCTTGTACTAATTATGTTGCTTTGGTATGTAGAAAATTAAAGTCTATTTTCCCTCAGTCAAGGTTACATCTTAATTGTAGACAAACTTGAAGTTAGGACTAATTGAATACCAAAAATTTACAGGAAAATATGGTAGTAACAAAAGTTATTATGTTTATTATAATCTATATCTTTTTAAAATTTATTTCTGTTTGAAGCTGTTATATAAGCAGATAATCAAAAAGGGTCCTATTTTTCAATATAAGATGGCTTCGGTCTTATCAGACATTTAGTATACTCAATAAAAAGGTAATTGCCACATATCTAACAAAGTCCTTGCTTGTGCTAATTTTTTCTAGATCAACACCTATCTTTTTCGCACTAAGTATATTTTATTACATACCATTGCAACTATGCACTATTCTTGTGTTTCTACCTTTTCTACCAGTGCATACTCCATTTTACTCACATTTATCTATTCATTGACTTATACGACTTATCCTCCACAACTCCCATTATGCATGGCGAATGATTTATTGTCAACATCTGACAAGAAGTTCATCCATTCATTCATTCGTTCATTCATTTCATCATCTCGTGTATTCAATCCTCGAAGTGCAATTTGCTGTTATTTTGATTTACATCAATTTGCATATAATCAAAGTAAGACAACAAGACAGAATTTGTACGCATACACAAAGTTCTCGGGCAAATACACAAATGATATATATACTACTAATTGTCTGGTTTTCCTAATATCTCCTTAGTTTAGTAGTTCATTATTTTCAACTTTAATACACCAAATAATTGATTTACTATATACAATTTGGTTTACATAGTACTTCCCTGCATGTTTTCCTTAGTCACTCAGCACTGCATGAAAAATATTTATTTATTTTACTTTTTACGTGGTGTGATTTTAAACACAAGGTCATTGGACTGTGTACTCTTTTAGTACCTGGGTAGACAGTCACTTACTTTAATTCCTTATTTTGTATCAATATTGCAATAAGTTTTAAAAAAAACTATTAATGCTATGTTCTGATATATTTTATTTTTCATGCAACAAAGCAGGTCTTCTTATTATTAAATTAGCATTTTATTTATTGTCAAAATATAATTACAAATAAATAATGTCCACAATTTAGGGATTATTAATTTTCAGTTTTCATTTTATTATATCTAAATGGATAGTTATAGAGATCATGATATTTTTGGACATTTTTAACTGGTTTGTGTATTTATACCCAAATATAACTTTCAACATAGGTTATTTGCTGAATTACATTTTAACAGGAAATTCCTTGGAAGAATTTCCCTCATAACTAGCAGGTTCAGTTTTCGGTTAGGTTATGCACCAATATCATAATAAATAAAATTCAGGGACCAACTGGTTGGTTTTGTAGGGTAGATTTGAAAAAGCAATAGGTAGGCTGTTGTCTTAAGAATGGGATATCCAAAAACTTTATGCGGGGGCATTATAATTTATCACTATTTTATTTTTAACAACTGATCAGTGTAAGGCCGCTTAATCTCTCTCTAGTTATATGATAAAAGTAAGATACTCATAATAATAATTATTGGCTTAGTCTTCATTTTCTCTCCAACATTATGTTTTAAACAACTTTAAAACAGACAAATATTTAGTTTGTTACAAGTGAATTAGAAATTTTTACTAAATTTTTAAGAACAGAAAATACCAAGGAGGTACACATAGAAACACATGGCCTCCTCATAGTCCAGGTTCTTTACGGAAATTGATGGCAATAGCAAAAAAGTATTGCATTTTCTTCACTCATATGTTAGATATTATGGATATAAATGATATTTGTCAATAAATACCCAAATGTCATTATGTTTTTTCTTTACATTAGGTACAATACGCCAAATTGTACCTACAGGTTGAGACGATATTCCTAATTTAGTTCGATTATACCTATCAGTAGCCTATCTTTTGCAAAACAGGAACTTCTACAAACAGACGTATGAAACAGCTATGCAATCAAATCCCTGCCTTCATCAATGGCCAATATATTGATACATTCATCGTATGGCCATATGGAAAATACTTATTATTTAAAACATAATATTTTTAGTCGCAAACTCCTCTATACAATCCTTATTTTACTATAAGGAACGTAACCAGACTGCAACCAACAGCTACTCTCCGAACTATGTGCCCCGCCGAGCGCTGAATTACAAGTTACAAGCCTGGTGCGTTAAGTGTAATAATTGCATTACCATCAAAACGCTAAATGTTTCGATTGTAACAAATACCAGCCGAAAGACTGATCCTACTTAAAGAAGCTCTCGTGCCTGTCGTCCCATACCACTTGCAAACTGCATTTTCGAGCTGTTGGCTCTCGTCAGTGCAAGGTAGGCATGTGACGACCGACAAGAGGATTACTTGATCATTTAGTACATTTCGGTATCTTTAGGATAGCGACATGTAAAATAGTCAGCAGGCGCCATCTAGCGGTCCAGTGTTTGTTTCAATCGAAAAATAAATAGCCTGACTGGGCTTAGCATAGTTCAAATGTGCTTTTAGAGGGCGGAATATTAAAACATAATATTTTTAATCGCAAACTGCTCTATAAAATCCTTATTTTACTATAAGGAACGTAACCAGACTGCAAAAAACAGCTACTCTCTGGGATATGTACCCCGCTGAGCGCTGAATTACAAGTTACAAGCCTGGTGCGTTAAGTGTAATAATTACATATTACCATCAAAACGCTAATGCTTCGAGGGCAACAAACATCAGCCGAAAGACTGATCCTACTTAAAAGAGCTCTCGTGCCAGTCGTCACACACCACTTGCAGACAGCAGTTTTGAGCTGTTGACTCTCGTCAGTGCAAGGTAGGCATGTGACGACCGACACGAGGATCACTTGACCATTTAGTACATTTCGGTATCTTTAGGATAGCGACATGTAAAATAGTCAGCAGGCTCTATCTAGCGGTCCAGTGTATGTTGTAATCGAAAAATAAATAACCTGACTGGGATAGTTCAAATTTGCTTTTAGAGGGCGGAATATTAAAACATAATATTTTTAGTCGCAAATTCCTCTATAAAATCCTTATTTTACTATAAGGAACGTAACAAGACTGCAACCAACAGCTACTCTCCGGGCTATGTACCCCACCGAGCTCTGAATTACAAGTTACAAGCCTGGCGCGTTAAGTATAATAATTGCACATTACCATATATGGTTTTCGCAAGTGGAAGCTCAATTTAGTGTAGCTCGTATCACAAGTGATAAAAAAAGGTACGTCCCTTAGCATTTTTCATAATTTAACGCATGCCGGTATTCGAGCCACAAAGAAACTAGTAACAGTAAACTACTTTTGGCCAAAAATGAATATGGATTGTGTTTTATGGTCCACAACTTGCATGAATTATCAAACTACTAAAATCACCCTTCATACCAAGACACTAATTAGAGATCTCAAAGTACCTAAGGGTCATTACATATCCACTTCGATCTCGTTGGACCCTTGCCTTTATCGAATGATTTCTCTTACATCCTCACTGTGGTCAAACGTTTCACTCGCTGGCCGGAAGCTTACCCGTTGTCAGACATTTCTATCGAAACTGTCTCCAAAACTCTATTTCAAAATTACGTATGTCGTTTTGGCATTCTACTATCTGTCACTACAGATCAGGGTGTCCAGTTTGAGTCAACGTTGTTTCGTGAATTTTCGAAATTTTTAGGATTCCATAGAATCCATACAACTGCTTATCGCCCCCAAAGTAACGGTATGGTGGAGAGGTTTCACAGAGCCTTGAAGACCGCGCTACCAATCATACTGATAGGTTTTCGGGCAATGCCCAAAGAGGACTTACTGTGTTTATCTGCGGAGCTGGTTTTCGGGCAAACTTTGCGCCTTCCTGGCGATTTTTTTTATTAAATGGGCCGTTACCAGAGTCGTACCTTTTTTTGTTACTAAATTACAGAACTATTTTAATAATTTGCAATTTACCAGTCCTAAACATATTTTTACCCGGCATACTTTTGTCAGTCCTGACACTAGTTTTTGCAAATTTGTTTTCATTCGAAGGGACAGGCTTGAGCCGACTTTAATTCCTTGAGAAAGCATTGCAATTCAATGGTTAAGACAAATAATGGGAACCAAACTTCTGTTCGGAAGTTGGATTTGGGAATTCAAAAATGAAAAAAAGTTATAATTATAGGGAAAAACTGAAAAACAGTATACAAGTCGATGTTTTGAGATTTTTTACGGGTTGATTGTGATTTTTAAGAAGGTGAAAAAATTTTTCGTACTTAAGTTTTGATCCCAATTGATTCAAGGGGAGTAACTTTTCGCGAATCGTGTTTTTTTCGCTTCATATACGATTTTATCCTTTTCTACTTTTCATCCATAGCAACCTAACAAAAAATGCGAAATTTTTAACTTCTTTATTTCTATTTCTGGTAATTTTTTATTTTATACATTCCATGGTAGACTTGTTAGCCAAGTTTATTTTCGATGCCATAACAAAGGTTGCTAAACCGCAATTTATGCAATTTTTTAAAATTAATATTACTTGCTCCACTGATAAAAGTACTGCTTAAAGCGCCTGGATTATCACAAATCAAATAAATCTGTTAGTTACTTATTAATATCAGTTAATTATTATTTTTACATAAATAAACATTTTAAGAACCACGGCTTCCCCCATGTCGATACATTGTACTTTACAAATTAAATTTATTTTTAGCTCAACACCTAGAAGGAGGAATGTACGTAAACTTTAATTAATGTTTATAATTAAGAAGAGGGCAACAGGTTGTTTATTTTTCTTATGTACAACATGCAAGGTTTAAGTTAACGTCATAAATTTTATGCACGTTCATCTCTTTTCAAGGCAGCACTCTTATGGTTAACTGGTTATTAGAAAAGTCTTAAATTTATTATGACGCACTACTGGTAAATTTTATGATTAAAAATAAATAAACAAATTAACGCACATAAAATTTATTATTCGCAGTACATATAAAAGCTTTCATGTTGTGAAGAGACCGATTATTATATTTACACTTATATCCGAGTTTTAAAAATGTATGCATCTAACATGACATGAATACTTATTTATATAAATCTAATATGCAAACAACTGCTTATTTTGAAACCAGCAATTTTATTATTGAGCGAGAATGTATAATATAAGGTCCTTACAATTTACAATTGTCGTTAAAAGTTACATTTTTAGTTCTGAAACCCGAAATTAAAAACCGATTATTATTGATGAGAGAGTTAAAATTGATTTTAATTCTAGTGTTAATTTGATTTCATAAGATTTACCAATGTGTGATAAACATTGCTGCCGCTGTCAGAAAACACACCGCCACATCGGGCCGGCTACATCTACACCGAGTTGGACTTAGGCCATGCTTGTTGCCAGCAGAGCGATCTACATGGCTCATAGTACAGGAATATAGGATGGAAATGGGATAATATTGATAGTAGTTGTCTATTAACTCTTTTATTTTCTCTTATTTCTGATTCTGGTAGTACACATATCACTGTGGTTTAATTATGACCTTCCTTTTTTTAATGCTTTGTTCCTAATGTGCTTGATCCTTTGCTAACTAGCTCATGACTCTCTCATAAGTGATCCTAACAATAATTGTTTTTATCCGTGCGTAGTATGGTCTTCCTATTTCTAGTTTGCTGTCGTTTAGTATAGCGCTCTCGTTAGCACTTTCTTCAGCTATGTTGGGGCTCATTTTTTCAATTGATCCCAAATTTTTCAGTGCTTATGGTTGTATCATTTTATAATACTGCTCCTCTTACTAATGATCACTTTTGCTGTCGTCCTTTTAGTCTAATTGTTTTGTGAATACGATCGCAGATATTCTAAAAAAAAAAAATAGTTCAGGCTCGATATAATAGTGCATTGTTGATTAACTGAAATGGACCCACAGCTCTTAAGGCCGAACCAAATGCCAAGAACAAATTTGCAAATATAAACACAACTGCTTCTTCTTCTTCTTAGCAGTGCAATTATAAATCGCAGCACTCAGGTTTTGTGGCCCATTCTGCATCCGCTAGCTGATCAGTGGATATCCCCATCCAGACCGGACTCCAGACCAAAGACCAGATTCCTTCCCAGCGGGGTATTCCTTACTTTTTCCGGTACAGGGAAGCCCAAACCGAAGTGTTTATACTTCAACTTCATGAGACTGGGGCATGCGGTTAGGAGGTGGATAGAAGTTTCCTCCTCTCCACAAAACCTGCACTTCGGGTTGTTAACTACTCCGATAGCGTGCAGGTGTTTCTTGAAAGAGCCGTGTCCAGTCAAGGGACTAACCACGATCCTTACTTTCTGCCTAAATGCAGCAACTTTTCCGCCCTCTTCGGCGAGGGTCCTGGAATGAAGAGCTTCGCGTGCCGAAGTCCTGGGGGGGGGGGGGAGTTCCAGAGATCCACGAACTGAGAATGAGACCAGACCTCTATTGACCTATTGGCGTTTGCTTTAGGGTAAGCCAGGGCTGGCTCCGGGCTCCTTAAGGGCTGTTGCCTCTCTGGCCAGAGCATCTGCCTGCTCATTACCCTCAATGTTACTGTGCCCAGGCACGCAGAGAAGTCTGACCCAATTGGATGAGTCAAGTTCGCAGAGCGCCTTTTTACAGTCCTGAACCAAAGAAGATGTGGTTTTTAATGTGTTTGTTAGAATATCTCTTGCGGATATTCTCTCGCCGTATATTCCTGCTCCGGAACCACCCTCAGAGCTAGGGATAATGACCTTAAAGGGTACTGAGAAGGAGAACACGGAAGTTATACAGTCACTAATGGCGTCCAGAAGTGAGTCAGTCCTCACCGTGTCCTAGTGTTTCCTAGCCGTTCTCCCTCTTCTTTCCACTGACCACCGCACTTCAGCCTGTAGGCCGCTTTCGGAGCCTTGGCCTCGATCAACACGTGAAGGGGCACAAGATCCAGAAGGGCCTCCCAGTGCTGCCGTGGGAGTAGTGCGACTAACTCCCGTGACTCCCAAGCAAGCAAGTCATTGGAGCTGCTCAAGTTTCGTTGAATGTGTAGTCTAGCAACTGCCGGCCACCAGACAACGGAAGCGTACGTTACCATGGGTCTCACTATAACAGTGTAGTACCACATTGCTACTCTGAGGTTCAATCCCCAAGCTTTGCCAAAAGTCCTTCTACATACTCATAGGGTATTGGTGGCCCTTTGTATTTGTCTCTCTATATGATCTTTTCATCCAGACATCTTCATGCACAATAAAAAAGAGAAATCTAGCTTACTGTTTGACGTATCAGTTCCAAATGACACAAATGAGATGCTCAAAGAAACAGAGAAATTAAGCAAGTTCAGATAGAAGTCAGCAGAATGTGGAACGTAAAGACCACAGTCGTGCCAATCATTGTTGGACCACTGTTAAGAAAGGCCATGATAAGGGATTGCACCAGCTACCTGGTCAGCCGAAAACTTAAGAAATGCAAAATATCGCATTACTAGGAACAGCGCACATAGTAAGGAAAGTTCTTGAGTAGGATGATGATGGTGATGGTGATGATGATGAAACACAAACGCGGTTACTCATTGCACCGTTCGATTCCACACGTTTTAACATTTTTATTTATTAAAAACAAATCGATTAAAAATGTGTCACTTCTAATTTCTAGAAGGCAGTGTGAATATACGAGAAATAACAGTTATTTATAATACCGAAGTGAGGGTGGCGGTGAAGGTGAAGCAATAGTGCGTCCGGCTACATAAAAAAGTCTGTAACTAGAAATGAATTTCGAATATACAGAGTGAACCAAGAAGATTGCACAGGACCAAATGCCATTTTTTAAATGGAATGCTATATCTTTAGTACCTAGTTATTAAGAAATTTCTTTGGAAAAGTCGTCTCTTTTGACAATTTTCTTCTGTATCTCCATAACTTTTTTTTTTAGTCCAAGAAAGTTACGCATATGAATTACCTATAGTATCGCCTAAACGATATTGATAGGACTTTCTATCGAAGGCAGATCGTCTATGCTTTGACTTATAGGCTCATTGTTTACGAGTTATGTTTGATACCAAGGAATCTCGGCTTCGAATCTTAGCTAAGGTATGGATATTTATTTGCGTTTTTCACGTGTTGTCGAGACGGTAGCGGAGCAGCGGATTAGGTTGTGTGAGATCCAACGCGGCTAGTCACTCTCTTTCTTGAGTTCGAGTCTCAACTGCGGCAGATAGCAATGTCGCAAAGAATAGTTGTTGTGTCATTATATGCGTGTATGTGCCCTCGTTGAGTGGTGGAATGGCTGTGGTTAAAGTCCACCAGGATGTTAATATAAATAAGTCCTAAGAAATGATACTACGGTCTTAGATTAAATATATATATAGAAACACAATGTTCCACTTACGTTCGTATGAGCGTTACGAAAATTGGGTTATATCCCAGTTTTACTTTAAAACGCAGTTATGATATTTTAAATAACACTATTACGAAACGAATGAAAGTTACAGCCGGGAGTTACCGATTGGAAATTTTTATTTCAGGGATAAAAATGAAAAAGTGTTCGTAAAGAAAGTAACAAAAATAATGACACGAAAATCAGTAATCACGAAAGAAGGAAAGAACCTTAAAATGTGACACACTTTTTATTTCACTAAGATAGAGGACCATATCCTATATATTATATATCTTTGTGTGAAATAAAAAATTAAATAGCATATGAATCCTTTTTCATACTCTTCATGGTTTTTAATAGCAAATCTGTGTCACCTTTTTCTCCACCCCTCCCGGTGACGAGGAGAAAAAGGCCACTCTTTGACAGTCGAGCTCCGGCAACTAGTTTTTGGGTTATGGTTATGTTTAAGTGTTAGGACACACTACCTACAAGCCGAGTACGCGAGGCTGAGTAACTCAAGTGGAGAAAGTATACTTCAGTGGGTCACTTTGGGAAATTAGACGTTCACACACAAGTAGATTATCTCGACCAAACTTCATAGTGTTATGTGCTGAAACCTGCCCTGTATTCTACATTACAGCCAAGTGATAGTAGTCGGCAGCGCCATCTCTGTAGCGACCACCGAGTCGAGTCATGAAAATGACCAGAAAAGGCGCGAACTTACGGAAATCGATTAGATGTGTGCAGAATGCTCTAGAACGCCTGTGTTTAGATACATAAAGGCACAGTAGGGAAGCTGGAACAGTTGAGTTCAGTATACAATATAGTTCTGACAGAGTTTGATATGAGATTAATAAGTGATCATATAAAAATAAACAACAGTAACAAGTTGTGATTTAAAGTAGTGGATTTATGTTAGATTAAAGCTATAATTAGTTGTCATTTTTAAGGAATAATTATTGTCATTTAAGTGATTAATAAGTCAGTGGTTTGTGAAGATTTTTGTTGAAGTTTATTGAGCCTACGTACAGGGTGTAAACACGTAACAATAGGTTCTAAATACCGGGATGAGGACAAGCGATGCAACGAAACGGGGTAGTACGAGATGACTCAGACAGGGATAGCAATCTGCAAAATAGTAACACAAAAATACGCGGCAAAGCGTTAGCACAGAATAAGCGATAAGACAGGGCAAAGTTATATACAGTACTTGGTCAGTACATGAGTTTACTTGCTCCTCCAGGGACTTACTTACTTCCTGTGGATACGGTCGGGCACGTCCGCTGACTGGAATGGCCAGTTCGGACTGGAATCCCACTGCACGGCTCCTCAGATCCTTTTCTGAAAATGAAACAAATGCTGCTGCTCTGAAATATATAACGCTAACGATACCTGGATTCGATCCTCGGCGTGGACACGTCTGCTGCCGATGAGTCGCTCTGGCTGACTGCCAACACGGTGTAAATTTAATAATCTCCTTCGAATACATAAAAGTGGGAGAAACGACGATAACAGATGCGCGATGGATCGATGCGACGTCCGACTTAGAAAATATTTCGCGACTTAGCAAAATAATCTAATTACCTGAATATTTTCCTAGACCGGAGCAAGCAGGGAATTGAACTATCGGATATTTCAATTATTCTCTTGTACCGAAAGAATGACGTCGCACGGGTGACGTCAAATCGACTTAGGAGTATTTTATTACCTTGCTATGCCACTTGAAAATATTTCAGAGTTGGTTTACACAGGATGGCAGGCACTCACGTCTAGCTCCCGGGACTGCTGGCTGTCGACTGAAAATATTTACTATGGGCTTGTAAGGGAGTGCATCTGTACTTACAACTGGTATGTTTATTTGGTGCTGCTGCAAATTAATATAAATTTTAAAGCGTAAAACGGTACAGTAATGAATATAAAAGGATAATTTATATAGAGGGTATAAATAAATACAGATTCTGGGCACATTTTGTAACGAAAAAACGCTTCGTTACAAATCTAGGTGGCATTTGAAATATAGTTCCTTTAAAAATAATTTTATCAATTTCATTTTTTTTATTTAGTAACCTTAGAGTTTTTCTTTATAGACTGCGGGTTCTCATGACTCTTTCACCTCTTACCTCTCATGAATCAAGTCTCGAATAAAAAAACTAGAATTAAGAACTACTATGTGATTTTTGCACCCTTTTTGTCTTTATAAAACGGAATTATAATTCTAAAATGTTTATTTTTGTTTTAGGTAAGTCAAAAACTCTATACACATTAGAAGTTAATTGGCAATTAACATCATGGACTTAAGTGGATGCAAGTTTGGGGACATTAAAATTTAGGTCAGGTATGCTTGAATGAAATTATAAATAGGATTATTTAGATTATTATAGAAAATATATTTCGATGTTTTTATAACTTGACGTATGATACCACTTAATCTGTTTATTCAGAATTAACACTGTCGAAACGGTATGCAAAGAACTTAACCTAGTATTTTGGGATCTAAGGCATTGGGTCATCAAAATGCAATGTCTTTGCCAAAGCAAACTTCCCTTTATTTTTTTTGTTTATATAATTGTTGTTTATGTAATTATACCGCCAGTCTCGTTTATTTAATTTTATCGTTAAAAATTTGCAATATTATGCCTACATTAATTTAATGCGTGCTGCCATGAATATATCGCCAAGAGTTGGACATGAAATCACTTTCATAAAAAAGATAAACATAGATGAAAGTTGCTATTTCATTTTTATTTAATACTACAAATAAGTACAAGTTGTGTTGTGATGAGGAGAAAATTTTGTTACAAACGATCTATACCAGGTGACAACTAAATTAGTCCCTTTTAAATTTCTTCGTTAATTTTGGAAATAGAATTTTGAAATTTTGGTAAATCACTTATGACACAAAAATCTCTTGTTAAATAAATAGATATAGAGCACTACTGCCATGCATATGAGCGATATATGTGTATGTTTGTTATTTTCTAAACAAAACTAAATAAGTAAATCAAAATGGACTGTATAGAATAATTCAAAGAGAAGATTTAAAATTGACTTGCCGTCAGTACCGATGCACTATTTTTTTCACTGTTTATTATATAGGCCTAAAGGGATGGAGAATAAAGTGGCAGGATGTATAATAAACCGGAAGTCAATTCTAAATACTAATATGGTATATAACTATCTATCAATATAACTCTCTCTCAACAACACTCTCTATGTAACTGACTATATTCATCTATATGTTTTTTTTTTACCTAAAAACCAGCCACAAAAGTACCATTCCAACTAATAAAAGCCGCTGCCCAAGGAGTCACTACTTCCACATCCAGATTTTGTATCCAAGTCTTATGCACACTAAATCCCAATGGGTGGTAGAGGGGGTGGATAATGTAAAAAAAAAATTAGAAGTCCTTGGTTCTCGTATACACACTAAATCCCAATTCAATTTTTTATTCCCTTAAACAATAGGTTGGGGTGTGGAAATGGGGGTGGTAGAGGGAATAACTAATGCCAAAATAAATTTTAGAGGCCAAAAAAAAATTGTTTAAATGTTTCACTTTTGTATACACACTAAATTACATTTTAATATTTTTACCCCCTTTAATAATAGGCTGAGGGTGGCAATAGGGGTGGTAGAGGGGGTAGCTAACGCCAAAATAATTTTTTTAGACATTTCCTTCTTGTATATACACTAAATCACATTTTAATTTTTTTACCCCCTTTAATAATAGGGTGGGGGTTGCAATGGGTGTGGTAGAGGGGGTAGCTAACGCAAAAATTTTTTTTAGACGTTTGTTTTTTTTATAATCACATTTTAATTTTTTTACTCCCTTTCATAATAGTGTGAGGGTGGTATTGGGGATGATAGTGGGGGGGGGGGGGGTGGCTGATGCCAAAAAAATTTTTGAGACCTTAACTTTTCGTATATGCCCTAAATTATAAATTTATGGACTCTTACTTGCTTCTTTTGCCTATTTACCCTTATTTACCCCCGAACCCTTCAACGAAATTAGATCAAAATATAATCTAGTTCCAGCTCTCATACATAAGCGTACCAAATTCCAAGTCAATATCATAAACGGTTCTAGAGTAAATGTGCGCACAAAAAAAGTTACAGTTAGACAGACCGACAGACAGTCTGACAGATAGGATTTTTTTTTTCTCAAATTTAAAATCTCGACGTTTCGTGGCATTTTAAGCCTATTTCAAAAAAAAAATGCGTTACCTACTATACTTCCACTGGACGTGGAAGTAAAATAACACAAGTAGGGCCATCTGACGATGGAAAGATTAAATTGAATAATTAATAGGGAGAGTCCTAACCAATGTATCTATCGACTATAAGAAACGTCTATAAGAGATACCTTTCCAAAGCAAACCCAAAGAACTCGAGAACGCCCAACAAGATCTAAACAAAAATGGTTATGAACAAAGAAATATACAGTGAATTATTTACAACCAGAGAAGAATGATTGAAAAACAGAAACAATCCTACAATATGTGTGCTTACCCTTACAGATGGCAAAAAATATATTAAAGAACAAATTAATAAACTATTAACGAAAGATGTTTAACAATTGGAATGTATAAATGGTAACAGTTATGTCGGACAAACAGGGCGGAGGGTCCAATGCAATATCAAAGAACAGCAGAGAAGCACCGGACGTTCATTGACAGATAAATATGAAAAATAGGAATAATTTCAAAAGGGTTAATGTGTATCGACTAACACTCGAAGACTGGATTTGTCAAGTACCAGTAGTTTAGTCAGTTGCGGTCAACGGAACATATAAACGAGCAACAGAGCGAAGCAGTGCCGAGTTTTATAACGAGGAGCAAAACATCATAACTTCAGTGTTTGCAATCCTTCTGAGGGTGCTGATAGTATAAAAGATCAAGTCAAGGTCGACATCCACATCACAATGCGGAAATCGAGTTAAACGATTTGACAAAATGACTGGACCAATAAAAAAAACAATCAGCAATCCCTGATCAAATAATTATTAAACTTAATGCTGAAAATGTCAAGATATTATTGCGTAAAGATTAATTTAATAATAAATATATTCATTGTAAATGTTTGATGAAGGTACTTCTTTTTGTAGAAGAAGCTTCGTACATAAAAGCAGGGTTCTTGTAAACTATTAATAGCCGGATTGATCATAAATGATCTGAACGCGCCCGCTTGGTATTTATTTCAGGATGGTGTCCAAAA
Source organism: Leptura quadrifasciata (assembly GCA_963675555.1). Taxonomy (NCBI): domain Eukaryota; kingdom Metazoa; phylum Arthropoda; class Insecta; order Coleoptera; family Cerambycidae; genus Leptura; species Leptura quadrifasciata. Next base: position 54,164,916 of record OY776674.1, on the reverse strand, counting down.
ATTTGTGAAAACTAATAGGTTTTTAAAAAATATCTATATCTTATAGTTAATTAAAGAGCATACAATTCTCTACAAAGGTCATTTTGGCACTAGTTCTAACGATTAATGAGACAATTGGCTTCAAAGTTGGTGAACTGTCCGTACGGAGAGATAGAGACTCGGTTATTCATCAAGACAGTCGGGTTAACATTTAGATGGAACGTTTATTCGATTGCGGTGTATTCCCAAAAATACTCCTAATGATTGAGAGGTGAGGCGATCTGGCAGTTCCCATATACGATGGCGCAATTATAATAATTATAATTACATTAATAACAATCACGGGTTGCGGGGATGTAGTTGCCTTTTGCCATCCCCAAAGCGCAGATGGAAGCCTTCTACTCAATCAGTTTTACACCTGGTGGTACACTAAAGAAATGCATCTTCGGTTGGAAGAAAGGAAGCAAGATCTGATTTTATTTTCCTAGCTGAACTTGTATTGGAAATAGCGCTATATATAGCCAGAAAAACTTCGTACTGCCTCAGTCACCTATTCTTGATTTGAAAGTGAATTTGTACATACTTCGGGTATATGCAGCAAATCTTGATTCTGCTAGAATACCTTGATAAATTGCAGCTTTTGCTTGTTGTAGGTAGCTGTGGTATCACAACTGTTAATGTCTTTTCTGCTCGCTGAGAAGAAAATATTTTGGTTTTCACCTAGCCTATCCCTGGTATCAGGAACAGTATATTTTTAACCTTTGGAGCCAAGGCTCCTAGCAACACGAGATGTCAACATCTTCACCAACGATTACGACATTGTCATGAGATGCTTATTTCTCCAAAGCTGTGCTGACAATAAGAGTGCCAGTGTCACCACCACTGTGGCGAAATCTTATAAAAGCGTCTTTAACTTAACTGACAGTATATTTATCAGGCTGTTCTTGTTTCTCGAATTGAACAAGAAATAATCTTGCTGTACAAAAACTGCCATGTTTTCCTCATGTCAACATATTTTTTCAATCCTGACCGGCGATTCTGTTCAGCAAGTCGTTAACCTTTAGAGCCAGTACAAAAATGAATAAGACCTCTTCTGTAGATATTATATTCTTTGATTTAGTACAGTTCCATATTTTTTTGAAAACCGATGAACTTTCGAGGTATTTACGAAAAACCGAAAAATTGGACCTAAAATCAAGATGGCGGCGTGAGTTGGCTCCCCGCCCTCGGGGACTTTTAGTGTGTTTAACAGAACACCTCAATGAGCATGCATACCAATTTTCAAAACTATATAATATATATTAATGTTTTTTTCACCCCCCCCCCCATTTTCGATCCCTGTTGCTTGGACTATCAGATCCTGCACAAACTAAAATAAAAATTTGCATGTTCTATTATATTTTATGAATGACCCACCATTATAAACACTTGTAATACTTCAATAATTAACTTTAATTAAGTGTGCTTTAAACGTGTACTAAATCGGGACTTTGTAAATCAAAAGTTGCTAGAACATTAATTTTTTTCCACACATTAGCGGAGATGGTTGTATTACCTGAGAGGTGCAACTTAGTATATTGGTAAGTTATTCAAAATTGTCTAATATTTATGGCCCACACTCTGGATTAAATTTAACCAAGTGGACAAAATTTATTTATTTTATTTATATAATAAATCCATTAATGTATTTGTATTTCCATGGATACACCGACCACGCCTCATACAATGAGAAATATCTCATACACAATGTTACCAGTATATTTTTTATTTCCATTAAGTAATTAAGCTGATATAACTTATCTCGTAAAAGATATTCTGTTCACATAAATCTTAACGTTCATACTTAACAGCAATTAATTCTGCGTAGTGTCTCTCTTGTAATTTAACTAGTGACCGAAAGTTCATTTCAGGACATTGATAAAGATTCCATAATGATAATTTGATTACCAGCTACATTTTTATGGCGATTTTATTGGTTTCTTACCAATTTATTTTTTTTACAGATAAGAGAATCTTAAGTAATAAAAATATATAAAAATGTATTTTATTTGCTGGAAATTTTAACTGGTTGGATTTTAATTTATCCACTAATTTAGCACAATGCGCATTTTTTAAGGTTACAAATTAAATACAATTCAATACGTTTATTGAAAAAAATAGACTACAAATTTTCTCAAAGGGAAGTGTATCGACAATGTTGTATTTCAACACTTCCTGAGTATAGAAATAAAAAAGTATATTACATGTACATAAACAAAACAACTTATACATTTACATATAATATAATATATACAAATACATACCTACATATAGATACAATTAAGCACACACATGTAATATAAGTAACGAGTACATACGAATAAATATATAATTTTAATTGGTCTCGGAGTCCGCAAATTGCGTACCTGAATTATGTATAATAGAGTTCCGCAAATTGCGGATCTGAATTGTGTATAATAGAGTTGTCAAGACCAAACATTATACCAAATTTCAAATTCCTACGTTACATAGTTTCCAAATATACAAAAACATTGCTCCCTCAACTTAAAATTGCCTTTTACGGCAAAACCAAAAACTTTAGCAAAAAACCTTATTAAATTTTGTCCATTTTCACAGAAGTCACTAAACTGAATTCCTTAATTAATGGTACTTAATTTTCCTAATTTTATTGCACTTGAGATAAATTTCATAAGTCTTTTACCCACAACACTACAAGTCTATAGCACACACCAGTGGTAAAAGGTAAGGTTATGATTTTCGGATCCCTACAAAAATAAGAGGTAAAGAAGTAGTCCGCTATTTGAGGACCTTGAACAAATGGAAATACGGGAACGCAAGTTGCGGAATTGTATCCTACAGAATAAAGGTCCGCAAACTACCTATATATTTTACATTTGCGGACTTCCAATGAACAGGATAAAGATACGCAATTTGCGGACCCCGAGACTCTTCCATTTTAATTTAGAAAATTTCCAATCTTGAGAGGATTATGTCTTCCTTTAGTTTACTATTAACCGTTGCCACTGACTTATTGTGATATTGAATTGGTAGATTATTAATAATGTAAGCTGCCATGAAGGAAACGATCGAAAAAGTGAAGTTTTATAGGGGAATACAAACTTTCAAGTTTCAAGTTTATTAAACAAAAAAGAATACAAGATTATTACGTGTTATATGTTCATCCTATACTAAAGTCTACAATAATTTATCTATAAGTATAATGTAACAAAAGAACAGTTAATGTCAAATTAGTTATATACTTTTTTGCATTATTTAATTGTTGCGTTTACCAATTAAAACAATGAAAAAGTAATTAAATATAAGAATACAAACAATAATTATACCGGGCGTTAGAAATGTATGGGAACGGTGGAAAATCTCGAACAGTTTGCATCAAATCGAAAAATAAAAAAATACGTGTCAAAAATTATTCAAAAAACTATCTACTGATACCAAAATGACCTCCCCACCCGCCACCCTGTGGGCGGGACGAGGGGCAACTTTAAAATTTCAAACGGAACCCTCTATTTTTGATTACGGAATCGGATTCTACGGCAAAAAATGCGTAAATTTTATTCCGGACATTTTTTTCGATTCTTGCATGGTGTCGCTGTAATCGCAAACAATGAAAAGAAAACATTACTGTTTCAGGAGTAGCGTCTTGTGCCCATAAAAAAACGTCCAATTCAAAAACTGAAAAACACGTATTTGTTATTTTTACGAAACCTATCCAATGACATTGGATTCGACTCTCGCACCCCTAACCTAGTGGGTGGGGCGGGGACAACTTTGAAATTTGTAATGAAAATCCCTACTTTTATAGCGGATTCGGATTCTACGGCCAAAAATACGTGAATTTTATATCGGGCATTTTTCTCGATTCTCGCAAGGTGTCACTGCAATCGCAAAAAATTGAGTGGAAACATGAAAGTTTTGAACGCATACTTAAGAAAATACGAAAAGTACAACTACTGATCTCAGAGTGAATGATTTCCCGAGATGTTTTGAGAACAGTGATTTTACACGGTCATGCGGAAATTACAACAACTGCTAAATTTATTAGCAGCTAGTAATTTTCAATTTATATTTTTTACAGGGCAATAAAAAACTCAATTAAAAATAAACTAACAGTGGTTTTACCTCTTAATTCACCACTTCAGACAAGTTCTTGATCCCAGCCAGTGATGGCAAGGAGGTAACTCAGCCATTTAAGGCAAGGTGAGGATTTCGGCGAGTTGAGGTAATTAGTTTACAGCTTAACTACTACACTAGCAGGTTTTAATTTCAAGATTATAGCAGGTGTTCAAAATGGTGCCCATTGACTTCTTGGCATTGTCCGAGACGAATGTAAAAATTTTCATTAGCACTTCTTATCAGTTGAGGTGGTATTTCTGAAAAAATGTTTATTATGCGTTGCCTCAGCTCTTCCAAATCACGGGGTTTAGTGAAATAAACCTTACCCTTCGCGTAGCCCCAAACAAAATAATCAAGTGGCGCGAGGTCGGGAGATCTTGCTGGCCATTCAATAATTCCTATTCGACCTATCCATCGATTTTCGAAAGTACCATTCAAATAGTCCCTAACAATATCCCGATAGTGTGTAGGAGCCCCCATCTTGCTGGAACCAAACATTATCGAACTCATCACCAGCAATCTCTTGTATTGCGTGAACTATTTGATTTGTCAAGATTTCCAAGTATTTTTCCCCATTCAAATTTTCATCTATGAAAAACGGTCCTATGATTCGATCCCTGAAAACTCCTGCCCAAACATTTAATTTTTGTGGATACTGCGTGTGTGTTTCAAGCATCCAGTGAGGGTTTTCGTCACTCCAGTATCTGAAATTATGGCGATTAACTTTTCCACTGAGTTCGAAAGTTGCTTCATCTGAGAAGACAAGTAGAGATGACAATAAATTTGGGTTTTGGTTACTCCTTTCCATCATTAATTCACTAAATTCTAGTCGCCGATCAAAATCATCTTCATTTAACTCTTGGTGAAAGTGAATTTTGTAAGGATGAAATTTCAAAAGTTTCAAAAGTTTCAAATTCTTATGAACTGAAAATGCACTCATATCAAGCTGTTGACTGGCTTTTCTGATTGATAACCTTCGATTTTCAACAAATGCTTGGGCGGGCCACTTCCATTTGTCGAGCTTCCGATGTTTCAGATTTTGGTTTTCCAGATTTTGGGCGACTTTTATTTGTCCTTGTATCTAGAAATCGTTTGATGGTACGGGACACAGTAGATTTTGAAATTCCCACTTGATCTACACGGAAAGTTTCGTTGAATAAAATTACAACTTCATCAGGGGACCTTTCTTTATCGCCCCACCCTCACATCATTAAAAGAGAAACTCCCTCTTCCTCTGATAAAGTAGCCATTATGCAGAAAAAAACGCGAGAACTAATGAAAAATGAAATAACTTTTTCCGTACAAAAGTGCGCTCCTGCCTCTACAAAAGTTGGAAGGAGCTGAACGTTCTCGTAGAAATTTCACAAAACAAATACTGTTATTAAGAACACTTAAAAAAACATTAATAGAATGTTTTTTTGTTAACACGAGTAGCTAGAGTTTGTAAATCTTTACAAACTTATGGACGCTTAAGGTTTATTTCAATTTTGTGCGATTGCAGCGACACCTTGCGAGAATCGAAAAAATGCGCGATATAAAATTCACGTATTTTTGGCCGTAGAATCCGAATCCGTTATAAAAAATAGGGATTTACATTAAAAATTTCAAAGTTGCCACCCGCACCACCCACTGGGTTAGGGGTGGGAGAGTCGAATCTAATATAAAAATAAACACCACAGAAATTAGACAACCCCTAATTCCAGAAACCAGGGCTTGTGCGGAAGGGGGTTACACATTGAAAAGACGCGGATATACAACCATTTCCTCCGACAGTGCCAGTACCGGAGCCAGGATTCGAACCCGGTGGTGCGATGTCCTTGTGATTAATCGCGATTGCCACCTCGCGCCTTAACCCACTCAGCTATCGACCAGATATCATTGGATAGATTTCGTAAAAATAACAAATACGTGTTTTCCAGTTTTTGAATTAGACGTTTTTTATGGGCACAAGACGCTACTCTTGAAAATGTTTTCTTTTCATTTTTTGCGATTACAGTGACACCATGCAAGAATCGAAAAAAAGTCCGGAATAAAATTTACGTATTTCTTGCCGTAGAATCCGATTCCGCAATAAAAATAGGGGTTTATATTTGAAATTTTAAAGTTGCCCCTCGCCCCACCCACAGCGTGGTGGGTGGGGAAGTCATTTTGGTATCAGTAGATAGTTTCTACACGTATTTTTTTACTTTTCGATTTGATGCAAACTGTTCGAGATTTTCCACCGTTCCCATACTTTTCTGACACCCGGTATATCATAATAAATGGAACAACGAGAAAAATAGAAACAATAACACATAGCAGTACATAAACACAAAATGTTAACTGCTTGTATAGGTGAGAAATTAGGAGATGATGTAAATAAACTATACATGTTGGAAGGTCTGTTTGCAGCTTTATTGTTATATGCTTTTTTATATATATTTCAAAATTAATTAAACTTTATTTTCAACATGTCTCAAATCTCTACTATGAATATCAGTTTGTCTTTGTATTTTATGAAATAAATAACTAGGTTTGCCTGTTTCGAAAATATTTGAAACGAATCTTACTACGTGTATGAATCTCCTTTCACACATATTTAATAGTTTGAAATCGCGTAAATATGGAGTAATATGACCATATTCCGGCACAGTTGTAAAATATCTTACACAGCAGTTTTCAATTTTTTGTAAACGGTATTTGCCTTCTTGAGTAAGACACGGACCCGTATATAATATCTGCGTAATTTAAGTGCGATAGAACCATAGTTTTCAAAAACAGTATTTTAGCATTTGTATCCAGATACTTTTTAAATGTATATAACTGTTTTAAACAATAGAAAGCTTTTACAAATAATACTAATGTGACCAGAAAAGCTTAGTAAAGGATCAAAGTTAATACTAAGATTATTTACACTATTAGTTGATGTAATGATCTCATTATTAATTTGAACATGCAGCTTTGTTGAGAAGATCCAAAAACAATATTTTTACTATTGCTAGCATTAAGTATAAAGTATTTCGGAGTGTCCATTAGTATATAACACTTTTAAGTCATTATTGATGTAAAATTCTGCCATTTGAAATTCGTAAAAAGAAAAACTGTATATTTCCTGAATATCGTCAGCGTACATGTATAGTTTTGAATATAGTGGAAGCATTTTAAATATCGGCAATGAATATATTAAAAAGAAGTGATCCAAGAATAGACTCTTGCTAAACACCGGATAAAACTGATCTATTTTGTGATGTAAGTATCGAATTTTCTGTACTAATATTAGTACCTATACTGTTGTCTGTCATTCAGATAATATTAAAACCAGAAAAAAGTATTTCCAGATATGTCATAATAACTTAATTTTGCAATTAGGCAATTAACATTTCAGGAGTCAAAAGCTTTAGTCATATCCAATAATTTCAAAGAGGTGACTTTCGTGTTGTCAATGGCTCGCAAAATTTCGTCAGTCATATTGCTAGCGAAAAGTGCTGAAACCCTTTCAAAATCCGGACTGATTAGAAGAAATTGTGGAATTTTTAAAGACCTATTCAGAAAGTTGATCATATAGCCTATTCTGCAATTTTTGGTGGAACAGAAAGCATGCTAATAGGACGTAGATTCTTAAGTTGTTCAGGGTTAGGTATTTAGAAACTGCTAAAGAAATGCAACAGGATAAGAATCGCCAGTCGGCTGTAACACAGATTATCTTCCTTTTTTGTTGATTGATATTAGTAGCATTTACAATTTTACTAAACATTAGCCATTAATATTTAACCGTTTAACTGTAACACTAAAATTAAAAATCTTGCAAATAACCTACATCTTTTCAATGACTTGACTGACTTAAAAAAAATTCTGATACTATTGCTATATTTTTTGATAGATCTTTTACAAAATATAATTCTTTAGTGAAGGTAGAATAAAAATGGGCAAACCTATAACTAATATCGTCCCAAGTTGTCCGGTAAACATACATAGCTGTTCGTCTGGAAGGTCATGGGTCATTATGGAATTGATTGTAGACAAGATATTATTATTATAGTCCATTTAATGAGGTCCCGAACATTAAAAGTTTGTAGGATCTTTTGCAATACATTTTACCCTCTGTTTTTAAAGATGAGAAAAACGATGGTGATGGTTTCGAGTTCTGAAATCCTTGCATACTACCCCTATCAAGGAAAAACAACCCCTATTTCCGACTTCTCGATCTTGGGCTCGTCGGATTGGGTTTTTTGGGGGAATATTAATAATTTCAGTTAATTTATATTAGAGTACCCCGGAGCGACTGCCGAGTGTTGAACTTACTCCCGCCCGTAATAGCAATATCTTCAAGTCGCGTAAACTCCGAAAGCTCAGACGCGGAACTCCAAAAGCTCCGATACACACAGTTACCCTTCAGCTCGATGTATAGGCTTTCATAAAAACATTACCGGGCCAAGTTTAAACGCCAGTCCGTCCTAGTCGCACAGTAAATATCGAATAACTTCATAGCCACTTCACACAGGATAACTAGACTTACTTCAAAAGATCCCTCTTGTAAATGCCCTTCTTCCTATATAATTTTCTTTTTCAAAAAACTTCATTTTCACCACGAAATACGCTTCTTAGCCGAAATGACTCGACGGGGCACGGCAAACGCAGGGATCAACGATCGGACGAGACTGTTGGAACTGGCGAAACGATATGCATTTGAGAGTATGTAAGGCCGAGAATTTTTACACACATGTGTGTCAGTTCTTCAGTGATTACTTCGTGTTATACATCTTCAAGTGAATTTACTAGTTGTATTTGTGGGTTGTTAACTAATATTGTTTTAGTGCCTTTTGCCTAATACACTTTCTGCTCCTAGACACCAGGTCGTCACGAATAAATTTTCGTGTGCAGTTTGGCAGTTTGAATATCATTTGTCTATAGTACACTGTCTGTTCCTATTGTACCCTACCTCGTCGTCAAGAGTTAATTTCCCTATAACCAAGTTATTACTGCTGCATCCTTGCGCGATCAAGTAAAAAGAGCACCTAGACACCTTCACCATCGCGTTTTGCACGTAAAGTGATTTTTTTCAGACTATATACTTTTACTACGTTACTTTTTTTCATTTGTTAACTTTAGTTTGTGGGCAAATTTCTGGACGCCGAATAGTTATCTATTCACAACGTTGTCTTAAATCCAATATCTAGTTTAGTTTTCATTTAAAATTTTTGTAAATTACTTTAAATAAATCGTGTTAATTTTCGTTATGCTGTTATTTCCACGATTTGGATATGTCATCCTTCGGAAGGGATGTAAAGCCGTCGGTCTCTTGTCTATTAAATGTTAGTAGAAGATCTCTACTATTTGAAAAAGAAGAGGTTCGGCAAAATTCCTGGTAGCTCGTCTACAGGCGTCAGTGTTACATCTCAGTAACGGAAATAAGTCGACGTTAAAGAAATGTTAAAAAAAGTACTTTCAAAAATGCAATTAAAAATTATTTAATTAATAACTGTTTCTACTCAATTGAAAAAGTTGTTTGTGAAAATATGTTTAATGTAATATGTTTTTTTTTTCATTGAGTTTGTTAGTATATGTTTTGCTATCTAGTTGTTTAGACGTTAATTATGTGTTAATATGAGGGCATGGATGTGTACATGCCCAATCATGTTACTAATCCTATACCTTTGTATTTGGTCTTTGGATAATAAATATTATTGTTATTATTTTAAATGCCACTGATAGAAATCAAGATGTGAATGGGGTCAATTCGCTATTCTTATCCTGCTAAACTTTTTTCAAATGTATTAAAGTGATCTGCAGTCACTAGCTACAAAGAGCATTAACATTGTATGTAAAATATGTAGTCAACTCAAAACATGCATATTAGGCCACAAACGCTTAACAGGTAATTAGTCAGTTAAAGTTCCCAACGTTTTATATCTTTGCGACCTATATTTACATTAATCAAACTGCGTATGAGTCTTACATATCAGAAGAGGCTAGAAGAACAGAGTTGAGGGCACTAGAAGGTTCTCTAGTCTAGTGACATACTTATATTGATGAAGTACCGCACGGATGATGTTTTAGAATTATGTATAGAATAGCAGGAAAGCAAAATGACTGAAAATATTATTATCATTGTCTACTCCGTGATGTATGAAATAAGATTGTATTTATTTAGGGTAGGTGCTCCAGTTGTAGCCATTTTAAAGAAATGCGGATTTTTGAACTGATATGAAAAGTAAATTAGATTAATTAAATGAAACGCTAAATTATTGAAGAAGTGAAAAGCATAATTGGGCTATTCGAAATTGTTCACGAAAAAATATACTTTCTGCCAGCTTTGGTCATAAAAGCGCCAGTAAGTGGGCACTTTTTGCGCTGGTTGTGATCACTTTAATAGAACGTCACCTTTCGAATTGATATAAAAAATGCGTTTTTAAATAAAACAGTGAAATATTTTTTGAAAAGTTAATTAATTATCAATAGTATACAATAACAGACCTATTTTACAAAAAAGCTAAATTTTGGTTTATTTAAAATAGTTGGCCATAAAAGCTCTAAGTGTCCACTTGTGGCATCGGTTGTAGCCGCATATGGAAAATTTTTTAAAACAACTAGGTAATAGTTAAGTAAACAGATGTATTTAGCAAAGATAGAAATATATTGCACAAATTTAACAATCTTTTAGATACTTTTACATTTCATAGATAAATAAATAGTTCTCCAACAGCTAGCTCATTTAACAGAGAATGTCATGCTGTCAACAAATCAAACTATTTTCGGCTAGGGCGATTTTCATCAAATGGATTTTGTGTCTTTGTTTCATCTAAATATTTTTTATTGAGCGACAAAGTTCGTATTTGTTGATGGGAGAGCCAATTTTCTAAACATTTTCATTCATATACCATCGCATATGTGTACCTGAAACACAGTCTGCATTATTATTCATATTGTTTCAGGATGGCTGCCTTTGATTTTATGTCATAACGTCTGGTTCTCGGCATTTTGAAATTTTGGCTGATTGGTGAGAACATTTACTCCATTTTAACAGCATACAAATTTTTTATACAAGGAGTTCCAAAATTGTCTCCCGATATTTCTGCGGTTGATAGTACATTCAAAAATAATAAGGGAGATATTATTATCCCCTTAAAAGGGGATGATAAATTTCAGTTTTTCTGCAATATCTTCCGATCCTCTTAAGATATCAAATTCATATTTTAAACTTAGTCATAGGCCATCCGGACGCGCTTTGAAATATAATTAAACGTAGAAAATTTACAAAAATTACAAATTACAAAAATTGTTCGAAATGTTCTCTATTTTCCCTTATGCACAATCTAAGTCTTTCTTTAAGGAACGTTGTATACCCTGTATAATTCATAATTTCTTCATCATTCTATAGCATTGTAAACTCTTGATCAATTTTTTTCTCAACTATTCAATCGAAAGTCGTGATTTTAGATAACTCCACACAATGAAATCAAGAGGAGTTAGATCAGAAGACCGATCGGTGCATCTGCACCCCGGCCAATCCATCTATTAGGATAGGGGCTATGTAACCGTGTTCTACATGTTCTAGTATAATGTGGTGTTGGGCCACCATATATGTAAAACATATTTCTTCTCCTTCGTAATGAAATATTACCTAATATTTTATGCAAAGTGTTTTCCAAAAAGTCATAATATATGTCGCCATTTAAATTTACAGGAAATATATGCTATCCAACTAACTGATTCCCTAGAGTTGCTGCCCATACATTTTAAAGGCATGTTAAAAATGGGTTTATACTGTTGCATATTCCAAGAATTAAATATGTCTTGTCATGTGAATGTAGCTTCGTCAATAAAAAGTATTTTGCTTAAAGAATCTGAAGAATGAATCCATTACAATATCTAATATTACTTCTTCAACGTCAACAGTTCTTGCAGTTCTTGGACGGCCAGCGTTTCTGTTTTTCACTTGAAGAGTTCCCGTTTCCCTTAGACATTCTATACTTAAAAAGTATTGGCATCAGGAATATTTCTGTTCGGGAATTTATCTTTATAACATAGTAGTCCCAACTTAATTGCAATTCATTGTTGTAACGCCTATGGCATGAAAATTTTTAATAGTATTAATAGCGCGGACGATATCAAGAGATTACAAGATGACTTAGCTAACCTTCACGCATGGTGTGGCATAAACGAGTTACCCCTTAATATAGACAAACAAATGCTACACTATGACTTTTAGCAGGAAATATAGTCTTTTATTAAATGAATATGTTATCAATAATACGATAATACAGAGGTGCGCTAAAATGAAAGACCTTGGCGTTACTTTTGACACTAAACTCACATTTATTGATCATATCTCTGAAACAACAGCTAGTGCATATAAAAAATTAGGTTTCATTATAAGAAATTGTAAAGGTTTTGAGAGCTCCAACGCCTTATCTCTCCTATTTAATGCCTTTGTTAGATCTAAATTGGAATACGCGTCGATCATCTGGAATCCAGCTTACCTAGTACACAAAAACAACATTGAAGATACTCAAAGGCGCTTTCTAAAATATTTGTATTTTCGAGAAGAAGGTATATATCCACCTAGGGGTTTTCCTCATGAGGAATTGCTCTCTAAATTTCATGTACCTGACTTAAATACCCGTAGAATATTTAGTTCCTCGGTATTTTTACATAAACTTATTAATTTCAAATTTAATTCGCCTCAAATTTTAGAAATGGTTAGGTTTTATATACCAACTTTCCAGACTAGATCATATAATTTATTTTACTTAAGTACACCTCGAACAAATTTACTCAAACCTTGTTTATCCTTCCTTCGTCTTTTTAAGGTCAGCCGGGCTGAAGTCAGAGACCGAGGGATTCATAATGGCTTGCCAGGATGGTGTATTTAACACCCTTGTCTATCGAAGTCTTGTCATGCCGGATACTGGAATCCACTTACTGTCGGCTTGCTCGACATACGCAGTCTTGGCCTATATTCACAGACACGACGCAGCATTACGAGTGCTTTACTATCATCTAAGGCACTCGTATGAGATAGACGAAACAGAGTCCGTTGTGGGGAATGAGAAGTGTCTAATGTATTGGAACTACTCGTTTCCCACGGTCAGGCAAATACAAGCCAACAAGCCTGACATAGTACTCCTCGACCATCAACTCATGACAATGTATGTCGTGAAATTCTCAGCCCCCACTGAGAGCAACATTGTCTTGAAAGAGGAGAAAAAACGGACAAAATATCAAGATTTGCTCTACTCCGCGGGCTTCATCCAGGCCATTCTGTTAAAATAGTGGTACTGATTATAGGAGCCCTCTGTGGAATGAGACAGGCGCTGCTTTCAGAACTAAAGATCATACCGACATGCCGAGATTCGACAGAGATCTTAGCCGGCAGAATGCAGAAGGCTATCATACTCGGTTCATTGCGTCTACTCAGGGCAAACGATTCGCGGACCCGGTAGTCACTTACCCCACGGGCGTGGGGAGTGGCTATTGGTATTTATTAGCAGCTCCCCTCTGTGAGGATCGGAGCCATAGAATTATGATTCAATTCAATTTAAATTATGTACCTACTAATGACTAAAATCTCTAAGGTTCAATGTTTGCATCTAATTGTTCTTAAAACATTTATTCTTTTCCTTTACTATTATTACATGTCGAATTGTATAGTCTGTATGTGTATGATTATTATGAAATGTTTATATACACTTTCTTGTCTATGGGTTATTCTAATGTTTATTTACTGTTTTGATTGTTTCCTTATTATCTAGATATTTGTAAAAATTGCTTAACTACCATTTACATCTACAGATGTATGTATTTTTCCTTATTGTAAACATTTTGTTGGTAAATATGTATGTAGTGTATTATATTCTATTAATAAATTGAATGGAGTGAGTAGTTCGCATGGATAGAATAAATTCATGTTTTAATTCTTAAAGTTAACTTGATGACTAAAGACTGCATTAAAATTATCGCTCTATGTTATATTCCTTGTAGAGTGAAACAAGAAATGCTAGTCTCAGTCAAAATACATATTTTTAAATATATACACAAAACAGAGAGAAAAGGTAAAATTTTATTGAACGATACACTATGGTTCTGAATATTACAATGAACAATTTAGATAAGTATGCAGTTTCTAGATGGATTAATAGATGGATTAAAACAACTAATCCGAGACTAAATGGAAAACGTAATTGCAAATGTAAATAATAGTTTCTCATATCATATTGGTTATTGCTAAATTGTTAATAGCGCACACTTCGAACATTTATTGTAATAAAAAAAGTTCTTGTGTATTTTGTTTAATATTGTACCTCTCACGTTTTGTCAAGAGGTTCTAGATGGTGTTTACAAACAAAATACTATCAATTATTATTAGTACACTAAATAGGGTGTCCCATTCAAAAAAATATACCGATGACGTCACAGATATGTAAAAAATGAAACAAAATTTGTATATGTAAATAGAAGGAAGGTTATGAATTTCATGCGGTTCTTTTGACACACATTGTACAATACATTCAGTACAATAAAAATCAGATTTTTAAGACAATTTGCAACCTGTATATTATCTTGAATGAAGTAGTTTCTTCCGGGTCAACTTGAGTTGACGTTTCGCTGATCATCTTGTCAGCTCCTTCAGAAGGATTCTAAAAACTGAATTTGTTGTGTTACACTCCTCGTTATATACCTAGGCGCCGCTTCGCTTCGCTGGTCATTGGTCGTGCTTGGTTCGCTTCGCTGTTCATTCTTCGTGTTTGGTTGACCGTGACTTACTACGGTGCTGGTACTTGGCAATATCAGTCTCCACATGTTACTTAGTCGACACCCATCCTCTCTGTTAAAGTTGTTCACGTTTTTCATCGGTCAAACAGGACGGAGTATCCAGTACAGAATCAAAGAACACCAGAGAAATACCAGATTTATAACACGGATAGGTCGGCGATAACAGAACATGTCCATAATAACGAGAACCATAAAATCGACTACGAGGACGTCAATATATTAGACAGGAATACGCGCTATTATCTACGAATCATTAGAGAATCACTGGAAATTATGAAAAACGTGAACAACTTTAACAGAGAGGACGGGTATCGACTAAGTAACATGTGGAGACTGGTATTGCCGAGTACCAGCACCGTAGTAAGTCACGGTCAACCAAACATGACGAATGAGCAGCGAAGCGAACCAAGCACGACCAATGACCAGCGAAGCGAAGCGGCGCCTAGGTATATAACGAGGAGTGTAACACAACAAATTCGGTCTTTAGAATCCTTCTGAAGAAGCTGAGAGGATGATCAGCGAAACGTCAAGTCAAGTTCGACGACCACGGCAAGACCCGGAAGAAACTACTTCATTAGACAACGGCCGTGAAGACCTGCATTCTACTGTATATTATATTGTTTGAAGTACGGAATCCTCATAATTTGACCGGGTTTTTTTGTAGTACCAGAGGAATCAGTTTGCTCGGTATCACGATTTTTTTTACAATATCCACTATGCACTAAACGGAAACGAATTTTTAACATTCATAAAATATTCCATTAGAGCAGTTTAATTGTTGGCCCATTTAATTGCTTTGAACTGAGAATTTTTATTACTTAATGTTAGGCGTTACTTCATGTTCCCTTATTTCCTTTTACAATGTAAGAGCAATGATTCTAATAACGGTTACTTCATTTTTATTGCAATTGATATAGCGATACATAAAAAATATAGCCCAATGCGAGTGACAGCTTCAGATTAAAGTTTTATGGTGTATCAGTAAAAATTAATGGCATTTATTACGGGCGACTGTAATGGCGAATTTAATGGTTTGAAGCGAAATTAAAGGTGCTTTACTTCAGAATTCTACTGAGCGAAAAAGTATATTGATATGATTTCTACTTGTACTTAAGCTAAAGAACACATCCGGGTCAACTTGAGTTGTGTATTGTCAATAAAATGCATCTTATTTTATTCTGAGTAGAGAGTTACATGCATGTTTTCTGTTTTCTTTTATTTGTTGTGTTTGATAAAATACCAAAGTATTTTACAGAAGACATATGTTTTCTATAACTACACGCAATTTTTATGTTTCAGTCATTAAAACCAGATAGAGATGTTTATAACATAATTTAATGGTACATTGAATCAGTTATTTTATTTAAATGCACTTAATTATTGTTATACTAATTATTAAAATGTTTAAAACATTTCGAACTGTTTACGCATTTAATATGTGCATGTGGATGTAAGGTTATTAATTAATTTGTGCCAGAAAATGATAAAAGTGAAATAAGGCTCAATATCACGTGGTGGGAACCAATTTGTTTTGTTAAGTTGATGTCACGAAAGATTCAAGTTGGTATCTGCGATATTATTATTTGAGGAACATATAAAGAAGATTGTGGAAAAATTGAAAATTGGGGATTGCTAGGGGATATAGAAAAACAACAAGAAAATGGTAAAAATTGCAGAGGGTGAAAAATTTTGGAGAAAGTAAAATATTGAAGTAAAATAGAGAAAATAATAATAATAATAATACTTTATTTATCCAATAGATCACAAAGTGATATAAGACAAGTCAACGTAGAATGTAGAATTACACTACTAAAGAATACAGTATGAACGAAATATGAAAGAAAAACAAAAATAAAGAGAGAGAACACAAAGGAAAAAATTTAATGCATTAAGTACTCCTCAATGGAATAGAATGCTTTACTTAAAAGAAATTTTTTTTAATTTTGAGAAAATTTTTTTGGTATTATTTATACTTTTTATATCAATACTTAGCTTATTATAGAGCGTACTGTCATGAGCAGGAAAAAATAGGACAACTTTTTTTTTCTATGTAAATCTGTCTCTATTTGAATATGTAATGAAAAGCCGAAATAAAACAGATATCACTTTTTAATTTATTTTTTATTTTAATGCTGTAGTTATTGCTATAGTAAATGATGGATGGTTAATGAGACAAATTGCACCGCGTTATAACATTAACAAAAATTTGGTGTGTAACATTTTAAGAAAGTGGAGAATAAACGGTACGATTAGTAGAAATCCTGGATCAGGGAGACGAAGGAAGCCAACTCAACAACAAGATTTGCAATTGGTAAATTGCGAGAGAAGAAAGTTATAACGGTTCTTGCAAACCGTTGCACCTGCCAAATTTTCTATAAAATGTCAAATATCTCTGAAACGGCTAGGTTTATGTATAGGATATGCTACATATTTTCGACTTCCGGTATAAGCGGAAATGCCAGCTGCTTGCAATTTTAGTTGGATTGGCCACAGCGACATTAGTAATTATCTAAATTTTCAAAATTTTTTAATGTGTACTTTTCTCTATATCGATCGATTCAGTTCCCGGTGAGACACCCTGTATAATCAAATGTAGATGCTTATTCATAATTGATAATAATTGTTTACGTTAAGCTCAATAAATAAGGAATTTGGTTCCCATAAGTAAAAGGAACGATAAAAGTATAAATATCTATGCATTATTGTTTAGGAAGATCTATATTATGCTAGCAATTGTGGTCCACAACTATGAACATTACAGGCAAGTGAAATTATCACGACATTAATAGTTTCAAGTAGATTCAAATCTATGTGCCAAACATCCAAAGATCAATTTCGTGAGCTTTATGATTACTGTGAACCACTTCCAAGAGAAAGCGGATGTAAGTACGTTTCGAAGAAATATCTTCTTACTTTTCATTGTAAATTAAAATAAGGCAGATATTTTTTTGAAAGTGATATTTGATTATTCTAGTAGACAGTCTACTAGTTAGACAATAGCAAAAGTAAGGAAATCACTGATGGAGAGGTTTGTATCTGGAAATATTGGGCTACAATCCACAACTCGTCAACAATATATTGAGCACCAAGTCACGGATTATGCAACCATCAGTGTAAGATTGGATGAACACAAAATCACATTAGAAAAAAATTTAATTGAAAAATCAAAAATTTGCGAACACGCTTGGGAAAATGGACACAAAATAAAATGGGACTCGGCAAACATTTTAATAAAAGAGGCAGATAGCAAGAAAAGAAAGATTAAAGAATCCGTAATAGTATTATTAAATGAACGTAAATTCGTATCAAATTGTTCTGCATATTTTTTTCACGACATGGTTACCATGTTAAAGGAAGAACTGAAACAAACGTAACATCATTTAGAATATCTGTGTAAGCAGTAAGTATCTATGGATATGAAATAAACATAACCTTAAAACTGTGTATTTAACATACACACCAAACAAGAATTTTTAAATGTGAAAGAGGAAACAGATTATTTAACACATTTAAAATATCTACTCCTAAATAACGGGTCCTGCAGAATAGTGTCCATTTTAAATTGAGTTGTTTTTACTAATATCGAACTACTACGATTATTTTTACTAGTTGTATGTTTCAATTATCTTACATCCTCTTTTTTGGAATTCTTTTATTACATTACTGATTTTAATCCGCTGCTTCTAGCGGAAGGAGCTTCAGTTTTTATTTATACATCGTTTGTTTTTAAGCTGAACCAGACCTGCACCGTCGAGCCTCTCAACTGTCACGGCGTTATACGCCGTGAATGTTTGGCTTGCTTCGGATCAGGCCTCGGGGAGGTCATGTATTGTTATTAATGTTATATATAAAATATATATATATTAAATAAAGTTGTTGTTGTTAGTACTTATTGCAATTGTAGAGGATTTTTCGTCGCCCAGTAGCGAAAGTTCTGTTTGTTAACATATCCAGAAAAATTAAAATGAGCTTCATCGGATATCAACAAGCAATAAAAAATATTCGGGTTTTCAGCAAATAGCTCTTCGAAACGTAGGCAAAAATCAACGCGTATTTCAAAATCTTGAGGTAGAAGTTTTTGTACGCCATGAATTTTGTAAGAATGGAAGTGTAAGTCTTTCAGTGTGCGGTGATAACTACGGTTCGGAATATTGAGTTCTAATGCTTGTTGTTTTGCAGATCGTTTAGGACTTCGTAGCACACCTGCTCTTGCCCTTTCAGCATTTTCAAGTGTGCGTACAGAACGAATTAGTACCACAAGGGTCCATTCTTGGACCACTCTTTTTCATGTTATTCGTAAATGATATTATCAATGACCTCGATGTATACTATTTATTATATGCAGATGATATAAAAAAAATTTGGGTCATAAACAATATTTCAGATTGCTTAAATCTACAGAGTAACTTGTCAAAAATCAATAACTGGTGTTACTTAAATAGTCTCCCTTTAAATGCTACAAAATGCAATGTAATGACATTCACTAAAAAAATATATCCTATATGGTATAATTATAATTTGGATAATGTCAGCCTATGCCGGCCTGACTCAATAAAGGATCTGAGTGTCATATTCGGTAGCAAATTATCTTTTAATCGCCATATTAACGAAACTGTAAAAATATCGTATGGGAATCTATAATAAGGAATCATCATAAGAAATACTAGGGATTTTATTGATATACAAGGAATCATGCTGCTGTTTAACGCATTAGTCAAATCTGAGTTAGAGTATGCTGCTATAGTATGGCAATCTGGCTATAACATATATACGAATAGTTTGGAGAATATTCAGAGGCACTTTTTAAAATTTTTATCATACAAGCTGGATGGCATACGCTGCAGTCGGAATAACTCATACGCAATTACTAAGGAGGTTTTCTGTACCCACTTTGCTTGCTCGAAGCAAGGCACACTCATTAATTTTTCTTAGTAAGTTAATTAATGACAAAATTGATTGTCCGCAACTTCTGGAACAACTTACATTTGATATCCCAAGACCAGAGCGCAGATTTTCAAATACTTTTTATCTCGCCACACCTAGGACAAATGTGTTAAAATTTTTAGTTTTACATTACATGTGTGAGAACTGCAACAACATGCAAGACAGCATTGATATTTTTTATTGTAGTTATAATTCCATAAAAAAATTACATATGACTAATTGAAAGGTTTCATGTCTTTAATAGCTGTAATATTGTTCAGTACATGTCTGTTTGTAGTCTGTAATCAGATTTGTGTATATATGTGTATATATTTTTATCTGTATGTTTGTTGTGTATAGGTGTATTGTGTATATCTGTATATAGGCATATATTCTGTCACGAATCGTGAGTGTTTTGCTGTTTTTTGTATCTGTATGTATTATTATTTATTATATTTGCCCATTCAGTGGGGTCGATCTGGATTTGCAAACGGACTCGTTATAATAACGGACGGGCGGAGTGGGACGTGTATTTGTGAGAGAAAAGGGAGAGAAGTGGGAGCGCTAGGCTCCTCCCCGGCATCTCGCTGCACGGCTGCTGAATTGCCGCACTCGTTTTTATAAATGTATATCACACGCGCGTGCAGGCGCTAATGGAGTTAGAGCTTCGGGGTAAAAAAACTTGAAAGAGAATTGATTGCCTTTGAAAACGAGCCCGGCCCGATGTCCATAACCCTTTCCCTTGCCCTTCTACAGTGCAAAAATTTTGCGTGCCCCCCCTCTTCCCTCCTAACCATCCGATCGCAACCTGGTCAGGCTTAAACCAAAGAGAAAGAAATTCGATAACGAAAAGAAACTCTCCCCCACTCCTTTCCTTCCTGGCGAAAAATGACTTTCTAAAAATAAAAACAACAATAAATTGGTTATTTCGCAACAATTTATTTAGTATGGACGACAGTCGAGTAGGCTAAGGTGGCAATCGCGATTAATCACACGGACATCGCACCATTGGGTTCGAATTCTGGCTCCGGTACTGGCACTGTCGGAGTAAATGGTTGTATGTCTGCGTTTTTTCAATGTGGAACCCCTTCCGCACAAGCCCTGGCTTCTGGAATTGGGGGTTGTCTAAGTTTTATGGTGTTTATTATTATTATTATTATCTATGGCGAAATTTGAAAATATATGAGCGGAACTCAAAGTAGGCACATTATTACACAATGTCACGTTTGTTACGCGATTTGCGGAAAAAACTGCGGAAGTTACAGCAGTTTTAATTTCACTTACGTTTACCCTTCCCCTCCTCTCGAATCAACCTAGCGGCTTGAAATTTGGACATAGTACTTAGGTCCTAAGTGTCTATCGGGGGAAGAAACAAAAAGTTGCCAAATCACTTTCTTTCCCGAAAAAATCGTAAAAACAGCTCTCGCCGCAGCGAAAAATCCGTATACACATCCGTACTTTCAAATCGCAATATCTCGGGAACCGCCGAACCGATTTCGAAGAGTCAAAATGCACATTCGCAAGCCCTTCATTTTATCCATTTTACACTTTTTCGATCCGAATCAATCTAAACGAGTTATGTCCGAAGAACTGATTTTCCCTATCTTTACGTGTAAATTCGCCCCCCCCCCCCCCCTCCTCGTGGATGATAGAGGGGGGTCCGTCTTCATAACATGACCAAAAAAAATCGAAAAAACGAGTCCGCTTCAAGTCATTTTTAATGCCGGATCGACCCCACTAATTTTATAATTGGTTTAAGTACTGTTGGAAATAAAATAAAATAAGAACTCTTCCTTTTTATTTTTTTCTGGCACATGAAGCAGTACTGTAAAACTTGTGTACCCATGTTTTAATTGTTATTCGATTAGGAACTGGAACTCGTGGATTTAAATAAAAGTGACAACGTAATAAACGTTGGGTGATTGCAACAGAATAGTTATTTTTTAAATAAGCTTCAACCGCAGAAGAACGTTGAATATTTGACCAGCTACACTGACATTTCTCGCAAAAGCTTTGACAACTTCCTTAAATTTCCATTTATGACGAAAGCATGGTGACTTGATTTGAATTTATATCTGATTATATTGTGACATGAATTAACTTTGAAAATGGATACTTTATTCTACCGAACCCGTTATTTACTCCTTATTTTTGTCAAATTTGTAATGGTTGGCAGAAAATAGCCTCTGACTTTTCTTTTGACCTAAACTTCACAGGCGTAGAGGTTACTTTTCCAATATACCGGCTAATTTTGTTATGTACTCTAAATTTTGTGATCATTTTAAAAGGTACATGTAGTTGAGAAATCCAATAAAAGAAGAAAATAATATGGACAAAACCCCCCGATTAACATTCAGATAATATTTATTCTAATAAATTTAACTACCTACTGTGCCACTTATTTGTAGATGAACGTATTAATTAAAACTTCCCAAATTCAGGACTGCGCGATAATCCAATAAAACTTTATTTTCTAAGTATCTATTAAGACAAACATTCTTATGTAGTGTCATGTACAAAATCATCCCTGTGGCTCGAATAGCTCTACAGATAGTAAAAATAGCTTTTTTGGAAATCATCTTCAGTGGGGTGTAACCCCCACAGGCCGTCGTCGTCGTCTTATTGCTGAGACTAGGAAAGCTTTTAATAAAGCCAAAAATTCTGGAAACTGGGAGGACTACAAAAAGTCCTTACGGAGTACAATAAAGAATTGAGAAGGTCTAAAAGAATATCATAGAGACGGTTCTGTGAAGGAATAGATGAACTAGCCCCAGCAGTCCGTCTACAAAACGTTCTTGCAAAAGACTACTCAAATGGAATAGGGCTACTCAAAAAAAGATGGCAGGAAACCATAAGAGTGCTTTTAGGCACTCATTTCCCATGCTCTTACATAATTCAGGGTGGATTTTCACAACACTATCTGGATGAGGATGCACAACGTCCTACCAGAGAAGGAAAACGCCTGACTGGAAAAATATTCACCCCCAACAAAATTAAATCTACCTTCAAGCCCTTTGAATTACTGGGCAGAAATGGCACTTTCTTTGCCCTACTTCAACACAGAATTGAGGAGCTTATCCCATGCCTGAGAAATATATTTGTGGCAGGCTATATACTTGGGCATATCCCCCAAGCTTGGAGGGAAGTTAAGGTGGCATTTATTTCGAAAATAGGCAGACGTCCACTAGATGAACCTAAGTCGTATCACCCCATTAGTTAACCTCATTTCTCCTAAAAACAATGGAGAAACTTTTAGATCAATATATTAGAAGCGAAATCCTTACAGGAATACCGCTTCACGCTAAACAATTTGCCTATCAACCTGGTAAACGCTCTACATTGCCTGGCCCAACAGATTGAAAAGACATTCACAGCTAAAGGAGCGGCTATGTGTGCTTTCGTAGACATAGAGGGTGCTTTTGATAACACCTCCCATGAATCCATACAAAAAGCCGCTGAAAAAAAGGGAACACAGTCACCCACAATTAAATGGATACAATCCATGCCTAGAAGCTGAATAATTACCGCAGATGTGGGGGAGGCGTCGGCTACGGTAACTGCAGTCAGGGGTTGTCCTCAAGGTGAAGTCCTATCGTCTTTGCTGTGATCAATGATGGTCGATGATCTCCTCGATAAATTGAGTAATTCGGGTTTCAACGTCCAGGGTTATGCAGATGACCTGGTGGTGACTGTTAGGGGTAGACATGAGGTTATGATTTCAAATTTCATGCAAATTGCCTTAAACATAATATGTGCTGTATCATATATTTTAATAGGTAATATTTTATATTGGTTTGTATAACGCCCTGTAATCTATTACATATGTAAATTATTTACTTATATATTGACTTACCACAGATATAGATACTTATTTGCATATAACTGGTCAATCGTTATTATTACTATTATTCAAAGTGCTTAGCCAAAATTGACAGCAATAATATATGCTATGCATATGCTTATATGCTACTGGTAATAATATATATCTATACACGTGTAGCAATAGTATTTTCATGTTTTATGTTAGTACAAGGATATTTCTGTGTTAAACTCATACTAAGAATCTAAATTTGAATTTTACAGAACAGACGATTTATCAACAAAACAAATCAACAATTTCAATAGTAGATTAGGAACACGCATTTTTAAGATCTTGAATAGATGTAGTCATTACCAGGATTTTATTATCTCCATTAAATAATAAACTTTTCTAATGATATAATTTTTTAAATCTCTAATGGGATGAAGGCAATTAAAACTGATTATTATTATATCTCTGTTAATGTATCCACTTTCTAGATCTCAGATTATCCATAAAATAAATTTGTCAGTGACATTCAAATTAGACATTGAGAGCTGGTCTCTTTAAATATCTATGTATCTTTCATTCCATCGTATGTAAAAGATTATTGTAACTTATTACTTATATGACTTAATCTGACAAAGAAATGCTTAAAATAAATATATCTATGTATTGATAGTATACGTGCACGGTTTGGTGTTAATGTTACAGCTGAGTAGAGAGAAAAATGGCTTTTATAAATAGTCACTTTACTTGGTCGTCCCCATAAAAATAACAGATAAAGGTAATCCTGTGATTAATTTATCTTAGCAACTAAAAAGACAGAACTAATTTGTGTAGTAAATTCAATGTTCATAAATAAATAATCCAGGTAACATGTTCTACAGATGTATATTTCATGCCAAAAAAACACTACTCTACACACTTGTATTATAAATGGTCAGGAGCGTACTGGCCATAAAGGAGTTCAGACAAATGCCCGTTGGGCCGATGCTAAAATGCTAAAAGTGGGCTGGCTCTGTCTAGCATATACACAAGTAGGTCTACACAAGTAGCTCGTGAGAGGAGTTTTATATTTACATCGAATTTATCAAAAACCGCTTGAGAAGCACAGTTTCTAATGAGAACCTAGAATCTAGTGAACTCTTACGAAACTTACGCTTTAAAAAGAATATCTTTTGATATTGACAAAAGATTTGATCTTTTTCTGGATAAGATCTTTAGATATATTTTTACCAGCCAAGTCCAAAATTTTAAATAATGAAAAAAAACTAACGTAAATTGGTACACTGATGATTTGAGGCTAATGAGAGAGTCATTACACTTCCTTCTTGATACTTATAAGAGTAACGCTTCTGATGATTTGAAAGATTTAATTAAACACAAAAGACGCATTTATAGAAATGAATTAATAAAAGCCAAGAAAGCTGCAAATGACAACTACATACGTCAAAACAAAACTCAGAAAAGGCAATATGGAATCTAATTAACAGGAATAAATGCAAGCAAGATAAATCATCAGAAATTATCTCTTCTAATGAATTTAATAACTATTTGGGGAACATAGGACAAAATTTAATTAATACCTGCGTATTAAAATCTTCTAATGAGAATTTTGAAAATTATTTTAATAGCTCTATGGTAACCAGGGCAGACGGGGAATTTACTTTCGAGGAAGTAACTTTTATTCAAGTACTTGATGTTATTGAAAATATGAATAACTTTGATACTAAAGATCATTAATTATAAAATTCTTAAAAGTATTAAATATATTATTATCGTTTCACTCACTAAACTTATCAATCAATATATCAGAAATAATGTATTTCCAAGAAGCCTTAAATTGTCAAAGGTGTTACCTTTTAAAAAAAAAAATTGTGTGTTTATTTGCCAAAAATCTTTGAGGTAATTTTGAAAAGTCAAATTAGCAATTATTTTGAAAGTTCCCACCTATTTAATAGATGTCAATATGGATTTAGAGCGAAATTGTCCACAACTTTTTACCAACTAGGTATTTACCATAGTTCAAATGTGCTTTTAGAGGGCGGAATATTAAACATAATATTTTTAGTCGCAAACTCCTCTATAAATCCTTATTTTACTATAAGGAAAGTAACCAGACTGCAACCAAAGTTACAAATCTGGTGCGTTGAGTGTAATAATTGCATATTACCATCAAAATGCTAATGCTTCGATTGCAACAAACACCAGCCGAAAGACTGATCCTACTTAAAGGAGCTCCCTTGCCAGTCGTCACACACCACTTGCAGACTGCAGTTTCGAGCTGTTGGCTCTCGTCAGTGCAAGGTAGGTATGCCACGACCGACATGAGAATCCTTTGACTATAGTACATCCCGGTATTTTCACAATAGCGACATGTAAAACAGCCAGCAGGCGCCATCCAGCGGTCCAGTGTCTGTTTCAATCGAAAAATAAATAGCCTAACTTGGCTTAGCATAGTTCAAATGTGCTTTTAGAGGGCGGAATATTAAACATAATATTTTTAGTCGCAAACTCCTCAATAAATCCTTATTTTACTATAAGGAAAGTAACCAGACTGCAACCAAAGTTACAAATCTGGCGCGTTGAGTGTAATAATTGCATATTACCATCAAAACGCTAATGCTTCGATTGCAACAAACACCAGCCGAAAGACTGATCCTACTTAAAGGAGCTCCCTCCAATTGCAAATTTTGTTGTTGAGTTGATATCCTTCGTCACCCTGATCCAGGATTTCTACTAACCGTACCGTTTATTCTTCAGTTTCTTAAAATGTTACACACCGAATTGTTGTCAATATTATAACGCAGTGCAATTTGTCTCATTGACCATCCATCTTCTGCTTTAGCAATAATTCCAGATTTAACTAAATCGCTTATATGAGGCATATTAGTTTTTTACACACTTGCAATAAATTATGACAACTAACAATATCACAAAAATTAAAGTTAGATGTACGCACCTAGATTTTACCAAATATCGTTATAAGACGTCCTATTTTTTTGCTCACGACCGTACCAAGAATTATTCGGTAAACTAGTATTGAATCTTTCTGATTATCATAGTTACATAACTGGGCCAATTTTTTGAGGTCACGGAAGTAATTATTAAAGGGCTCATTTGCACCCTGCTTTTACAACTATTAAACACACACCTTTGTTCTATTTTTCTCGGGGTAAAATGTTTCTTGAACTTACTGACAACAGACTCATATTTTTCTTTATCTTCCGGTTGTGGGAACTTGAAAGTGTTGAACATTTCAACCCCCTCGCTGCCTATTGTGTTTAACAGCATGGCAGTTTTTACCTTGTCTGGCTTGGCATGCCTATTAGATACATCTCAAAATTCTACAGACACCTTTTGAAGCTTTCATTTAAGTTTCCTCTAAATTTCATAGACTCTGGCAATCTTCCCTCACTCTCCATGACTGTTCTAACGTCATTATTTTCTTTTTCTTGTATTGTTAATTTTGAGATGTTTCTCGTTTCTAACAGTTCTTCTACGACTGCGCCATGTAATACTACGCTTAACAGAATGTAATAAAGCTAGCACTGTTACTTTATATATCTATTATAAAACAATAATACTACAGCTGGACATCACATACGCATATCATATAACAACAACCGACTCTCACTAACTGACTAACGTTGGCAATCTCTCTAGTTGTTACCAACTGATCATGTTAAGATTGCAAAATATAACAATAATAATCCCTATTTACAGTTTCCCTTTAAAAAACAAATATTTTGAGACTTTACTCACTCTGATAAGACCAATAGAACCAGAGATATTTAAAAATGAAGTTCAAAAACAGGTAAGGCGGCCATTTTATATAAAAATGGCCCTAAACAGTGGAACGGCGATTTCCGAGCACAATTAATAATATTTCCATAAGCCATGGAACCCGACTAATGACTTAAAAAAATCGCTTCTATCAGCTACGCCCATTTTCAAAAATGTTTGGCTTAATGTTACTTCATTAGATAGAATGCAAATAGAAAATATAACTCGATTTAGACATAATGTGTATTTTCGTCTGTCAAATAGTAAAAGCAACATTCGTGATAAATAAAAACAGCTGTAACTATTATAGCTTCTATCGTAAATGACACGACGTATATTAGAACATAAAGTATATAGTGCATCTTGAAAATGAGGTATCTAATAGCTATGAGATGAGCTATTAAGTTTGAATCTGCTCTTTTCCAGTAATATGAGGCAATAAACGTGTTTACCTTATACTGGTTGATGTGGCCCGTAAAATATGTGGCCCATTTACTCTTTATCGTTCTAATAAAATAAAAGTTGTGCATATCCTACATTTTACAACCTTAATTTTTAATTTAAAAGCTCTTACAAAATCAATTAATTTATTCGTATGTCGCTATTAAAATTGATGATGTAAATCGGTTTGCCAAAGTAGCAAAAAGACAGGTTATTTTATTAATATTACAGCACCAGAAAGACAAAAATAAAATAGGAAGGAAAATTCGTTAAGGTATAAGAAAACTTATTAAAGTTACTAGTCGTTCACATACACTGTATGTTACTCGTTTGTTTCAGATATTTTCTCTAGAATATTACTTACACCTATCAATATTTATAAAAAGTACATCAAAACATTTTTTGTCTCCTCAATGGCTTTGTGTTATGGATTAAAACTTTCGGGGTATTTTAGTACCAATATTTTATTCATTTGGACATATAATGTAAGCAAATGAAGCTGTTTTTCTTCAAATTCCCTATTTTGCCAAATTCAGTCGCTTGTAAAAAAATCAATAAATGTGCTACAAAATCTAATTACATGGTTTTGTTTAGTGATGTATGGGCTTTTATAATTGGCAACTGACCGTAAAAAATATATATACAGGGTGATCTTTTTTACAGGAATCGGAAAAAACAAATTATAAAAGCTCGGCCCTGGAATTAAAAAAAAAAATAATAGCAACCTATCAGCTGTGATAAGTGTATAAAATGTCTAAAATTTAAACAAAATCTGGCCAAAATAAATTTAGACCAAAATCAGTTTACCCGCTCTGTATCTCAGAAATTAAGAGCGGCAGGAAAACTTCAATGGCCGTTCCTGAATAACCAAGTGGTCCTCTACCGCCCCTGGAAGTATGTACCGTTCCTCATGAAACACCATGTATAATTAAAGTACTTAGTTGTTTCTTTATACCTCGGGGAAATAAATGAAATATTGTAATGTAGTGTAAATATCAACTTGTTTTTTGATAAAAAATTCTTCAGATTTTTTGTAATAATAGTAGTTTTTATTTTGAATAATCTATGTACCATTCTGAGGATTTCGGATGAGAATGGATTTTGTGCACGAGATTCTTCGAATGTAGGGGTACGAGGTAAGTGAAATTTGATAGAGATCCTTTTATTTTACTTATAATAAATAAACGCCACAGAAATTAGACAACCCCCAATTCCAGAAGTCAGGGGCTTGTGCGGAAGGGGGTCACACATTGAAAAACGCGGACAGACAACAATTTCCTCCGACAGTGCCGGAGCCAGGATTCGACCCCGGTGGTGCGATGTCCGTGTAATTAATCGCGATTGCCACCTCGCGCCTTAACCCACTCGGCTATCGACCAGACATTATGTCTTTCAATAATTTCTAACTTTTAACTTATCAAATGCATTTTGAGACAATGAAATCATGCTAGTTTAGAATAGACCAACATTGTGTACAAGTAACAATAAATGACTTTTCTTTTGTTTGTTTCTTAAAAACGTTTTCTTAACCGCCTCTCAAGTTACTGAAGTAACCCCCTCTCAAGGTCTTAAGGATCTTGTACTAGGTAAAGAAAGACGAGGCCCTACAGTTTATTGTGGGGTCCGAACCACTCTTGGGGCAATTTTTTAAATGAAAAATTAATTCGTCTTGCGGACCTCGGACCCACTTTGTTAGGCATACTCAGTTTGCTAGCCAGACGCTTTAGCACACTGAGCTACCGTCCCCGTATTGATGTTAAATATTAGTTTTGTTACCATTTTTTTGAAACTGCTGTTGATTCCTCGTAAGGGGAAAATTATTACTCAATCTTTTCATTGATTTCACAATTTTCAAGTCGACATAATTTAGAAACTATATATATATATATATATATATATATATGTTCCGAGAAGCTTCCGCGGTCATTGGTATGAAAAATACTAGGTTCTCGGGTTGAACCGCGTCTGAGATTGTTAATGTCTCGACGTTTCGGCTCCCGTTTTGGAGCCATTTTCAAGAGAAAAAGTGAGTCAAGTAAAAATTGTCAAAGAAAATAATGCTAGGAGTTCGTGGAACTGGTTCGATTCCGGGGTCTCAATCTGCCTACTCCCCAGATCTCACCGCGATCCGTCTCTAAGGCCTCAACCTGCCTACTCCTTAGAGCGAACTCGCTGGCAGTATCGGACGAAGTGTTATTTATACGAAAGCTGTCTGTGGGTGGGAGAGTGGTGGGGGGTTGAGGGTTTGTTGATGGAGGCATCAGAGCAGAACGGCTGCTATCAGGATTATGAGGTGTGGATGAATATTGTGGGGCTAGCCTGGAGATCAATGATTTCCAAGCGACTGGAAGACGATGACCGTCATCCCTTTTGTTTAGACAATTGGGACGTTTTTCAATCTCAATTGCTTCGCGGATGATTCGCGGTTTTTGGAAAAATGATGGTGCTATGGTTTTGGTGTTATCGAAGTCTATATTATGGCCTGTTCTTCGATAACACCAAAACCATAGCACCATCATTTTTCCAAAAACCGCGAATCATCCGCGAAGCAATTGAGATTGAAAAACGTCCCAATTGTCTAAACAAAAGGGATGACGGTCATCGTCTTCCAGTCGCTTGGAAATCATTGATCTCCAGGCTAGCCCTTCCCACCTCCTAAAAAATTGCCAACCTCTGCATACAGAAATGTTCCTTTGATGCATTTATTGTTGAACTATAAAAAAAACCGAAATTTAGTTCTATGACATTTTTCTTAAGCTAAAATGTCTAGATACTTTACTATGGCACATTTATTTTAATTCCACTCCTGTATTAGAACCTGTTGCTATATATTAACTTATGGTTTTCATTTTGACTGAGTTCCAATTATTTTCGGCACACTTTAGAATTATTATTATTATTAGCCGTTACTCGAGTCCGAGTATAAAAATGTTACAGGCGATAAATTGTGCAATAAAAAACAAGTAAAAGGTGTAGTCTATTATAATTCCTATTCATCTACGGTGCACGCGACTATGGCTATAGAGGCCAATTCGGGAGAGCACATGTCGACCGCAGTCAGGACAAACATAGACCTGGTTAGGTCTTGGATTTGGCCTTCTTGCAGCAACATTTCCTTGATAGCTGGCCACAACCCCTCGCCATTCGGTTCTGTCCGCTGCAAGTTGTTCCCATTGCTCGTCTGCAACACCGCAGGATTTTAGATTTTCATGGAGAGCGTCTTTGAACCTCTTTCGTTGACCGCCACGCCTTCTTCTACCGCTTAGCAATTCACCATAAAGTGTACATTTAGGAAGGCGGTTATCATGCATACGATGAACGTGACCTGCCCATCTTAGGCGTGCTCTTGAAATAAGCACCTCAATTGGAAGGCTGTTTGCTCTCCTGAGTACTTCCACGTTTGATACGTGATGGAACCAACGGATTTTCATCATACTTCTGAGGTGTCTTTGCTGAAAACGTTCTAATTCTTTCACATGACGACGGTAAGTGACCCAGCTTTCACATCCATATAGCAGTGTTGGAATGACAACTGCTCTGTAGACAGCCATTTTCGTTGACAAAGCAAGGTCGTGGTTGTCAAATACTCTCTCTCTAAGTCCCCAGAGTGCTCTAGATGCAGCGTTAATTCTATTGCGAATCTCGCTGTCCATGTTTGCTTTGTCATTAACAACGTTGCCTAAGTAATTGAACTGATCCACCACTTCAAGAGAATTTCCGTTAAGTGTAATGTCTATTTGGTTCACTTGATGAGGAGTTGACATAATTTTAGTCTTTCCAATGTTGATTTTAAGTCCCAAGGAATCATAGCTCTGGGCATACACATCTAAAAGTTCTTGAAGCTCTTCCGGCGTAGAGGCTAAAAGTGCACAGTCATCCGCATACTGGAGATCACAAATGAATCGTGTGCGTGTCTTCGTGAAAGCTCTAAAGCGCCCTATGTTAAAGAGACCGCCATCAAAACGGTATCTGAGACCTATTCCTCTGACTGTCAGTTTGTTGTCAACAATAATTGTTAGAGCAGTGGTAAACAAATTAAAAAGTAGGGGTGCCAGGACACATCCCTGCCTAACTCCAGTGAGGGTTTGGAAAGGTTCGGTTGCCTCATTATTATACATAACCTGGGCGTTGTTGTTTGTATGTAGACTGCGACATACTTCCACAAATTTTCTAGGGATACCTAAGCGGAACATAATTTTCCAGAGCACTTCCCTGTCCACCGAGTCAAACGCCTTGGTTAAATCAATGAAGGCCATGTGAATTTCTCCTTGATGTTCGAGCGCTTTTTCTTGAAGCTGTTTAAGTGTGAAGATTAAATCCGATGTGCCTCGGTTTGGTCTAAAGCCACTCTGTGTTTCAGGAAGTAGCTTTTCCATAACAGGTGTTAGCCTATTTGCCATCGCTTTAGTGAGTATCTTCCCTCCAACAGCCAGGAGAGCTATACCCCTGTAATTTCCACAGTCCGCAGCGCTCCCTTTGTTTTTGAAGAGGTTGATTAAAAGTGTATCACGAAACTCCTGCGGAGCTTGGCCACTTTCCCACACGACATCAAACAGTTTTTTGAGGTAGGGTATGAGCTCTGACGACACAGCTTTAAAGATCTCAGCTGGGAGTGAGTCGGCGCCGGGAGATTTGTTATTTTTTAGCTGCCTAATGGCGGTTAAGATCTCTTCCGTTGTTAGTGGTTTATCTAAGTCTTCGAAGGTGTCATATTGAGGGATAAGATTTATAATATTGTGATCGGCTTGACTTTGCTGGTTAAGAATATTAGAGTAGTGTTCTTTCCATCGGGCTCTTATTTCCTGGTCTTCTTTGAGGAGATTTCCATTTAAATCTTTAATAGGGCACATATTTTTCCGACTGGGGCCGTACACTGCTTTTACTCCTTGAAAGAAATTCCTGTAGTCATGTGAATCGGCGTACCTTTGAATTTCTCTGGCCTTGCTTGCCCACCACTCGTTCTTTATTCTTTTGATTTCGCGTTGCGTTTCATACTTGGATTGGGTAAAAGCTTCTGCTTTTGATGAGTCGTTGGGGTGGTTGATAGCGTTTTGGAAGGCAATATGTTTGCGGTCAAGAAGTTCTTGTATAAAAGCTTCATTATCATTGAACCAGTCCTCCTGTTTTTTACTTGCTGCAGTGCCAAGAATTTCCTCACTCGCACTTTTTAAACTGTCTTTAATTTGTGTCCAGGTAGCAGCGACCTCTACAAAATTGGTTTCTTCTAGTGCACTCAAATTCTCTTGAACTTTTTGCTTTAACTGTTCGACGGTTTGTTGGTCACGCAATTTACTAATACAGAGACGGAGTCTACGTTTTACTTGAGTTCTTCGGTGTTTGGGTCTCATAACAATTTTCATTTTAGAGACAACAGGACGATGATCGGTCCAACATTCGCTATCAATGCGCGCCTTTGTAATTTGGACGTCCTTGAGATGCTTCCTACGTACGATAACATAGTCCAGTAGATGCCAGTGACCTGATCTGGGGTGACGCCAGGTGCCTTTAAATTTATCCTTTTGTCGGAAAATGGTGTTTGTTATAACTAGATCATGTTCGGCGCATTTAGTTAGGAGTAGTTGACCGTTAGCGTTCATGTTGCCCAAACCGTTCTTGCCTATGATGCCTGACCAGGTGTCTGCATCTCTCCCTACTCTAGCGTTAAAATCGCCAAGAATAACGAGTCGTTCCGTTTTAGGTATTCTACAGAGGGTTTCTTCCAGCTGTTGATAGAAGCTTTCCTTGGTTTCGTGACTTGCATCCAGAGTGGGAGCGTAGGCGCTTATTAGATTTACCGCGTTGCCATCTGATAGCTCATAGCGTAGCAGCATTAGACGCTCGGATATGCCTTGTGGTACTTGTGTTAAGTTGGATACAAGTTGATTCCGAACGGCAAATCCTACTCCATGTTGTCTTCTTGAATTGGTGGGAAGACCTTTCCAATAGAAGGTGTAGTACTTTTCTGTGAGAGAACCTTCCTCCAAAAATCGAGTTTCGCTGAGAGCTGCAACGTCAACATTGAGTCGGTGAAGTTCTCTATCTATTAGAGCAGTTCTCCTTTCAGGCCGATCGGTGCGAGTGCTGTCGTTCAAAGTACGAACATTCCAAGCGCCGTAGATGAAAGAATTAGTTTTGTTGGATTTAACTTGTAGGTGTTTTTTCGACATTCGATGAGGTGTCCCTGTGGGCACCCTCCCCCGGAGATCCGATCGGGAGGGTATTTTACCTCCGGATGATTTTGTCCCACTTGAACGCTCCATCATTTTTTAAAGCCTTAATCGACTGAAAACGAAGCTGCATTTGAAGTTTTAGCTGGAGCAGGTATGCAACTGACCAGCTCGGTTGCGGAAGGCGAGTGGTGTGGTCCCATGGCACAGAAGGAGACTGCGACGATGGGGTAACCAAACGATTCCAAAAGCAACCTTTATGTGCGGTTGGTTATTTTTACCGCACTCTTCGTGAGAAGGTGGATGTGCTCACGGCAAAAGGTAAGGGTTATTCCGCCATTACTCGGTCGTTAGAGCCTCGTTAGTGAAAACAGGGCGCACCAAGTTCAAATTGAACTCATCGCGAAGGTGAGGTTAACAATTGAGTAGGAGAGGCTATAACTTGCGCTTCACTACCCCATTACACCCCCTACACTTTAGAATACAGTTTTATTGGTTAATTAAAGATTAAAAGGTTTGATTAATTTGTTTAATGTTGTGATAATTACGAATTATGATAACGAGAGATTACTGCAGCGTTTATGACATGCTTCGTTATTAGTGATACACAAGTTACGTGTCAAAGTTGGGCGGTTACCATGTTCGTTGCTCCTTAAATTTTAACTCAGGAAATAACATAGTTCAAGTGTGCTTTTAGAGGGCGGAATATTAAACATAATATTTTTAGTCGCAAACTCCTCTATAAAATCTTCATTTTACTATAAGGAACGTATCCAGACTGCAACCAACAGCTACTCTCCGGACTATGTGCCCCGCCGAGCGCTGAATTACAAGTTACAAATCTGGCGCGTTAAGTGTAATAATTGCATATTACCATCAAAACGCTAATGCTTCGATTGCAACAAACACCAGCCGAAAGACTGATCCTACTTAGAGGAGCTCTCTTGCCAGTCGTCACACACCACTTGCAGGCTGCAGTTTCGAGCTGTTGGCTTTCGTCAGTGCAAGGTAGACATATGACGACCGGCACGAGGATTCTTTGACTATTTGGTACATCCCGGTATTTTTACAATAGCGACATGTAAAATAGTCAGCAGGCGCCATCTAGCGGTCCAGTGTCTGTTGCAATCGAAAAATAAATAGCTTGACTGGGCTTAGCATGGTTCAAATGTGCTTTTAGAGGGCGGAATATTAAACATAATATTTTTAGTCGCAAACTCCTCTATAAAATCCTTATTTTACTATAATGAACGTAACCAGACTGCAACCAACAGCTACTCTCCGGGCAAGGAGAGGCAAGGTAGACATGTGACGACCGTGCAGGTCGTCACATGTCTACCTTGCACTGACGAGAGCCAGCAGCTCAAAACTGCAGTCTGCAAGTGGTGTGTGACGACTGGCAAGAGAGCTCCATTAAGTAGGATCAGTCCTTCGGCTGGTGTTTGTTGCAATCGAAGCATTAGCGTTTTGATGGTAATATGCAATTATTACACTTAACTCGCCAGACTTATAACTTGTAATTCATCGCTCGGCGGGGCACATAGCTGTAGCTGTTGGTTGCAGTCTGGTTACATTCCTTATAGTAAATTAAGGATTTTATAGAGGAGTTTGCGACTAAAAATATTATGTTTAATATTCCGCCCTCTAAAAGTACATTTGAACTATGCTAAGCCCAGTCAGGCAATTTATTTTTCGATTGCAACAGACACTGGAACACTAGATGGCACCTGCTGACTATTTTACATGTCGCTATTATAAAAATACCGGGATGTACCAAATAGTCAAAGGATCCTCGTGCCGGTCGTCACATGTCTACCTTGCACTGACGAGAGCCAACAGCTCGAAACTGCAGTCTGCAAGTGGTGTGTGACGACTTGCAAGAGAGCTCCTTTAAGTAGGATCAGTCTTTCGGCTGATGTTTGTTGCAATCGAAGCATTAGCATTTTGATGGTAATATGCAATTATTACACTTAGCGCGCCAGACTTGTAACTTGTAATTCAGCCCTCGGCGGGGCACATAGCTCGGAGAGTAGCTGTTGGTTGCAGTCTGGTTACGTTCCTTATAGTAAAATAAGGATTTTATAGAGGAGTTTGCGACTAAAAATATTATGTTCAGGAAATAACGTACGTTTTTGTGTATTTTTGCCATATTATGTTTGAAAAAATTTTAAAATTGAAAAATTTGTTTTGGTCTTGCGATGAATTTACAAAAAACTTCAGCTTTATACTGTGTCACTGGAGATTTATATATCGTAAGAATATATGGTATTTACCTCATACATTATTTTGGCATCTGCACATTTTAGAAATAGAAATAAATGTTTAGATGTTAAAATAATAGCTAGTTATCGCAAATTATACCCTATTTGCGTTATACGTTATTTTTTACATCTAAGCATGAGCTTATTAGTTTTCACGCGCGGAAATAAATGTGCGTATATTTAGATGTCAAAGATATGGTTAAGCGCAAATTCAGTATGGCTGACAATAATTTCCTAACGCAATACATATGGTATGTTTGTAATGACTTCTTAATATTTAAGTTTAAGACAATAATAATTGTAATTAAATATTGACAATTTTATCTTTTACTACACCAGCCACTCGAGAGATTGGAAAGTGATTACAAGAACGAAGGCGTGAAAAGGACATAGTTAAAATGTTTTTTATAATTGCAAGTTTAATGCTGCAATTAAATAGGCATAGGGACGCTTCAGCCACCCCCCACCACTCCACTTTATATCAAATCAGAGAGCACGGGGCCACTCCGTCATCTATGGCGGAAAATTCAAACAGCTTCTTACAGTGAATGAAGTAGATTCTTCTGGGTCTTGCCGTGGTCGTCGAACTTGACTTGACGTTTCGCTGATCAACCTGTCAGCTTCTTCAGAATGATTCTAAAGACAAGCTTCTTACAGGTACGGGTATAAGGAAGGTTAACAACTATCCTTGGTACAGGTATAGCGTTTAATATACATTTACATATTTTATTTATATCGATTATGATGTAATATTACGCAAGTGGTAAGCTGTAAAAATATGTACCTGTACCTGTAAAAATCTGTGTATGTAGAAGGCTGTTTGAATTTTGCATCATAGATGGGGCGTGGCCCCTGATTAGTTATAAGGTGGAGTGATGGGAGGTGGCTGAAGCGTTCCTATGCCTACTCAATTATATAGAGTGATCCATTTAAAAGCAGGACTCTCTAAAATTCTTCTTTGTAGGCTGATTTAAACGACTTTTTTTAGATGATAGAGCATCGATAGCTCTACCGTGGTGGAAAATTTCAGATCGAAATTCAAAATTTCAAGGCCTATTTAGATTTTTTCAAGGCCAAAAGTCAAAAAAAAAAATTGACTACGCCACTGGATTTAGAATACCTTCAAATCAATGTGACCGAAATTTAATAAACAATGTTGGTTTTTAACAGAAATATAGCATAATTAAAATTTATCTTATGTTACCAAAATAATTCGAATATTCACAATTGTTTAAATAATATTGTTTACAACACTCGTTTAGATCGTTATCAGTTTAATTTTAAAAGTATATTCCCATCAATTATTCAATATCGGCAATATTTGTTTTCTTTAAACACGCTCCATATTAAGAATAATTATTTTTATTAACGAGTCTTGCAACTATTTTCATTATCAAAGCTGGCGTTGGAGGATTATATAGATAATAATAAAGCCCATAAATAAAAATTGCCAAACCTTAGAAACAGCCGATATTGAGAAGACAATAATAAATTGCTTTTTAATAAATGAATTGCATATTTAACAACAATTTTAGAAATTAATATCTTTTAGATCAAATAACAAATTATAATTACAATTAAAAATGTATCAATGTAACAACAATTTCAGAAATTACTATTTTTGTAACAAAATAACATAAGACAAAATAAAAACTGACACGACAATGCCATACACTTCAAATTTTGGATGATTCAACTAAATTTCCATTCAATTCAATACATTTATTGTATCGTTTTTTTAATGTTTGCCATAACATTACATAATAATTGGTTTAGTGTAATTTCCTCACAAGCCTGTCTTATCCTTTGACACAGTTCTTCTGTGTTGGTTGGGCGAGTGATATAGACTTTTTCTTTAAGAAACCCCATAGAAAAAAATTAAGTGGAGTTATGTCGGGGGACCTGGGAAGAAACTCTACTAACCTACTATTTCGCCGTATCCACCGATTAGGGAAATTTTAAACTTGCAATTATATGTACAGGGTGATTTACCTAAACATGTGGAAAATTATTCAGTGGATTGTCCCCACCAAAAGGAGTTAAAGAAATTGAGAAATTTGGGGAAAAAATTACCTTATTTTTTTTTGTAGAAGTGCGCCGCCTATGACTAACCAATCTGACGTAATACAGTACAACGAAATCACTTCCTTTCTTATGTGGTATGGGTAAAAACGATTCTCGCGTATAGGGTACTTATTGAAGGGTCTTGTTCTAGTAATTATATAACTTCTTCATCTACTTCAACAGGACGATTTACTACACGTTCTCTGTCGCCTGGTAAACAAAACGCGGTGTCACGAACTCGTCGTACTGCACTTAAATTTTTTCTCTCATTAGGTTTGCGCCTATGAGGAAATTTTCTCCCGTATTTTCGTACAGCGTACAGCCCCTGCAAGACTTTCATTCATTACGCCATAGGTTAATATCATGTCGCAGTACTCTTGCGACGTGAACTCTGGCATAATCGATATTTGCGAATGCAGTTTAAAATTTAACAAAGATGGAAAATGCTCTAAACGGAAGTCGAAGAGTCACTGAACTGAACAGTGAACGCGTGGCGCACTGACCTGAGACAACTGAGACAGCTGATATTATTATCTGCTAAACAAACAAGCGACACGTGTGTGAACGCGTCGAGATAGCATAACTCACCCGTTCAGAAGCCTATCTTTGCAGGTTTTAATGCAAAAAAATATAATAAATTACTTCGGATCGCTTTAAAATTTTACAGAGGCCTTCCCACATAACAGACTTGTATACCATTTTATTTTTCGCATCTTTACATAAATCACCCTGTATATAACTCATACTTTAAACTTGTAATTATACACAAATTTTAAATGTACAATTATAAAAATATTTTAACTATATTCTTTCTACGCCCTCATATACAACACTTTACTTTTCTTATATTGTTTTATTGAGTACTTTCTATACACTTTTCTCCCGTTGGCATTCTACTTCACTCCCTTGTCCCAAAACTTCAATTCTTGTTGTCCGTTTGTGGCTCATTTAAAGATTTTTTGGTATTCTATAGAACTTATGTTTTTCATTTCTTTGTAAAGACTTTTTAATATTGTGGACTTTTCCGGAGTTACTTCTGTCGCAGATCTTTAACATATTTTTTTTTGTTTATGACGTTGGTAACCACCAAAATTTTACTAACCTCAGATCCCTCTAAAACAAAACGAAACAAATCCCTCCCAAGGGTCCAAAATAAAATAAACTTTAAACTGGTAAACATCAAGTCGAATTTGAGTTTGGAAGACATCAAATTATAATATTACAAAATTTTAGGTTAATTGAACTCCAACACTAAATGTTAGTAATTCCTAAGCGGATATAGTATCATATGAATTTTATTTAAGCCAATTTTTTTAAATTTTTCTTTGGCGCAAAAATCTACATTGTATACAGATTGACAACAGACAACCTAATATTCATGGGAGGTCACCAAAAATAATAAATTTGTCGGTAAAACATATTCCTAGACAAAATAATACTTTTTTGTTAGCAAATTTAGTTTCAAGTAGATATTTTTTAATGAAAAAATCTCACATTTTGATTAAAACTGTAGGTACCTCCGCCCTTGTGTGAAAATAGATCGTTAACGTGTAAAATGAAATTCAGTACTAGCAGTAAAGTAAACAATGCAGTTTTATTAGTTCTTTCAGCTGCTATAAGTAATTTTCCTTCGTTGAGAATAAATACCAATACCGTCTGGAAGAAGTGGACATAGTCGGAGGGTGTACAGTGGGATCGTTACTTTTTACGACGACTATAAAATGTACGGGAAATAATTCGGAATCCCGAATCCCCCAAACGTTTTGTAACAAAACCGTGGACAATAGCGCAGCACTCGACTGGTACAAATCATGTATTGAAATCTAATGTAATAAAGTGTCACAGGATTATTTTCCTGCTGC
Source organism: Leptura quadrifasciata (assembly GCA_963675555.1). NCBI lineage: Eukaryota > Metazoa > Arthropoda > Insecta > Coleoptera > Cerambycidae > Leptura > Leptura quadrifasciata. Next base: position 54,124,745 of record OY776674.1, on the reverse strand, counting down.
GGAATGCCATGTGCAGTAATGTAACTGACCGCCCAGCAGCCACGTGTGGCCGTCGTATTCATATTTACTATGTCAGTTTGATTTTATTTCTATTGTAGTTTCTAAAATATTTCTTTATCGTGAACGTCTACCCACAATTTATTGGTTTCAATTTGTTATGGAAATAATCTGCGTAAATAATCTTTTCATCTCTGCCTACAGCGAATGTACCAGGTGGATCGCATTGGAATAACCAATATTATTACATATACAAAAATAATAAATAGGTTATAAATTTTTCTGTTATTGCATGACAAATTTAACAACAGGAGGGAATCTTTTATACCATTTTAGAATACATATGTTTACTATAATTTTTCGATTGGTCTGAAATGGATTTTCTTATTCTTCATTTTTGCTTTCATAATAATTATTGAAAAATGTTATTTGGGTATTAAAATAATTATAAATAATATAAATAAATGTATTATAAATAAGTAATAAATTCTGTTCAGTCAAGAAAGCTAATGATAATATTGTCAACGAAGATTTGCATCATCCGTCAATTGTCATACGCTGTGAATTTTGTAGGGAACACTTTGATCATAAAAAGAAAGCGAATACGTCATTATATCGATATAATTTTAAGAAAGCCAATTTCCCTCTGCTCTATCAAAATCTACTTGAAACTGACTGGAGCTTTCTGGATAACTGTGTAGATGTTAATGAAGCCACACTACTATTTTACAATCAATTGGACCTAACTTTTAATATTTATGTGCCAAAAGTAATCACATCTAATCGTAGTTATCCGCCTTGGTTCAGTTATTCTATAATAAAGAATATCAAGACAAAGCATTCACTATGGAAACAATATAAATCCTCTAAGGATATTACTTGTTACAATGAATTTAAACAACTAAGGCGTAAATTCAAAACTGACTGAAAAATTATTTAAAAACTATATCTCCAACATAGAAAACAATATTGTACTTGATCCCTCTAACTTCTGGACATTTACCAATAAAAAGAGCTCACAAGCTGGTATACCTAACAACTTGACATTAGATGGTATAAACACAAATAAATATAATATACTTCAATGTGATAGAAATTATCAAGTAACAGGTTTGCCACGAGTAGGTGGAGTCATGGTCGCAGTAAGTAATATTGAAATGGGAAAAACGGGATACACATTATGATGCAATCTATATTACTATTAAGGTAAATATGAGGTACACTTTCTCAGTAGTTGTAGTTTATATACCTCCATCCGTAACTCTTGATGAATGTGACGATTTTTATGCATTTTTTGAAAATACATATAATGTAAACATGAATGTGTGACTTTACCTGATATTCATACAGATTTTCATAAAAATTTAAACCTAAAGCATAAAACCTTTCTAGACTTTATCAGCTTACATTCTCTTGAATTATGCAACAATATTCCCAACGTTATTGGAAGGACTTTAGACCAAATTTTAGTAAATACTAAAAATTGTAATAAATATGAAATTAATAGAAAGTCCAATATTAAATGAAGATATATCATCCTGCTTTGATTATTGAAATTAAAACTAATAAAAAAAGAATAAATCATGAATTAGGTTCTTCTACAGTAACTTATTTAATTACAGTAAATGCTTTTTTGTTGGGCTATCAGTTTTTGTGCGCGATGTAGATTGGTCTTCTATATATAAGTGCACGGACGTTAACACTTCCCTTGACTGCTTTTATAATAAATTTTATGAAATTTTAGATGTGGTTACCCCAAAATTCAAACAAAAAACTAAATATAAATACCCAAAATGGTTTAATAAAGAAATCATAGATACCCTATAAACTAAGAATAAGTACAAACTAAGAAGACATTTATCGTATTATCATGATAATCTGTATAAGGAAGCGCGACGTAAATTGAAGTCATTTACCAATATAGTATATAACAAATATCTTGATGAAACTGAGAATTGCATAAATAAAAATGCAAAAGAATTCTGGCCATACATTAAAGAGAGAAAAAAAGGAGCGTCTTCCACTACTATGACATTAGATGGAATAGATATAGAACAGGGAGGGGAAGCAAAGGGTTTTGCAGGATACTTTCATTCCGTATATAATGAGGATATAGCCTCTTATGATACAGAATTTGATGATGTATATTATTAGGTGATGTATTAAATATTGATAATATTACGGCTGATGAACATAAATGTGCAATTAAAAAATTGGAGCCGAAAAAATCAGCAGGAGTAGATAGCATACCACCCGAAATTATAAAAGGCTGTGCAGATTATCTACAAACACCACTACTATAATATTCAATGTAATTCTAAAAAATAAAACATTTCCCGATCTATGGAAGGAAGCATTGGTAACTCCGATCCATAAGTCTGGAAACATCCCATATTGACAATTATAGACCTATAGCCGTTCTATGTACACTAGCCAAAATATTTGAACAAATCATATACGCAAAACTGTGGCGGCATGCTCAATTTAAAATTTCTGATGTACAGCATGGATTTGTACCAATAAAGTCGACCTTAACAAACCTACTGACTTTCTCTGATGATGTGTTTCAAAGCATGGAAGAAAATTCACAGATTGATGTTATTTACACCGATTTTAAAAAACCATTTGACAAGGTACATCATGACGTCATTTTGAGAAAGTTACATGGTTTTGGTCTTGGTTTAAGTACTTTAAAAAATTTTATATCATATCTGCAAGGAAGGACATTTAGAGTCAAATTTGATGGTAAAACTTCTGACAAATTAAACGCAAACTCTGGGGTACCTCAGGGGTCCAATCTAGGACCCTTACTATTTCTTCTTTTTATAAATGATCTCTCGAATATTTACTTTATGCTGAAATTCTATCATAAAATAAATAAAGTGGAAGACTCTGTATCTTTGCATCAAGACATTGACAGCGTATACGAATGGAGTGTTCATAATACACTACAATTTAATATATCTAAATATGTTGTAATGATTTGTACCCGAAAGAGGGATAAAATAATAAATAATCACGTAATGGATGATGAAATACTGTTGAGAGTTGATAGAGTTAAGGATTTAGGCGTAGAATATGATAATAAACACTCGTATAAGTCCCATATTCAGAATTTAGTCTCGCGTGCGTACCGCAGCTTGGGATTCATTATGAGACAAACACGACATTTTAAACGGATTAAACCATTATAAACGTTATATAATACGCTAGTGAGACCCAAATTGTAATATGCATCCGTAGTGTGGCATTCTCTATATGTAACTAATATTTAACACGAAAAAGAAAGGAAAAAATGAGACACACACCTACACAAATTTCCTTTTTTAAAATTAGTTCATTTATTTTCAAGTAATTATTAATTGTATTTAGAATAATTGAATTATTTTTAACTGACTGCGCCTTCCAAGTCATCTGAATGGTCCTCTTAAGGAGGTCTAGATATGCTTGAATAAAGGAGACGGAGTCCTATAAATTATAGTTTGATCCGAATCACTTCAAAAATTACTTCGTAATAGGCGAGACGTGCTAACCGCTGAGCTACCGTCTCCTAATTAATTACTGTCCCTCAATTATTTACCCAGCTCTACGAAATGAGCATGTTATAATAAGAAATAAAGAAACTCATATAAATAATAAACTATTCAACAAAATAAAAATTCCTCATGGTGTTACGAAAAGAAAACAAACGTTTCTTTTTCAATTTTGTTGCCGATAAGATGACCTTAGCTTGTGTAATAAGTACTTGACAGAAGTAAAATTGTCAATTTAAAGTTCTAGACAATCGTATTATTGAAGTTGTTTTGTATTGTACCACAAATTATGCATGCGACACTAGTGTGAATGATTAACATTGCATAAAACACAACATGTTATACAGGCATTATCGTTAAAACAACAATCATTTATTAAGGATATTAAAGTGCTTAAAGTAAACAACTATTAGAAGATTTACAATCATTACAACAGAAATTGTGATATGTTGACATTATAAAAGTTTAATGTACACAACTCTCTATGTACAAACAAAAGAGATTCGTAATATCGTGACAGATAATTTCTAAAGGAATTTTTATTTTGCGTGTACAAAGATATATCAGTTTTAATAACATTTAGGAAAATGGTAGTGGTTATTAATTAAGTGTACAAAAAATTTCTATTCATTAAGTGGCATTAAGTTTTACATTTTTATTCAACATGGCTTTCCGAGATACTACTTCAGTTAGGTGTGTACTGTGTGAGGAAAGAAAATCTACAACAATTTAAAAGAAATGACACGACTGTAGGATTTATAAAATTCAGTAAACAATAATAGAAAATATAAATAATAGAATGAAACGAAAAATGCATCTACCTTTTCTAAAACTGTTTTATTTTTTTTACGTTTATTTAACGTCAGCCTATTTCCGCTACTGAGGCCTAACACCGACGCCTGTAAACAATCTACCCCCAACCAGGAATTTTGCCGAACATCTTCTCTTTCGAAGAATAGGAATCTTTTATTTACCTAACATTTAATAGACAAAGGACCGACGGCTTTACATCCTCTTCGAAGAATGGCATATCCCCTACACAATCCTCGCCTAAGATTGTATAGGTTCCGCGCTTACATTGATATACAAGCCGTTGGAAGATGTGAGGCGAGGACCCGGCCTTCCTGGAAACGGTCACCCATCTAAGTACTAACCGCGCCTAACGTTTTTATTTGAATTCACAAATTCAATTCCTGTGTATTATATGCTTTTATTTGTTACCATAGCAGCTGAAAATATTTTCAGAAATTGCGCTAGAAAACGAACAAACCAGAAGAGGACCAGCGAGATAAGGACAGTAATAGCGTAATGAAACAACAGTAAATAAAACTAATGGCAGATGGAGACCGATACAAATGAATTATTTTCTCGTTGAATACAGCACCAATAATATCCGCAACAAAAACATTTTAATATTTCCAAATTGGGGGTGGGGGATGAATTGATTGACTACCTAAATTTAACTATGACTATTAAATTTAATTGCAGATAGAAAATTGTTGGGTAAGGTCTATTTTTTAAAGAAAACTATATTTTTTAAACAGCCAACGTTTCGGCACTAAATATGCCTTCCTCAGGACTTACAATAAATATAAAATTATAAGTATAATTTACCAATAGACGAATTAAAATATATATTTTTTTTACATAGATTAGACTCATAAGTTAAAAGTCGTTAAGGTGATTGTTATTACATTAATTTAATTACACTATTAACCGCGAAAAACATTCAATAAAAATTATGATATGGAAATTCATTGAAAAACAATATGTATTTACAATTAAAATCTTTAGTTTTCCGCGTTGGATTAAATTCTAAAGTAAAATAAAAGGTAGGTGCCATAGATACAGTCTTCGGGAGTAAAATAATTGTTAATAAGAAAATTTTGTAGACAGTTCCACTCTTAACGAAGGTATGTTCGTAAGTGAGAATCAAAAAATATTTAAGAATGTAAAAAAAATAAATATAAAAATATTCATCTTTCTTTTTACTATGCAAAGCTATCTGTGTATTTAAAAATATTTTACAATGATTACAACATATTATCATAGAGGATGTTATTTTCTTATTTTACTTATTAGGTCGATGTAGGAACAATTTAGATTTTCTCGAATTTACTGTTTTGTATTTTTTAAGATTTGTCATCTCTTGGAAAGTCCTCTTATATAATATATTTTGTTTTCCAACTACCTTAGTATCTGTGAATGAAAAATTTTGTCCAAAATTATTACAATGTTTCACCAATGACGTAGGATTTAACATATTCTTCTTTTTGACGTCTTTTTCGTGTTCCTTAATTCGGATTTTTGTACATCTACCCGATTGGCCAACATAAGATTTATCACAATTTTGGTAAGGTATTTGATACACGACGTTTGACATATATTAGCCTTTACTCGAATCCGGTATAAGAAAAAATGTTACAGTCGATAGATTGTGTGTAATAAAAAACAAGTAAAAGGTGTAGTCTATTGTAATTCCCATTCATCTACAATTACAATTACAATTTAAAAAGCTTTATTCAGTTATATATACATATCATTCTGTTTTATTTATTTCATTTAATTCATATGGTGTACAATATTTATGTTCTCCCGTCGCGTCACAATAAGCATATGCTTAGAAACGAGGCAGGCGGCCGATTTTATGCCAAATAAAGTTAAAAACAGAATTAAAATTGATCAACTAAAAAACGTTCTCCAACAAAGATTGAACTAATTATCTATTTAAAATACAAAAGTTAAAAAAAAATAAAAATTAATGTGATTCTATCTGAAACTAAAATTATCAAATCAATTCGCAGGAAACTCATTCCGAGAAAAAACCTGCTTAAAAAAAAATTATTTATCTACAATTAAAAATACACCGATGGTGTCAGTGTTGTGAAAAATAATAAGAAAATAAAACAACAATTCATATAAATTAAAACAATATTTTTATTTAAACAAGTATGTATGAAATGCTCCAGGGACACATCAAGTCATCGCGTGCACACGACTATGGCTATAGAGGCCAATTCGGGAGAGCACATGTCGACCGCAGTCAGGACAAACATAGACCTGGTTAGGTCTTCTTGCAGCAACATTTCTTTGATAGCTGGCCACAACCCCTCGCCATTCGGTTCTGTCCGCTGCAAGATGTTCCCATTGCTCGTCTGGAATACCGCAAGATTTTAGATTTTCATGGAGAACGTCTTTGAACCTCTTTCGTTGACCGCCACGCCTTCTTCTACCGCTTGGCAATTCACCATAAAGTGTACATTTAAGAAGGCGGTTATCATGCATACGATGAACGTGACCTGCCCATCTTAGGCGTGCTCTTGAAATAAGCACCTCAATTGGAAGGCTTTTTGCTCTCCTGAGTACTTCCACGTTTGATATGTGATGGAACCAACGGATTTTCATCATACTTCTGAGGTGTCTTTAACTGAAAACGTTCTAATTCTTTCGCATGACGATGATAAGTGACCCAGCTTTCACATCCATATAGCAGTGTTGGAATGACAACTGCTCTGTAGACAGCCATTTTCGTTGACAAAGCAAAGTCGTGGTTGTCAAATACTCTTTCTCTAAGTCCCCAGAGTGCTCTAGATGCAGCGTTAATTCCATTGCGAATCTCGCTGTCCATGTTTGCTTTGTCATTAACAACGTTGCCTAAGTAATTGAACTGATCCACCACTTCAAGAGAATTTCCGTTAAGTGTACTGTCTATTTGGTTCACTTGATGAGGAGTTGACATAATCTTAGTCTTTCCAATGTTGATTTTAAGTCCCAAGGAATCATAGCTCTGGGCATACACATCTAAAAGTTCTTGAAGCTCTTCCGGCGTAGAGGCTAAAAGTGCACAGTCATCCGCATACTGGAGATCACAAATGAATCGTGTGCGTGCCTTCGTGAAAGCTCTAAAGCGCCCTATGCTAAAGAGACCGCCATCAGAACGGTATCTGAGACCTATTCCTCTGACTGTCAGTTTGTTGTCAGCAATAATTGTTAGAGCAGTGGTAAACAAATTAAAAAGTACGGGTGCCAGGATACATCCCTGCCTAACTCCAGTGAGGGTTTGGAAAGGTTCGGTTGCCTCATTATTATACATAACCTGGGCGTTGTTGTTTGTATGTAGACTGCGACATACTTCCACAAATTTTCTAGGGATACCTAAGCGGAACATAATTTTCCAGAACACTTCCCTGTCCACCGAGTCAAACGCCTTGGTTAAATCAATGAAGGCCATGTGAATTTCTCCTTGATGTTCGAGTGCTTTTTCTTGAAGCTGTTTAAGTGTGAAGATTAGATCCGATGTGCCTCGGTTTGGTCTAAAGCCACTCTGTGTTTCAGGAAGTAACTTTTCCATAACAGGTGTTAGCCTATTTGCCATCGCTTTAGTGAGTATCTTCCCTCCAACAGCCAGGAGAGCTATACCCCTGTAATTTCCACAGTCCGCAGCGCTCCCTTTGTTTTTGAAGAGGTTGATTAAAAGTGTATCACGAAATTCCTGCGGAGCTTGACCACTTTCCCACGCGACATCAAACAGTTTTTTGAGGTAGGGTATGAGCTCTGACGACACAGCTTTAAAGATCTCAGCTGGGAGTGAGTCGGCGTCGGGAGATTTGTTATTTTTTAGCTGCTCAATGGCGGTTAAGATCCCTCCCGTTGTTAGTGGTTTATCTAAGTCTTCGAAGGTGTCATATTGAGGGATAAGATTTATAATATCGTGATCGGCTTGACTTTGCTGGTTAAGAATGTTAGAGTAGTGTTCTTTCCATCGGGCTCTTATTTCCTGGTCTTCTTTGAGGAGATTTCCGTTTAAATCTATAATAGGGCACATATTTTTCCGACTGGGGCCGTACACTGCTTTTACTCCTTGAAAGAAATTCCTGTAGTCGTGTGAATCGGCGTACCTTTCGTACCACTCGTTCTTTATTCTTCTGATTTCGCGTTGCGTTTCATACTTAGATTGGGTAAAAGCTTCTGCTTTTGATGAGTTGTTGGGGTGGTTGATAACGTTTTGGAAGGCAATATGTTTGCGGTCAAGAAGTTCTTGTATAAAAGCTTCATTATCATTGAACCAGTCCTCCTGTTTTTTACTTGCTGCAGTGCCAAGAATTTCCTCACTCGCACTTTTTAAACTGTCTTTAATTTGTGTCCAGGTAGTAGCGACATATACAGAATTGGTTTCTTCTAGTGCACTCAAATTCTGTTGAACTTTTTGCTTTAGCTGTTCGACGGTTTGTTGGTCACGCAATTTACTAATACAGAGACGGGGTCTACGTTTTACTTGAGTTCTTCGGTGTTTGGGTCTCATAACAATTTTCATTTTAGAGACAACAGGACGATGACCAGTCCAACATTCGCTATCAATGCGCGCCTTTGTAATTTGGACGTCCTTGAGATGCTTCCTACGTACGATAACATAGTCCAGTAGATGCCAGTGACCTGATCTGGGGTGACGCCAGGTGCCTTTAAATTTATCCTTTTGTCCGAAAATGGTGCTTGTTATAACTAGATCATGTTCGGCGCATTTAGTTAGGAGTAGTTGACCGTTAGCGTTCATATTGCCCAAACCGTTCTTGCCTATGATGCCTGGCCAGGTGTCTGCATCTCTCCCTACTCTAGCGTTAAAATCGCCAAGAAGATTCCGTTTTAGGTATTCTACAGAGGGTTTCTTCCAGCTGTTGATAGAAGCTTTCCTTGGTTTCGTGACTTGCATCCAGAGTGGGAGCGTAGGCGCTTATTAGCTTTACCACGTTGCCATCTGATAGCTTATAGCGTAGCAGCATTAGACGCTCGGATAGGCCTTGTGGTACTTGTGTTAAGTTGAATACAAGTTGATTCCGAACGGCAAATCCTACTCCATGTTGTCTTCTTGAATTGGTGGGAAGACCTTTCCAATAGAAGGTGTAGTACTTTTCTGTGAGAGAGCCTTCCTCCAAAGTCGAGAGCTGCAACGTCAACATTGAGTCGGTGAAGTTCTCTATCTATTAGAGCTGTTCTTCTTTCAGGCCGATCGGTGCGAGTGCTGTCGTTCAAAGTACGAACATTCCAAGCGCCGTAGATGAAAGAATTAGTTTTCTTGGATTTAACTTGTCGGTGTTTTTTCGACATTCGATGAGGTGTCCCTGTGGGCACCCTCCCCCGGAGATCCGATCGGGAGGGTATTTTACTTCCGGATGGTTTTGTCCCACTTGTACGATCCATCATTTTTTTTAAGCCTTAATCCACTGAAAACGAAGCTGCATTTGAAGTTTTAGCTGGAGCAGGTATGCAACTGACCAGCTCGGTTGCGGAAGGCGAGTGGTGTGGTCCCATGGCACAGAAGGAGACTGCGACGATGGGGTAACCAAACGATTCCAAAAGCAACCTTTGTGTGCGGTGGATTATTTTTACCGCACTCTTCGTGAGAAGGTGAATGTGCTCACGGCAAAAGGTAAGGGTTATTTCGCCCTTACTCGGTCGTTAGAGCCTCGTTAGTAAAAACAGGGTGCACCAAGTTCAAATTGAACTCATCGCGAAGGTGAGGTTAACAATTGAGTAGGAGAGGCTATAACTTACGCTTCACTACCCCATTACACCCCACATATATTCAAAAGGTGTTTTTGTTTTTAATTTCGAAAAAAACAATATTTTCTTGGTAATTCCAAATGTCTCAGAAAATGAGTTATTTGACACTTTCAATGATTATCACAATAAACTTGAATTTACTATGGAAATAGAAGCAGACAAATCTATGATATTTCTGGATACACGAATTATCAGAACAAATGATAATACCCTATTGATTGATCGGTACCATAAATCTACTTTTCGGAAAGACTTTTTAATTTTAACTCACAACATCCAATGAGCCAAAAGTTAAACATCATACGAAATCTTCAACAAAGAATAATAAAATTATGCAGTTTAGAATTTTGAGATAAAAATATAAACTTATTTAAAACTTTTCTAATAAAAAATTACTATCCTGAATATCTTATAAACAAAATTTTAATCTCACAATCTTCTATAATTAATAAATCTAGTAATGAACAACAACAACATATATACACAATACTAATTGAATGATACCAACTATTGAAAAACTATTCAACTTTAATAAGTTCTACAAAGAACAAATATTATCCACATTGCTCGATTCTGCAATTTTTGTAAACGACCTATATGCGCCCTTGGTTAGTTGTATACTACAATTACTACAGTAACATTACCTCACTTATGTTACTGTAGAAGGTAACTAATGTAATATTATGGTGTTGTATACTAATTTAGGAGCTTTTATAGGTAGACCCCAATTTATATAATCTATGTTTTTATCGATTATTAAGTCATTGTCAATGATAACTCCCAGATATTTATTTGTTCAATTATTTCAACAATCTCTCCACTCAATTTTAACTTATTCGTGAAAAATAAATTCCTGCAGGACTTTTCCCTGATATCATTTTTCTTTTATTTTTGTAACATTCAATTCTAATGCTAATCTATCCACTCACTCACATTTTCCAATATCTGATTCATTTTAGCAACAAGATTTAATATGCATACCGGGTGTAACAGGATCATGGTGTACTCCCCTTTTCTCCTTTAGTTTTGAAGATAATTGATTGAAATTTACATACATAATAAGTGGCACTTTTTGACATACAACTTTTTTCACTTCCGGTTTCGCCGGAAGCGACACTAACTTTCACTCATTTAAAATGTCCTCAATCTCATTTTCTAGGAATCTCAAGTATCTGGCACCAGTCAGAAGTCCTTCAAATATTATTGGACCAATGATTCTACTACCGATTATTCGAAGCCAAACATTGAAACCGAACCGCACTTAAAAGTTACCCTCCCCCGTAATAAATTCTGATTTTTTTGTGACCAATATTTTGTATTTCGTTGGTTAATTAATCCCAAATTTGTAAACCCAGACTCGTCCGAGTCCGAAAATAAAATCAGTCCCAAATAATCATTGTTTGGCTGCACGTTATTATACAAAATCCAATTGCAATATTCCATCCTACGTTATTTGTGCAAATTTCGGCTTACTGTTTGGTGACCGATGTCCAATTCAAACCCAAGTTGCCTTAAAGGAACAGTCTTATAAACTTCTATTCGAACCAAAACATTAATTTTCGTTCCTTCGTCAATAATGAAGTTTTCTTCGGGATCATTGTTGGGCTCTCTTCGTCATTAGTTTTCAACACATTTAAAATAATTTTTCGCTGGACATTGTCTATCAGGATATCGTTGGGCATAAAGGTCGGTAGCCGCAACTGCATTTCTTTTACATTCCCCATAAATAATTAACATGTCCACTTTTTCATCTCTTGCATAAATTTGCGGCATTTTGAACACAATTAACAAGAATTTTAAAAAAAATTTGAAAGACATAATAAAAACCCCGTTAAACCAACAAATGTTTGACAAGCTAAATATTTCATTGTTTTCAAAGGCACCTTAGTTACTTCTTAACATTTAATTAGAACAAAATTGTATTTTCTTATTTTCTTTTAGCTGTAATTTTGTTTGTATTTATCGACATATGAATAAATTCCTTATTAATAGTACTAATAAATGCTACCACGGTCCGATATGGTTCGATTTGAAAAAATTGAGTTTTGCCCCAAAAACAATTTTGGTGCATTTTATTTGCTCATAAATCACGTAATTTAGTGTTTTTAACGGGATTTCGATTTTTGTAGCATTACACGGGTCATTTTGAATAAATCGGAATCATCATGGCACACTTAAATGTAAAACTAAAAATTATATTGGAAAAAAATTGATGTTTGAAATGTCACTTATTTGGCATAATTTCATTCAGAAAATTATATACAGGGTGTTCCATTTAAAAATCGAAAGTTAGTGTCACTCCCGGCGAAACAGAAAGTAAAAAAATAATTGCATGTCAAAAAGTGCCGCTTATTATGTGTGTAGTATATCCTAAATTTCAATCAATTATCTTCAAAATTAAAGGAGTTACACCCGGTATATCTGACAAATATATTATAGTATCATCGGCAAATAGATGATAATTAGCATTTTCAAAAATTAAGATGTCATTTAAATACAGTACTAACATCAGAGATCCTAGTAAGCTGCCCCTTGTGGTATCCCGACATTAATATGTAATTTGTCAGATACATTCTCTTCCAATTTAAATTTTTGGCCTCTATTGCTCATACAATCTTTCAACTAATTTGAGACTATCCTCTTAAAACCTAATGATTTTAATTTTCTATCTAACATATTTCCGTTAGTTATTTCGAATGAATAAAATAGAAACTTTATTTAACCAAAAATACGAAAAATATTTTTGGCAAGTCACAACAGGTATATAGTGAGGGTACCATAACAAGAAAGCTAGTTGTACAGAACTGATGCTATCACTATTCAAATTACTTTCTGAAAAGTTAAAACCTATATTAGAAAATGATAGTGTTACTGTTGCTAATAAGAATGAAAATACAATAGGAAAATTGTTTTTTCGAAATCAAAAACAAAAACATCTTTTGAATATATGACAAACGTCGTATAATAAATGCCTTGCCAAAATTGCGGTAAATCTTATGTTGGGCAAACGGGTAGAAACACAAAAATCCGAATTAAGGAACACGAAAGAGACGTCAAAAAGAATGTTAATCCTACGTCTTTGGTGGAACGTTGTAACAATGTTGGACACAATTTTTGATTGGCACTACGGTAGTTGGAAAACAAAATATATTATATAAAAGGACTTTCCAAGAGATGATAAATATTAAAAAATACAAAACAGTAAATTCGAGAAAAGATACTGAAAATTTGAATTGTTCCTACATCAACCTAATAAGTAAAGTAAGAAAATAACATCATACTAATACTTTGTAATTTCACTATAAAGTATTTTTAAATACGCAGATAATTTTTCATAGTAAAAAGAAAGATGAATATTTTTTATAATTTTTTTTTAATTCTTACATGTTTTTTGATCCTGACTTGTGAACAAACCTTCGTTACGAGTAGAATTGTCTACAAAATTGTCTTATTAACAATTATTTTACTCCCGAAGACTGTATCTATGACACCTACATTTTACTTTACTTTAGAATTTAATCCAACGCTGGAAACTAAAGATTTTAATTGTAAGTATAGTCCAGTTCATGTATTATCGGCACTGAAAAAACGCAACAAAAACTTTACGATCTCATCAAAATACCATCACTGTTTGTTCTGTCTCGGCCGCAACTTGACTCTCTTACCTTTATAAGTTTTTAATGTGCGTCGGATTGTTTGATGAAAGCAAACCGCTTGGCGTAAAGTTTTTGTTGCTTTTTTTAAGTGCTAATACATGAACTCAACTATAACTATTGTTTTTTTAATAAATTTCCATATCATAATTTTTATTGAATGTTTTTGTCCGTTAATAGTTTAATTATTAAATTAATGTAATAACAATCACTTTAACGACTTTTAACTTATAAGTCCAATTATATTTTAAAAAATTATTAAAATTATTATTAAATTATTAAAAATTATATTTTTTAATTCGTCTATTGGTAAATTATACTTATAAATTTATATTTATTGTAGGCCCCGAGGAAGGCATAATATAACGCCGAAACGTTACCGTTTAAAAAATATAGTTTTCTTTAAAAAATAGACCTTGACCCAATAACTTCCTATCCGCCATCATTAAAACAGGCCATTAAATCCAACTTTACTATTAAATTTAATACAGGAGAATTTTCAATTAATCACTATTTTCATCCAGCAGGACATTTTGTTTGACCAATTTTGCATCGTTTAGTTAAATAAAGTAGTGATCTTCAATATTAAACCTTTTATTCGTAATCTATTTCATGTTCGTTTATCAGTAGTCATCATGATGGATCCCTTGATGTGAAACGCGTGTTCCTTGTCTTGATCCTTAATTCGTATTTTATGAGACAATAAGTTAGGAGGGTTTTTATTTATTTATTTTTTTGGGAGGGGATTGAATTTATATATCTACCTTCCTTTTGATTCAATTACATTATTTATTAAGAGTCTCTTGGCTAAAGAGAGAGATTATGAAGAAAGAAATTGTAAAATATTGAAAACAAATTTATGAAATTGTTCCCAGGGGGCGAGCGTAGGTGCGTCTTTACTATGTACATACTTCGGTATGCGATGTAAAGCAACGACAGGCGCAGTTAGTACTTGGATGGTGACCATTCCAACGGAAACCGCGTTCTCGCCTCACACATCTTCCAGCGGCTTGTATATCAGTGTATGCGCAGAAGCTATACAACCTTAGGCGAGAGTTGTATAGGAGATATACCATCATTCGGAGGGGATGTAAAGCCGTCGGTCCCTTGTCTATTAAATGTTAGGCAAGTAAAAGATCCCTACTCTTCTTAAGGGAAGAGGTTCGGCAAAATTCCTGGTTTGGGGTAGCTCGTCTACAGGCGTCGGTGTTAGGCCTCAGTAGCGGAAATAGGCCGACGTTAAATAAATGTTAAAAAAAAAAAAATTGTTCCCAGTACGTTCATTTGTTTTTATTAGACCATCATTGATTAATAGGTAGCACGAGAGATTATGGTAATATTATCTTCATGATATTCAATATACGCGTTAGATGAAATACAAATACATCCTCCTGCACGTAGTTATTATAATAAGGCCAAATGAATACCTTTCATTTTCTGGAGGTTATTATTATTATCATTATTTGATTGACGGTGCCTTCGTTCTTATAAAATTACATACAAAGGCCTATACAACGCACTGCTCCGTAAAGTTTTCAAATCATATTTATAATTAGAGAATATTATATTATGCTGAGATCGTTTGGTTGTTTTCCTTTTGTGCCTCTGGCCAATCTCCAATTAAAAAGCAAAACTTCAACGAGTGCGCCACAAGGAATAGAAATAAGAAGTTTGAAATATGTTATAGGTCAAAAGGAGCAGCTGCGCTTCTACTACTACTATTATTAATGGCTATGCACAATAATTAAATTACTTTAATGGGGAAATATTCTGCTACTTTGTGTTTTGAACGATCTTATAATTGAATGTATCTATGAAAAGTATAAAATATAACTATATGTTTGATTATTTTAAAAGTGTTAATTTTCCCTATTTCTTATTGTGAATAAGACCTGTGCATAAAAAAATAATATTTTATTGCATTAATTATAATCACGTTAAAAATTGATAGGATAGGTTCGTCCCTACCAAGTTTATATCTTAAATTAAAATCTAAATTAGGCGTTTTCAGAAACTTAAAATTCTCTGTGGTTACGAAAATTCTTAATAATGTACTGTCGTGAGCAGAAAAAAATAGGACAACTTTTTTTTCTAATGTAAATCTGTCTCTATTTGAATATGTAATGAGTAGCCGAAATAAAACAGATATCACTTTTAATTTATTTTTTATTTTAATAATAATAATAACACCACACGACCCCCTTTATCCCGGAAGGCTTTAGACGAGCTTTGTGTGGGAGGAGGCTACACATTTAGAGACAAGGGACACACACCCAATCCCAATATCCGTGTATAGTGAAAAAATCCCTCTCACATTATTTTCCACTGCCACGACCGGGGATCGAAACTTTTCGGTGACTCGACCACCAGTCATAATGCTGTAGTTATTGCTATAGTAAATGATGGATGATTAATGAGACAAATTGCAAGAATATCCCACTTAACAAGAAACTAACTATTAATATTTCGTTATTGCACAATTTCTGTTATAACTTCTATAAGTCTGTTTGGTATAGAATTAAATAACCTTATACAATAATCATTAGTAATAATATTTTCCCATGTATTATTTACTATTTCCAGTAATTCATCGGTATTCCGTAGTCTCACATTTGGTTTTTGGATACTTCTTACGAGTAGTCCCCATACTACTTCCACAGGGTTAAGATCTGGACTATGACTGGACCAGTTAAGTACATTGATGTTGTTATCTTGAAACTAGTTAGTTACGGTATGAGCAGTATGAACTGAACAATTGTCTTGTTGATATATTAACTCATTATTAGGAAATAATTGTGACACAGAAGGGAGCATAATATTGTCTAAAATCCTAATATACGTTTCATTATTAAATCATTCTTCAATATGCCACAAAACACCAGGACCGCGTGCCGATATTCAAGCCCACATATTGACGGAAAATCTATCACTTTTATCATTGTTAGATATATATTTCTCATCGAATCGAGTATTCGGAGGGCGGTAAACACGAATACGACCGCTGTGTGTTGACTGGAAAGTTTTTTCGTCTGTAAAGATTACACTGATCCAAAAATTTACATCATGCGCTAAAAATTCAAACGCAAATCCTACTCGAGCTTCTTTATGTTCAGCTTTAAGTAAGTATTTCTGTGCTGCTGCATGACAGCGTAGCTCCGATTCTCTTACTCACCGGCGACCAGTACTACTCGATCCAGGAAAATTCGTTTCTTCAGCAGCCTGAATAACTGAGTAAAATGGATTTTCTACTAAAGCATTTACCAATTGCAAATCTTGTTGTTGAGTTGATTTCCTTCGTCGCCCTGATCCAGGATTTCTACTAATCGTGCCGTTTATTCTCCACTTTCTTAAAATGTTACACACCGAATTTTTGTCAATATTATATATAACGCAGTGCAATTTGTGTCATTGATCATCTATCTTCTGCTTTAGCAATAACTCCAGATTTAACTAAATCGCTTATATGAGGCGTATTAGTTTTTTGCACACTTGCAATAAATTATGACAACTAATTGACAATGTCACAAAAATTAAAGTTAGATGTACATATTTAGATTTTAGCAAAATGCCGTTATAAGACTTGTCCTATTTTTTTTTGCTCACGACCGTACCTACTCATAATTTTATGTTAACAGTAAAAACATATTTACTGTAAAAACACTGAAATATCTGCAAG
Organism: Leptura quadrifasciata; assembly: GCA_963675555.1. Lineage (NCBI taxonomy): Eukaryota > Metazoa > Arthropoda > Insecta > Coleoptera > Cerambycidae > Leptura > Leptura quadrifasciata. Next base: position 54,107,328 of record OY776674.1, on the reverse strand, counting down.
TAATTCGTTAATGCATTGAAATTAAATGTTTTCCCTCATAAAACTGTAAGCAAAAAAAAAAATAATAGTAGTCAAACTGAACAGATATAAACACAAGATAATAGATATGTCACCAATTCAACATATATTAAATTAACTTGCAGAGAGATGATTTCGCCACAAAATATCCATTTTCACCTGCATTAAGATAATTTGTGAATGAGTAACCTTACGTCTACCTATAAGTATCCGTGGAATTCTAGAATTCTAAAGAAATCTAAGATCTTTCAGTGGATCAGTTTCTTCACTTTTGAATACGTTAAATACACCTGCTTCAAATGTTTAAGTCGTAACATGTTGAGCCTTTGTATAAATTGAGTTTCAATTATCTCGGAAAAGAATTATCCTCAATTTTACCTATATTTCTTAATGGGAAATGCATTATGCTGCTACATAGAGCAAACATATTTTCTACATATGTGGAAGATTGCAATAGGTAGACCATTTCCTAAAAATAATAACTTTTTGGATTTAAGAATTATCAGCATTTTACCTGTTATGTTTAAAATTCTTGGAAAAAATACTGTACGACCAAATATCTTCATATCTCACATTTAATAATTACTGCCATATTCTCAAAGCGGCTTTAGAAAAGGCTACAGTACAGCCACTGCTTTAACGAATGTTACAAGTGATTTGATGCAAGCATATAACAGTGGGCAAGCTAGTGTACTGGCGCTGCCAGATTTTTCTAAGGCGTTCCATACAATCAATCATGAGTTATTATATGCCAAACTTAAATACTACGGTTTTGATATATTTTCTGTTTCACTTATCACATCATACTTAAATGATAGGTCACAAGAAATACGTATAGACAGTGATTTTTCTTCTAGTATAAATATAAAAGCTGGTGTCCCGAAGGGATCTATCTTAGGTCCTTCATTAATTTTGCTCCACACTACCAATATTTTGTCTGCAGTAGGGCAGTAGGTATTTGCAAGGTACAAGCATACGCCGATGACACTCAGTTATATATGCATTTTAATATCCAAGAATTTGCCCAAGCATCTAATTGTATTGATACAGAGCTTAAAAATATTAAACGATTTTCATATAAGCATGATTTAATTTTAAACTCAAAAAATGCAATTTAATGATCTTTGACAATAAAGATAAAAGGGCATTTTTAAATGAACATTTAAATATTAAAATTGATACGTGCCTATAGTTTATCATGCGAACAATTTAGGGGTGATACTTGATTCTGATTTACGCTTTACAGAACATGTTAAAAAATTACTACAGGAATCTTACGCATCTCTTAAACCAATGTATTCTAATAGGGAAATACTAAATTTTAATTTTAAAAAGGTGTTATGTGAAACGCGTGTTTTGTCTTATTTTAATTGTTCTGATTTATGGCCCGTGTCTCAACCAAAATGAAAAATATCCAAAATGCTTGCTGTAGAGTGCTTTATGAAATTAGAAGATCACATCTCTCATAAAATAGACGAATCAAATAGCTCAATATGGAAAATCGTCGAAAACATCATTTGGGCAATTTTTTCATAGCTTACTCACCTCCTCCACAGTCTCTCTCATTAAATATATATTCGTTACCAGATCAACTGTTAATTCAATAAATATAAGAAATAAGAATACATTACAGTCCCATACCATCGGACAGCTGTGTTTACACGAAGTTTTTATATAATGCAGCATCTCTTTATAATTCTCTTCCAAAACTATGGAATTATGTTCTATTAGATACTAGTTCTATTGGTAATTCTTAAAAAAAAAAACTGGCATTTACATCATAATTGCCGAATTCTAATGAATTTACTCTCCATCTCATGGTTGAATATAAGTAGCTTATAGCTAGACTTCGCCTTGGTTGGAGTTAAGTGATTGCTTTGAAATTTTAATTGGAATTATAATCTCTTGTTTTGTTAAGTGTATGTATATATGTCTTCTACAATAAAATTGATTTATTATTATCCTACACATTATTTTCTTACACACGCCATATCCTTCACAAATTATTCTACGCAAGGTTGTTCTTTTCCTACACACGCTTCAAATTATCCTACACATAGTACCCATTCTACTTGTCACTCTTATTCTAGGATGCCATAAAAACTTTGCTATCTGCCTGGTTGAAAGTACAAAGAATTAATAAATTTATTATGAATAGAATGGGCTGTCACTTGATGAAAATCCATAATGAAAGAATGATGAGGAACTTAGTTTTTTTAATTTTTACTTTATCTGCCTGTTAACCGAACAATTGTTTCGCCAAACAGTGGGTTCTTCAGATGATCAGTGCTACTATACTAATTTTGTAATGCGCAAAACCAGGCTTATATAACAAAATTTAAGAGTAAAGACACTATTTTCAAAGAAATTTTATAACGTATAAATTACCGTTTATATCACTATTGAGTCTTACAATTTATAAAAATTATTGTTACAAATGGGTAGTTAAGAGAATAGAATGTGTAATAAATTTAAATAAATAAATTTGGTAGATGAGATGAATTAGTTTCAATGTGATCATTTAGTAAATATTCCGACGATTTAAGTTTATTCATTTCTAAAGATTCTAATAAATTAAGTTTCAACACTTTTCTCCCTGTATGTAGAATTTTGAAGTCTTCATTGAACATGTGATTCTCCCTTATTAGATAGTTGGCAATAGAGTCTGTTTATTTATTGGTGTAAATTCTCTTGTGTTCTAAAAATTATTTTTTTCCTAATTTATACCAGTTTTCCAGTATATACTTTGGGACAAGTACCGCAGGCCAACTCATAGACACATGACTTATTTTTCGTTGAAACTCTATCTTTTGCATTTTTTATGTTTTCCTATAGAGTTGTTGGTTTTGAAAGCTACCTTACTGTTTTTTTAACCAAGAGGAAATTGATTCTGTTGGGGAGCCGATGTATATTAAAACTTTGAAATCGGTATTTTGGTTTCTTTTGGTTATACACCTTGCAGATAGCTTTTTTAAATACTTTCTTACCAATTATATGATCTATTATTTTGTAACCATTATTGAATACAATGTTTTAATATCTGTGGTTCTTTAGTTAGTATTCATCGGATAAGGGGATAGTTAACAATCTATAGATAATGCTTTTATAAATTGCCATTTTATGTTGGTGAGGATGAGCTGAAGTATTCTATGTGTGTGAGACGGTTTATGAAAAATTGAAAACTGATGTTTATTTTCGATTTTTTTAATAGTTACATCTAAAAAGTTAATACTATTTCCATCTTCTGTTTCGAGAGTGAATTTAATTTTTGGGTGAAGTGAGGCAGAGATAGTTGCTGAGTTGTTCTTTTGTGCCTGCGAAACAAGTTAAAATCTCGTCTACATATCTCCATATAGAAAATTACCACTTTGTAGGTTAGCATGTATTTGGTTTTCTAATGAGTCTAAAAATATTCCGGAGAGAAATGGGCTGAGGAGGGTCCCCATAATTAGGCCTACATTACTTCATTACTTGTATATGAACTGAAAATTATTTTGTTTTACGCAAATAGTTAAAAAAATTTATAATTTCTTATTTTTTAACAATGTTAGTATTCTTTTGTCTAAAAGATTTTCGACCAGAGTATTATATGATTTGGTGATATGCTAAGGAACAAATTCTGTACGACGAATGAGCTTTTGCATTATCTGGTAAAAATATCAGATGCTCACATTTTTGCCCATTTAAAACACTTATATTAACGGTTTTTCTTTTGCAAATATTTCAATTAATATCAGTTTTGACTAAAAAATGCTAGAAACCAAATAGAAAGCTTATTAACTAATACGCAAATATCGCCATTGTATTATTGTAATCAGGCAGTAATTAAAAAACAATTAAACACTGCTTTTTGTTAACATATATAGTTTTCATTTTTTAAATTCCAATAGTCCAGTAGATTAGCGCGTTTAGCTTGCAAACTGGGATACCCAGCGGTACCACTTGGATATAGCTGGTTTTTTAGGCAAGATGTGAAGTTGAGCCTGTAAACGATCCATTCTACGAAGGTCTTAAGGACTTTTTGTGGTACTTCCCAATGGGAAGATTAGGATGTTCACCCTTGATGGGTTCGACTAACTCTGATAGACGAAAATACCAAATTTAATACTTATCTCGATTTTGCTGTACAGTACTCCGGTAGGTGGTAGGGGGTGTAATGGGGTAGTGAAGCGCAAGTAATAGCCTCTCCTACTCACTTGTTAACCTCACCTTCGCGATGAGTTCAATTTGAACTTGGTGCACCCTGTTTTCACTAACGAGGCTCTAACGACCGAGTAAGGGCGGAATAACCCTTGCCTTTTGCCGTGAGCACATCCACCTTCTCACGAAGAGTGCGGTAAAAATAACCCACCGCACACAAAGGTTGCTTTTGGAATCGTTTGGTTACCCCATCGTCGCAGCCTCCTTCTCAAGAAGAAAATAGATGAGCTCACCGAAAGGTTGGAGCAGATGCAGAGGGAACAGAAGTCCCAGCATGAAGAGCTTCTGCGTGCGATTCGGGGAGAATCGCAAACACGAAAAAGAAAAAATCCGCCCGCTGCCAACACGGACTCGGACGAAGAGGCCCCTAAGGCGGCAAAGAAGGTGGCTGAAGAGCCCCTCAAGTGCCCCCCCGAGTCCGAGTCACCTAGACAGAGCAAATCGGGATCCAGAGCCCCCCAGCAGGAGGCTAGCGTCCCCCAACAAGAAACCCGGAAAGAGGAGACCGAGGCCCCTCAAACAAGGACAAGAAGCCAGCGTGTACCCCCGGTAGTGCTACGAAACAAAGAGACGTGGACAACGGTGAGCCGTCGTTTAACCGAAACCGGTATAAACTTCAACAAGGCCAAAGTTACCGGGGAGGGAATCTCCATCGAGCCCGCGACGTCCGAGGACTATCGGAGGATGACAAGGATGTTCGCAAATGAAAAGAGGGAGTACCACACGTATGCCCTGCCAGAGGAACGGCAGCTACGTGTGGTCATTCGAGGGATCCCGAGCGGCGTTACCTGCAAAGAGGTGGCAGAAGACCTCCAGGACCAAGGATTCGCACCTACCGCGGTCCAGCGAATGATGTCAAGACGGACAAAACAGGAGGTGCCCCTCATGCTTGTCCTAGTCCCACAGGACCAGGACAAGATACTCCAAGTAACGAGGTGCTGTTCTCTAGTTGTAAGGACTGAGAGACAGCGAGCCAAGGTAGCGGCATCCCAATGCCACCGCTGCCAGCGTTTCGGCCACGGCCAATCCAGGTGCACCGCGCAGCCGAAATGCGTGAAGTGCGGCGAGGCACACCGGACGACGGAGTGCAAAAAGAAGGCAGACGAACCGGCCAAGTGCGCGAACTGCCAGGGGGCCCACCCGGCCAGCTACAGGGGGTGTCCAAAGTACCCCAAACAATCAGCCAGCGCCACCCAAAGGCCGGTACAGAGGCCAACGATGACCTCAACACAGAAAGGCGGCGTAGCGCCAGGCACAAGCTACGCCAAAGTAGCCCAGGGCAAGGCAGGACAGAACACCGTCCCTGCCGCAAAACAACAAGCATCGCCAGAGGCCAAAAACCTCACAGCGGTGCTCGCACAGATGCAACAAATGTGCTCAGCGATGAGCGCATTTTTTGCACAAATGCCAAATTTAACTAATCTGTAATGCCTTTACAGGTTAAACCGGAAGTCCTGCAGATGGCGGCCTGGAATGTCAACGGCCTGCGAGAAAGGAGACTTGAAGTCGAAGAGCTCCTGACCAGGTACGACATAGACGTCATGGCACTGCAGGAAACCAAGATGACCCCGGCCAAGGAGATCAACTTCCCAGGATACCACACCTACAGGATGGACTGGGTAAACAATCCTCAGCGACCCGCGAGAGGAGTGGCCCTATTGGTGAAGAAAACCATAGCCCACCATCCGACAGTACTGCCTGAGCTAGAAAACATGAACGCCACCGCCGTAGTAGTGTCCACAGCGCGAAATGGCGACATACAAGTGGTCTCATGCTACCAGCCACCCCGCCGCACGCTTACCGAGGGGGATCTGGACGCAATCTTGCCCGCCAGGACACAGGTCGTCGCAATTGGCGATTTTAACGCCAAATCCCAGGAATGGAACAGCGGCATAACCAACACTCGAGGACGAGAGCTGCTGAGGTTCCTGGGACAGCACGCCGGCGAACTGATGGTGGTAGGACCGGACCAGCCCACCTTCGACAACGGCAGACACAGGCCAGATGTACTGGACATCGCAATCCTAAAGGAGATGACCTTCGAGGCAGAGATCACCACCAGAACGGAGGGATCTACCGAGCACAACCCGATCTTCCTAACCCTAGGAGGACAGGCGAGTGAGGACAACGCCACCTTCACGAAGAGACGAACGGACTGGGAATCGTACCGGCAGCACCTGCAGCAGTACATCGCACAAATTCCCAGGCTAGAAACCATGGAGGACGTTGAGAGGGCCATCATTACCCTAGAGGAGCAGATCCTGGAAGCGATAAGGGCCAGCACGACGGAAATAGAAGTAAGAAGGCACCCAGCACCGATGGCAAACCTCCCAGAGGTCACCAGGCAGCTGATAAGGGACAGAAGGAGCGCCAAGAGACGGGCTCAGAGGACCAGGCTCCCCGCCGATAGAAGGGAGTACAATGTCCTCAGCCGAAGAGTGAAAGCCGCCCTCCAGGAACACCGTCAGGAGGGGTGGCAACGCCACCTTGAGTCACTGGATCCACAGGACAGAAGCATGTGGAACACACAACGTGCCCTGCGAAACCGAAGAAAGCCTATGCGCCCGATTCACGGAGAGCGAGGGATCGTCTACACTAACCAGGAAAAAGCCGAGGCGTTCGCCGACAGCTTAGAACTGCAGTGCAGAGAGAACGAGCTCGATGACGAGGACGAGGACTGGGTGGACGACGTCGAACGCAGAGTACGAAGGATCCGCTGCCTGCCAGATGACGACCACATCCGTCCGACTACCCCCGAGGAAGTCAAGGAAATCCTGAGGAGCCTAAAGCCGAGAAAAGCTCCGGGATGTGACAAGATAGGAAACATCGCTCTCAAAAAGCTGCCCAGGAAAGGAGTAGCGGCGCTAGTCAACATCGTAAACGCGATGTTAAGGTTACGGCACTTTCCAGCCAGGTGGAAAAAGGCCGACGTCATTATGATCCCTAAACCAGGGAAAGAACTAATTTTCCCGTCTTCTTACAGGCCCATCAGCCTCCTCCCAGCCATGAGCAAAGTTGCAGAACGGGTCATTTTGAAGAGGCTAACAGAAAAGACAGAAGAGCTGAACATCATCCCGGATGAACAGTTCGCATACCGAACAGGACATTCCACGGAACTCCAAGTGCTTCGCCTCACCGAGGAGATCACCAAGGGGTTCAACCAGCGTCAAGTCACCGCGGCGCTGTTCCTAGACGTCGCCAAAGCATTCGACACGGTCTGGCACGACGGTCTCTTAGCTAAAATGATGAGTATGGGTTACCCCATCGAACTCGTCAAACTAGTGAGATCCTACCTAAACTGCAGACAGCTAAGGGTGAAAATCTCGGACCAACTCTCTACCTACAGGACCGTGGAGGCGGGAGTTCCACAGGGATCGGTGCTGTCACCGCACCTGTTCGCCATCTATACCTCGGACCTCCCCCGGACCGACCATACAGCCCTAGCCCTGTATGCAGACGACACCGCCCTGATTGCCAGATCCTGGAAGGCCAGAGACGCAACCAGAAAACTCCAGGAAGCGGCCACACTCCTGGAAGAATGGTGCAAGATGTGGAAAGTCGCAGTCAACGCCGACAAGAGCCAAGCCATCCTCTTCAGACGAGTGCGGAAAGAAATTCCCACAGGACACGTCTTCATGAACGGCGAGGACATCCAATGGCACGACACCATCAAATACCTTGGCGTGGTCATGGACAGAAGCCTAACATGGAGACAAAACACGGACGCCATCACAGCCAAGGCCCGACGTACGAGAGCCCTCATCTACCCAATGACGGGAAATGGGAGCCGACTTAACTTGAGGAACAAGCTCACGCTTATCAAGACCCTCATCAGGCCGCAGCTGACGTACGCCTCGGTAGCGTGGGGCTACCAGGCGAAGTCCTACATGAAGAGAATCCAGGCAGTGGAGAACATCGCCCTCAGGACGGTAGTTGACGCCCCATGGTACGTGAGAACCGCAGACATCGTCAGAGACCTGGAGTACACCACGGTCACTGAAGTCATCCGGGAACGAGCGAAGAAGCTGTACGCCCAAGCCGAGGAGCATGGGAACCCGCTGATCAGACAGGCCACTGATTACGACCCCGCCGACGCCCCGAGGCACAAGCGACCGAGGGTTCAACTACTGGACAACGGGTAAGTATAACCTTTATTTCCCACTAACAGATCTGTTTCAGATACGCCAGGACGGACCACCACTACCAGAGACATGACGTTTTCAACCCTAACCCAACCTCCTTGCGGGCGTCGGACAACATACCGTCCGACGCCCGTTGTCCTACCTGCTCCGTGGAGACCAAAAGTGCTAAAAGAAGCACTTAGGTCTCCACACTCCCGAGCTACACAGCTCATCCTTACCTTTCCGACGATCCGGGGTAGGATATCAATTGATGTCCTACGTACCGGCAGTCAGTCCCAGCCAAAACTTCCTAAACCCAACTCGACCGATGACTACCCCCGGGGGTGACAAGCTGGCGAAGAAAGAAAACATCAAGACAAGAAGAGCGCCAGAAGAGACCTCAGCCAGCGAGGTTCAACAGCCAGGACCAGGGGAGGTCCGCAGAAAATACCACGACACATCTCACATTTGTGAGCTGGGTCTGGTAGAAGTACGCGGGCCCACCTATCACGAAGGCCGGTCCAGGTCTACAGAGATAATCTAGGTGCAAAGAGTAATAGTCCTACTCGGCCCTAGTTATCGAGACCGACATCCAGCCAATGGATATTGGCGCGCAGTCTCCTTCTGTGCCATGGGACCACACCACTCGCCTTCCGCAACCGAGCTGGTCAGTTGCATACCTGCTCCAGCTAAAACTTCAAATGCAGCTTCGTTTTCAGTCGATTAAGGCTTTAAAAAATGATAGAGCGTTCAAGTGGGACAAAATCATCCGGAGGTAAAATACCCTCCCGATCGGATCTCCGGGGGAGGGTGCCCACAGGGACACCTCATCGAATGTCGAAAAAACACCGACAAGTTAAATCCAACAAAACGAATTCTTTCATCTACGGCGCTTGGAATGTTCGTACTTTGAACGACAGCACTCGCACCGATCGGCCTGAAAGAAGAACTGCTCTAATAGATAGAGAACTTCACCGACTCAATGTTGACGTTGCAGCTCTCAGCGAAACTCGATTTTTGGAGGAAGGTTCTCTCACAGAAAAGTACTACACCTTCTATTGGAAAGGTCTTCCCACCAATTCAAGAAGACAACATGGAGTAGGATTTGCCGTTCGGAATCAACTTGTGTCCAACTTAACACAAGTACCACAAGGCCTATCCGAACGTCTAATGCTGCTACGCTATGAGCTATCAGATGGCAACGCGGTAAATCTAATAAGCGCCTACGCTCACACTCTGGATGCAAGTCACGAAACCAAGGAAAGCTTCTATCAACAGCTGGAAGAAACCCTCTGTAGAATACCTAAAACGGAACGACTCGTTATTCTTGGCGATTTTAACGCTAGAGTAGGGAGAGATGCAGACACCTGGCCAGGCAGCATAGGCAAGAACGGTTTGGGCAACATGAACGCTAACGGTCAACTACTCCTAACTAAAGGCGCCGAACATGATCTAGTTATAACAAACACTATTTTCCGACAAAAGGATAAATTTAAAGGCACCTGGCGTCACCCCAGATCAGGTCACTGGCATCTACTGGACTATGTTATCGTACGTAGGAAGCATCTCAAGGACGTCCAAATTACAAAGGCGCGCATTGATAGCGAATGTGGGACCGATCATCGTCCTGTTGTCTCCAAAATGAAAATTGTTATGAGACCCAAACACCGAAGAACTCAAGTAAAACGTAGACCCCGTCTCTGTATTAGTAAATTGCGTGACCAACAAACCGTCGCACAGCTAAAGCAAAAAGTTCAAGAGAATTTGAGTGCACTAGAAGAAACCAATTCTGTAGATGTCGCTGCTACCTGGACACAAATTAAAGACAGTTTAAAAAGTGCGAGTGAGGAAATTCTTGGCACTGTAGCAAGTAAAAAACAGGAGGACTGGTTCAATGATAATGAAGCTTTTATACAAGAACTTCTTGACCGCAAACATATTGCCTTCCAAAACGCTATCAACCACCCCAACGACTCATCAAAAGCAGAAGATTTTACCCAATCTAAGTATGAAACGCAACGCGAAATCAGAAGAATAAAGAACGAGTGGTGGGCAAGCAAGGCCAGAGAAATTCAAAGGTACGCCGATTCACACGACTACAGGAATTTCTTTCAAGGAGTAAAAGCAGTGTACGGCCCCAGTCGGAAAAATATGTGCCCTATTAAAGATTTAAATGGAAATCTCCTCAAAGAAGACCAGGAAATAAGAGCCCGATGGAAAGAACACTACTCTAACATTCTTAACCAGCAAAGTCAAGCCGATCACGATATTATAAATCTTATCCCTCAATACGACACCTTCGAAAACTTAGATAAGCCACTAACAACGGAAGAGATCTTAACCGCCATTGGGCAGCTAAAAAATAACAAATCTCCCGGCGCCGACTCACTCCCAGCTGAGATCTTTAAAGCTGTGTCGTCAGAGCTCATATCCTACCTCAAAAAACTGTTTGATGTCGTGTGGGAAAGTGGTCAAGCTCCGCAGGAGTTTCGTGATACACTTTTAATCAACCTCTTCAAAAACAAAGGGAGCGCTGCGGACTGTGGAAATTACAGGGGTATAGCTCTCCTGGCTGTTGGAGGGAAGATACTCACTAAAGCGATGGCAAATAGGCTAACACCTGTTATGGAAAAGTTACTTCCTGAAACACAGAGTGGCTTTAGACCAAACCGAGGCACATCGGATTTAATCTTCACACTTAAACAGCTTCAAGAAAAAGCACTCGAACATCAAGGAGAAATTCACATGGCCTTCATTGATTTAACCAAGGCGTTTGACTCGGTGGACAGGGACGTGCTCTGGAAAATTATGTTCCGCTTAGGTATCCCTAGAAAATTTGTGGAAGTATGTCGCAGTCTACATACAAACACCAACGCCCAGGTTATGTATAATAATGAGGCAACCGAACCTTTCCAAACCCTCACTGGAGTTAGGCAGGGATGTGTCCTAGCACCCCTACGCTTTAATTTGTTTACCACTGCTCTAACAATTATTGTTGACAACAAACTGACAGTCAGAGGAATAGGTATCAGATACCGTTTTGATGGCGGTCTCTTTAACATAGGGCGCTTTAGAGCTTTCACGAAGACACGCACACGATTCATTTGTGATCTCCAGTATGCGGATGACTGTGCACTTTTAGCCTCTACGCCGGAAGAGCTTCAAGAACTTTTAGATGTGTATGCCCAGAGCTATGATTCCTTGGGACTTAAAATCAACATTGGAAAGACTAAGATTATGTCAACTCCTCATCAAGTGAACCAAATAGACATTACACTTAACGGAAATTCTCTGGAAGTGGTGGATCAGTTCAATTACTTAGGCAACGTTGTTAATGACAAAGCAAACATGGACAGCGAGATTCGCAATAGAATTAACGCTGCATCTAGAGCACTCTGGGGTCTTAGAGAGAGAGTATTTGACAACCACGACCTTGCTTTGTCAACGAAAATGGCTGTCTACAGAGCAGTTGTCATTCCAACACTGCTATATGGATGTGAAAGCTGGGTCACTTACCGTCGTCATGTGAAAGAATTAGAACGTTTTCAGCAAAGACACCTCAGAAGGATGATGAAAATCCGTTGGTTCCATCACATATCAAACGTGGAAGTACTCAGGAGAGCAAACAGCCTTCCATTGTGGTGCTTATTTCAAGAGCACGCCTAAGATGGGCAGGTCACGTTCATCGTATGCATGATAACCGCCTTCCTAAATGTACACTTTATGGTGAATTGCTAAGCGGTAGAAGAAGGCGTGGCGGTCAACGAAAGAGGTTCAAAGACGCTCTCCATGAAAATCTAAAATCCTGCGGTATTGCAGACAAGCAATGGGAACAATTTGCAGCGGACAGAACCGAATGGCGAGGGGTTGTGGCCAGCTATCAAGGAAATGTTGCTGCAAGAAGGCCGAATCCAAGACCTAACCAGGTCTATGTTTGTCCTGACTGCGGTCGACATGTGCTCTCCCGAATTGGCCTCTATAGCCATAGTCGTGTGCACCGTAGATGAATGGGAATTACAATAAACTACACCTGTTACTTGTTTTTTATTGTACACAATTTATCGACTGTAACATTTTTATACTCGGTCTCGAGTAACGGCCAATAATAATAATAGGTGGTATCAACTATAAGACGTTCACTGCACTTCCTAATGTCTAACACTTTATATTATCTAACACTTCTTATTATTACTTCCTGAAAATTGAAATTTTGTATTATTTAAACTCAATTAAAACACAAATGAAAGAGGAAGGATTTTGAAGTAAAAATTAATAATAATAATAATAATAATAAAGATTTATTTTTTGTTGATAGAAGTTATTTACAATAATTTTTTATAAAGGGGGTGACGTTCAACTAGGCTGCTCTTCCACGTAAATTACTATATTGGGTCTTATGGAAATGTTAGTTCAGGGCCCAATACAGGGGGAAAGGGGGTAAATACCTCAGGAGGCGCGTTAGGGCGACAGCAAAATGAGGAAAAAGGAAAAAAGAGACTTATGAGAGATTGTCAAAGTTGGCAATCCTTTCTGTTGAGAATCATAAAGCAACAATTCAAGAAATTTCCACATCCGGCACTGTGTTAGTTGTACATATAATAGGACGTTAACAAAAAGAAATATCGATTTATACATCACATAGTGAGTATTTAGAAGACTCCGTGTGTTGCAGTTTCCAACTACCATCCAATGCTTTACGTTAGAGCAATCGACTGACACCAAAAAGATTCTGATCATAAAATTTAATATTCGAAATTTTTAATCTTCTCCTTGACTATCTATTCGTAATTAATATTCGTAATTTCGGTTCAATGAGGAATAGAGCTTACCGGCTCAGTGGCTCAATGTGTTAGGCTTGCAAGCATGGAAGCCCGGGTTCGAATCCTGACTAGAGTATGGATGTTTAGTGGCATTTTTATGAATTACCGAATTAGTAGTAGTAGGCTAGGCGAAGTTGTATGAGAGACAACACGTCTAGTCACTGTACCGTTACTGAGTTCGAGCCTCAGCGCCGACAAATGGCAATGTCGTGGGGAATGGTCGTTGTATAATTGTCTATGTGTAAGTGTATACAACTGTGTATTCAGAAATTTTTATTAACATTCAGGCAAGATGATTCCCATGCACAGAGTGCATGGGATATGAGGATACTTGTGCCACGAATCGCTGAGTAATCCCCTAAGGACGCGTAAAATAAAATGGTTTCCTGCCAAAATCGACTGCAAGTTTTGAAAAATTTACTTAAAAATTTTTGACGTCCTTGAGAAATCTCCCTCCTGGGACTTTCTTGAGAAACTACCGATCCACCATAATAGAACATATCTTGCATAATTTGCAGTACGTAACATCGATTGGAAAATTAATTCTGAAAGCACGAAACCCTCTTTTGATGTAGTTTACAAAAAAAAGTTTTTAATGAAGTATCCAAAGAGAATTTTGATGCAGTTTCGAAAATGTCATTCAAATTCACATCTCGTTATAGTTCAGATTAGAAACAACTAGCTAACTAAAAGGTAGTTAAAATTTATCTTTTTGTTTCTGTTTCAAAATGAAACGGCGTGCATTAACTTTTTAATTGGATTTTTACTGTACTTCTCCCGCCGGAATTTTTGTACATTGCTCGTGGTCGGATTTCGTTGCACTTCCGTAAAATCTCTCTGAATGAGATTTTCATGAGATCCGAACGGGTCGCTATTTGGTGCATGATGGTAGGCTCTTTAAGAAGCTCACATACACCCAGGCTTTGAAAATGAGTCCGTAGTGCTAGTCCCGCAGATAATAGCATTCCCGCCGGGCCCATCATTTCTGCGATACCTACTTACTGCGAAATAATTTTAACGTTAAAATTACGCTCAAGAAGTAATTCGGACTCATTTCTCTTTACCTAGCACAAAACCCAAAATTCTGGATTTTCAAAGACTCGATGACTTGAAAGGCGAATAAGAAAACAAAAAGATTCATTTAATGTACGATAACTATTCCACTGTGAAATACCGCCGGCTCAATGCTTATGCGTTAGGCTTGAGATCCTACGTTCGAATCCTGGCTAGGGTATGGCTATTTAGTGGCGTTTTTAATGTATTATCTAGTTGGTAATAGTGAATAAACGGGGTTGTGTGAGAGGCAACATGGCTAATCGCTGTACCATTCCTGAGTTCGAATCTCAGCTGCAGCAGATGGCAACGTCATAGGGAATAGTTATTGTGTCATGGTCTGTGTGTATGTATTCTGGTTGAGTGGTGGAATAGCTAATGACCAGACAGAATCAGACAGACAGAAATATTTTTTAAAAATACAGTTTTTTAAGTAAATATCGTCAGTTATAAAACTGAGGGCGATATTTTGGTTTAATGAAAATCACAGTTATATTAAATATGATGACTATTGGCTTACAACAGCTTAAAGATTATCAAATTAACAAAAACAACTTTTACAGTTCTAGCTTTTCAAAATTTAATTACAAAAAGATGTTCCGTAGGGTCAGCATTGTATAAAATATGATACCACAAATTTTATGTATCTGAACTATTCAATTCATTAATAATCGTAACAATATCAAAATTAAACACTTTCAAATTATTGTAATAGATTCCCCTAAAATAGCTTCGTTGCTTATGAGACTAATTTTTCTAAGTTTTGCGTAACAACCACATTCTTTTTGCTTTCTGACTTCTCCTTATTTTTGGACAACCTCGTTTATTCATGTATTGATTATTCGTTAAACAAAGATTATCATTCGATTGAATATTATGTAATATATTTACTATAATTATTTATGTGTGCATGTATATATAACTGTCTTAAAATTAATTTTGACGCATATTCCTAGTTGTGTGAACAACGCTCCAAAATAAACTAAAAACACGGTTAAACATATTTGCTTAAGTATTATTCTAACAATAACTATGTCTGTCTAAAAATCTGTTTAATTACTAATAAAACAATGTACTGCTAATTAAATTAGTATCTTGTTTACAGGTTAAGCATCTCTACGTAATACAGAGTGATAATAAAAATAAATTTAATGTCAAAAATGTTTATTTAAATTAATATAACGGTATATTTATAATTATTTTGGACAATTTTTTATTGTAACGGCTATATATTACGGGCCTAAGTTGAAACGTATATTTATAGAAAAATAAAAGTTTAAACAAAAAATTAAATATTCTTGACCTAAGCAAAAGATATACTCATATTTCAGAGTAATTTTGTTGATTTTAATCTAAGCGTAATTTAAATTTGAATTATTATTATTGTTTTTCCGTTATTTATTTATTTATTTATTTATTATACAACTAGGTACCCAAACAGACAAGAAATCTTTGTTCATGATTGGCAAAGGAATCAAAATTGTACTTCGTCGTCATTTTTGGCCATTCTATTTGACTCACGGCGCCCGGGTTGCGTATTTATTATACAGAACCCCTGCTCTCTGGACAGGGTAGAATTTCGAGGAATCAAATGCCCCGTTTCGTTTTTCATACTATTCTATTACGCAGTCTCGATTGTAATCACTTCGTTTGCCGTTAAGGAACTGCCGAAAATTTATAAATTTTAGCCGGTATTATAGAAACAGATAACACACCAGAAACTACAAATGCCACAATGAGATTATACAATATTTGGAAAAAATAAGAATGTCTGCTGAAATTATTAATTGGTTTGTTAATATAATGAATATTTGTTGCGTCCAAACCATGAATGTACAACCAACTGCGAGAAGAACAAATTAACAACATTAACAACTAAAGAAAACTATATTTTTTTAAAATATGTTTCGGCATCATATTATGCCTTCCTCAGGGCCTACAATAAATATAAAATTATAAGTATAATTTAACAATAGACCAATTAAAGAATATATTTTTTTTTTATATATATAGATTACTTATAAGTTTAAAGTCGTTAAAGTGATTGTTATTACATTAATTTAATTAAACTATTAACTGAGAAAAAAATATGATATGGAAATTTATTAAAAAACAAAAGGTATTTACAATTATAATATTTAGTTTTCCGCGTTGGATTAAATTCTAAAATAAAATAAAAGGCAGGTGTTGGTGTAGATACAGTCTTCGGGAGTAAAATAATTGTTATAAGACAATTTTGTAGACAATTCCACTCTTAACGAAGGTTTGTTCGCAATTGAGGATCAAAAAACATTTAAGAATTTAATAAAAATTATGTAACACATATCTTTCTTTTTACTATGCAAAATTATCTGAGTATTTAAAAATGTTTTATAGTGGAATTACAAAATATTACCATATAGGATGTTATTTTCTTATTTTACTTATTGGGTTGATGTAGGAACAATTTAGATTTTTGTATCCAAAATTGTTACAATGTTTTACCAATAACGTAGGATTTAGTATATTCTTCTTTTTGACGTCTCTTTCGTATTCCTTAATTCGGATCTTTATGTATCTACCCGTTTGTCCAACATAAGATTTATCGCAATTTGGGCAAGGTATTTGATACACGACGTTTAACATATATTCAAAAGGTGTTTTTGTTTTTAATTTCCAAAAAAATTGTTTTCCTATTGTATTTTCATTCTTATTGGCAACAGTAACACTATCATTGTCTAATATAGGCTTTAACTTTTCAGAAAGACCTTTCATGTAAGGCAGTTTTATATACATATATATGTTGTTGTTGTAGATTACTAGATTTATTAATTATACAAGATTGTGAGTTTAAAATTTTGTTTATAAGAGATTTAGGATAGTCATTTTTTATTAGAAAGTTTCTTAATAAGTTTATATTTTTATCTCTAAATTCTAAACTGCATAATTTTATTATCCTCTGTTGAAAATTTCTTATGATGTTTAACTTTTAGCTCACTGGATGTTGTGAGTTGAAATTCAAAAGTTTTTCCGAAAAAGCAGGTTTATGGTAACAATCAATCGATAAGGTACTATCATTTGTTATCATTACTTATTCGGAAAAACTTTTGAATTTTAACTCACGACATCCAAAGAGCCAAAAGCTAAACATCATAAAAAATCTTCAACAAAGAAGTTTAGGATTTAGAGATACAAATATAAACTTATTAAGAACTTTTCTAATAAAAAATGACTATCTTAAATCTCTTATAAACAAAATTTTAAACTGACAATTTTCTATAATTAATAAATCTAGTAATGAACAACAACAGCATTTATATACAAAACTGCCTTACATTAAAGGTCTTTCTGAAAAGTTAAAGCCTATATTAGACAATGATAGTGATACTGTTGCCAATAAGAATGAAAATATAAGAGGAAAACTGTTTTTTTCGAAATTAAAAACAAAATCATCTTTTGAATATATGTCAAACGTCGTGTATCAAATACATGGTCAAAATTGCGATAAATCTTATGTTGGACAAACGGATAAATACACAAAAATCCGAATTAAGGAACACGAAAGAGACATCAAAAAGAATAATATGTTAAATCCTACGTCATTGTTGGAACGTCGTAACAATCACTTTTTCATTCACAGACACTAAAATAGTTGAAAAACAAAATATATTATATAAGAGGACTTTCCAAGAGATGATAAGTATTAAGAAATACAAAACAGTAAATTCGAGAAAAGATACTGAAAATCTAAATTGTTGCTACATTAAACTAATAAGTAAAATAAGAAAATAACATCCTGTATGATAATACTTTGTAATTTCACTACAAAACATTTTTAAATACACAGATAATGTTGCATAGTAAAAAGAAAGATGAATATTTTTTATATAATTTTTTTTAAATTCTTAAATGTTTTTTGATCCTCATTTGCGAACAAACCTTCGGTCAGAGTGGAATTGTATACAAAATTGTCTTAATAAGAATTATTTTACTCCCGAAGACTGTATGACACCTGACACCTGCCTTTTGTTTTACTTTAAAATTTAATCCAACGCGGGAAACTAAAGATTTTAATTGAAAGTCCCTATTGTTTTTTAATAAATTCCCATATTATAATTTTTTTGTCAGTTAATAGTTTAATTAAATTAATGTAATTAATATATATTTTAGGGTTTTCGAAAAGAGTATAAAATTCTGAGATATGTAGCATATCCTATACCTAAACCTAGGCGTTTCAGAGATATTTGACGTTTTATAGAAAATTTTACAGGTGTCCAACGGTTTGCAAGAACCGTTATAACTTTATTTGTGTAAAAGATCCTCCTTTGCTTCTTGTCACGTAAAAAGAACACATGGAGAACTACGTTCTACAACTGAAATAAATTCAATAATATCGTACCAAGTGTTCCGTTTTTCGCGTTACATTTTGTCAACTTCAAACCGCGAAAACTTGTTTAGGTCAAATAGAACACCCTGTATTTTTTTACGTCAAGTTGTGTAAAATTCAATTCCCTTTTTTCTGATATTAGCATTGTGGGAGTTAAAGTTACAACTTTTTGAAATATTTGCGATTTTATTAGAAATTCATGAATTGTTGTAATCATTTCATCAAAATAGCCATGATTAGAACCAATCAGTCATTGTCTTATGTCAAAAATGCCAGCACATTTAAATTATACCAACGAAAACTTTTTGAATTTGTTTATTATTTATGGAGAATGTGATAAAGTAATATCATGAACTTGCAGCACATTTGCTACTCGATATCCACAAAAACGCAAAATAACACTAACACTGTAACATGCGTATTAATCGAATTGAGGATATGGCATGAACTAAAATAGTAGAGATAAGATCAATTTAAAATATGATTTCGTTTTAATTTAATAATTGCTCAAAATTCCGCCCTCGAACCTCGACACATTTTTGGCACCTTCGGATTAGTTCCTCATGGGTAGCTCTTCTAATTGAATCCTGTGCATACAATCTTCAATGGTTGTGAATGGGCTCTCATAAACTTTATTTTTAATAGTTCCTCAAATGAAATAATCCAGAACTGATAAATCGGGCGAGCCAGGAGGCCATAGAGAAGGTCCATTATTGGCAATCCATTGATCATAAAAAGTTTCTTGTAAATAATTATTAATTAAATATGCGTTATGTGGGGGAGCCCCGTCGTGCTGATAAAAAATGTTTCTATGTTCGGCGAGAGTCATTATTCAAATTTTGTAAGATATTCAGATATCTTTCACCTAAAAAAAAACAAAAATTTACCTATACATATTAGCAGAAGAGAAAATTTAATTTACCGTTTAAATTTTCCTGATAAAATTCTAATGCCACCACTCTATCGTTTCTTATGGCACAGTAAACATTGAACTGCCAACTTTCCTGGAAGTTTCGTTCTCTGAACATATGAGTATTTGAGTCACTCCAATAATGTGAATTGTGTCTATTAAAAAGTCCATTTTTAGTAAATTTTGCTTCATCTGTCCATATAATATTTCCCAAATAAGAATCGTGACCCTCAGACCTTATTAAAATAAACTCTGTCTTCTTAGGAAATCTGTTTCTTTTAATCCTTGAACCATATGTATTGAAAACGGGTGAAACTTATGTTTTAATAAGATTATGTGAATTGAATTCTTGCGATTCCAGAGCAGCTTGTCTTAATGACATTCTTGGAAATTCATGAAAATATCCCAGAATGACTATTTCAATGTTTTCGTCGTCAACAATAGGCTGTCTTCTTTGCATTTTTGCCTTGACAGAGCCATAATTTTAAGGGTGTTCCATTTGACCTAAACAAGTTTTCGCGGTTTGAAGTTGAGAAAATGTAACACGAAAAACGGAACACTTGGTATGATATTATTGAATTTATTTCAGTTGTAGTCTCTTTGTGTTCTTTTTACGTGACAAGAAGCAAATAGGATCTTTTACACGAAGAAAGTTATAACGGTTCTTGCAAACCGTTGCAGCTGTCAAATTTTCTATAAAATGTCAAATATCTCTGAAACGGCTAGGTTTAGATATAGGATATACATATTTTCGACTCAGAATTCTACGCTCTTTTCGAAAACCCTAAAATATATAGGGTGTTCCATTTGAAATAAGCAAGTTGGTATCGACTTCCGGTATAAGCGGAAGTGCCAGCTGCTTGTAATTATTTTAGTTGGATTGGCCACACCGACATTAGTAATTATCTAAATTTTCAAAATTTTCTGATGCGTACTTTTCTCTATATCGATCGATTCAGTTCCCGGTGAGACACCCTGTATATATATATATATATATATATATATATATATATATATATATATATATATATATATTTTAATTCGTGTATTGTTAAATTATACTTATAATTTTATATTTATTGTAGGCCCTGAGGAAGGCATAATATGATACCGAAACGTTGGCTATTTAAAAAATATAGTTTTCTTTAAAAAATAGACCTTAACCCAACAACCTCCTTCAATCATAAAAACAGGTCATTAAACCTAACTTTTTTAGCAATTAAATTCAAGAAGATCAAGCAGGACGATTATCAAAACATGAATATATTATTTGAAAACGTGAATGTTCTAGACCACTAAAGAATGCCGTCGATTTTAACATTCTTAACGGCAATAATACAAAGTTTGATTAAATAGTAACTATATTTTTGCGCTACATATACTTAAAGTGTATACGACCAGAATTGAAACCGTATAAAAACTAAAACCCGACAAAAACAGCCGGAATCTTTTTATTGTTCAATTCTGGTCGTATACACTATACAATATCATTTTAAATCATGATAAGTATAAACACGCTAATGCAGTTACACATATAAAGATCTTGACGTATATTTATAGTAAAAGCAAAAGAATAAAAAAATATATTTTTTTTTTATACATTTATTTAACGTCGGCCTATTTCCGCTACTGAGGCCTAACACCGACGCCTGTAGACGAGCTACCCCCAACCAGGAATTTTGCCGAACCTCTTCCCTTAAGAAGAGTAGGGATCTTTTACTTGCCTAACATTTAATAGACAAGGGACCGACGGCTTTACATCCCCTCCGAAGGATGGTATATCTCCTATACAACCCTCGCCTAAGGTTGTATAGCTTCCGCGCATACACTGATATACAAGCCGCTGGAAGATGCGTGAGGCGAGAACGCGGTTTCCGTTGGAATGGTCACCAATCCAAGTACTAACTGCGCCTGTCGTTGCTTTACATCGCATACCGAAGTATGTACATAGTAAAGACGCACCTACGCTCGCCCCATAAAAAAATATAAAAAATCTTTAAAAACTTGCTTTTCTTAAAGTCGTATTAAAAAGTAAAAAATAATTGCAAGAAAACCAAGGCGTGCGCACTTGTATGATTGTATGCATGATGCGTACGCCTTGCTTTTCTTGCAATTATTTTTTACTTTTTAGTACGACTTTAGAAAAAGCAAATTTAAAAAAAATATATTTTTTTTATTTTCTACTTTTTAGTCATACCTTAATTATTTATAATGTATAGAACCAATTTGAATAAATTCATTCATTGGAGCAGGGTTCCGAGACATAAACCTAATGGCATT
Source organism: Leptura quadrifasciata (assembly GCA_963675555.1). Classification (NCBI taxonomy): domain Eukaryota; kingdom Metazoa; phylum Arthropoda; class Insecta; order Coleoptera; family Cerambycidae; genus Leptura; species Leptura quadrifasciata. The sequence continues at coordinate 54,085,560 of OY776674.1, read as the reverse complement.
CCATTATGTCTGATCAGACGAAAAACCTTTTATATTCTACGTTTTGCCGGAAGTGCCGCTTAGATAGTATATTTAATCAATTTGCACCCCCGCGCCCACTACGTGCGGATATTTGCAATAGTAACAGGGGAATATTGTATTCTCATCCGATTTTAGTAACTGTGCAACATTTCATCAATTGATTATGTCATGAAGTGTGTTAATTAAAGGATACAAGATTTGAGGACAAAAATGGTTCATTGATAAATACTACAGTCAAAGAAAAGCAAGTAAAAATAGCAAAGAGGGGGCTGTGATTGAGGGAGATTTTATTTATTTAAATCATGTACCATATTAATAAATGGGTTGCAAATTGATCTGAAACTATAGAACGACGTAACTAAAACAGTAATAAACTTGCAACTTTTACCGGATTCTTTTATATGAATGAAATTTTAAATAAACTGCAAAATATCCCGGAAGGATAGTGAAAACACATACAATATATTCCGGATATTTTGCGAGGTTGAAAATTCACAGTAGTATTTCAATCTCGATTTCAATACATTATTTGAATGTTGTATGTTTGCACCTTATTCCAATTTTTCTTAGTCAAACATAAGTTTCTCATTTATATAATAGATAATCTCATTAAGTCCCTGGACATTTACGATGTTGCAAATTCAGATTATGTAACTAATTAATATCACAAAAATTCGCAACCCTAGTTTAAGACTTTCGCAATTGTTTAGATCTCCATCTATTGTTCAAACCGTCAAGGTCGTCGCCGTGCCAGGTAAAAAAAAATCTTTCGGAGTAAAAAAAGTTATGCGGGTTATGCCACGCTATTCTGCCGTATAATCAATTACTTGCATAACTATCGCAATTTTTAAATGACAAAATATATCAAAGTAAAGTAAATAAACAACTACTATTTGCAATAGTAGAATGCAGGTTTTCACGGTCGTTGTTCAATGAAGTAATTTCTTCCGGGTCTTGCCGTGGTCGTCGAACTTGACTTCCTATCAGCTTCTTCAGAAGGATTGTAAAGACTGAATTTGCTGTATTACACTCCTCGTTATATATCTAGGCGCCGCTTCGCTTCGGTCATTGGTCGCGCTTGGTTCGCTTCGCTGCTAATTCGTCGTATTTGGTTGACCGTGACTTTCTACGGTGCTGGTACTTGGCAATACCAGTCTCCACGTGTTACTAAGTCGATACCCATCCTCTCTGTTAAAATTGTTCACGTTTTTCATAATTTCCAGTGATTCCCTAATGATTCGCAGATAATAGCGCGTATTCATGTCTAATATATTGATGTCCTCGTAGTCGATTTTATAGTTCGCGTTCGCGTTATTATACATACTCTGCTATCTCCGACCTATCCATGTATCCAAATCTGGTATTTCTCTGGTGTTCTTTGATCCTCTCTGATTCTCAGATTTGGATACACGGATAGGTCGGCGATAGCAGAGCATGTCCATAATAACGAGAACCATAAAATCGACTACGAGGACGTCAATATATTAGACAGGAATACGCGCTATTATCCGCGAATCATTAGGGAATCACTGAAAATTATGAAAAACGTGAACAACTTTAACAGAGAGGATGGGTATCGACTTAGTAACACGTGGAGACTGGTATTGCCAAGTACCAGCACCGTAGTAAGTCACGGCCAACCGAACACGACGAATGAGCAGCGAAGCGAATCAAGCACGACCAATGACCAGCGAATCGAAGCGGCGCCTAGGTATATAACGAGGAGTGTAACACAACATATTCAATCTTTAGAATCCTTCTGAAGAAGCTGACAGGATGATCAGCGAAACGTCAAGTAAAGTTCGACGACCACGGCAAGACCTGGAAGAAACTACTTTGCTATTTGCAATGTTCCGGTCATAGCAGCAGGCTTCAAACTTGATAAAAGATGTCTAGTAATTATTAAAATGTTCTCCAAGGTTTGCATAAATTTAGAATTTTCTTTCAAACAGTTATTACAAATTTACGTCATTTGATAATTTAGCAATATCCCGGGAAGTGAAAAGCTTACAAAAACCGTATTTGTTTATTTTTTACCTCCTCCTGTGGTTTCTTGAAATTTAAAAACTTTTGCAATTTTTCCTACCTTTTTTTACTCTAGCGACTGGCCTAATAGTACAAACTGAAACGGTGCTTTGCAAGAGCCCTACTGGGCTATTAATAAAATTTCATTAAAAAATGAATGAAATGACTCTTAACTGCTTTATTCAATTTAGAATCTCAAAAAAAACCACTGTAGGCGAGGAAATATAGCAGTCAACCTTCAATTTTTTTTTGCAGTAAGTCGGATAGTAAGTAAGTCGGATCATGGGGTTTTTTGCATTCGTTTTGTATTGCTGCATCGAAAAGTGCATTCTTATAAGGGTATCTTTTCAAGGTAATGAAGAAAAAATTCATATCACAAAAACACCCGAATCATACGAATTTCAGTACCCGGTGGTTTTTTGAGTCGCTGGACCTGAATATCATGTCCAAATGATCCCCTGTGCACCTCCAGTCAGGACGGTACCAGGAACGTCATCGCCTGGAGTTCCCTGTAAACTCATGGAAAATCGATCGAAACTCGTTACCCGGGGGTTTTTCGGGTCGCGTGTTCTCTCTGTTTTAATGAACTTACTTTATCACCACAGTTGGAATAGTTGATACTATTGAAACTATTCGAGGTATGGGGAAAATGAAAGGTATGGGTACAAATATATTTAGGCACAATTTCAAAAATATCTGATCTTTATATTTCTTTTTATAAATATTATATTATTATATTCTCAATTCCCTTCTTTAGCACAGGGATTAATTTATTATCTGTAGAAAGTTTCTCCCAACCATCAACGTACACACCACATATTCCTCGGTATCCATTATTCTAGAAAATAAAAAATAAAATTAATAAGAGAGCACTTTCATTAACTTTTTTGACAAATAAATACAACAGTGAAATAACTGGACGCTATAAATTAAGAAAAACACGTGTACGGTTTCATAGAATTTCAGTAAAACTCCTGGAGATGACGTTATTAGCCAGGTCGTGCGCACCAGAACCTCTGGGGGAGGTTGCCGCTGTCAGATTCGGGACGATACCCGAAAAACCCCCGGGTAACGAGTTTCGATCGATTTGATAAGTAATTTCAGTAAAACTCCAGGAGATGACGTTATTAGCCAGATCATGCGCACCAGGTCCTCCGGGGGAGGTTGTCGATGTCAAATTCGGGACGAGCGACCCGAAAAACCCCGGGTAACGAGTTTCGATCGATTTGATAAATAATTTCAGGAAAACTCTAGGAGGCAACGTTATTAGCCAGGTCACGCGCACCAAATCCTCCGAGGGAGGTTGCCGATGTCAGATTCGGGACGAGCGACCCGAAAAACCTCCGGGTAACGTGTTTCGATTGAACTTCCATGAGTTTACAAGCAACTCCATGTGATGACGTTCCTGGTACCGTCCTGACCTCCAGGTGCACAGGAGGCTCATTTGAATATCATACTTAGATCCAGCGACCCAAGAAATCCCCGGGTACTGAAATTCGTATGATTCTGGTGTTTTTTGTGGAAGATATGTATTTTTTCTCATTACTTAAAAAAATGTACTTATAAGAATGACCAGAATATGGCACAAAGTTTCTAGACGAGTTAATGAAGCGACTGCAAAAAACCCCATCTCAATCCGACTTACTGCAAAAGAAATTGAAGGTTGGAGCTATTTTTGTGTTATATTTCCTCGCCTACTGTGTATCATTAGCTATTTAGCTGTTGATACAACACTATATTTCTTCAAAATAGTCGTATTATAATACGTAAGATAGTTGAAGGTTCATTACTCCAGTATGAGGGGTTCTTAAATATATTATGGTCTCATAAATTACAATATGGTAGGTCAGTTTCATTCCAATAATAAAGTAAATATTAGATTTGTTAGTTTTACAATATTATGACAAATTTCTCGGATATATAAGTAATGAAATAAATCATATCAGACATATTAAATACAGTACAACACGTGCTATTAATAAACTGGGTTATTATTTAAGAAAACGACAAAATAAAAATTTGTACAAATATAACCGAGAACAAAATAAATTTACAGCTGAGTGAAATTAGTCGGAAATATGCTTTAATGTAAAAATAGATCGGGGCACTAATTAACTTTGTGATAATCTATGGGAATATGTTCTAAAAGAGTACCGCTAATATACTGTAATTTAACTGTGTTTTCTTTCTGAAGAAACGCAAACAATTCTACTTGACAACAAATTGGAAAATTATGAGGAGGGCATTCAAATACGTATATTTACATACAAGGTGCCCCAAATCTAAACGGACAAGGTGAAACAGCACACTTTTCCTTGAAAGTGAATGGTTTTCAAGAAACTGGGTGTTTTATGATTCTGGACCAATTATTTATACAGCCCTATTTTCGGAAAGGCCGCACGTTCTTCTTTTAGTCCAATCAAAAGCATAATTTATTTTGGAAAAATTCCAGAACCAGACTCTTTTTCTTGATGTTGCTCTTAGTACTCCGTACAACACTCCTGTATATTATTTATTAATAATAATAATAATATGTATTCCAGTAGACTAGGTTACATAGTATAGGAAAAGTCATTAACACTACAAGCTAGAAACTTTCGTAATATAACAAACATAAAACATAGATGACAAACTTATAATTACCATTAATAATACTAAGTTACCCTAATAATACAGAAACACAAATAAAGATAAGTAGAAATAAAAGATCTGATACATACTTGGCTCATTGAGATATTCCTGAACACTGTAGTAACATTTGTTTTCTTGAAGGAAAGCATATTTCTAATATTTTTTATTTCATCGGATAATTTGTTGTACAATTTTATACCAATATGTGCAGGATTTTTTTCATATATTGCCAAGCTACGGATAGGAAAACTATAATTTTCTCCTCTCCTGGTATTGTAAGCATGATAATAATTATATTCCAATTTTTCATGGTTTGATTTTACAAGCATTAAAGTTTCCATTATATAAATACATGACATTATTAATAAATTACATTCCTTAAAAACAGTTGAACTTGATGTGAGTTTAGGAACGCCAACAATTATTCGAATACCTCTTTTTTGTAGACGAAAGATTCTTATATTGTGATGTGAACAACCCCAAAATATTATTGCATTTGCATACTTAATTCTAGTACATACAAGATGTCTCACCGGGAACTGAATCGATCGATATAGAGAAAAGTACGCATCAGAAAATATTGAAAATTTAGATAATTACTAATGTCGGTGTGGCAAATCCAACTAAATTAATTACAAGCAGCTGGCAATTCCGTTTATACCGGAAGTCGATACCAACTTGCTTATTTCAAATCGAACACCCTATATATTTTAGGGTTTTCGAAAGGAGCATAAAATTCTGAGTCGAAAATATGTAGCATATTCTATACCTAAACCTAGCTGTTTCAGAGATATTTGACACTTTATAGGAAATTTGATAGGTGCAACGGTTTGCAAGAACCGTTATAACTTTCTTCGTGTAAAAGATCCACATTTGCTTCTTGTCACATAAAAATAACACAAGGAGAACTACGTTCTACAACTGAAATAAATTCAATAATTATCATATCAAGTGTTTCGTTTTTCGCGTTACATTTTGTCAATTTCAAACCGCGAAAACTTGTTTAGGTCAAATGGAGCACCCTGTATTTTTTTACGTTAAGTTGTGTAAAATTGAATTCCCTTATTTCTGATATTAGCACTGTGGGGGGTTAAAGTTACAACTTTTTGAGATATTCGCGATTTTATTAGAAATTCATGAATTGTTGTAATCATTTCATCAAAATAGCCATGATTAGAAACAATCAGACATTATCTTATGTCAAAAAATGCCAGGACGTTTAAATTATACCCACGAAGACTTTTTAAATTTGTTTATTATTTATGGAGAATGTGATAAAGTAATATCAAGAACTTGCAACACATTTGCTACTCGATATCCAGAAAAACTGAAACTGTCACCAAACACTGTAAAGCGCATACTGGAAAATTTTAAAAATTATGGCTCTCTCAAGGCAAAAATGCAAAGAAGAAAGCCTATTGTTGATGACGAAAACATTGAAATAGTCATTCTGGGATATTTTCATGCATTTCCAAGGATGTCATTAAGACAAGCTGCTCTGGAATCGGGACTATGTAAGAATTCAATTCACAAAATCTTATTAAAACATAAAGTTTCACCCGTTTTCATTCCATATGGTTCAAGGATTAAAAGAAACAGATTTCCTAAGAAGACAGAATTTTTGTGAATTTATTCTAATAAGGTCTGAGGGTCACGATTCTTATTTGGGAAATATTATATGGACAGATGAAGCAAAATTTACTAATAATTGACTTTTTAATAGACACAATTCGCATTATTGGAGTGACTCAAATCCTCATATGTTCAGAGAGCGAAACTTTCAGGAAAGTTGGCAGTTCAATGTTTACTGTGCCATAAGAAACGATAGAGTGGTGGCATTACAATTTTATCAGGAAAATTTAAACGGTAAATTAAATTTTCTCTTTTGCTAATATGTATAGGTAAATTTTTGTTTTGTTTTAGATGAAACATATCTGAATATCTTACAAAATTTGAATAATAACTATTTAGAAAATTTACCTCTCGCCGAACATAGAAACATTTTTTATCAGCATGGCGGTGCTCTCCCACATAACGCATATTTAATTAATAATTATTTACAAGAAACTTTTTATGATCAATGGATTGCCAATAATGGACCTCTCTTATGGCCTCCTCGCTCTCCCGATTTATCAGTTCTGGATTATTTCATTTGGGGAAATATTAAAAACAAAGTTTATGAGAGACCATTAACAACCATTGAAGATTGTATGCAAAGAGTAAGAAATGCATTTCAAAACATATCACAAGATTCAATTAGAAGAGCTACCCATGAGGAACTAATCCGAAGGTGCGAAAAATGTGTCGAGGTTCGAGGGCGGAATTTTGAGCAATTATTAAATTAAAATGAAATCCTATTTTAAATTTATCTTATCTCTGCTATTTTAGTTCATGCCATATCTTCAATTCGATTAATACGCATGTTACAGTGTTATTTTGCGTTTTCGTGGATATCGAATAGCAAATGCGCTGCAAGTTCTTGATATTACTTTATCACATTCTCCATAAATAATAAAAACAAATTTAAAAAATTTTCGTTGGTATAATTTAAACGTGCTGGCATTTTTTGACATAAGATAATGACTGATTGTTTCTAATCATGGCTATTTTGATGAAATGATTGCAATTCATGAATTTCTAATAAAATCGCAAATACTTCAAAAAGTTGTAACTTTAACCCCCACAGTGCTAATATCAGAAAAAAGGGAATTCAATTTTACACAACTTGACGTAAAAAGTACAGGGTGTTCCATTTGACCTAAACAAGTTTTCGCGATTTGAAGTTGACAAAATGTAACGCGAGAAACGGAACACTTGGTATGATATTATTGAATTTATTTCAATTGTATAACGTAGTTCTCCTTGTGTTCTTTTTACGTGACAAGAAGCAAATGAGAATCTTTTACACGAAGAAAGTTATAACGGTTCTTGCAAACCGTTGCCCCTGTCAAATTTCCTATAAAATGTCAAATACCTCTGAAACGGCTAGGTTTAGGTATAGGATATGCTACATATTTTCGACTCAAGTGCCAGCTGCTTGTAATTATTTTAGTTGGATTGGCCACGCCGACATTAGTAATTATCTAAATTTTCAAAATTTTCTGATGCGTACTTTTCTCTATATCGATCGATTCAGTTCCCGGTGAGACACCCTGTATAGTGGAGTCAAATTAGCTCAGAAATGCACTATGTTTCGGAATAATTACGGGAAGCTTGGATTTCCGTGAAACTTTTTGATACACTTGAAATAGTTTAAAATAAAAAGTTATACTGTTATATTTGCCGGCTAATTGTTTATTAATTGTTTAAACAAAAGAAAAACGTTTTTTATGTAAAATTGTAATACAATGAATTTCAAAGCAATTATATTCAAATTGATGTTCTAAGGGTTTTTGAGGTCACTGAAAAAGAATATAATGCTGAAAAATAAAAATTCAAAATGGCTGATCCAATATGGCCGACTTTATGTAAAACATTTCTTAAAAAATGACGTAACATGTAGAATTTAGAATTTCAAATAAATTTCTCTTGAATTAATATTAAGGGTGATTTTGAGGTCATTGAAAAAGAATATGATCTGAAAATTATAAAATCAAAATGGAAGACTTTTGGTACAATATTTCATAAAAAATTAATTTTCAATAAATGTCGTTCGATTGAACATATAGTTCATTAATAAGTTTTTTTACCGTAAAATTTCAATTTTTTCTCAGTTATTTACGGTTTTTTCGTATATCAATTACCAATTAAAATGAATATTTTTATCGATTAATTTCAGTTATTTTTGTAATGTTTTTTTGCATAAACAATTTTTGTATCCCTCGTGTAAATGTGCTTTGCGACAAATTGTTAAAAACTATTAAAGACCGTAAATAACTGTTATTAATAATGGTAACAGTTATTTACATTTTAAAATTTCTGTCGGGGATAATATGAAAAAAGTATAGATAACAGTACTTGCCAATAATGTTCTGAGAATAAATTTTTTCACAAATATATGTATAAAGATATTTTTATATGTAGGTAAACCCTAAAAATTGAAAAAAAAATATTTTAACATAATTTCATAATAATTGTAAAAAAATATATACAATGAAAATAAATAAATACCTTAGATCTTAATTGCAGAGAAAATATTTATATGTACTGTAAAGTACGGAATTGTTTTATTTGAGTGTAACCTAAAATGTCAACATAAATTTATTTTAAAATTTAATAAAGTAATTAATTTATGCTCATAACTTACTTAGACATTTACACCTATCAGTCAACAATTGTCACTGTTCTAATTATTCAAACAAAATAATATTAAAATAAAAACGAAACAAGAAGTAAAGATCACGTTGTAATATTGACAGTACGTTCGTCTTGAACAAACTGAACACAATCACTAAACAGTCAATTGAGTTGAGATAATTTTCAAATTCTCGATTTCTATTGGTTGCTTACTAATCACAATTACTTTGTTCAAAACGAACGAAAGCAGCTCATTATCCCATATCTGTATATACACGTACACAGTAACATTCGGCAGGCCTACAGCTGCACAGATCTTCTTTTATAATATATCTCTCTCAGATATATTTATCGAGTGATGGTAATATACCGAAACAATATTTTGACTGTATTTTTACTATATAAAACAGGAAAACTATCTTTAAAACATGAAAATTGTGTCAATTTATTACAAAAATGTAATTTTTTCGATTTTTCATGAAAAGTATATGTTTATCAAAACAATTATTTCTACACAGAATTTATTTCTTTCAAGGTCTTTCTATAAAAATATGCTAGGTAGGACAACGAGAAATTTTTTTTATAAAAATTATAAAGATTTACATTAACTCAATTTTCATTAATTTTGGAGCATTATTATTTTTTATTTTCTACATTTCTAAAAGAGAGCCTAAATTTAATATTTAAGATATAACGACTCAAAGCGTTTTAAATAACACATTTAAAGCTTAATAAAACGCACCTTTGAGGTTTTAATAACATGTTTTAAACTGAAGTAATAGATCGTTGAAATTAGTTACAAAAATTAAAATTTGATATCCTGTATGTTAAAAAATAAAAATTTTTCACATCATACATCTTTTTATTTATTAGTTTACGAGTAAACTGTGAAAGTTTCAAATCTTTGTCTTAAAAATTTTAGGAATAACATGGCTTTAACGGATTTTGTAGAAAAACTCATTATGGTTAAACTTCATATACATACCATATATACTGATACAATGTTTTTCCAGTTTAAATAGAAGAATCCGATATCTAAAATCCTCTACTTTCATTTAAATTTTGGGTTGTACAATTCCATGGATTAATTAAAAAGTTATAGCAATTTACTATGTTCGGACGTTCGAAAAAAATACAGTTTTGATTTTACAATAATACTTTCCATATCATTTTTATGTAAAATTTTCCGTTCTTTCGAATGGCCATAATATTCTTTTTATAAAAATTTGTATTTTAAGATTTTTTTAAAAAGAATTGGTATTTTGCAACTAATTTGTTAAATAAAAAATTAACGGGCACTCTTTTGTTGATATCTTTTTATATGTTGTTCGTAACATGCTCACGAATGTACAGTGAAAAGTTATAGCTTCCCGGAATTTTTCCGAAGTGAAAACCTGCTTTGACTCCACTAATAGCTGCATAATAATAAGACATCATAATATTCCTATTACCTACTTGTTTCAGTCTATATAAAGCACAACAAACTGAAGACATATTTTTAGAAAGTTTATCTGTATGAGGTTCCCAGCTGAGGGCATTGTCGATACTTTTACCATTACATTTTAGAAGGTAGCTATTATCAAGATGTTTTAGCCTAGGTGTAAACTGAATAAAAACGGTATTAGTGGTATTTAAAAAAAGTTTGTGGCAGCTGAACCATTCTACAAATTTATCCAGAACAGTTTACGTGTTCCTTATAGTATCCAAAATTTTGTTTTCACTACAAATACAGCCATTGTCATTATCCAGATTTTCGTAAATGTCATTTAGGAATTCAAAAATAGCTGAATTTGTAGATCTGTTTCTCCTAAAGCCATGTTAAGCCTTATTTAATATACTAAATCTTGATGAAAAGCAAACGATGTTATTACATAAAGCTTTTTCAAACATTTTAGATACTGTAGATAGTATAGATACAGGCCTGTAATTTTCAATAGTGAAACCACTTTAGCTATTTGTAGTACATTGGGAAATACTCTGTGTTCAAATGATAAGTTTACTAAATAAGTAATCGGTTTGACAAAGTAATTTATAATAGCTTCCAAGAATCCATTTTGAGTCCATGACCAAACCTACTGACTCAGTGCCAATCAAACAGGACTTTGACTGCCCGTTTGATGTGCTGATCGAAAGCCGTCATACGGGCAAGTTGGAGACTGGATTGGAACAAGGGTCACTCATCTGGCATACAGATGGATCTAAGATGGCTGAAGGGGTAGGAGTGGGCATATGCAGACTATCAAAAGCCCTAGGCAACACCCCAACCATCTTCCAAGCAGAAATACATGCTATAGATCTGTGTGCCCAGGAATGCCTAAATGAAGGCATTCGAAGGGCAAAGATCTATATATTATCAGATAGCCAGGCAGCATTAAAAGCTCTAAGGTCCTACACCTTTGAGTCTAAAATTGCCTGGGAATGCAAACAATCCCTGAAGCAACTGGCCAACAACAACAAGGTTACCTTGATGTGGGTGCCAGGGCATGAGGGGGTACAAGGTAATGAACTTGCTGACAGCCTTGCAAAAAAAAAAGAGCTGAAGCACAATTTATTGGACCCGAACCGTTCTGTGGCCTGGCCAAGGGACACATAACGGAAGAGATCCAGAAATGGGAAAAGGACAAGGAAAAGGCATACTGGAAGAAAACTCCAGGCCAAAGACAAGCGAAAAAGTTTATAACTTATTCGACAAAGAATGCCACAAGGCTTCTTGAACTTGAAAAGTCCGAATTAAGGCTGATCACAGGCCTTCTAACTGGCTACTGCCCCTTGAGGTATCATCTCAAGAACATGGGCAAGGCAGTAGACGACAAATGCAGATACTGGATACTGCAACTGAAACTGCAGAACATATACTTTGCGAATGCAAGGCATTAATCCGCACCAGGCTAAAGTTCCTAGAACAGGTGGAATTAACGCCTGAAGACATAGGGAAGCTAGCCCCCAGGAAAATCACAAGCTTTATTAAAAGTCTTGGAATCCTGGGCAATAACTAGATGTAGGGTTATTCACAAAAAATCTCTTTAGGTCGAAGTGAAGTAGAGCTACTTAAAGCCAAACGACCCCTGAAACAATCTACAATTCACAAGATTAAACATAATATTTTTAGTCGCAAACTCCTCTATAAAATCCTTATTTTTACGTAACCAAACTGCAACCAACAGCTACTTTCCGGGCTATGTGTCCCGCCGAGCGCTGAATTACAAGTTACAAACCTGGCGCGTTAAGTGTAATAATCGCATATTACCAACAAAACGCTAATGCTTCGATTGCAACAAACACCAGCCGAAAGACTGATCCTACTTAAAGGAGCCCTCGTGCCAGTCGTTATACACAACTTGCAGACTGCAGTTTCGAGCTGTTGGCTCTCGTCAGTGCAAGGTAGGCATGCGACGACCGGCACGAGGATCCTTTGACCATTTGGTACATCCCGGTATTTTTACAATAGCGACATGTAAAATAGTCAGCAGGGGCCATCTAGCTGTCCAGTGTCTGTTGCAATCGAAAAATAAATAGCCTGACTGGGCTTAGCATAGTGCAAATGTGCTTTTAGAGGGCGGAATATTAAACATAATATTTTTAGTCGCAAACTCCTCTATAAAGTCCTTATTTTACTATAAGGAACGTAACCATACTGCAACCAACAGCTACTCTCCGGGCTATGTGCACCGCCGAGCGCTGAGTTACAAGTTACAACACAGAGCTTGAACTCTTTAAACCAATTATTATATTATAGATTTCCATTTCGTATACTGGACCTAACAACATTATTGGATAGTCCCCACTAATCTTAAATTGAGCACTAGATCCTTTGCCATGTTGATCTACTAATTTTTTAGGTGTATTCACAAAATAATTATTAAAAAATCAGCTTCTTTAATGTCTGTAACTTTTCCATTTTGAGTTCGAATTTCAGTTATTTTACTTTTATTATTTTTATTCATTACATTGTTATTTATTATGTGCCATACTGCTTATGTTTCGTTTTCAGCTGCATAATAATAATCCCTATTGTAATTTTCTTTCGCGTTTTTTATTACCTTGCGATAAAGTACACACTAATTACAAGTCCCAACTACTATAGTATCAGTATTATAATTCACGACTTATTACTGTTCTTATTCCATCTGATCACTTGCTTGACTCGTATCGAACTGTCCCAGTCCGCCAATCCAGTCCCTATATATACCCGCGTCGAATGTAGTAAAATATTCCAGAATGTTTTCACATAACATTCGAGACTTTTCTGGCGCCGTTCTCGAACTTTTTATGGTTCCAGTGGCGTAGCCAAGCTCATAACATATTAATCAACAACTCACAATGCGCAATTATTAGAAAAAGAGAAAAAGAAATATTGGTAAGAATATTAACTAAAAATACAATAGATATCCAAAATGAATGCTTCCAGCGTTAATGCATGTTTAGGAACGTTCAATGTATTTTTTAAGGGTGAGCATAGAAGCATAAATCACTACGAAATAATACAAAAATGTACAAAATACGGAAAAGCCATTTTAGAAATTCGCTCAATCGAAAATATATTAACAGATACATGCCCTGAGCGCTATATAAAATAATTATAATAAAATAAAATAAACTACTACATAATTTAATTATCAATAGACTGAAATGAATATAAACTTAAATTCCACTTAGATTATTTATTTTATGCTACCAGGCGATTTAGAAAATGTTTTTAAATAGCTAACTATCCATATTTATTTACATTAGATGATTCAATATTGGAAGGTGGAAATCTATTTTAAATTTGTACCGTCTAGTTTATTTTTTAGAACGTAATTACGTGTGCGTGGATAAAGTTTTATATAAACTAATTTTTATCAATGGAAGTGAACTGAAACCAACAAACATACAAAATAGGTAAGTTATGTGGAAGATTCTAAATTTTTGATGATCAAAACATACATAATATGTGTATATTATTTTCTACTCACAATTAAAACAAAGGTAAGGGACTTTTTTAACAATAAATAATTTGATAATTTTCCTCGAAGATATTTAAAATCTACCGTTCGTCTTTGATGAAGAGAAGAATAATGTATTTATACACCAGTATGTGAAATAAGCGGTTCTCCTGCAAAAAAAAATGATGGATTTTGTAAACGGCGTAATAGAAGTCAATATTTTTCCTATCCTGGTAGAGTGAACCTTAAGAACAATCTCAATTTTTGTATTCGTGAACAGCATGCTTAAATTCTTATGACACTGTATCAAAAATTTAGATTTTTAACACAATGCTCATCTGAAACGGGGAACAGTGACGAATATCATGGGTAGTGAGACGACCCACCCCTATTTAATCATCAAAATATAATGATTTTTCTTGTTTTAGTTATAAATAATCAGCAGTAATTACGACAGAATAGTAAATAATAAATTTCCAATTTTAAAGCTAGCCTTTTCATAATATTTCATTTTCTAAATTTAATAATTTTACTTTGTGCAGTGTAGTGAAATTCTAGATTTGCTGTAAAAGATACAAACTTATTTAAAATACCAGATTTTTGTAGTAGTGTTGACATAAAATAAACAAGACAACACATTTCAGCAGTAGACGATATAGCTGGTTGTTAGTATTAGAACATGCAGACTACGGGAATGTGTGCAAACCTTGGTCTTCTCACTTAGATACATTCATTAAATGGAATGCCGTCGGGCTCATGAGGGGATAAATGCTATCCGCGGTTTCGCCACCGTATCAGATACTGAACCTATGTTCCCTAGTAAAGGCAGAAACCGCGTTTCCCTGAAATTAGAAAAAAAATCTCTAGCAGTGGACTTGAAATATGGCTAGGGGTCGCACCCCCCCTAAGTATTAGCACACAGAAAATCACTAACTCCTATTTTCCCAGATAGTGCTCTCCGATTCCGGCAATTGTGTCTACAGGCAGGACTAGATTGGCAGGCCGTTTCGTGTGCACAACCTAGAGAACGGCTAGGGTACCTGGAGAATGGTAGCTCAGTATATTAAAGCGACTGGCTAGCAAACTGAGTTGCCTAGCGAAGTGGGTTCGATTCCCGCAAGGCGAAACAATTTTTCATTAAAAAAATTGCCCCCCACATTAAACTGTAGGGCCTCGTCTCTCCACAAGATCCTTGAGATCTTCCAGGGGGTTATTTCGGTAACTTGAGAGGCGGTTAAGAAAACATTTAAAACATGGAAGAGATAAATCAATCGAAATATAGAGTTTACTAATACGGTAAATATATTTTAAATCGACGGGGGCCCCTACCATCATTTTATTTGTTTCCAAATCGTAGAATCTAATTTATTTTAATTGGGGGTTTTCCAAATTTTACAAATCAATGACAATAGAGGATTAATAAATTTATATACATTATACAGATTTTTTTCTACGCTGCAGTCATAAATTATACGAATAGTCCGGGTTCTTTGTGGAACCAAGATAACCAAAGATAATTAGATTTTGATAAAATATTTTATTGAATTATCAGATAATTTCCTCAACAATTATTTTCAATCATAATAATGAAGCTACATTTAACTATCTAGATATTTTAGATAGATAGTTATGCAAAGAGAAGAGATTTAAGTGAGTAGGCAACATTAACTTATTCTTCAGTTAAATAAGATTAATAGCTTCCGTGTTCCTCCGATATATCACATAGGATTTGAAAAGAGCCCATTATTCTGGAGTCGAGATTCGTCGCTGCATAAAATGTATTATTTTTTTAAATTCTTCTACCCGAAGTTGCAGAATCGTTGGTTATTACATTTAACTGGCGTAGTGACGTGTGCAGATTATTTCTAGTAATACTGCTGAGTTTTCTTCATTTGTAGCTCTTTCTTTTCTTAAGGTTTTTGGTTTTTTAAAACTTCCATAGTTAACTAAATTATGACATAAACTTTTTTAACGATCAGGCTTTGATCGCTCAGGAAAACGTCTTCCATATAAGACCACAGCTTCAGAGCACTTTTACGGCACTCTCCGTAAATTAAAATCATGTTTAATTTGTCTAGACCCCATTTCTTATAACAATTGAATCTAAAACATTAAATGTCAAATGTTTCCAAATAATTCCAAAAATCGATTGCGATTGTTAGATTTGGATTATCAAGTAGGTAATAACGACAATTTGTACTTCCTTTATTGCTAAATTTACCGTTATCATTACAAATATTTGAAATAATTCTTAGAATGTAATTTTCTTCAATATTTTATGACAAAATACAGAGTGTTCCAGTTAAAAGTTCAAACTCTTTTCGGTTAAACCGAGTTATAAATTTTGTTTTATTGAAGCACGACTGGCATTAACTTTCCATGAAGAAAATTTCCAGTAACCCATCGTCTAAAATTAATTTTAAAATAGTTACACAAATTTCAGTATTCAAAAAATTACAACATTTTTAAACTCAAATATGTCGGAAACGATTTTTGGTGAACCCCCAAGGATATTCCCTCGAATTATTTTGCCGTTTATTAGTACCCTAATGGAAGGCAAAAAACCAAAGTCCCTAAAACTCTTGCTTCGAGCCCAAAAACGCCTTTTTTACTGGGATACTAATAACCTAGTATCAACTAGCTGTATAACCATGTCTATTTAATAATCACGTTTCTTTATTGAACCCTGAGCTCCAATATATAATTATGCTGTTGACGTAAGTGACATTTTAAAAAATTATAATACGATGATAATATTATGCAGCTTCTTACTCAAAATCGACACTATATTATTGGATTGATTAATTATCATTTAGCGCAAGTGACGGATAAATATATACATATTATGCACACTTGACAAATTACTTTGCGAGATTCGCCCACTTTAAAATAAATTGTTGACAGGATTATCAGCGTGTTTATTGACTTAATAAAGCAGATTATTTATATCACCAGTCGCTCAACTTAGGTGGTTTGCATCGACTTATGAAAACTAGTTATCGCTTCGCAGATTTATTTCTCCGAGTGCGGTTCTCTTATTGTTTTAATTTGCTTATAACAGATTGTAATTTTTTCTTATTATAAATTCGTATATTCGTAATGTATGAGAACTATTATAAACGCTAGTTGTACAGTTTCTCTCCGAAATATTATATCGTTTATATTATTTCTAAATAGAATGGCATGATGTTTTTTTTTAACTTTTTCTTCCTAAAATAAATAAAATTCTGAATGGAATAGTATTCAAACAGTAATAAACATTAAAATCCTGAATACTGCTATACAGGCCCTAGAACTTTAATCACGGTACTAAACTGTTAAAAGCTGCAGAGCTCAATCTCGTGAACTACATAGCGATTGTTATGGTCTTCCGCAATTCTGCAACTCATTCTTTGACAAAGGTGTACGCTATGTATAAATATAATAAATAATATGTATAAAAATTTACGCTATGTTTTTTTTTTAGGAGAGTGAATAGTAAACAAAAATGTACACTAAGGCGGAAAAAAAATTAATTCAACATATTTATATATTATTAATAAAAATAATTAGAAGATTAATTATTTAGAGTTGTTGTAGTTAAGTATCTTATAATAAAATTTATGGGTAAGAAACTATTATTGAAATCAGAGCTGTTGCTAAGCACTGTGCTTAGTGCTCATCTAAGAAGTACTCTAAACATTTTTGTGCTCGGGAGCACTGTTACATAGAAGCAATTTTTAAACTCGTTGCTTAGTGCTTCGGGCACTTCACGAAAGGGGATATTGCTTAATAATTCCGCGAAGTACTCGCGAACGGTCAAAAGGACTCGCGAACATTTGATAGGGCTTGCAAGCACTTTAGAGGTTGCGAGTAAGTAGTATAGAAATGAGAAAATCTCGGAGCAGAAGGTGAAGCTGGAGTTGGAGCCGGAGCCGGAGCAGTGTAATAATTAGATTGATGGGAGGTAATTAAGGGACGGGACTTAGGGGGGGGACGTTAGAGGGCGGAGCCTAGAAGTTGTGGTGGGGGCAATGGTAGTAGTGGGAGGTAATTGAAGTGCTATGGTAATTAGAGTGGTGAGAGGACAATTGTGGTGGTGGGAGGTAATTGAAGTGCTGTAGTAATTGGAGTGGTGAGTGGTAATTAACGTGATGGGGGGGCAATTGGAGTGGCAGGTAGTAATTAGAGTGGTGGGGGTTATAGCGTGGTCTGGTAATTAGAGTGATGGGATGCAATTAGAGTGGTGGGAGGCAATTAGAGTGTAATTAAGGATAATTGCAGTAACAATAAGGATAATGAAGGGTAATTGCAGTGACAATAAGGATAATTAACGGTAATTACAGTAACAATAAGGATAATTAAGGGTAACTGCAGTAACAATAAGGATAATTAAGGTTAATTACAGTAACAATAAGGGTAATTAAGAGTAATTGAAATTAACAATAAGGGTAATTGCAGTAAAAGTAATGGTGATTAAAGCAATTATGTCCGCCCATCCGTCTGTCCGTTTGCCCACCTGCTCGTCTGTCCGACAGTTGTTGCATTGTCCTATTGCACAATTATAGTATCTGTGTATTTTTTGACAATGAATTATTTTATATGCCTTATTTTTAGGGATATCGTACTGATTTATGAGGTGAACAATTGCGACCTACCTGCCTTGTCTTTATGCCGATCAACAATTGCGATATAAATTATTTTACCTGCTTTATCTTTAGGGATATCTTACTCTAATGAACCTTTTGCATCTACCTGTCTTATCTACCGAGTTTATGAAAGAGAACATTTACATTGTTATTTTTAGTGAATTATTGCAATGCATTTTTTAAGCACCTTTTTTCATTATTTGCCTTATGATTGCAGCTTATCTACTTCAAGGGTTTGCTTTATATTATGACCGCTCTCTCTTTAACGGCTTTAAGTACAATAGCATTCTGCTGCTACAAAACCTACTGTTCTTTGGCTTGGTGTTATATTGCGCAATATTACATCTCGTACATAATTGACCCATATGTTTCCGTTCTATTAGGTGTATTTTTTAGTTATATAGTCAAGAATAGGTAATAAAATTAATGTATTATGTTAATTCTTTCACATGCAATATTCACGCCATTGTATTTTTGATAAGTGTAGACGCATAGGTAGTCATGTCTGGGACTTTACATGTACGTCACTTCGTCATCTATCCGGCCGTAGAGTCGTAGGTGTAGACCTATATGTTTTGATAAAGTTTAAGACATTTCGGCACGTTCAATGATTTATGGCTAGGTGAGTCATTCTATTTCATTATAGATACTGTAGTTCATTCTATCTTTGTATACAGTTATAGCAATAATTAAACCACGTTGATAGGTCTTAATTACATTTTGACGAAGTCGAGATAGTGCTATCCTTAACATCTAGGATCACAATTAATATTGCCTGGTTAGTAAACATATTAAAGAGTTCTTCAGGGTGTTGTAAGAGGATGTTATAATTGACACACATATATTGTATGTAATGACATAAGTATGCGGTACATTAAACGGGGTATATTTAATTTATTATACAGGGCGATGCTTCATTATATTGATAATGTTGTTGGGAGCTGATTCTATATCCGGAAGCATAAAGAAAAATTTCCTTGGACCAGAGATGTTTATTGAGACATAGCATATAAACGGCAGTATACAGTATATTTCTCAACTCATATTCCAAGTCATGTCAGTCTCCCAAGCCGCTCAACCAATGGCAATTTATATAAAAAAATATGGACAATGTAGGGTAATTAAGGTTAAAATAAGGGTAATTCAGATAAAGATAGGGATATTTAAAGGTATTTAAGGATGCTAAGTGTTAGGCTATTGTTATTGTTACTTTACCTTATGTCCCTCAATTTTGTTGCACTACAGTGAGATAATTTTCAAAATTGGGACTGTACGGATGAGTAAAAATTAGTTAGTTACCAACATTTCAGTGAACCCTTTTTTTGACTTCAGATTTTTCCACAACATCAAGTTCAAGTAGTTATTTTTTAACTTTACAGCCCCAATTCCGGTAATCTTCTCAATGTAGTATAACAGTCAGTAGATAAGTGTTTCCAGATTTAGATTTGTCACTTTGTAAGTACAATTTGATATTTCGTCGTCTGTTGTATACGGCATCTTCCTAATCCAAGAAAAATCACTATAATACAACATATCAAGTATCATCAACTTTGACATGGTCACACTTAGTTGATAAAACCAAAATAGTTACTCTCAGTTTAATAGTTAGAGTGGTACTGAAAATACTGACAGTAATACTAATCATGTAGAGTGTAGATAATAATGACTGAGAAGGGATGAAGTACTGACAAAATTATCGTTATTATTGTTCGTACCCTTCGATGTATTTACTCGTTCACATCTGCGCTACTGATTTTACCGTAATGCTAAAACTAACATTGAATTTAAAAGCTTATTATTTACATTATTGAGTATCTATTTTAAAACTCATACATCAAAATATAATTAAACAGGTATAACATACGTAGGTGTATTTACAAGTGAACCAGTCTGAATCTCCTGCAACAATCCCAATGCGCATAATTTATTAAACTAATGTATTTATTCAGCCTGCAAATCTACGTATTGAAATAACCAACTCTAATAAAAGACGCGAAGGTAAATAAATAAAGTATTAAAAAATCAAGAATGTTGACATGGTCAAAAATATGAAATGTAAATAGGAAATTTTAAATATAAACATCCTCTAGGTAATCAGAATTCTTACCTACATTGAAATGGGTTTAAGAGCATTCATGTTTCCTTATAAAGAATAAATGATCCTTTAAACGAGATTTTCTATTCAGTTACTACTCAGTGTTAATGGTATGATATAGTGAAGATAACAGGTATACAGGGTGAGTCACCACGACCTTAAACTATCTGTACTTCCGACACTTCTAAGAATACAGCTACATTTCTTTTACACAGGCTTTCCATCATGTTTTTTTAAACAAAAATATTTATAATTTTCTGCTATTTCCGATTACTGGAAATGCTGGATCTTTTAATAACAAAAATAACAGAATTAAACCAATAATGAAGGAAATGAAATTATGGTTTTAGGATACCTTAGAGCCTACCCATGTGCTTCTTTGAGAGATGCAGAATTAGAATTGGGCTTATCCTTTAAGTCAACACACACAATTTTTCAGAAACATATATTTCACCCATATTCTTATCAAATGGTACAAAGATTACTTCCCGGAGATAATGCCAAATTGGTATGTTATGTCGAATTTACACTTATAAAGAACCGAGAAGATGACACGTTCATTGAAAATATAATTGGGCCGACGACGAAGCAAAGTTTACAAAAACAAGTCTCTTCAGTCGCCGTAATATCCATTATTAGAATGTTTGTAATCCTCATGTTGTTCGTGAGAGAAATTTTCAAAATTTGTGACGATTTAATGTTTACTATGCTCTCTAGATTGGCGCAGTTGTTCATTCCTACGATGAAAACTTAAATGATACCTACATGACATCTAGAGAATTTTCTCAAAGAGGATCTTGATGATTTTAGGAGGTAAATATCTTGAAATTTTAGAAAATGTTATTGCTACATACATGAACCATGTACTTCTAGGAAAACATCGGAAATTGTGGTGGTTTTTAAATTTTTTAACCAATATTTTCGGTAGTCATTGGTTTGCAAATAGCAATGCCCCCTTTCAGATCAAACACAAATTACTATACCAGCCACTGTCTATTTTCCAGCAACCTCTGTAGCCAACCTTTCCTCTTCCATAACTTCTATCCAACTTTTCTATTCTATAAACTTTAAATCTTTAACTCTTTTCAGTCTCCCATTTCGTTTATGTTTGCATGTTTTTGTTTCTAAATTCTGCTTCATCATCCTTTCCACAATCTAATAAGAAACTCAAAATTACTTAAATGTCCGAGATGCCCCACGGCAGTTGTCTGAAGCGGGTTTTTGCTAGCCCGTTTTTTCGCATCAACCACTCAAATTTCTAAGTGTTTTTTTCCAACGGGTGTTAGTATTCCAATGTTGTCAATTTCCCCTATAAGGAAATATTTTAATTTAGATTAGTTATTTTAACTCGCCCTGCGCGGTGAGTAACTTTTAAATTGTCTTTAGCTGCCGAACCAGACAACCCCCGTTCAGTCTTTTGCCTGCAGCGACGACTCAAATCGTGATTGATCGACAGGACCCGGAACGTACGCTGGCAAGGCCATACTTGTAATTTTAATTAAAAATAAACGTGTTGTAAAATTAAATTGAATTGGTTTGTAAATAGTGATCCTCAATTGCGGCCCCTAGGTTCTCCAGACATGATGTCATTGGCTTTTTTG
The DNA here is from genome assembly GCA_963675555.1 of Leptura quadrifasciata. Taxonomy (NCBI): domain Eukaryota; kingdom Metazoa; phylum Arthropoda; class Insecta; order Coleoptera; family Cerambycidae; genus Leptura; species Leptura quadrifasciata. The sequence goes on along the minus strand of OY776674.1, from coordinate 54,063,398 downwards.
CCTTGTCAAGTAAAAAATATTGTTTATGCTAGTCCTTTAACGACAAAAAAAACGCAAAAGAAAGAAGAGAATTATCACCACTATAAAGCGTGAAATAAACAAACAAGTTCTTTTATCAGTGAATGGCAGCTATTTTGAACATGTTCCTTAATTTGAAAAGTGTTGACAATTTATAAAGTATTATTTGAAAATGCATTTTTGAAAAATTTCACATGAAACTTTTGTTATAACAGTAAATCTCCTCTTCTTGTCTATGCGTCGTCGTGTTTCGTATAAACGTCTAGCTATTAGTTAAGTATTAGTTTAAGTAGTATTAGTTGGATGGGTGACCGTTCCAACGAAGACCGCGTCCTCGCCTCACACATCTTCCAGCGGCTTGTATATCAGTGTATGCGCGGAAGCTATACAACCTTAGGCGAGGGTTGTATAGGGGATATACCATCCTTCGGAAGGGATGTAAAGTCGTCGGTCCCTTGTCTATTAAATGTTAGGCAAGTAAAAGATCCCTACTCTTCTTAAGGGAAAAGGTTCGGCAAAATTCCTAGTTGGGGGTAGCTCGTCTACAGGCGTCGGTGATAGGCCTCAGTAGCGCAAATAGACCGACGTTAAATAAATGTATTTAAATTTTTTTTTTTTAAAGTAGTATTAGTTAGTATTAGTAGTAGTATTAGTTAAGTATTAGATTAAGTTATTAGTTAAGTATTCTATCTTTGTTTAATAAACAACGCACCAGTCGTGACAAATCGCATTACTAAACCCTATTCTCCATGACGAACTCCTACTATCAGACATATGATGAGAGAATGTGACAAGGCCAAGCCAATATAAAAAAAACAAGACCATACAAAATTGGGAGTAATATAAACAACTACGTAATTTTAATTTAAAATCAATAAGACATGAAAAAAGCGCGTATCTGACATATTGCCAAAATAGATTCGAAAGCAAACACCTTTGGAAAGCCATAAACACATTAAACATAAAACAAAGCAACGCTACTGATATTCCATATAATTTAAAAAATGTGGACGGCATCAACACGTAGTTCGCTTCTGTTTATAGTCCTCCAGCAACTGTAATTAAGTATCTGTCGAATAAGTTTAATAACTTCCAACTAGCTATTGTACATGAAATAAATGAAATAATTCACAATCTAAAGTCAAATGCATATGGTAGTGACAATGTAAATGCATACATCCAAAACCTCTGTTCACCTGTTATATGCAAGCACATTACTCATATAATTAATTCTTGTTTAGAACATGGATGCTTTCACAATCTGTGGAAAACAAGTATTATATCCCCTTTACCAAAAATTAAAATCCCCAGACAATGGTTACGCATCATTGTTAGTGCTTCTGGATTTTTCTGGCATTTGATACTCTTGATCACAGTTTGCTATGTGCCAAACTTAGTTATTATGGATTCGACGAGAACTGTCTTGCATTTTTCAAGTCTTACCTATGTAATAGATATCAAACTGCCAAACTAGAAGACACCTATTCAAACATCACCAAAATTATCTCAGGCGTTTTTCAGGCCTCTGCTCTAGGACCCATTCTGTTCTTATTATATACAGCTGACATCTTCAGCAGTGTAAATCACACAAAAATTGAATGCTACGCCGATGACGCACATCTATCTTGCTCTTTTGATCCGGAAAATATAAAGAATATATCTGATCACATTAACTCTGACCTCGCCTCTATTGAGCATTATTCTAATATCCATAATTTAAAACTAAATACTGATAAATGTACGGTAATATTCTTTGGCAAAAAAACAAAATTAAACTTCGTCAAAGATAAAATAAAAAGCTGAAGATATCAGATAAAGCTTTAACCGTTGTAAACAAAATAAAAAGTTAGGTTAGGATTAATACTGCTGTATAATAACGTAAATATAATTAACTTCAAATTACGAGAAAAAACCGTATGAATCACTTGTGCTACCCATATTACGTTATTGCAATATCGCATATTATAGTTGCTTGGACAAACTAACACAGAACCGTTCGCAAAAAATACAAAGCAACTGTTGCCGATTTGGCTACCGTATTCGGAAATACGATCGTACTTCCTCAAAAATAAATGACCTTGGCTGGTTACGAATTAAAAATATCTATAAACATAATATGGCAGTATTTACTCACCGCATTTGACGCACCTCCTCACCACCATATATCTTCGCAGTAAACTGATATTTAGGAATAACATTCACGACCTAAATTTGAGACACACTGCGAAATTGTCCTTACCACCTTACCGACTGATCATGTTTCGCAGATCCTTCTCCTATAACTCTGTCACAATTTACAATGATATAAATGATGCTCTAAAATGACTTACAGTAAACAATTTTCGCAAAAAGTAAAAATAAACTTATTCTCACTGCAGTAAACTTTATTTGCACTCCCTTAGCTGGTCCTTCCTTCACTTGTCACCTTTTACTGGTATTTTATTGTTATGTATATTTCTCTTCCTCTATATTATTTTTATTACATTACTCAAATTCTTCTTTGTCTCTTTTTACTCATTTTACCATATGCTTTACAACTCAAATTTTTTTTAGTTATAGTAGGTATACTATTCTTTATGCATTTTAGTTAAGGTTAAGTAGAATAGCTGTAGCTAGATTTGGCTTGCGAATGCATGTATGCATTGTATGTACATGTACATCTTTAGCAATAAAGACTTTATTATTATTATTAAATATATATAAAATGGTACACTTTTGATATATGGAAGCTAGTATAGTTTTGCATTATTTTTTAATTAAGAATCATGAACTAAAATAAAAATTGGGGGTTACCACTTAAAAAAAATTAATTTTGGCAATTAATGAAACGCAAGTTAATTGATATTGTTTGATCAATCCATATGATTATGTTTGCACCAGTTCTTATTCATTTTAATCTCTACCATCTCTTTCAAAAGCTGACTCTTTACAATTTGACTTAACTAACATTTTTCCGATATTTATTTTCTGCCCGATAATACCCATGAATTGCCCTATCTCTTTTTTACATCGGGTGGCTTTATTTAAATAAATTTCGTACCATGGTGATTTGCACAAATTTCTAACTATTTGTGAGTAACTAAATTCCTCCCCAAAGTAGCATCAAGCACAATAGTGAAAATATCTATTATGTAAAATAAACACATAAACATCACTAAGGGAGAATATATAAGCTTTTAAGAGCAATGACTATATTATCTTATTCTATGAAATATAAACAGTAACCCAAGAACTACAGGGTGATAACTAGCTAAACTCGAGAATGCCCATACGTAATAAATTGGCATTAATTTGAGTTCAATTAAATATAGTACTAGTTTCCTTATTTCTTCCAAATTATTATCAATGCAGATTTTTGCATTTTGTAAATGCTACTACATGCTACGCTTGTACCCTAAAGTTGTAATACAGCGTACGTTCTATACAAATTGTGATTAATTATGATTCGCATGTCTCACATATTGGTAAACTATTCGTCTTAACAAATGCACCAACGTTAAGTGGTAAGATAATTACTTACTTGCTGCTTTCTGGTCAGTTCACAAGGAACTATCCATTCCTTGATCGACGGTTTCATTCTTTAAACGAATCTCATAATCGCCAAATTTGGGTTTCTGTACGAATCACTATATATTCAGGTGCTTGATTTTCTACACATTCATGTGCTGCATTATCAGCCAATTTATTTTTTTTTAATTTCTGCATAACGATGATATTGTTTGCAGACTGGGAAGTCCAATCATGTAGTGTTATTATTCTTTGTACCAAAGGATCGGTTGAGAATATAATTTTTAATGATTTAAGAATATCGAGAACAAATTATATGTGCTTCAATGTAATGTGCTCTTCAGATTACGTACAACTCATCGGTAAATATACCTAATAGTTATACCACCAGGAACTATATTTAATTTGAATTTGAATAATATGGACATGGTCTAGTTATTGTCGGTCTAGGCCTACCATATACCTACCTAACGTGGATATTCTCAATATGTCTTCTTCTTTCTTGGGAAAGTACGGAATCTACAGCTTTAGAATGTCCATATTAGTTTTATTTACTTTTAAATTTTGAAAAATAATGCATTTGTATACAAATCCATCATTCTCTTCATGATATAAGCGTTTCAAATTTACTAAATTAATAACATCCAATAACTTAGAATTAATTTTGAATTTTTCGCCATCCTCTCTACTTGATACTTTTGAGCAGCGTTGGTCACTGAATGATTTGGTCGTAATCATTTGATTCTCCTTTTCGGTTAATCAATTTATACCTTATCATATGATGATATTTGCTTAAATAAAGATTCCCTTTTTTAACTTGGAAAGTGAAATAAAATAAGTAATAACTAATAACCAGTATCATGGTGATATGTTTCCTGCGTTTCTTTGGAAGTAGTTGTAGTGGATTAAGATGGATTTGTTATATTCCAATATTCATTGAATTATTTAGTGTCAGTCTAAAACTAAAATGTGAAATAGGGATGAATGAATACTGTTTAATTTTTTTCAAGACTGACTTTCTTGCTGACCTATATAAATACAATATCCATACCCTATTTATGACGATAAACGTTTTATATAAATTAAACATATACTGGGCAGACCATGGAGCAGTTTAATGATTTGCTTACACCTCAAAATTAGATTATTAGTCCCCATGTGTGTTTATGATCAATGATCAGACCAAGGGAAGTTACTGTTTGCTAAAAATTATGGAACTGTTATTAGTTGGTAGATTTGGGCGCCTATGCGGTGATCTTAGAATGCAAAAGTGAATTGTGCCGATCTTCGAACTGAAAAATTTAAAACCATTTATTTTTGGTGCATCAATTATTTTCCTGATTTGGTTCTGGAAAATGTTTTTCAAAGGGCAATAATTAATAATTGAAGTTAAGCAGAAAAATGTACAACATGTCTGATGCATCATTTCAAAACTATTTTGCATATAGATTTAGTGCTGACGAAAGAAAAAACCAGGGCAAATAAATAAACTTAAAAAATGTTGGCTGAATAGATAAAAATAAAAAAGTTTAACAAGTATGTTAACAAAAGTCAAACAGAATGCTTAAACACATCATATATTAATTTAAGGCGGCGTAATTTTCACCAAGCACTCAACATAAAACTATAAATCGCGCTTAAACGTTTTCTGTTGATAACCAAAAATGAAACCAAATAAATCATTTTACACAGAGTGCAAAATTAATTGAAGTAGAGGTAAACTGTAATTTTTATTGTAAGGTTATATAAGATCATGAGATAATTCTAGGACAACAAGACTTTAGTCAAAAGTTTTTAAGTATTTATTCCTTCCTATGAAAGGAAATAAAATCATTGCAATTTATTTTGCAAACGTATATTGCGCGCTTTAGGTGCCAAAGAATTTACAGTTTCTGGTCTGCCGTATTATATATTTTACTATACATTTTTAAATAAAAAGTATTTTTTGTTATACAAGGTGACCCATAATGATATACCAAAATACCTTCCTTGAAATTTAAAATTTTTAGAGCGGAGGCCGCCCTTGCATTGAGGTTGAGGAGGCACAGAGCACAGACAAGCAAACATTGACGGATCCACGCATATTTTCTTATTTCATTTAAGAAGGTGCAAAATCTGGTCGAACTGTTTTCGGGGGGTAGGGGGGCGGTCACAAAAAATAACAATAATAATCGTTTCTATTGAAAAATCAATTACATGCAAAATCAAAATAAAATTCAACCGGTGGCGTACAGAAAAGGGGTGCGCATTGCTTTTTAATCCAAAATATTATTGTTCCATTTTCCTTAAATTTGGATACCGAAATCTGGTTATCTGATCAAAATTACACAAAAGGTGCCTTGCCTTCAGAGCTGTGACCAGTACTTAATGAAAGTACTGGGAGTAACCAGTAAACAGTATCAAACCATTTTTGTTTTACTTGCAGTATTAAGTACCAGTATATTTCAAAAGTACTTGAAGTATTGAGTAATGTACTTAAAATTAAACATTTGCAGTAGCAGTATTAAGTAAAGTACTCTTCAAGTATTTTCAGTATTTTAAATACTTAGAGTATTTTATAAATACTTGCAGTACTTTCAAGTACTACAAGTACTTTACTTTTAGCAGTAACTTCAGTGATTTACATATCTTAAATTACTTGCAGTATATTTATAAATATTTTTTTAAAAGCAGTATAAGTACTTGGAGTAGTTTTATTATCACTGGGAGTACTTTGTAATATTGGGAGTACTTTGTAATACTGGGAGTACTTTCTATTACTGGGAGTACTTTCTACTACTGGGAGTACATTAGTAAAATACTTGCAGTACATTATGATTTTGCAGTACTTTTTTTAAGTAACAAGTAATACTTCATCGAAAATTGCAGAAAATAAGTACCCAGTACAAGTACATTGCAAATGTACTGGAAGTTTACAATACCAGTACAGAAATATTAAAAATACTTAAAGTAAAGTACTTAGAGTACCTAATCTACTGGAGTACAAATTTGCAGTACATTTTTGTACTGAAGTACTCAGCTCTGCTTGCCTTCTTTATTAAACAACGTAGGGCTAACCTTTTCTTATAAAAACTGTCTTGAAATAGTTGTTGCAGAGCCACAAAATGAGCCCGCAATAACTGGACTGTGAACTTGGCCCCTTAAATACTTTAAAATAATAAAATTGCCCTAACCAGACAATTTACAATATCTACTTCATTGTTCTAAATAGTTGAATGAATGAATGAACGAAGTTTATTTATCTCAAGGATATTACATGCCACAGGTACAGTCTACATTAGCAGAACTAACCTACTTTAAAGATCTAAGGTGGTTTTGAAGATTTGTTTTAAATATTTTTATAGAGCTAGCATTTCTTATGGCATTATTTAAAATATTATATTGAATGAGGCCAGAATGGAACAAACTGTTCAGAGAACTGGTGTAAAAGGTTGTATTAATATAAATGTGATGTTCTTGCCTAGTACTATATTGATGGACATCACGTATAAATTTTATTTGGTCTTTTAAGTAATTTAGTAGTAAATTATTAACAATTTTATAAATAAAAATCATTGTATGCATGTAAAGATAAGTTTTAATGCCAAACCAGTTTAAGATATTTAGCATCAAATTAATGCTTGTATACATGTTACATTGTAATAAAATTCGCATTACTTTATTTTGAAGTTTTTATAGTCCTTCCGTGTTAGCGTTTGCAGTATAGATTAGTGAACAACAGTAAAATGTGGCAGGATTAATGAGTTATTATATATGATCGTGTTACCTCCAACTGATAAACACTGACTGACTCTTCTAAAGAAACCAATTTTTTACCTATTTTCTTCGACAAATACGCAACGTGATCATTTAGTTATAATTTCCTATCAATAACAAGTCCTAAATATTTCATATTTTTCACATTTTCATTATTTAAAATGACATATAAGTTTAGTTCTTTAAAAGAGTTGTATAAATAATTTGAACCAATGAACATCCATTTTGATTTCATTTCATTTACTTTTAACTTATTTTCTTTGAATTTATTTGAGACGTTACCTAATTCTAGGTTTACTGCCTCCACCAACTGATTGAAATCATCGTCAGCATAATATATCAACGTATCACTTGCAACGAGGTGGATTTTACACTTTTCCAAGACATTGCCGAGCTCATTGATATAGAGTATAAATATCAGTGGCCCAAGGATGCTTCCTTAGGGAACCCCAAAGTTATTTAGAATAGGTCCGGATTTATTATTATTTATTTTAATTATTTGTTTTCGATTTGAAAGACAACTCTCAAAAAAATGCAGCACCATATTTGAAAAGCCATATGCTTTTAATGTTAATAATAGTATTTACCTATCAGCCCTTTTGAAATATATAAATACTGCACATGTTCCTGTTCCCGGTTTGTTTAATTGTTGTTTCCATTCAGATATTCTGAACTCTAAAGCTGTTTCACAGGAATGTTTACCTCGGAAACCCGATTGATAAGTACACAATGTATACTTGAATTTATATATTGAGTTACTTGATTGAACACTACTAATTCAAGTAATTTTTTGCAAAAGGGAAGCATATATATGTATCTCAAATAATACTACTTACTATTTTATTTAGATTTGTCAATGAAATCAAATCAGACAGTAAGAGATGGTACAGTTTATTTTAGATAATGTTTTTAACGCGCTCATTTACACCAATGCTAACGTTCATATGACTGGTAGTTGAGAGGTGAGCGCACTTGCCTCTCACCCAAAAGTTCCAGGTTCGATCCCCGGTCGTGGCAGTGGAAAATACTGTGAGAGGGATTTTTCCACTATACACGGATATTGGGTGTGTGTCCCTTGTCTCTAAATGTGTAGCCCCCTCCCACACAAGGCTCTTCTAGAGCCTTCCGGGACAAAAGTGGTCGTAATTACATGTGGAGTTATTTCTTATTATTTATTTATATATCCTCTATGCTACCTACCTACATAATACGTGTTAAGTATATTAATAATCTCGTCTATTCATTATATTCAATTCCATTACATTTTAATGAATTTAGCGAGGTTGGACTTTTTTTTTATTATTACCTATTAATTCCTTTAAGTTTGCCCATATTTTCCTATCTAATGCTTATACTAAAATAAATTCTATACAAACAGTACAGTATATCTCTACGATTTTAAATTCTAAAATAAAGTAATAAATTTACAAACGGACTATTTAAAGATTGACAAATTGATTGGCATGAGATCAAGTGATAATTTAAAAGTAACAATCTGGTATTTTCTCTAATTGTACTCCTGCTTTCTACGCCTATGCACGTATCTGGGGATTATCCATCAAGTAGATTGGCGTGTATCAATTTGACACCTAAAAATTTTAGTGCTTTCCTCGATGTTTGTTGCTTTTTAGAGTAATAATAAATTTGATTTTACGACTCATAAAATATTATTTATAAATTTAGATTAATTGCAATCATACCTTTGACAAAACAGATGTAACCGAGAACATATGTGTTTTATCAACATTGCCTTAGTCTCCTCTAATATTATCTAGAATTATTTCGTGAGAAATTCCCAGTTTTATATGTTTATAATATTTTTGAGTTAGTGTTTACGTTTTTTATTTTGAGGTGTGATTGACAAGAGAATTTTTTAATTTGTTTATCTTATTCGGTGTACAATGTACATATACATTTCGAATTTCAAGTTACTTCTAGAAAATCAAACAAGTTCAATATTATATTCGGTAGCTCATTAATCTTCCACAGGTGAAAATAAATGGATGTAAAAATGTGAGTGAGAATAGCTGTAATTCTCGGAAGTTATTTCGCACAGATTATTATTACCTAGTGTAAATTGACAGAAGAACCTGTCTTATTGGCTGGCATTTATTCAACAAGAAAATTATTGGTTACTCTATAAACTGTGTATTAAATGACTTGACGTGTGATTTTCTAACATTTTTGACCAGTTTAAATAAAAAAACATGTTTCTTACGTTTCGGTTTGTCAGTGAAACATCGTCAGATAATTGCAATTAGGTATGCGAAAATTAAAGTAAAATGTGTTGTAGTAGCAATGGATTTATGTATTACTTACATTATCATTATTATTTAATTTATTAAACACGGATTAAACACCAGTTTATGTCTATTGCGGTTCGGTGGTTTGGTTCAAATAAAAATTAAAACATTTCACTGCCTACTTTCATTTCTGTGCACAGACCTAAAAGAATTAGACTGGTTATGAACGTTCTGCGCATAGGTTTGCTCATACAAACACATGAGGCTGCCATGTCTATCCACTTTTTGTTTATAAACACAAATCGGATCAATCAAGTGCTATAAAATTTGTTTTGTTATGAAGGTTACATAACATAATTCTGGCTTAACGTTCGGGAAATGATCCCAAACAACAGTGGATGCAAAGGGAATGTAGTTTTATTTCCCAGTGTCCTCAAAATTGTTATTTGCTATTTTCTCTGTTGATTTTTGCATATTATACGTGCCTCTTCATGTGTTATGTGATTTTTTGCATATTTAAGTAATTTGTACTAAGAGTTTAGTAGGCCTTAAAAAATAGGAGTCAATGGAAACGATCTACAAAGGCAAAAATTTTTTTATAACGTGTATGTAAGTAAAATTATTGAAATCTATATTTTTACTACAAAATTAGAGTTTGTAACTTAGCTGAACATTTTAGGCAGTTATAGTGGTCTTCAATTTTATTGGGAAGTTAAAAAAACAAAAACTTTATGAGCTCATTATTAATGCCGGTGAACTATTTATTCGGTATAGTGTCATCAAACAAGCCGAATTTGATTCAATTTTCGGACGGAATAGTACAGAGTAACGGTATTTTGATGAAATCGTAAAGTTTTTGCTGCTTTTTTTATTTGCACAGCAAAATTGCAAACGACTATATATTAGAAAACTTCTTCTATAATATAATAACGTATGGCTATCGTTGTTTAGCTATTCGTAAAACACCAATATTTTTGCAAAGAATGTTATAAATGGTATGGTGCTGTTTTGTTTTCATCGCGTCATTGTTTGTAATATACGACAGTAGTTTTCTTGTTTCCAAAGCTATACATGTACATGTAGTAAGGAAATCTGGTTTTGTAAAACAAAAATATAACTATTCGTTAAGTTTACGGAAAGGTATTTTAATTATTGTGTATTACAATTTCAATAATATTGCCTCAAAACTACTTTTCCATATCGTTGCCAAGTTAATTTCAGAAATTCCCATTTTCAAGTAGATAAAAATGGCCCTTGTGTATGCACGGGCAAACCAAGGATCGGGCAAACCTAGTGTCATGTGCACGCCCACGCCCTCTTACGGAGCTTACGGAGAGAAGTTTAATCCATAGTAGTAGACAGAGTAAAAGGAAGCCTGGCCAGTGGGCAACCACGCAACCAGTAATAGTTCACCAGAGGCCCAGTGTGGCGCTGCCTCATAGAATACACCGGAACAAGTAGAATGTCTCTAATGACAGTCTAGAATAGTCTAGAAGAAAACGGACGAATTGAGAATAAGCGCCACGGATATATAAGAAGTGGATCCAATGCACGGAGTTCAGATCAGTACAGTTCTGAATGAGTTAAGTAATAGGATAGGATAAGGAACAGTAATAAGTTGTGAATTATAATAATGAGACTATAATGAAAGTTATAGCTAGTGTGTTGTTACAAGGACTAATTATTGTATTTTAGTGATTAATACATCAGTGGTTAGTGAAAATTCATGTTGCAATTATTGAACCTACGCCTGGAAGTGTTTACTACAGGGTGTAAATAGGTGACACTATATTCAGAATTCTCATAATCAGCCCGATTATTTTAGGATGTCTCTATGCTGTATTTTGTGATGTATTTATGTAATTCTTGATAACGTTTAATTTATGAGCATGTACTAGATTTGATGTTTTAGATGAATAAATGGTGTGAACTATTACGGGTAAATAGTTTTCTTGGAATTGATGAATTGATAGAAAAATGTAGAAATATTTAAGTTATATCACGGGCATCTGGTCTCGGATACTATATGTTTGCATATATTTTCCAATAATTATCGAAATAAAATTATTATAACGCTTTTTTTTTAATTTAAAATTTTTCCACTATAAATAGTGCAGGTGGCAACTGCTGACGAAATCTGCAATATAAATTGAAAATTGCAAGGGACCAAGAATGGACCCTTATGGGACACCAAACTTGACAGGAAGGAAATTAGATACATTGGATTTTAGGTGCACTCGTTGAGTCTAAGGTAGTTCTGTATTAATTCAACCGAATGCATATTAAATCAAAAGAATATAAGTTTATTGCAGAATATTTTGTAGTTCAATGTATCGAGTGCCTTGCCAAAGTCTAAGAATATTGGGCATGTTAGTTCATTTATATCAGTAGTATCCACTGTATCATCAGTTATACAGCTAAGAACAGTAGCCGTACTATGATTTGACCCAAATCCTAATTGTATTGAGGGAATGATGTTATGTTCTAGAACAAATTCTGATATTGGTTCAGGCACATCAATTCTAAGGCTTTGGATAATAAGGCAAAATACTAATGGGGCGCAGATGAGAGGAGGAGTATCTATTTTAGCTAACGGTAAAATAATAGAATGTTTCCATGCAGAAGGAAATGTTGATGTTATAATAGCCGAGTTGACAATACATGTTATACTGTTAATCAAACAAGTACTTGCTATGAATAGCATTTTAAAAGAAATACGATCTATCCCTGTTGCATTATTTATCTTGAGGATATACTTTTGTATTTCATTGTGGCCAGTGGTTTTAAACCTAAATCACATTTGGCATATTATTAAGTAGAAAGAGATTTTAGACAGTATTGATATTTGAATTTTCGTTAAAATACGAATTAATTTGATTGACATCACATGGATCGGCTGGTATATTACTTCTTAACTTTTAATTACTAATTAAATCCATGGCACGTAAGATTTGCAATGTTCTTTTACTATCTTTGTTTCGTAGTACAAATTCTAAATACACACGCTTCTCTCTGCGTATCGCCGGAATATAATTTCAAAGATCTTTATAAAATTAAAGTCAGCTGGAAGTTTAGTTTTTTTTATATTCGTTAAATGCATTGTTACGTGATTTTATCATACCTTTTGTTATATCAGTCATCCAAGGTGCTGGTGGCTTCGATACACGTAGTGTTCTAAGAGGTGCATGAATGTCAAAAAGTTGCAAAACTTGATTATGAAAAAATTTAACGTATGATCTACATTATTCAGACAGTAAATAGAATCCCAGTAAAGCAACCTCAAATCATGAGCGAAAACTGCTCATTAAAATATCTAAAATCACGATATTCAACTTTGAATTAGTTATTTATTTTCAAGTTATTTATTTCAAAGGCATTAAACAATGGTCAAATATTCCAGGAATATCCATTACTGTTGTAATCCAGATCCAGGTGATTCAAGAATGTTATGAAATTGAGAGAACTTGCCTCACCCATACATAAAAGATCAATATTCAAGTCACCCATCATTGTAATAGCGTCGGAGTTTGACATGTTTAGTGATAACATAGAATCAAGCTCCTCTGGTGTAGAGTTTACGCTAAAGGGTTGGGGGACGATACAGTGTTTCAAACAGATATAACTTACTTAATACTTATACTGATATCCATAATTACTCTAAAAATTATTATTAGGTAGATCGATCAGATTATACTTAATAGATTCTTTATAAACAGAGCCAATACATTCCCTGCCCTTTTTGACCAGTCTATAATAATTGGGTATTATAAAATTGTCTGAATTGATGATACACTCGGTTAGCCATGTGTATTATTACGTACTCTATTTCTAATATATTTTAAACTGTGCATTATAAAACAATGTATAAATAATGCAACTTTTTTTGTATTGTTAATTACAGTTCCTTAATTTCAGAAACAGTGAGCTACTAGATTTGAATAATGTTCATAAAGGCGCACTTTATCCCATCAACCATAAACTGCAATTGACCTATCATTATTTCCATGAACTTTATTCCCTTTAGGCCCTAAAATCAAATAAACAGATTTCTTTTTCAATCCTTCGCAATCACGATGCCTTTCCCGTATAGTTAGTCTGTCATTACGTCATTTATAAAATAAATACTGATCTTTAATCAATTAGGCAATACCATTTCAATTGCAGTTCATTTATCCGTCAATTATAATAACTACTGGTTAATTATTACTTTTCTTTAATTTGTTATTATTATGACATATATAAACGCGAGTTTACAAAGTAATGTATTTGACGTGTTATTGATATTTATATTTAAAATTATGTACCATTTTCGCCTTAAGACATTTTACTACCATAATTTATAAACCAGGGGAATAAATATATGTATAAGCATTCATACATTTATCTATTCTTTTACTAATAAAATTTCGTACTTTATTAATGGCTAATTTTATGCGAATAGTAAATTCGGATTTATGATCCATTCATCAGTACATTTAATTTGCTCATTTTCACTAAGGGGCGTTTTGTTTGTGGAAAGCATTTATAGCATTACGGTCTCATCATGAATTATTTTTTGACTGTACCTTTTCTTCGTATTCATTTATTTATTTTAAGATCTTTATAAAAACACAACTTAAATTATTATAATATTAAAGATAATATAATTTTTCAAAAAATTTAAACATTAACAGTAATATCTATCCACAAAAGGGTGATTGCGATCAACTTAACAATTATCTTCCAACGTCGCTAATGTCAAACATAGCAAAGAAATATGAATATACAACAAAAAGAATTGTAACAAAATTGTTACAAAAATATAATATACTTGTAAAACAGCAGTTAAATTAATAAATTTAACAGAAAAAAATATACAATAGAATTGATAAGACAAATCCATCCACAACTATTTTCTGGATAACGTAAAGCATTAAAAATAAAATATTAATTTCCATTCGAGAACTTTTCAATTGAAACAAGAAGTATGGCTGCCGAAACAAATGCAAGACATGTTTGCCGCATTGAGAAAATTGATGCTAGATCAAGAAAAGACACATCAAGAAGAAAAAGATAAACTAAGAAAAATGATACCAGATCAGGGAAAGACACGTCAAGAGGAAGAAGAAGAACAGGAAAAGAAACGCAAAGAAGAAAATGGAGAGCAAGAAAAGAGGCGTCAAGAAGAAAAAGAAGGCAAGAGCGACAATACCGGGAAGAATTGAAGAAAATGATGAAAGACCTGGAAATAAAACTTCACGAGGAAAAACAGGAAGAAATGACACGACATGAAGACTTAAGAAAAATTATAGAGGTAGAACAGTGGAATATCCTCTGTCACTGATAAAATCAAAAATATAACTAAAGAGTATGTAAACAACGTAAAAGCTAACGTCAGTGAAAAAAGTTGGCGATATTGAAGAAATAGTTACTGATGTGGAAGGAAAATTTCGGCTAGTTGAGGGAGAAGTAGAACGACTTAAGCGACAGTCGAGAGAAAAAGGAGGCCAGCTAGTAGTATCATCAGGTCCTCAATTCCAACTTCCCTCCTTTGACGGACAAACTTCTTGGTCAACCTGTAAGAGACAGTTTGAGGTAGTTGCATGCGGAAACAACTGGAATAATGAGGACAAGGCTATGGCATTCGTACTAGCGTTGAAAGGTCAAGCATCAGAATTGCTTCAGATGATCCCAATGGAGTAGCAGGATTTTGAAGTTTTAGAAGCTGCATTAGACTTAAGATATGACCGCCAATGCCTCGCCCAAGTATATCCGACTCAGCTAAAATCACGTACACAAAAGAGTTTAAAGGAATTTGAAGCTGTTGTGGAGAGACTGGCGCACTTGTCTTATCCGGATGCACCAAGGGAGTGCCAGGAGCAATTGACAATTGTAACCTTCGTTGATGGCATAACGGACGAGGAGATTAGGCGAGTCCTTTAAATATATCGTTATACGACTATTAACGAATCTTTGATCCATAAGCTTCAGATAGAGACCACCTATATGGATTCTCCAATGCACAGAGTGCGAACTATCTCTGTGGAAGAAGCCCAATCAAAAAATGTAAATTTGGGCACCAAATTGAAGGACGTACAAGGGATGTTCACACAATTATTGACAAAGACAGATTTTTTTCAGAAGATAGAAAACCGGCAAGGAGGTGTAAAGCCAAGCAGAGGTGCTTTCTTGCGCCTAATAGTAAGTTCATCTATGTGGGGGTACTAGTAGAGTTCTTCATGTTCTAATCTACGGCGGTAAAAATGTACATAGTGTCTCTTAGATGGTGAGAAGCGGAAACCCAATCGGCCTGCATAATCAACGAGTCCGTCTATGGCTTCTTTAAGTGTTTCTTCGGTGACCTCCATGGCCGAATACCAGGTTATTAGTGAGAGTGTTAACGGCGATGGCGAATAGTACTTCACTTAATGTCAAACGTTAAGGGCCTACACTTTCTAAATAATGTTGATTTGACATGGTTTCTTCACTTCGGATAACAGAACATTATATCACCATATCATGTCATGCGCTTTTTCTAAATCGAAGAATACCGCAAGTAGTTGGTAATTTTTTGTGAAACTATCTTGGATGGCATTTTCAAGATGTGCTAGATGTTCGATTTTGGCGGCGGGAACCTGCTTGTAATATTGACAGCATATATCTCAAGATATCACATACGCCATTTTTTTTCCAGAAGTTTACTGTTACTATAATGGCCTAGGATAGTTTCTTTTGCGGATTGAGGTAATTGTCGAGAGTAGTTTCAAGTTCTAACATACAACAATACTTTTATCAGTGCTTCTAATAGCCACCCACAGGCTTTCCAATTGGCTGACTGCCTTGTAGATCGGGAATTTTCAGTATTTTATATTTTTAATTATTTGTATCTTTGTAATATAGAAAGCAACACCCCTGCGCTGCTGCTATGATCGTTCCTTATCAATTTATATTCTTAAATAATAATACAACCAGAAGGAAATGATGAATGAAGTCAAATCTCTGAGAGACTTAGAACATCGACTCGTTAACTTCCGAAAACAAGTCAAACCCTGTGCATATTGACCTAATGTTAAAGTATGAAAATCATTTATAATGTAACAATGTATACATGCGTGTGAAATATGCATGCAGGAATTAAGAAGTTCCATAATATAAAAAGTGATTAATTGTTATATGTGGCATATTTATAAAGCTAAATATTTGTTAAATACTATGAACATAGCGTGATCAATTGAATAACAAAACAAACCTAGATATTTAAAAATATGTATAAAATAAAAGTGAAAACCCAGAAAATGAAAAGAAAGATATACTGTCTCATAAATCAGAACATCATTTAAGCATAAAAACAACTGAATAATTTTTTATAAAAAATATATTATAGATGTTTTTCCTAATTAAACAGGAGAGAAAAATCTAAAGTAAAACAAGATTCTACTATTATCAGTCAATAAGAAAAAATACTCTACAAAAATAATAACTCAGTAGACTAAATATATACATTAAATATAGGTTAATAAAACCAACCGTACTCACAACTAATCGCACATATCTTGTTTTCATTATCGATCCATATATAAATTTTACCGCCTGCAGACTGTGATTCTTCATTTCCATTTTTTTTAGCCTCTATTAGTAAACCATATCTAATTTTTGTAAAATCCTCAAATATGGAGAGACCTTTGTTTTTTACATTCTGTTTGCATTCAATACTTTACTTCGTGTGATATTTCTTACAAAATTAACAAGGATTGTGCGAGCGACCAATTCTAAACACGGTATCAATGCCGGACTCAGTGCAATTAACATGTAATTCCTTTTTAACAAATTCGACATTATCCAAAACTGTTTTGCCATCACATTTTTCTTGTAAGTCTTGTATTGGAGAGGTTTGTACCTTGGGCCACTTTAAAAACAAATTAACAATATCTTAAAAAAAGAAATTATATGTGATCTTTAATTAACATATGATAGTATGTAGTGTTTGCCTGGACTGGTTAGGATAATTTTTTTTTTAATATTATTTAATATATGTAACATTTTGAAAATATCACCAATTGGCCCAAGGTACAAGACCGTCTTGTACCTTGGGCTCTAATGTCGTTATTGGATTTTAGCTCGGATTTTAAGGACTACGTCACTTATATTATTGGAAATTACAAAGAAAACACCAAGACACAAGTAAAGTAGGATAATATTTTATCAGTAGTCATTTTTACAAAACAAAGTTTGCCAGAAAACATTCTAATATTAAATCAAAGTCTATTCAACACTATGAGAATTAAAATTTACAGAAAAATACAGCTGCAAAAACAAGTTCTATTATTTTAAGAGAAATTAGAAATATTAGGTTTAAAAACTATATTTTACAGAAAATAAATGTTCTTGTACCTTTGGCCGGATAAAGGTACGAGCCAGGCATGTGGCCTAATGTACAAGATTTTGATGTTGATCCATTAAATTTATAGAAAATATACTAAATATCACGGGGTATCCTTTAAATTACTACAATATGTTCACAAAATCCTAAAGAATATCCTGATATTAACAAACATTTCACGCAATACTTACTTTTCTTAATAAAATCCGCTAAGTGAACCACAAAAGATTTACTAACTAACATCAAAATCACAGAAGACGCTAATAATCGCGGGAATATTAATAAAGTTAGGTTAAACCAATATGGAGGTGGCCATGGGTACAAGACGGCCCAAGGTACAAGCCTCTCCCCTATTCTCAGGATTTTTTCTCGAGAGTTGTTGAGGAGTATCGCAGGTATATTCAATGGAAGAGATTACTTTTTGATTGTTAGCGACTTTTAGTTCAGTAATATTTACAGACTTTGTAATATCACTTAGTTTATTATATAATCTTTCAATTTTTGTATCAATATTAGCATTCATTTTGTTGACAAATCCGACACATACCTTGTTAATAAGCACTTCATCTAACAAATGTATATTTGTTTGATTTGTTTGTTTGGACTTACAGTAATTTATTAGACTATTAGGGCAAAACTACAGGTATATATTTCATGGCAGGAATCAAAAGGGCAAAAAGATTTTGTTGTTTATAAGCAGAGTTCCTGACACTATTATTGAGGAAAATGTGAAGCAATACATATCAAAACGCGCAAATACGGAAGATGTTTATATGAGAAAGTTACCAACTTATAATAAACTAGTGAACAATCAGTCTTTCATGATTAGTTTAGATCCAAACATCCAGGAAATGGTATGCAAAAACAACTTCTGGCAAAAAAAGCGATCTTTGATCGTTTCGACTACAGGCGTGGGGATGCAACTCAAAATAGTCTAGACATAAACTTGCAGCCAAATTCTTTTGCAGACACTCAGCCTAATCTAACGAACTTCTCAGAGGACGAAAATGAACATTTTTTAGAAGTAAACGCACAGAAGAAAACACCACGATAAATTATAACAGGAAAAATAAAAGGTATGGAAATAAAAATGAAACTACTACAGAAACAATCATTACAGAGTTTGACCAGAACATGCAGTGCCTAAAAAATAAAATACTGGAATTTGAAGCCTTTATTAGTGACACTATAAGGAAACAAGAAATCATATGTCTAACCGAACACTGGTTTACTGAAAATGAGCTGGACCAATTGAACATTGAAAACTATAGAAGAATATCTTCATATGCAAGAAAGAAGATGATCCATGAGGGGTCAACTATACTCGTGCAGGAATACTTAGAAGCAAAAGAAGTGAAGGAAATTATGGAACAGAGCATAGAGAGACACATTGAGTGCTCGTCTATAGTAAGTAGACCTTTGAAACTAGTAATAATTTGTATATATAGACCACCTTTAGGTGAGGTAAATATATTTATTAATACTTTAACTTACATTTTAAATGTTTCTTTAAATTTATATAAAAATTACAAACTTGTGTTGTGTGGAGATTTCAATATCAATCTCTTAGAAGATACTGAAAATACAAACATTTTTAGAGACTTCACACAAAGTTTTATTCTAACTATACATGAACCAACAAGGATTACTAAAAATTCAGCTACACTGCTTGATAATGTATTATCTAACGAAGTATCCGAAAACAGGGCCAGGTTATAACTAATGCTTTATCAGACCATGAAGGGCAACTTCTAGAAGTCTCTATGCTGGATGGGTCAAAGAATGATACTATGTCATATAAAAGGTGCATATTTTCCAAAGCTAAATTGCAACAATTTAAACATGAACTTAAACAAGTAAATTGGCAGGAAGTATATAGTTCTATCGACGTAAATGAATCGTACCAAAATTTCTCGAATAAAATTGCCTACCTCATGAATCTAATTTTCCCTCTAAAGACCATTAAAAACAGTCAGTAAATAAATCATCAAAATCATGGATAACACAGGGCATTAAAATATCTACAAAAAATAAAAGAAGCCTATATAGAAAAATTACTAAGTTAACTATAACATTGGAAAAATATAGAACGTACACAAAAATTTTAAAACAGGTTGTTAGAGAAGTAACAAAATGTCAAATATAAACTACATAAAAAATACAAAAAAACCTGGAAAAGCTATCTGGCAACTGGTAGATAAATATACTGGCAAAAAAACAAAGGCACAAGACTCAATTTTAAGAAATTTTCGAAAAGGTAACAAAAGAGACTCAGAGACATTCTAAATGAAGTTAACAGTTTCTATATCAATGGATGTCCAGAATTAGGCATTGACTATAATACCATTGTTGTAAGCATTGAAAAATATCAAAAAAGTTTGTTCATGCATCCTACAAACAATGAAGAAGTGCACAGCATAATAATGAATCTTAAGAATAAAAAATCTATTGGACAAGATGAAGTTCCTGTCACACTGTTAAAATATGTCTCTTTTGAAATTTTACCTCTTTTAACACATATTATAAACCTGTCGATCAGCAATGGTGTTTTTCCAGCGGAACTTAAAATGGCACAAATAAAACCGATTTACAAAAAAGGCGATAAAAATTCCATAAGAAATTATCGACCAATTGCTTTTGTTAAGCAATATAATCAAAATCTTTGAAAAAATTATATATGAAAGACTGGTACAGTTTCTGGAAAATGAAAAGATTTTATCAGGATATCAAAACGGATTCCGGAAAAAAATTTACAACAAGAGCAGTTTACCAGGCCATCAGTAAAATATTAGAATCCCTAAACTCGAGAAAAGACACCATTGCCGTGTGTCTGGATCTATCTAAGGCATTCGACAGTGTAGACCACAAACTATTACAGCTTTAAACCTGTTACGATCATATATGACTGGAGGAAAACAGTGTGTGATTGAATATGATGACACAGATAATCTCATTATATCAAGCACTGAAATAGTTAAAAGGGGAGTCCCGCAAGGATCAATTCTTGGTCCTCTTCTATACATTGTGTACACTAACGAGTTGCCCAAGGTAATAACACATAATTTGATACAATATGCTGATGACACGTCTATTATATTCACTATGGATCGTAACATAAATAATACAAACAATGAAATATTTGATACACTGAACACACTAGAAAGATGGTTTTCATCCAACAATCTTCTATAGAATGTAGATAAAACCAATTTGATTAAATTTAGCTACCATACATCGGAATCAAGAATAAACTTTACTGAAAACAACAAAATACTAGAAACAATACAAACGGCACGGTTTCTGGGAATTGAACTCGACTACAGGCTAGATTGGAAATATCATATTGATTGCCTAGCCAAGAAAATTTCAAAAAATTATTATGCTTTCCCAAAACATCAATGGTGGCACAGCAATAATTGCTTATCATGCACATGTTCATTCACAATTGCTATACGGTGTGATTTTCTGGGCTAACAGCGTGGAGGCAGACAGAATATTCATTTTGCAAAAAAGATGTCTAAGAAATATTTTTAATTTAAAGCAAACTGAAACTTGTAGGCAGAAATTCAAGGAAACTAAAATTATCACTTTCATTAGCACATACATATATGAAGCGGTAATCTTTATAAAAGAGAATAGCACATTATTGCAAGAGTGTGAAAGAAATCATCAATACGACAAAGATATAAATTGGACTTGAACAACATTAAAAGCAATTTCACCTACACACAAACAAATGTCCAATACTCAATAATAAAGATATTTAATAAAATTCCTTTAAACCTAAGAGTTAAATATCAAATCTTTAAAACAAAAACTAAAAAGTATACTGATAGAAAAGGCCTATTTTGATCTGAAATAGCTTGTGCTATATTTTATGTCTTCTATTAATTAATTAATTATTCTTCACCTTTTTTCCTGTACATTATATTATAATAATAATACTCAATGCAATTTTAATTGTATGTATATTACTTTTAACTTGTTACTATTCTTTTTTTTGTGTTTGTATTTATACATTTTTTAATTTGTGATATAACATGTCCTACACCCTTTGGGTAATGATGTAATTAGTCAGTTAATAATGATAAGGACACAAAATGAATTGGTTCCTGACAATTTGTAATTCTGTTTCAAATAATTGCTGACAATGTAACTACAATATCAGACTCACTCTTTTGTTGACTTAGAAGTTACTAAATCCACAGAAATAAATTTTCTTAAAGAATAATCCACCATAAAAAACGTAAAAATCTGCGGACATGTTTAATATTCTGCTTCACATATATCATACATATTTCTCTCTCAATCAAGCAACACTTTTTATTCCTTTGGTATTTTTATTAAATTGAAGATAAAACAAGTTTCCCTCTTGTAAACTTATTCGAGGGACATACTGTATATCCATTTAAATCAAATCCATCCAATCAAATTTAATGTAGTAGTTCTAGTACACCAACACCATAACCCATAAACCTATAAGTTTAATAAAAATGTATTTTCTGAGATACATTACGTTATTTAAAATCATTAAGAAATTAACTAACAATCCAATTGACTTCCTAAACCCTAATGTTGTTTGAAATTTTGCCATAAACAATATTTAATTCTTGTAAGTTTGCGATTGGATCATTAGAAAGAAATATATTTACGAAATACCGCTAAAAAACAATACTTTCCGAAAAGAAATGTTAAAATAAATATTCTCAACCGATAAACGTACTTTGATGACCTTAACAAGAAGTAAAGAAACCAGATTCATCTAAAATAATTCCCGAACAAAACTTATTTAACTCCACAAGTTATTTTGACACAGAATTTTGTACTTCTAAAAAAAAAAAATAGACGACCTCGATTCATTAGTTTCCTTCTTCTGTTGTTTTACTTTTATATACTTTTCTTATTTGGTATATTTCCGTTCAAGGATATGATCAAATTTCGTTAGAGCATGTAGTATATATGGAAGAACACAGCATCAAATTACACAGAACTACAGAAACAGCGAACTAATTAATCCAACATAACCGGGGTTGGCCTAAGGCATCCAATGGAAAAGCATTTTCAAGGGTTACTTCATGCCCCATTGGTTTGAAACACGGCCATTGTTAGATCTTTGTTGACTAACAATGAATCCATTATGAGCATTTGCATTCACTTTAATAATTGCATTCAACAACTAATCAACATTGAAATGTTTTGTAGGTAATAGCCAATCTAGTGTACTCATACATGAAAATGGCGGATTTTTTTTGTAATTAGCCTCTTTGCTCAAAGCTCTTGAGTTGGAAATGTTTGATTTAGGGATTATAACTTGCTCATCAAGCTTGAAATATCAATAAAACTTACCCAGTTTTCCTGTAAAACCGATGTTCAATCTCACATAACAACCACGTAGCATGAAGAATATGAATTTGAGTGTTTATTTTCTACTTTAAAAACTAGTAAAAATTGTACTCGGATATTACCAATTACAAAAATGTGGTTAATATTTTTTGATATTTCACTTTATTTTTACGTATAACAATATTTAAGTTAGTGAAGAGAAGATAAACATGATTTTAAAAAACATACATTTAAAGATATAGCTAGGACCAACTCTATAAGTTTTATTGATAAAATAATTAGGAGATGTATATTTTGCCTTTCCATGTTTGCCCTAATTTACCTCTGGTCTTGATGGGAGTTTTAAAAGGAAAGTTATCCGTCTCTAAATAAAATAAAACTTCTAGACAATAGAAAGAACGGGTCGGCAAATGAAATTATAAAAATATAACTTAAGGTATACTGGACAAAAAAATCGTTCAATTATAATTAGACTTAAGGACCATACGACGCAAATAAGAAGTCTGGTGTTACTTAGAACGTGCTTAAGAAGAATCGTAATAGGTATTAATGGCAAGGTTAATTCGAAATATAATGAAAGCCAAATAAGTCAATAGTTTTGAAAGCTCAAATTTAAAAATTGTAGTACTTTGCTGTTGTCCCATAATTGATCATAATTTGTTTTTAAATTAATTGCGAATTATTTAACAACTTAATTAAATTATTTTCCATAGTCATAGTGGTCAAGATAATGCTATTAAACCAGGTGTGCCGCAGAGTTCTAAATTAGGTCCTCTACTGTTTCTAATTTTTATTAAAGACTTAGAATTTAAATTTAGTTGTCTTCTCTTTGAAACCTTAACGTTTAAGTAAGTGTAATAAGCCTAACGGCTGCATACAACCACAAAACTTGTTAGGATAGTTGCATTTTATACCTCGTTTTATACATTGTTCAAGTAAATCAAAATTGAATATATCTAAATGTAAATATCTTAAAACTTTTACTCGTAAACTAAACATTGTTCCATTTAATTATAATGCAAATGGCGATATTATTGAACACCGTACGTTAAGGAGATTTCCACTTTTCAACTATGTTTGTCAGAGTACATGAATTGTGTGACTTTTCTAGGAATTGAAGTTGATTTTGTGGTATTAACAGTGAAAATTGTATTTATATATCGGAAGCAAACTTCCTATGCAACTACCTCTTATTTGGTTGTTACTTTGTTCAAGTTCTGCAGGTAAAGTCCGACCGAATGGTCGCAGCTCTCAGATACTTGCAGAATCGCAAGTCGCTATAAGCCACGGAGACATCTATGTGTATAGTAGCAATTGACCATATGAAAGGATTCACTTACCTCTCACCACTACTCAATTTACTATAGTTTGTATAAAACTAGCAGGTTGGCCACCGTCGTTTATATGTTCCATGACCTTGACACTGATGGCATACTAAAAATGGCATACTAATAAGTTCAAAACCGGTCTATGTCTGGTCAGGGAATTGACGAATGGTGTTGGCTACCATTCTTTCATGATTTGTAAGATATAATTCAATGCAGGTCGGGGTATTTACCCGCTGAGTAGTTGTTTCCTGCAAGTCATATATTATAACAGTAGGTTAAGTCCATCTAGGGCTG
This sequence comes from Leptura quadrifasciata, assembly GCA_963675555.1. NCBI lineage: Eukaryota > Metazoa > Arthropoda > Insecta > Coleoptera > Cerambycidae > Leptura > Leptura quadrifasciata. Next base: position 54,038,550 of record OY776674.1, on the reverse strand, counting down.
AAAGATCGCCGCTCTAAGGTATTTTCAGAATCGCAAGTCGCTATACGCCATGGAGACATCTATGTATATAGTAGCAATTGACCATATGAGAGGATTCACTTACGTCTCACCGCTACTCAATTTACTATAATTTGTATAAAACTAGCAGGTTGGCCGCTGCCGTTTGTCTGTTCCATGATCTACGGTATACTGATGAGAACTAATCCCCTTACCATACCAGACGTTACCGATCTTCCGGCAGCCACTCTAGCCAAACTTTCACCTACTATACCTTCCCTGCTACTATCCACATTTCACTGATATTTCATACCTTTCATCGACTTTTATTTCTTTCCTGTCCCCCTCTTCTTTTGTTTTGGTGTATTTTTGTTTGTTGTTCCTTCGTTTCTGTTTGTACCTTTTTGTCTGTAAATTCATTCTTCCCTCATTAACCTTGTAACAGTTCCCAAATTTTTTATGCCAAAACAATTCAAAATTTAGAATCACAGTTTAGGCCAGCCTTGCGCAGCCCGTCGCTGGAGCAATTCGCGGATGGCACTCCGTACGAGTTATGGTGTCAGCGAGTAGTACCCAAATTAAATAAAGTGTTATTCTCCGCAAGTGTTTCTTCGTTAAGTGTTTTTAGTTTATACAGTTGTATGTTAAGCTTTCTTTTTTAAGCATTTTTATAATTATACCACCTAATTTTATTTTATTATTAAAAAGGAGTTTAGGTTTTGTGTTTTTATGTTTTATACAATTTTCGCTCTCGCCAAACCAGTCCCTTCTCGGCCCGGCTCTGCGATCCGCCACCGTGTTAACGCGGTGGTCGCAGGGTCGGTCCCGGGAAGGGTGCTAGTGAGGCAGCTTATACAATGTTTATCTTTAATAAAGTTATTTTGAATTGAATTGAATTGATGAGAACTAATAAGTTCAAAACTGGTCTATGTCTGGTCAGGAAATTGACAAATGATATTGGTTACTATTCTTTCATGATTTGCAAGGTATAATTCAATGCCGGTCGGGGTAGTTGTTTCCTGCAAATCATGTATTAATGTATAGATTTGCAAACAAAAAATTATAATCACAGGTGACTTTAACATTAATCTAGTAAACAATAATTCAAATTGGAAAAGTTCTAAAATCTCTCAAGCTCCTGGCTTTAAACTAACTGTCACAGATTATACAAATCTTACAGATCACAATATAATTGAAGTCGAATTGAAATAAAAACTCCAGTACCCAAAGTTGAATGTCCGTCTCAATTAGCTAATTACAGATAAATTAATTTACTTCCAGTTGTGGAAAAATCCTTGAATGGTTTCTGAAAAAATCCGTAAATACTTCGAAAATAATCAACTGATTTACAGTGGTCAAGCGGGAGAAACACTCAAGTGCATCTGACAATTTATGTGTGCCAAGTGGAGGAAATATATAAATGACGGAAAGGTGGTATTAAGTGTTTTTATTCCTGATTTTGGGACGATTGATCGCTAAAGACTTTTAAGGAAACTTAACTTACATGGAAAGCGAACGGAGATAATTAACTAAAAAATTAGGAGCAATATTGGCGTTCCACAGGGTAGTGTCCTTGTGCCCTGGCGGTTCATAATTTATATAATATATAGCAGGGGATTATAATAGATAGTTCCCTAGGATACGTTACCAGGATACATTATTTTCTCGAGTGATCTTTATTTGCGTTTTCCACATTACATAATACATAATAATATTAATTAAAATATTGAAATTTCGCCTACTGCCTTGTACACTTCCCGTCAAATAAAACTAGGACACTTTATTTTAGTTTTGTGAAATAGCTTTTGACAATTCAGTTTTGACAATTGTTAAATTGTCAGAAATTATTATTTTTAATTTCCACGATGCCACAACAATTAAGCATCATTCAAAAATTACGAATTGTTTCGAAGATTGAGGACGGTTGGTCAATAAGACTTCTTGCAGAAGAATTTAATGTCAATAAGTATACTATTTTGAAAATTAAAAGAAAATGGGAAAATGAAGAAACTGTTGAGAAAAAGGGAGCAACAGGTAGACCAAAAAAAATCTCGGAAGAGCAGGACACTACTTTAGTAAATTAGTTAAGAAATCATCCTTTCGATAATGCAAGTAAGGTTAAATTTGAAAAAATTTCCCCGCCTCCGTGAGGACGGCTTCAAGAAGTGTGAAAAAGTCTGATCTTAAATATTGTTCAGCCGCAAAAATATCAATTGGCAGAGAAAAAGCAAGGCCGTATAATATTTTCTCTCAATCGTTTATTAAATTATGCAGATTTTTGGAGAAATGTAATTTTTTCTGATGAAAAATTAATTCAATCTCGCAATGACGGTGGTATTCGGGTGTATAGGCCACCACATTCTAGGTTTAATGAACATTATATTGCACCCAATGATAGATCTGGAAGATTTTCAGTGAACGTGTGGGCGTGGATGTCAATGGAAGGTTTAGGGGTTTACTGAAATATCGATGGAAAGCTAAATTCTAGAAAATATTTGGAAATTTTGGATAAGATAATATTGCCTTCAGTGAGACAACGTTTCCCTGATGACAATGATTTTTTAGTTTATTTATATGTATAAAATTATTTAGTACTTTAGATATTTTTAATAAATTACTGTCCAATGTTCTTAAGGGCCAATATTTGGAAAATAGAATAGAGTTGGCACCGACGCACGAATGTCGTCTACCAAGATCGAATTACATCACTAAAAATTACAGTTTTCAATGAACAAGAATTGTCCTACTTTTATTTGTCGGGAAGTGTACGTTCATGTTTCTAGAACATAAGTTGGTAGTCCTTATAATCGGTGTACTTGGAGGTATGAAGCCCATGCTGCTCTCGGAATTACGAACAATACCGGCCTGTCAACATTCGGCCGAATGGCTGGCAGGGCAGATGCAGAAAGCTGTTATCCTGGGTTCTCTTTGTTTACTTAGGGCACACGATTTAGGAACCTACGGTCGCTAACTCTGCAGGTTGCAGGGAGTGGTCATAGTGAATTCGCTGGCGTTTCTTCCGTGAGAATGTCGGAGACACGGCAGAACTGACCAGCATCGCTCTCGCGAAAAAAAAATAATAACCTTTACTTTACCATAACTTCTGGTAATGATAGAGTCCAAACAGAGCCGGTAACGTTCAAAAGGGGAGTATTTCAGGGAGATTCCCTCAGCCCCCTTTTGTTTTGCATCTCGCTATTGCCATTATCCATCTCGCTCCGGAAAACTCGCGGTTACAACTGTGGTACCCCCGGCGACAGGAGGCATAAGGTCACCCATTTGTTTTATATGGATGACCTTAAACTTTATGCCTCCGGAGAAAGGGATCTCCAACAATTCCTTAGGGTGGTACAGGAGTACACGAAGGCTGTCGGTATGCAGTTCGGATTGGACAAATGTGCATTGGTCCATCTCAAGAGAGGACGATGTGGGGACTACGGCGAGGACGCGCAGCTCGTAGACGGAAGCATCCTACACCACCTAGATGCCGGAGAGTCGTACACTTACTTGGGTGTCGAGCAACGCTCCACCCAAGAAGTGGGTGTAGTGAAAAACGCTCTCCGCGGCAAGTATCAGCACCGACTCCGACAGATCTGGTCTTCAGAACTGTCGGGGAAGAACAAGGTGTCTGCTACTAATATGCTTGCCGTTCCGATCCTTCTCTACTCCTTTGGAGTAGTGAAGCGGACTCGAGAGGAGCTGCGTCAACTCGATGTAGGAACCCGGAGAAAGATGCACCTCAATAGGAGCCTGCATTCTAAATCGTCCGTTCCACGGTTATATCTCCCACGACATCGGGGAGGCCGTGGACTCTTGAGCTTGGAGAGTCTACACAGCAGGATGGTGCTGGATGGAGCCTGTAAGGTCGTCAGGAGTTCGGATCCCCTCCTCTGCATGGTCCGAGACCATGAAAATGCAGGGGTAGGAGCTTTTCTATTTAAGGCAGCACGCAGAGCAGCCGATGAACTCGGTCTCATCTTCGGGATAATCCCGACTCTGTCACCGAGTTGGAACCAACTCGGCGGAAAGCCCAAATAAAACCTGCAGAACAAACCATCTTTCTGCAGCTCCATTCGGATAAGCCACTGCATGGTGTCTTCTATAGAAATATAGAAGAACTTGGCTTATCCGAAAGACTGACCTTCGCCTTCTTAAGGTCAGCCGGGCTGAAATCTAAGACCGAGGGATTTATATTGGCTTGCCAGGACGGTGTATTCAACACCTTCGTCTATCGAAGTCGTGTCATGGGTATAGAGGTCGCTGACGTCAACTGCAGGGCCTGCCGCAGAGCGCCGGAGACGCTTATGCACTTGTTGTCGGCCTGCCCGACATATGCAGTCTCCGCCTATATCCAAAGGCACGACGGAGCACTACGAGTGCTTTACTACCATCTGAGGCACTCGTATGAGATAGACGAGACACCAGTGCTGCCTTATGCTCAGGGGGATATTGAGTCTGTTGTGGGGAATGAGAGGTGTCTAATTTATTGGAACTACTCGTTTCCCACGGTCAGGCAAATACAGGCAAACAAGCCTGACGTAGTCCTCATAGACCACCAACTCAAGACAATGTTCGTCATAGAGTTCTCGGCTCCCGCGGAGAACGACATTGTCTTGAAGGAGGAAGAAAAGCGGACAAAATATCGAGACCTACTCTTCGAACTCCGCAGACTGTATCCAGACCATACTGTCAAGCTGGTGGTACTGATTATAGGAGCTCTCGGTGGAACGAGACACACGCTGCTTTCGGAATTGAACATCATACCGGCATGCCGACAATCGGCAGAAGTCCTAGCCGGGAGAATGCAAAAAGCTGTCATTCTTGGTTCATTGCGTCTGCTCAGGGCACACGAGTCACGGAACCAGTGATCACTGACTCTACGGTGTAGACAGTGGTTACTGGCGCTCCCAGCGTACCCTCTCTGGTATCGAAGGCAGGGAGAAGGACGACTGGTTTTACTTAAAAAATAATAATAATAATAATAATAAATGTAATATTTCTAACTCGTCCTTTCAAAAACTAAGTACCTTTTCTGCGTTGCATATGAAAATGAATTAATTTGCCTTGTACAGAAATATTTTATAACATTCTTCATCAATATGTTCATTATATATCATTGTCCTTATAAATAAATAAATAAACACCACAGAAAATAGATAATTTCCAATTCCAGAAGTCAGAGGCTTGTGCAGAAGGGTTTTACACATTGAAAAATGCGGACATACAACCATTTCCTTCGACAGTAGCCAGTGCCGGAGCCGGGATTCGAACCCGGTGGGGTGAGCGTACATGCGTATTTACTGTATACATACTTCGATATGCGATGTAAAGCAACTTTAGGCGTGGTTAGTACTTAGATGGGCGATCGTTTCAAAGAAGACCGTGTCCTCGTCTCAAATATGCGCGGAAGCTATGCAATCTTAGGCGAGGGTTGTGTAGGCGATATACCATCCTTCGGAGGGGATGTAAGGCCGTCTATCCCTTGTCTATTAAATGTTGGCAAGTAAAAGATCCCGACTCTTCTTAAGCGAAGAGGTTCGGCAAAATTCCTGGTTGGGGATAGCTCGTCTACAGGCGTCGGTGATAGGCCTCAGTAGCGGAAATAGACCGACATTAAATAAATGTTAAAAAATACATATATTATCGTTACTACATAATTGAATGATTTATAAATACACCACAGGTAATGACGACCCCCTTTATCCCGGAAGGCTCTAGAGAGCAACACATTTAGAGACAAGGGACACACACCCAATATCCGTGTATAGTGGAAAAATCCCTCTCGCAGTATTTTCCACTGCCACGACCGGGGATCGAACCCGGAACTTTTGGGTGAGAGGCAAGTGCGCTCACCTCTCGACCATCAGTCATACTCCTACTCCTCGATTTTTTCTTGAACCACACAATAGAAAAGAAGTTTGAACTCCGTTTGTCAAATCAAATCGATAAAGATTAATTTCTATCGACACTAAAATAAGTGTTGATTATATTCAGTGAATAACCGACCGGGTTTCATCGGTAAAAGAGTTTTAACGACTCTTTAAAATTATCTATGGCGTTCGGTAATATGACCGAAAATAAACAAATAAACAAATCATCTGCTATTTTCATTATGATCCAATCATTTAAATTTGAAAGACGGGATCTGTGCAAAAAATTGCCAGTAAACTAATTTTTTGTTTATGCCCTTATTTTGTAGTTATAAAATGAAGTGTCAAAAGTTCCTTGAGTTAAAAGCTATACAAGATCAACGGTAACACAAAATCACATTTTCATCGATATCTCAGTTCCTATTGGTCAGGCGATAAAGTAGCTGTTATAAAAATTGTAGACTAGAAAATTATCTACAAAACATGTGTACATATTTTATCTTTTATGGATAGCTGTTTGACAAATAAGCCAATTCGAAATTTCAGAGCAAGGTATATCCACGAACGTGAATCGTGAAGTCAAATTCACAGTATTGCTTAGCGAGTAGGTTAGGAAATCAATTAAATCCTGAGAAGTGAGGATGGCGTACAACATTTTTTTCTTATTATGTATAGAACATAATAAGCATGAGCAATAGTTTTATTTACTTCAATCAAGCACGATAATGTCTAATTTACCAGCGACAGTGTTTTTTCCTAATTGGCACGAAAGCGTTTGCTGAAGCGTTAGATTTGTTTCGTTCGTAAATCGGTGTTATTTGGTTTCGATAGGTGATGTCGATGGGAGCAATGCGTATTCTGTGACAAGGGATCGAAGTTGTTGGAAAACAGATGAGGTTATCGTCTAGGGACAAGTTTAGCTCGATCATCCACCTGGGACCAGAGTCAGAAACCAATATATTTACGCCACTGTCTGCAGACATGTCTACGCTCTCAATGTGGATTTCTAGTTCTATTATCATGCCATCGTGTTCACGAACAAAACTTGTAAATGTCTTGGTGTGTTATGTTCATATTTTCTTAAAGAACTACAAAATAGTAATATTGCCAAACGTGTTAAAACTAATGCATTGGACATAAATACATATTGCAAAATTTAACTTAGAACTACTACTCTAAGGCTTAGAGTTGCAAGAGAGAGTTTTAATAGAAATTTTTTTTAAATACTTTTCTACAGTGTATCTCCAGATTGAGTTTGCGATAGGTGTATTATACCAAAAAAAAATAGTACGGCTTTCATTTTCTACAGTTTCGGCCTGCTTGACCTAAGATGTTTCTTTTACTAAATTACAGTTCAAATGGGATCTAACTCGCGAAGTTAACCTCAGAACAACATAAATCATTGTAGTTAAGCCGGTCTTTCTATTAATTTTATTTGAATAAAATATTTTGCTTTGAAAGTTAGAACCACATGCCAACTATCATTGCATTGAACAAAAGAAATAATACTACAAATTAAAGTAAATAGCTTTTTACACGAAATGTTAATGAAACATTTTTGCTCGTTATAAAAGCCCCCCAACACGATTGATTTGTGAAGATTTCAACTAGTAATAGATTATATCAGTCTTATTATCTAACAATTGGCCTATACAGCTGTGACATTTGTATTTAAAAATATATTAGCTTTATATTGTCCTTCTAATTTTTCCATAATTAAAAAACATCTTTTTTGCAGGCAGCTAGGATTCCCAGCTATTATGTCCAATTCTGTAGATTTGACACCAGCCGAGCATACTAACCGATGCATGAAGCTAGATTATTTTATAGAACCACAAAGAGAACTTTGTTCCAAATACGATAGGATATTACCCGTAAGTATTACTGAATAGAAGAATTAATTAAAAGTAATTAATACATTTTAAATTTCTATAATTCGATCGATATTTGAACATTCCATAGCTATGGTGTGTGTGTATGATGGTGTGTAGGTGTGTGTATTTGGTTAAATGGCACTGGATCTGAACTAATTAGCCAGACACTTGTTGTCTCTTAATTAATGTGTTGAAAGTAAGAGACAGTGGAATAAAAATTACAAATTTTGAAATATGTAATAGAGTAATAATATATTTATAATTACAAGTACTAAAAACAAATATTAATAATATACTATGAAGTAAGTAGTATTGTTTTCAAATAATTTTATATAGTACAGTTTTTTTTCATGTTCTCTTTTGGTGTTTTTAATTAACCTTAAAACCACACCATTTTTTATTTCATTTTATTTTTATTTTTTTTTTTTCATTACACCTGATATATACCAACCTACTTAAATATATATACGCAAACATATATACACGTATTACTTATACGCATTCATATAATTATAACATATACACATAATACAGAGATAACTATATTTATAGTTTACAGCTCTATTTTATTTTGTATTGTAAATCTATAAAGTATTTGATACACCTTTTTATATTTTAATGCTAATAAATTGGTTAAATTTATAGGTAATAAAAAAAAATTACGGGTGAACTCATTTAACATTTCGGTAATATCCTGGTGTCTTAAAAGGCATTCTATTAAACGGTTTTGTAAAGCGTCTACTTCTCCACAGCTGCAGTATGGATCTTCTTTGACAGTTAGGATCCCCGTGTCGTTCGTCACATGCCTACCTTGCACTGACGAGAGCCAACAGCTCGAAACTGCAGTCTGCAAGTGATATGGGACGACTGGCACAAGAGCTCCTTTAAGTAGGATCAATCTTTCGGCTGGTGTTTGTTGCAATCGAAGCATCAGCGTTTTGTTGGTAATATGCGATTATTACACTTAACGCGCCAGGCTTGTAACTTGTAATTCAGCGCTCGGCGGGGCACATAGCCCGGAGAATAGCTGTTGGTTGCAGTCTAGTTAAAGTCAACTGAATGATAGATGTTAAAATGCACAAAGGCACGTTTCGTCATATTCCTCTTGAAACCCAATATTTTTAGTAGGATGTGCGCTCTTAATGGTATTTTAATTACCCATTATTAAAACAGAGGAGTTCCGCAGCATCGGCAATGTCCAAAGTCATCTGTAGATCGGTTTCGAGCTTTTGGCTCTCATCAGTGCGGAGCAGACCCAGACACTGACCATGCTGCGACCTCCTGATATGACATCGGCGACTTACAAATAGTACAAATAGGTCCCTCCAACGGCATCTGCCACAAACACCTTAAGAAGCCTTGAAGGCAAATGTGACAAATAAAGTCAACTTAGAGGAATGATAGATGTTAAAATGCACAAAGACACGTTTCGTCGTATTCCTCTTGAAACCTAATATTTTTATTGGGATGTGCGCTCTGAATGGTATTTTAGTTACCAATTACTAGAAACACAAAAGCTCGAAACCGGTCTGTAGATGATTCTGGATATTGCCGATGCTGCGGAACTCCTCTGTTTTAATAATGGGTATCTTCACCGGTATCTGCTATAAACAGTTTATTGCGTTTCTAGTAATTGATAACTTAAATACCATTCAGAGCGTGCATCCTAATCCTAATTAAAGGGGGATTCGCCATCTCAAGTGAAACAACATCAGCAATTTTTAAACATGACGGAAAAGTTCCCGTTTAAAAAAAGGTGTTAATGGCCTCCACCAACATCTGTAAAACATTTTCTGGTAGTTTTAGAACATTTTTTAATGAGATACAATCCCAGCCACTTGTATTCTTGTTCTTAATATCGTTCAATATTTCCCTAATTTCTTGAGTATTAGTAGGTGCCATGAAAAGCGATTCAGGCACAGAAACATTTTTCAAATACTTTAGAGGGTCACAACCTTTGGGTGAATTTTTTCGCATAATCTTTTTGCTACAGAACAATAGAAATTATTAATTTCATCAGCGCTCGGTTTGCTATTCATAGTGGAGTTAATATTTTTTCCTCTAAGATCATTCACAATAATACTCCACGTTTCTTTTTGCCTGTTTTAGCTGACCGCGAATTCTGTTTCTATAATAAAGGTTTTTAGCAGCTAAAATAGTATTCCTGTAAACTTTTCGGTATCTATTAAAGTAAACAATAAACTTAAGATTATACACTACATGTTTTCTGATTGATTTGATTGAATGCAGGGAACTGATGTTCTTAGATGAAACTTTTAGGCTCTTGGTGAACCGAGTGAAATAGTTCTAAAGGATTATCAGAACCTCTAACCTTACACCAGTCTGCTTCCAAACATATCTGTAAGAACTTCTCAGAATTACCCCTAGTGAATACACTGACTAGCATTTCGCTCTAATGTTTCGATCCAGGGATATTTTTCCACGAGGTATTAGTTGAGAAGTTAAATTAAGAAAATAGGAGTAAAATTACAAACAAGGTACAAGGTAAAGTGTGTTTTATTCTGTCTAATTTTTGTTACGTTTCTTGTTAGCCAGCTATCCAGTTTAAATGTGTAGAATTTTTGTGAAATTTTCTGAACGTAATCCGCTATTGGAGTGATGTCTTGACGAGAGAGAGATTTCTGAAGAAGGTGTATTCATTAAAATTGGATTAGCTGCATTTTGTGTTCCTAACACACTAACACGTAAACACTGTGTTACTGAGCGGATCGATTTCATGCTTGTACAGTATCAATGTTTTTGTGTCAGAGTTTTTTAAATATATAATTTTATTTTATACACTAAACGTACATTAGACCGTCGCGTAATATCATATCACAGGGCACACGCAGAACTCTAAATTTGTAGTCATTTTTTACTATTTTTCATTTAATGTATTTTTACTCACTTCATTATGTTGAACATCTTTGATTAATTATTAGATAAATGATGTATTATTTGTAATTTTCTGTTTTCTAAGAAAATGGTGGAGGATCTGGTTACACGTGTAATGATAAAAAGATAGTGACGATGTGCAGATACCTCAAGGTCTATCAAAATGAAATCTTGTTAAAATAAAAATAAACCTTCTCGATAAAATACTCTTTCAAATAAAAAACCCTACTAAAATCGGATGAAGAGGTATGAAGTCACAGACAGCCAGGTAGACATATAAAATACAAATATTCAAACTTGAACTTATAACATCGTCCCTTTTTGTGTCGTTAAAAGTAATTTAGCAAATACTCTCTCTTAATTTTTTCCCGTGTAGATTTTAATCTAAATGGCGAAATCAATTTTTATACTTTAAAATTTTATTCCTTGTAGTCGAGTGCAGTTAGGTTTTTACCTCGGAATCCATCTATAGTGAACGGATTTTCAAGGAACTTTTTTCATTGAGTTTCTAATCGTAAGCACTTTAATTTTTTACATTAAAAGAATATTGCTAATAATTATTTATATAGATTACTCTTAATTATCGATTGTATCGTCATGTTTTCCGCAATGAAATTGGTATTAAATAACCAAATTTTTTCTTAATTATTCACAGAAACAAACGAGACTTTTCATTCAAATTTAATTTTTTTACATAAACATGGAATGTACGCGTTAACTGCTTTAGATAAGTCTTGCACAATAGGACCTCGATATTGAAACAATTCATTGTTATGGTTTTCGTACATCCACTGAATTGTCAAAGGGTCGTCGAGGTCCTAGCCACACCTACAAAGTAAGGTATCAGGAAGGAGAAGGAGCAGAGCGGTAGTTGTGAGAATACTGGAGAATGCACTAAATCTGTAGATAGATATCGTCGATCATTGAAGAATGCTGAATACTGAAAATGTATCAAGAAAAATTTCTTGCGAATAATAAAAATAAGAATAGACTTATTCAAACGCTAAGAAAACACCTTACTGACAACAATATTTTTTGTTGTCAAGCAGAAGCTGATGCCATCACGTTAATTGCACCAGCAGCAATTAATATCGAATCGGAAAATTTAGTGTTTGTTACCGAGCATATCGATTTTTTTATTCTAACAGCTTTAACTCCTACCAGCAGAAATATATTTTCTAAAACCAGTAAGAGGTCAGATATCACAAGTTTATTCAATATCAGTAAAGAACAGGTATTATTTTTACATGCATTTACATGGTATGACACGACGTCTACGGTTTATAACAAGGGCAAGAATAACTTTGCGAAACAGTTTGTCGAAAGCTGTCGGCCAGTATCCGACAATCTACGGATCGGTGCCATTTGTATCGTGCGACATTATGTAGCACATAGAAAAGCCAATTTGTTTATTGGAGATTATCATAATTCTCCTGAACTGAATAAAATTGCAGTTTATAAAGGCAATAAAATAAAAAATGACAAGATAGTGTTTATTATATAAAAATTGGTGATACTTTTCCCTAACAAATATTAAAAATCTCATCTCCGTAAAGTTTTTAAATAAAAGTTTACCATCAGCAACCAATTTCCTGAAAAAACCATACCGAGCTTCTTGGCCATCAACATGTCTCAACTCAACTCTTTTTCTGTCCATTTAGGCTTTTTCTTTTATTACTTATATCTAGTCTGGTCGATAGCCCAGTGGGTTAAGGCGCGAGGTGGCAATCCCGATTAATCACACGGACATCGCACCACCGGGTTCGAATCCTGGCTCCGGCACTGTCGAAGGAAATGGTTGTATGTCCGTGTTTTTTCAATGTGTAACCCCCTTTCGCACAAGCCCTGGCTTCTGGAATTGGGGGTTGTCTAATTTCTTTGGTGTTTATTTTTATTTTTTTTTTTAAACCAGTCACCCTACTCTGTGGCTCCGACCCTCACAGAGGGGAGCTGGTAATACCAATAGCCACTCCCCACACCCGTGGGGTGAGTGACTACCGGGTCCGCGAATCGTGTGCCCTGAGTAGACGCAATGAACCGAGGATGACAGCCTTCTGCATTCTGCCGGCTAAGATCTCTGCCGAATCTCGGCATGCCGGTATGATCTTTAGTTCTGAAAGCAGCGTCTGTCTCATTCCACCGAGGGCTCCTATAATCAGTACCACTATTTTAACAGAATGGCCTGGATAAAGCCTGCGGAGTTCGAAGAGCAAATCTCGATATTTTGTCCGTTTTTCCTCCTCTTTCAAGACAATGTTGCTCTCAGCGGGAGCTGAGAATTCCACGACATACATTGCCTTGAGTTGGTGGTCGAGGAGTACTATGTCAGGCTTGTTGGCTTGTATTTGCCTGACGGTGGGAAACGAGTAGTTCCAATAAATTAGGCACTTCTCATTCCCCACAACGGACTCAATATCCCCCGGAACGTAAGGCAGCACTGGTGTTTCGTCTATCCCATACGAGTGCCTTAGATGATAGTAAAGCACTCGTAATGCTGCGTTGTGTCTATGAATATAGGCCGAGACTGCGTATGTCGGGCAAGCCGACAGTAAGTGCATTACAATCTCCGGCGCCCTGCGGCAGGCCCTGCAGCTGACATCAGGGACCTCCATACCCATGACACGACGTCGATAGACGAGAGTGTTAAATACACCATCCTGGCAAGCCATTATGAATCCCTCGGTCTCAGACTTCAGCCCAGCTGACCTTAAGAAGGCGAAGGTCAGCCTTTCGGATAAGCCGAGGTCTTCTATATTTTTGTAGAAGACCCCCGTGCAATGGCTTATCCTTATGGAGCTGCAGAAGGATGTTGTGTTCTGCAGCTCTAATGTGGGCTTTTAGTCGAACGGGTTCCAACTCGGTGACAGAGTCGGGGTTTGCCCGCTCGACGTCGAAGATGAGACCAAGTTCATCGGCTGCTCTCCGTGCTGCCTTAAAGAGCAAAGCTCCTACCTCTGCATTTTCATGGTCTCGGACCATGCAGAGGAGGGGATCCGAACTCCTGATGACCTTACATGCTCCATCCAGAACCATCCTGCTATGGAGACTCTCCAAGCTCAAGAGTCCACGGCCTCCCCGATGTCGTGGGAGATATAACCGTGGAACGGACGATTTATGATGCAAGCTCCTATTGAGATGCATCTTCTTGCGGGTTACTACATCGAGACGCAGCTCTTCTCTAGTCCACTTCACTACTCCGAAAGAGTAGAGAAGGATCGGAACGGCAAGCATATTTGTAGCAGACACCTTGTTCTTCCCCGACAGTTCTGAAGACCAGATCTGTCGGAGTAGGTGCTGATACTTGCCGCGGAGAGCGTTTTTCTCTACACTGACTTTTTGGGTGGAGCGTTGCTCGACACCCAAGTAAGTGTACGGCTCTCCGGCATCTAGATGGTGTAAGATGCTTCCGTCCACGAGCTGCGCGTCCTCTCCGTAGTCACCGCATCGTCCTCTCTTGAGATGGATCAGTGCACATTTGTCCAACCCGAACTGCATACTGACAGCCTGCGTGTACTCCTGTACCACCCTAAGGGACTGTTGGAGATCCCTCTCTCCAGAGACATAAAGTTTAAGGTCATCCATGTAAAATAGATGGGTGACCTTATGCCTCCTGTCGCCGGGGGTACCGCAGTTGTAGCCACGGGTTTTCCGGAGCGAGACGGATAATGGCAGTAGTGATATGCAAAACAGAAGGGGGCTGAGGGAATCTCCCTGAAATACTCCTCTTCTGAATGTTACCGACTCTGTTTGGACTCTATCGTTACCCGATGTTATGGTAAAGCGAGTCCTCTAGAGCGGCATCAGTTCTTCAATACATCTCACTACGGGACCGGGTACCAGAAGACAATGAGCTCATGCGATGTCATGTCAAATGCCTTGCGGTAGTCGATCCAGGCCATAGAGAGGTTCCGCTTATACTGCATGGAGTCCTGCGTGACACATCTGTCGATCAACAGGTTCTCCTTGCAGCCAGCGACACCTCTCTTCGGCCCTCGCTGCTTATATATCCGTTCGTAAACCGGTTCAACTGCGTGGAGCACCCGCATGTACAAAATGCGTGTAAACACCTTGTAACATGCGTTTAGACAGGTTATCGGTCTGTAATTCCAAAGAATTAACCCAACCCAAAGGACAAATCTTCGTTCTTGGGGATCAGCACTGTCCGCCCACAACAACCCAAGAAGGGATTTGCTGCCCCCATTTAACCAGGAATTAAAAATTCTGGCCAAATGGTGGTGGGTGCTCGATAACTTTTTCCACCAAAAGTTATTTATCCCATCGGGACCTGGAGCAGCAAAGTTCTTAGAGCCCTCAAGAGCCCTACGAACCTCTTCTGGGGTTATTTGTTCGCACACTTCCTGTGGTTGCTGAAGCCTTTGACAAAAGGCTTCAAAGTGTGCAAGGGCAGGTGAATCTCGGTTGAGTGGTAGCCTCTCCTCGTATAGCGTTTTCCAGAAGTTCTCCACCTGATCTGCAGTCGGTGTATTGTCTACAACACGCGGAGGCGGTTGGAAAAGGCGCGAGGGCTTCTCGCGGAACAGTTTATTTTCCGCAAGCCCTCTCGACCGCCTCACTAGTGACTTTTTACAAGTCACTAGCATCCGTATCCTGTCGAGACAGTGCTGTTTGGTGGTTCGCAGCACTGCCTCATTGAGTGTGTGATGGACGCGTCTTAGGTTGGCGGCTAATCGACGCACTTTAGGCGTGAACGGCCTGTTGGCCGCCATATAGTCCATCACACATTGGATACGGGATGCGTGTTGCCTCGCCGACCGGATCTTGGCTTCCATCTTTTGTATGCGCCGCTGCGCTCTCTCCTGTGGGGAAGAGGTATTTCGCCTCTCCACCTGAGACGAGCGTTGAGCAGCGGCATACACGGCACAGTTTATGTGCGAGATGACAGCCTCTTCTGGTAGCGCTGTACGAAGTTCAGCGTCCACTCTGGCCAGGTCTTGTGGCCCGGGGGTTTTCAGATGGTGTAACCCCCTTCTGGTACTGAGGCCCTCTGGTATTGGCGGAACGAGGAAAGCTACGTCCTCAACCGGTGATTGTGGCGGCTCTTCGGCCACCTCATTCACCGGCCCAGGAGCAGCCCTCACGTAGCCCCTACTACGAAGGTGGGATACATAGTCACGCAGATTTTGTGGCGTGAAGGCGCTATGCTCTGGTAGCCTCTCACACCACAGAGCATGCATCCGCGCCATGTATCCCCTCCGCGCGGGCTCACTGCTTTCATAGCAATGCAGAAGTTCATCCCTCAGTTCATCTGTCCACTCAAAGCGTCCTTGGACATTGCCAATTTCGTCAACGGGTGGTCCGTCCGGTTGGGCCCCACCACCTTGCCCTTGACCCCTATCCGCACGGGGTCGATCGTGGGGGCCCTGTCTTCGGCCTGCCCGAACCAAAGTTTAGGGCCTGTGGGTGGTTAGCCCAGCAGGCCCACGACCGACACCAGAGACGCTTGCTTCACATCATCAGGCCACAAGAACTTGGCCTCATGATGTGAAGCAAGCTACAGTTCACGAAACCGGTCGCCATTACAAGATTAAAGAATTTAGTGAGATAAGACATTGTTTGTTTTTACTCAATATGAACAACTCACTTGGGGTCTTCTCTGTGGAAAATATAAATTGCAAAATTTCGTCGGGGACAGCATTTTTGTCTGTTAGTTTTGACACTAGCTCCCCATATGTCTCCTCCCAGCCAGGAATTCCTAAACCCCACATCTGTGAGGGCAGTATGGTTCCCATCCACTGATGGATTTGGCAGTACACCCTGTAGGAATAGTACTTCGTGGCCCCCTCAGTTGATGGGAGAGTGGAAATGTCTGGCTTGATCGAAGCGACTGATCTTATAAATGATAGAAATCTGTAGTGATCTAAGGATGCCTCCGTAGATGGAGTACCATACCATCTAAGGATCCTTCTCTTTCGACATCAAATGGTATCGATGAACGGCTTGTAAACACCTCAGCTGCTTCTTATATTTGTCTTTTTTGTATAATTTCGCAAGCCTGACTTAGCTCTTCCTGAAGGCTGCGGAGGTGCTATCACAGCTTGTAAAAGCATGTAAAAACAGAATGTTCTCCAGCCCCAGCTGCTGCAACTCTTACGAAGAGTATGTTGCTGTGCATACTTTTCCTCTGCCAGGTTTCATGAGGAATATGTCACGCTGGGGAGGGATTTCCGCCAACAACAGGACTGCCAAGTCCACATCTTTGCTACTCACAGCTACTGAAGAGCAAACTGACTTTTCTATGGCTGTGGACATAATTGCCACATCTGCACCATCCTCTGGTTGGAGGATATTGATATAATTTTCCTTCAGTTTTTTCATCAACAGCTTGATGACAAGGGTCTAGTTGTTAGCGTTCGAGAGGAAGATTTCCTGTTTTACCGTGATTTCAATTTAATCCTCTTTACTTGATTTAGTTGTATTTTATTTTACAAAGAAGATTTGAGGTGTTAAGAGCAAAGTATGACGAAAAATGTGATAGGAAAAAGCTTTTCCGGAAAGCAGATAACTCGAGAACAGCTGGAGATAGCAAGTAAAAGTAAGAATAGTTTTTCTGTAGGACCAATAGTTTTCGAGTTATAAGCGAAAAACAAAAAAAATGGCAAAATTTCCGGCACTGAGGATTGCGAGGCGGGGGGTAAAATCCCGCCAATGTGAACTTTACAGTTGCAGCTCGGTTAATAATAACAGTAACAGTAACAGAGTTAATATTTGAATAGTTACTCAGCACTTATAGTCTAATATAATCGAAGATAATAGTTATTATTATTGTATTGTTTATTTGAAAAAACTATAAAGTTAGAAAATGTCAAATCACAACAGAAAATATCTGATTCTGCTAAACGCAATAGATATTTGTTTTACAAATGTTATTAAATTATGTTTGCTGTAGTTATAGTTTACTGTAAAGAATAACAGAAAGGGTGGATAGGTGGGGCCATTTGGAACATATTTAGCTCCAATGATTTGTATGCAAAGTCGCACGGTTTTCGAGGTATTATCATCTTTTTTGTTATATTTGAAAATTTTCCAAAATTCAACCTTTCAGCTGTTATAACTCATATTTTTATAGTTTTAGCAACTAAAAATATTTTATATATGTATCTTTAACGTATCTCTATTCCAATGAAATCGATGATTAACGCTGATAAAGAAGAAAAAAATTGTGAGCTAACAGATTTTCGACAATGGGTAGACATTGTTTTAAAATTCTACTTTCCATATTGCATTTAAAAAAGATAAACTAAAAGCGATTAAAACGATCAAATGCTCTCTAGTTTATGCTCTTTCTATTGGAATATCATATTTCATATAAAGTTTTAAATGACTTGAAGAAATCGGTGATAGTTATTTATAAAGAATTCTAATCTGCATTGGGGAAAATTTAATAGGAATTTTTTTTTCTTATTTATCAGCGTTAGTTATCTATTTCATTGGAACATACTTACGTTAAAAAACTAAAATTATTTTTAGTTGTTAGAACCATAAAAAATGACTTATAAAAGCTGGAAGATTGAATTTTAGGAAATTTTCGAAAATAACAAAGAAAAATGATATCTTGATAGCCATGCGACTTTGTATAAAGGTCATTGAGGTTAAATATGTTCCAAATTGCCCCACCTGTCCACCCTTACCGTTTGGCAAACCATCTGCCAAACACCCTCTATAATATAATTTGTTTTTAAAATTAAGTAGGATTATTTATAAGGGACAGGTTCAGTGAATTCTAAGAAAAAAAACACTGATTTTCCACTGAATCCAATTTTTTAATCATTATTTTAATTTTTTTCATAAAAAATCAGATACCTTTCGAAAGTAAAACAGCTGAAGATTTTTCTCGTGAATTACAGACAAAAAATATATAAAAATTACCTAAAGTTACTGATTTTTTCGAAGTTAAGCAATCTCCATTAGCGTTAGTTTCTAATTCCAATGTATTTGAAAATAAAGAAGAGCCAACATGTTCAATCAACATCAAGCCAATCAAGCGGCATCGGCCTGTCAAATATAGCACAATTCGTGGTATCCATATTGAAAATATCAATATCTGCAATGAAGCCGAAAATATCCAATCCCGAACAACGCATTGCCTAATATACAAAAACAAAATGTATCTCATTCTCAAACGCAAATTGAACAGTATCCTGTTCTATGGCCCGTATAAATTACCGATAATATAAGACAAGAGTATTTAAATAAACGTCCAAATTGAGTTCCAAAATAATGATGATTAGTACTAACAATATGTTGCGGTTGTGTGGGCCCCGTGCTCTTATTAGCCCCAGGCCACCGTATGTATTAATCCGGCAATGGATACAATACTACAAATTATTAACAAAAATTCATGACCAAATTAGGAAGGCACACAGGGAACGAATATTAAGAAGACAAGGAATGCCATAAATAAATAGAAATTATATATATGCTGCCAGAATTAGAAACGGGGGAAATAATAAGAAAACTGTAGAAGGAAAAGATAAAAAGAGGACCATAAACTATCTGTATCACAGCACATTGCGGTAACAAATCTCACAAACATCTATAGTTCCTATTGTATATTCCTGTATCATATGCCATATTATGGCTCTCACTACTGGTAACAAGCATGACTTCAGTATAACTAGTATACGTTGCGGCGGTGTACTTTCCAGTAGTGGCAGCAATGCCTATCGCACACTAGTAAACCAAATAAAGTCGATCAAATTAATTTTTAGTTTACTCACTTTTCGTAAACATTTCGGCAGTAAAGGACATTGTTTGCAATTCTTGTGCAAATTGCCATTTTTCATTCATGGGATTCTGTCGTTCGCCTACGGCATTTCCATTTCTGAAAAAATTGTAACTTTACACACTAATTACACTAATTACATTTTAATCCACTAACATATGTATTTTCATTTCCAAATTCGAGAACAAATGCACAAAATACATAAATGTAAAAAATGGTTTAGCAAAACTGTTTCTTTATATGGTTTTTTACAAGAAAATTTCATGTTTTCATAAATATAATATTTCCATTTTAGGGTTAGTCGCATATGTAAATATTATCATACTTATATCACCAATCACAAATTCGAAATCCGACCATTTCATTTTTATTGGTTATCTGTTTAACAACAAATATTTACCTGTCTGTTTGTTTGTCTACCAAACAAAAATAGTAAGAGATAATACATGTAGTACTATAATATTTAATCCTCTTATCTTGTGAAAATATTTTAAAGTGCCTTATATCTTACTTAAGACATTTTTATTCCTGTGTAAAGAAGGAAAGAGGAAATGAAAGTAAAATTAAATTACACGTATATATCAACCTAGTAAGAGTACACTAAGAGTTAAAGAATAATTAGTTTTGCATATTACTCTGTGGAGTGTAAATTTATAGAGAGGTAGGTCGTTGCCCTTCTTACTTTTTATGTCAGTAATGATTTTTATATAAGAGGGTCATTAAAATCATACATTTTCTGTTCTACAGCTGAAATAAATATAGAGTGAGTCATCTACCATGTCCGACTCCCTTATGACTTTGTTTAGCAAGCGCAAACTTAACAGCTTTAGGTGTTTCTATTTAATTTAAAACGTGTCTATTACCTACTTTCGTCTAAATAGTCTTATATTCAAATACCCTCACTTCCAATTTTTACCATGTAAGGTGTCAAAATTCCGTCTGTAGCCAGAAAAGCAAAGATTGGAAAACACGAGAAATATTTACATAGAATCAGAAATAGAATACGTAATTCAGATATTCCAACGTTACTGAAGTACGAAATTTTAACTAGACTAGAGTTCACTAACTTAATTTCATTAATACATAATGAATCTGCTATCACCGTTACATATAATCACTGTATTAACATAACTTGTAGTTATAAAATTTCACTGTCGATTACAGTAGTTATGACGTTGTTTTAAAATAAGGTGAGAATGTGGAAAAAGAGTTTTGTTTACTTCTATACTATATAGATATGTTATTTTTAGAAAATGGGAGCATATTCTTTTCAAAATTAAGTGGATATTAATCTAATATTTATAGGAAAGAGTTATAGTTAATCCAATTCCAAAGAAAAATTGGATACCAGACAGTTCCTGTCTTTAACAACTACAGAATCTAGCATGTACAATTAGTTGAGTGATTGTGTAGAAGGAAATAATTTTACCCAAATATAAATAATCTGTTTACAAAGATATATGAGGTCCTAGATATTACTAATCCTTTAGTAGTAATGAAAATTATTAACATTTTATCGTCCACCCAGTGGCAACTTCGGCTCATTTATACATATCCTTGAAGATATTTTAATATTCGCGACCAAATTACGTACTTACACCATTGTTTTATGTGGAGATTTTAACTTAGATCTGTAAAATAAAAACGATAATAAGGTAAAACTGTTCTTGGGCATGCTAGCAACATGAATCAGCTAGAATAAGTGCAACATCATCAACTACAATAATTCAATTTAATTCAATTTATTAAGCTTTTTCTCATTAGTTACATTCACATTCATAATCTGTATAAATTACTTATATAGTCCTAGTGATTGTATAACTGCACTTAGATGACTAAACATCTGTATGTGCAAAGATTAAGTATGCCTTATTGATAATTTTAATTGTTATACAGGGTTACTGGTAATTCGATAAATTCCTTTGGAGATGTGATGGGGCATGAGCTAAGGAGTAAATCTAGCCCTAACATATATTATGCAAAACTCAATAGTTTTTGAGATATTTCAATTTTTTTGTTTTTCTCAAAAAAGTAGATCTTAATGTCTTAAATTAATTTCCGAAAAATCTACTTGACATTTTTAATTTTTTTTTTACTGGATTACTTGTCCAATATTGTAGATATCCGTTTGGAATGAAAAATATCCGGAAACATTTCGATCATGTGAACATTTAAAATAAAAACTTGTACAAATTTTTTTTTTTAAATCAGTTATGGAATTTACCTATTAGGTTTTTTCAAAAAAATATTTATGTAGCACGCGTACAAATTATTGTAAAAACTTCCTTATTTCAATAGCTGCGTATGCCAACGCAGAATACGCTGATATCTTGTTGGTCTATGGATACTGTGGCGGCAACGCTGCTGAAGCTCGCCGAGAGTATGGTCTTTGGTACCCTAACCGCCGCTTACCAAATGCACGTGTATTCAGTACGGCA
Source organism: Leptura quadrifasciata (assembly GCA_963675555.1). Taxonomy (NCBI): domain Eukaryota; kingdom Metazoa; phylum Arthropoda; class Insecta; order Coleoptera; family Cerambycidae; genus Leptura; species Leptura quadrifasciata. The sequence continues at coordinate 54,016,733 of OY776674.1, read as the reverse complement.
TATCGAAATATCGCTGAAACTGGCTCCGTGAAATGTAGAAGAAGTGACGCTGGTGTTCCTCCCGTTTATGAACCAGATGATGAGGAAGAAATATTGAGGTATTTTGAGGAAGACCCAACTATTTCAACTAATAAAGTCGCAAGACTAACCGGAGCGTCACAATGGAAAGTTTGGTCTACGATACATAGAGTTGGATGTCATCCTTACCACTATGCCCCTGTCCAAGGCTTGGATTAAGGTGATCCTGGAAAGAGAGTGGAATTCTGCCGCTTTATGTTAAATTCAGATGCAGAAAGTGCAAATTTTTTAACAAGTATTTTATGGACGGACGAGTCGAAATTTAATCGCGAGGGTATAACAAATTTCCACAACCTACATTATTGGGCAGAGGAAAATCCCAAGTTAACACGTAAACTAGTTTCCAAATGAAGTTTTCTATTAATGTGTGGATGGGAGTCATTGGCCACTATTTAATAGGGCCACACTTTCTTCTTCAAAATTTAAACGGGGAAATCTATGAAAATTTTTTAAGAAATGATCTGGCGGTGATTTTAGAAGATGTTCCTCTCGCCGTCAGACAGCGAATGATGTTTCAGAACGACGGTTGTTCAGCACATTATCGGCTGACAGTACGACAGTTACTTGATCAGCGTTTCCCTAACCGTTGGATTGGAAGAGCGGGCCCAATACCTTGGCCAGCGCGAAGCCCTGACTTAACACCCCTTGATTATTACGTATGGGGTCATATGAAGGAGATGATCTATGCCACACCAGTCAATACTATAGAAAACTTTAGACAAAGGATAGTCGATGCTGCCCAACACATAAGGTATAATCTGACAACCAGAGTAACAAGGACGGAAATAAGAAGACGCTGCCGTGTCTGTATACGGAATAGGGGCTCCCATTTTGAGCAAGACATATAAAAAATAAAGTACAACTTTCAAATTAATGAAGAATTAAACTCTACTTTTAAAATGTTTTTACTGTTTATCTGAAAATAAAATTCGTACTACTTGTGTTATTTTTACTAGTATTTTCTTAGAACTATTAAGGGTACATTGAACATTTGTACCTTGTTAGATAGCTATTGAAATAAGGCAGTTTTTATAATAATTTATACGCGTGTTACGTTAATATTTTTTTGAAAAAACCTAATAGGTAAATTTCATAGCTGATTTAAAAAAAAAAAGTTAAAGTTTTTATTTCAGATGTTCACATGATCTAAATGTTTCCGGATATTTTTCATTCCAAACGGATATCTATAATATTGGACAATTAATCCAGTAAAAAAAAATTTAAAAATGTCAAATAGATTTTTCGAAAATTAACTTTTAGGACATTAAGATCTACTTTTTGAGAAAAACAAAAAAAATTAAATATCTCAAAAACCATTGACTTTTGCATAATATATGTTAGGGCTAAATTTACTTCTTAGATCATGCCCCATCACATCTCCAAAGGAATGTATCGAATTACCAGTAACCCTGTATAAACATAGACTTATATACTAATAATGGAATTACAGTATAATTTTTTTTCTTAAATCTATGAATGTTAGTAACACTTAATAATAATTTTTAATAGATAAACTAGAATAGGGTCATAAACTTCTGCAAATTCTGTGATATGAATGACCTGCAGATGTGGTTAAATTTTTTTAGGTTTTTCATTGATCTAATTTCCATCGGTAGAATATAAAAAATTTTATGAGCCATGTAATTCAGAAATCTTAAGTTAATATTAGAGTTACTATTGGGAATTTTCAGGTGTTTATTTGTTTTGTTTCTGGTTCCATAAAAGTGGTTTACATATTTCTTTAATTTTATATTTTTTGTACAAGTGAATATACGTTTAATATATATATAAGGAACGAGCATCAAAAATAGTGTCAAATATAGTATGCTAATGGGGTATATCTTATTTTTGCGATAGATAATTTTTAAAATATAGTTCTGCAGAACCTTTCATTTTTGCAGTGAATTTTTGTAGAGACCACCCCATATAACTATTCCGTAACTTATTAAGGATCCGACTAATGCTTTATAAACACAAATTAGAAGTTTTTTCCCTAATATCTCCCTTATGTCATAAAATTTACTGATTAAATTTCGAATATTATTGCTCAGTTTTATAATGTGTTGATCCCATTTGGGATTTTCATCGATAATAACACCCAAATAAGTACTTGGTAAAATGTACCTCTTTTATATCTTTGTTCATAGATTTAATATGGATATTATTAAAATCTGGACAATTAGCTGCAGTCAACGAGAATGCTATATAACTCGTTTTATCAACATTTAGTGTTAACTTAAATGAGTCTAGCCAAGTGTTTATTTTTGCAATTCCTACACTGACTGAGCATCTTACTTCCTTCCATGTTTTTTCTTTAAAAAGAATCGTCATGTCGTCAGCATATGAGATTACCATACCATTATCATTGGTAATATTTGTTAATGAATGTATGTATACAATAAATAAAAGCGGTCCTAATACAGTGCCCTGCGGCACTCCGATTTTGACTTTCAAGGAACGCTGCATGTGTCTCCAATTTTAACCCTCTGTTCTCTGTCACTGAGATAACTTCTGAAAACATCCAGCACGATACCACGTACCCCATAAATATTTAACACATTTAAAAGAGCATCATGTGGCACCATGTCAAATGCCTTTGCAAGGTCAAAGAAAACAGCTATGCATTTGTTGTTACTGTTAAAGTTATTTGTAACGTTTTTTTGTGAGTTCATAAAGAGCGTCAGTTGTACACAAACCATTGGAAAAGTCCAACTGATTTTTTGACAGAATATTATTATTAGCAAGAAAATTGATTAGTCTTTCCTTTAGGCATTTCTCAAGGATCTTTGCAAAACTGTTAAAGACACTAATAGGACGAATATTGGTTATCTTAGTTTTGTCTCCAGCTTTGTAAATCGGACTAACAATTGAAGTTTTAAAGTAGGAAAGAACAGCACCTGTTTTAAAAATCAGATTAATAATATATTTTAACGGTTCTAGAAAATATGAATAAAATGTTTGAATAATTTTGAGTCAACGGCGTCAGGACCAGGTGCGCAATTGTTTTTCAGGGAATTGATTTGCATTATAATTTCTTTATCATTTACAGGTTTAAGAAAAATTGATGATAGTGAGTTATATTGTATTTGAAAAATATTATTAGGAGCTTTAATATTGTTTAGCATATTTATATCTATGTTGGTGAAAAATTCATTGAAATAGTTACATATATTTTTAACACTAAAAAATGGTTTATTATAGTCATCAGTAATCTGAAAATTATTATCATATCTTTATATTAAAGTTAGTAATAACTTTTTTTTTCATTTTATCCCGTTTCTTTATTGAGTGGATGATACCATTAGTTATCCAAGGTTTGATTTTTCTATTTGTTTTATATATGATAGTTTTCACTTCTTGGGATTGTTCTATATAGTTTGACACAATTTTTAAAAAGTTTTCAGTTGCTATTTCAACATCATTTATGCTTAAAACAGATTCCCAGGTTTCATTACTAATTAATTCCCGAAAGGATTGGTAATTTATTTTTTTAATTATTTTTGTATCAAACTTAACGACATCTTGAGGTACATTATCACAGAATAGGTTTATCATAATTGGAAGGTGATCGGTTAAATCACAGCTTAGAATAAATGAATTATATTTTAGTGTATTTGTCTTTAACTTATATCTAATAAATATATGATCCAGACATGACTTACAGTTTGGAGTTATAATACGTGGGACCATTTATAGTAGAATCAAAGCCATGAAAATTCAGAATCGCCATGTATAAATTTACATTAAACATAATATTTTTAGTCGCAAACTCCTCTATAAATCCTTATTTTACTATAAGGAAAGTAACCAGTCTGCAACCAAAGTTACAAATCTGGCGCGTTAAGTGTAATAATTGCATATTACCATCAAAACGCTAATGCTTCGATTGCAACAAACACCAGCCGAAAGACTGATCCTACTTAAAGGAGCTCCCTTGCCAGTCGTCACACACCACTTGCAGACTGCAGTTTCGAGCTGTTGGCTCTCGTCAGTGCAAGGTAGGTATGCGTATGGTACTATACCATTTACATTAGTCTGTATAAGACTAGCAGGTTGGCCACTGTCATTTGTCTGCTCCATGACCTATGGCATACTGAGGAGAACTAATAAGTTCGAAACCGGTCTATGTCTGGTCAGGGAGTTGACAAATGACATTGGCTACCAATTTTTCATGATTTGTAAGGTGTAATTCAATGCAGGTCGGGGTATTTGCCCGCTGAGTAGTTGTTTCCGGCAAATCATGTATAATAACAGTATATAGTTTAAGTCCACCAAGGGCTGAAGGTCGCCGCTCTCGGTACTTGCAAAATGGCAAGTCGCTATGCACCACGGAGACATCTATGATGTCTGGTGTATAGTAGCATTAGACCACATGAGAGGATTCAATTACCTCTCACCACTATACCATTTACATTAGTCTGTATAAGACTAGCAGGTTGGCCACTGTCATTTGTTTGCTCCATGACCTATGGCATACTGAGGAGAACTAATAAGTTCGAAACCGGTCTATGTCTGGTCAGGGAGTTGACAAATGACATTGGCTACCAATTTTTCATGATTTGTAAGGTGTAATTCAATGCAGGTCGGGGTATTTGCCCGCTGAGTAGTTGGTTCCTGCAAATCATGTATAATAACAGTATATAGGTTAAGTCCACCAAGGGCTGAAGGTCGCCGCTCTCGGTACTTGCAAAATGGCAAGTCGCTATGCACCACGGAGACATCTATGATGTCTGGTGTATAGTAGCATTAGACCACATGAGAGGATTCAATTACCTCTCACCACTATACCATTTATATATATATATATATATATATATATATATATATATATATATATATATATATATATATATAGCAATTTGTGAAGTTACGGATGCAATTGGCAGTAAAGATAAAGTTACTATTGCTTTTGGATCTTTCAAAAGACTTCGACAGTGTAGATCATAAGTCCCTTTTAGAAAAAATGGCAAATATGGGTTTTCGAGGCAAAATACACAATCTCTGGAAGTCACATTTAGAAGATAGAAATGCACTGGAGTGATAGATTATGGACTATATTCGTTCAGACTGAATATTGGTTAAAAAGGTATAACACTAAATGATCTACCAAAAATTGCTTGTAAATTATTTGCTGATGAAAATTCACTAGTTATTAGAGTGGAAACTAAGGAGGAGTTAGAGACTGAAATTTCAATGTCAATTGGTATTCTAAATGACTAGTACACATCAAATAAACTAAAGCTTAATATAGACAAGACCTATCTGTTAAAATTCAGTCTCAGAAAGCAGTCTCCACTAGTTGTGAATTACAATGATGAATCACTGACATTAACTGACTATACAAAATTCTTAGGAATTATAACCGATCCACAGCTAAGAAACGTTACATAGAGTATCTTGCCACAAAAATCAGTTCCGTTGTGCATTGTGTCTTATTTAGAAATGAAGACACCAGGATATTTTCGTCATGTTTTTGAAATCCGTATTGTAGTCCTATATAAAACGTACATTTCAAGGCAACCAACTTTAATTTAATTAACAAACTGAGACAACGGCAACCCCCAAATGGGATCCATTCCCGATATTTTGCTTTGTGTTGATGATATCGAAAAAAGTTATTAGAAAAAGTTGATCAGAATCTAATTTTGAGCTCTAATATCAAATTTCATTACGAAATTAGCATTTTTAATATTTCCAATATTTTTCCGCAAAGTCCACTGCAATTTTGGTTTTCAATTTAATAGGATGTCTTTGAAATGGAAAAGAAAATTGAACACACGTGTCGATTTGACAAAAAATACGTTTTAAGTGAAAAGAAAACAAACAATAATTAACTTTTGGTAATTGAAATAATTAAACAACAATTTAAAGTTACAATCAGTTTTTGAAATAATTTCTCATTACACGTAAATAAATATATATTTTAATAAATTGTCGGATGTACAATTTAATCCAATTTCGGTTTGAATACATTTTTCAATTCTTTTCCGATTATGATTGGCTACTTTTCTCAGCTTTGGAATTCTGTTTTCGAGACAGGCTCATCTTATTTTAGCACAAAGTTCTTCTCGTTTTCTGGGCCTTATTTTGTGAACTTTATTCCCCATAAATGAAAATCTAGTAGTGCAATATTGAGGGACCTAAGAGACCAAAGTTCAAAAGGGCTATTTTTTCCTATGCAGCGCATTGTAAAATGTTTGTTCAACTACTGACGAAGAATAATTATAGAATTATGAATTGACGCACCATCCAGCTGAAGAAACATCTCCTGTTGTACATTAAGTGGAAGATTGTCAATTGCATCCCATAATTCCGTACGGATAAAGTTAATTAAACGCTCAGCATTTAACTAATTATTAAAGAAAAACGGACCAATCATTCGGTCTCCTAACATTCCATAACATACGTTAATTTTCTCTGAATATTTGTTTTTACAATTATTAATAACCCATTGAGTATTTCTTGTAGCCCAGTATCTACAGTTTTGAGAAGACACCATCCCATTAGTGGTAAATGTAGCCTCACAGTAAACAAAATTTTACTTGTAAATTTCCTGCCATCTAAAAAAATTTCCTGGGCAATAACTAACCTTCTATCAAAGTATTTAGAAATTTTGGTTTATAGGGCTTGATATTATGACGTTTGAATCTTCCTCTAATTTTTTCCTTGTCGATGTTCAGTTGAGACGCTAAATCAATTTTGGATTCACTTGATTTGCAGCTAAGATTATGTTATCAGCAGGACGCGGATGTATTCGACGGGGTTGGTCATTTTCAGATCTTTTAATAATAGTGCCAGTTTCATTGAATAGAGCATTTATTGCGACTGCAGTTCAATGACTAATATCGACTCGTGTAAAGGGTGTCTTCGGTTAAATTCTGCCTCTACTTCTCTGCTACTATGAGTCTTATCACCAAAAAAATCTTACTTTTCGATTTTTTCACTTAAATGCAGCCGCATTTTACGATTGTAAACTAAGAACTTTATACAATAGAATTCATAGGTTTGTCAGATTAACGTTTCGAGAATATTCTATTTGCTTATGCGTTTATCGCTTATCACTCGACACCACCGTTTTTTTGTGGGAACTACTGCAAAAGAGACAGTATTCGAAAGCGGGTGCTGTAATTTTTAATGAGCCTAATGCTTCGTATAACTCAATCGCTGAATCTGGCGAACGAATCACTTTTGCTTTGTACGGAGCGTTAAAAAATGAGAAATTTATAAATAAGTAGATTCTTTGTTACAAAACTTTCTACGGAAAAATAAACCCTGTAAATCAGTTCAATTACCACCAACGGCAGCAGCGATTCGAGACCACTCTTACCAAGTATATCACCAGATACAGCAACAGTGGAACAACGACTTACCTGCCACAATATATCTAAATCATATTACATGCAACTGTTCTGAAAGATGCGGAATGTCACGTGGTTGCCCTAAAAGCCGATTGACGTGCACAAATATTTTTGGTAACTGCCCTGCAGAGTTTTGTTTCGATGCCATGCCAATAGCCACATCAAATGAGGAAGATGACTACTTAGATCCAGTATCATTGGAAGAAAATAATTAGAGCACAATTAAAACTGAACTCAATGAAGAATTTTAAGAAATCGAAAATAGGGACAACTCGGCCCTCAGCAAAGAAACATATGTACAATTCTAGACAATGTGTATTAATTAGGGCTACAGAAGATACCACTTAAAAACCACGGGGGTGGCGTGGAAAACAGTACGACGTTACTCAACATAAGCACAATTGCTGGGCGTTATTGCAAAAACGGTTAATTTGTGAAAAGCTGTTATAAAATCTTTTTCAAAGGAAATTTGGTGCTCTTCGATTTTTATCTCAAACATTTTTTCGTAGAACCAACTGTTTTCGAGTTATTTGCGAAAAACCGTTTCTCTTAGGGGTTTGTAGCAATTTGTACTGGGCTTGGGTATAAAAAAAACCTAAATGTTACAGGATAATGGATTTAGTTGATCCATTCCCAGTTTCACATAGTTGTTCCTATATTCTTACGGTTATCGAACGATTCACTCCTTGGCCAGAAGCCTATCCTTTGAATAATATTTCTGCAGAAACCGTCGTTAACACATTGTTTCAAAATTACATTTGCAGTTTTGGCATTCCTTTGATAGTCACTACTGATCAAGGAGCACAATTTGAGTCAAACTTATTTCATGAATTTTTCAAGTTTTTAGGTTTTCATCGAATTCATTCGACCACGTATCATCCCCAAAGTAACGGTATGGTCGAGCGACTTCACCGAACTCGTAAAACAACATTGTTAGCCAGGTTCAATTCGCTTCACTGGTACGATAAATTACCAATCATTTTATAGGTTTCCGTGCTATGCCTAAAGGCGATTTACTTTGTTCATCTGCCGAACTCGTTTATGGTCAGATTTTACGTCTCCCCTTTGTACGAGGGACCTTTCCGTGTTCTCTCGAACAAATAAAATCATTTCGGTTCTTATACGCCGGAAGAACGTTTGTCAGTTTGGACTGTTAAGCCTGTGTACTTGTTGAACAACGGTATGAATCATCCTGTCAACATTAGCTTTAAGAAAGTTAGGTTTAGTATTGATTCTTTGGCAGGTTGATCTTATTTTACAGGGAGAATATATGTAGTGTCCTCTCACTACATACTGACTCCCGAGCCAGCCATCTTTAAAACATGGTTAATTTTGGTAACCAGGATACAAGAAAAACAATATAATTATTATGATTTATTACAACTTCAGAATATTTGCAACTGTTAATCTACAAATAAAAATTATTATCCTGAGTATGTCTGTAATTTGATAATAGGCATACGCCAACCATGAAAACAGGCCGAAAGTTTGGCGTATGTGAAGAAGGTTGGCGGTACGCTAAGTCTTGGCCTTTTACTGCAAAGGAGATATAGGAAGCTAGCAGTATTGGTTCTATTAAGTAAATGCTTATTATAAACCAGTTCCATAAGTACGACTGCTAAAATTGGTTTATTATGGAAAAGAATTAATTGTATTCTACTAATGTCATCCACAAAACTTTATCATAAAGAGTACTTTATCATACAGTCATGCATAAACTTATTTATGGTACAAGATACTTCTTTGTCACATACATATTTTTGCCCAAAAGTAGATATAGGACGATATAACTTGGAGGTGAAGATATTCATTAAATAAATCAGTAAAAATTATCACGGTTTGTAATGTAGTGTTTAATAGATATTTTTTTAGATTTTAGGAAATGGAGCTAGACTTGCCATAGAAGAATGCCAGAATCAATTTTCATTTAGCAGATGGAACTGCACTACCTTTCCTGAAAGAAATAACACGTTTGGAAATGTTGTCACAATTAGTAAGTATTGTAAAATATCTAAATATATCTGTTCATAAGATTCATGGAGTTATAAGTTAGAGGAATACATTCCCAATAATATTGCATCAAGACAAATTCAAATGACGGTTCAGTTATTAAAAAATATCGAAAATATTGCAACTGTTTATACACAATTAATATAATAATATGACTTATTGTTGCATATTTTTGTAGGAAGTAGAGAGGCAGCATACTTATCAGCAATATCAGCAGCCAGTGTTGCGTATGCTGTAACAAGAGCATGCTCAAAAGGAGAATTATTAGAGTATTGCACGTGCGACAATAAAATAAAGAGGAAAAAATCTCAGAAGTGGAAATGGGGCGGCTGTTCAGATGATATTAAGTATGGCGAGAATTTTAGCAGACAATTTTTGGATGTCCGTGAAGATCAGAATACAGCCGTAGGGCTCATGAATTTGCACAACAACGAAGCAGGAAGACGAGTAAGTTAACGTTATAATATTAAGTACGTAAATTGCTGTCGAATTCTATTAGTGCACACATTAATACACTTTTTAAAATAATTTCGAATTAACTGTTAAAGGAGCCCTGCCCTTACTCACCGCTGTAGAGCAACGAACTTTTAGATTGAATTGAACTTTTTTTATACTATAGTCTATTCAAAGAGATAGTCCCGGTATGGCATCAAGAATATCTGATGTAAGATGCGGTAGGCAAAATGGCGTTTTAGGTTTGGGCTACACCATATGAACGGAGTTCTTTCGTCGAATAGACTTTAATAAATCTCCATGCAATTTAAAAATAGATCAATCATTTCTAAAACACAGTTAAATACTACCCTGTTCTTACACTTATGTGTTCTCCTTCTCGAAAAAATACATAAGAAGTTTCAATAATAAAACCCAATATTCCACTTAGCTGATGTGGAATTAATAGAAGAAAACCATAAGTTTAATGACGTTTTTAAAATTTTACTTCTACAAAATGAAGAAAAAGAAATTCACTTCCACAACACTTAAATAAACCAACTGAAATTAATAACCATTTTTTACAATTTTCTTTAAATAAAACGCCAGCTGATTTGGAACTTTTACAATTTTACAATAATAATGTTAAAGCCAATTTTAGATATCTGTTTAATTTCACAACAGTCTCAACTGAAACAGTTAAAAAATATTTAATGGAAATAAAATCTTTTGCCATGGGCGCAGATCAAATAAACCTAGAAATGATTCTTTTATGTTGCCCAAGAATTTTAGATTTTCTTACAAACATTGTAAATTCGTGTCTGCTTGATGGTGTTTTTCCTAACAGCTGGAAAATATCCCGTGTAACTCCCTTGCCAAAAAAGAAAGATGCTATGTCGTTCAATGATCTTCGTCCAATAAGTATACTTCCAGTTCTATCTAAACTCATTGAGAAAATTATGTATTATCAGATACGAGAGCACCTAAATACTTACGATATTCTACCCCAAAATCAATCAGGGTTTCGCCCAAGATTCAGCTGTGCTACGGCACTGTTAAAAATAACTGATGATATCATTGGGGCCACAGATCAGGGTAAAACTACGGTATTGACACTTTTAGATTTTTCGAAAGCCTTCGATACAATTAGCCACGAAATTTTATTGTCTATTTTACACTTCGTTGGTTTCTCAGAGGGTGCAACAAGGCTTTTGGATAGTTATTTATGTAGTAGGGTTCAGTTTGTAGAAACTGATTTAGGTCAATCGTCCGAAGGTAGTGTATCATGTGGTGTTCCACAGGGTTCAATACTTGGCCCTCTTTTGTTCAGTATATACACGTGTAATTTAACATCCTACCTAAAAGAATGTAAAGTACATCTTTACACAGATGATACGCAACTTTATTATTCATTCATACCAGATGAAGTACATCTAGCAAATAATATTATAAATGATGATTTAGAATGCTTGGTTACATTCTCCGAATGTCATAAACTTCAACTGAACCCAATGAAATCATCAGTTATGGTATTTGGTAAATGCAGACGACAAATTGAAAATGAGTTGGTAATTAAAATAGGAAATGAGACTTTACAATGTGCGCAAAGTACCAAAATCTTAGGATTAGAATTGGATACTGATCTACGTTTTAAAAAAGATGTAAATAAAAGAATTCAAAAAGCTTACGCCTCATTAAAAATGCTATTTCCAAATCACCACTTAATATCACAGTCCCTTAAAATACAACTTACAGATTCTTTGTGTTAAGTCACTTTAATTATTGTGACACTATATATGGACCGTGCCTAGACAAACTAGATATTAATCGAATAGAAAACGTTCAAAAGTCGTGTTTGCGGTTCATATATGGTATCAGAAAGTTCGAGCCAGTATCATATAAATTAAGAGATTCAAACTCGTTAAATATGCAGGACAGACGAAAACTCCATTCTACAGTTTTGTTTCATAACATTATCTCAAATCAATGTCCACCTTACTTGTATAATAAAATAAAATTTAGAACGGATGTCCATACTTTAAATTTAATATTCAAAGGACTCATTGCACCTCCACCACACAAAACTTCAATGTTTAAAAGATGTTTTACATATAACGTTTATTTTCTTTTCAATAGTGTACCAGCATCATTGAAATCTTTAAAACTTAATTCCTTTAGAAGTCAATTTAAGAAAATTCTTTTTAATGCCTAACATTACACTTATTTATTACCAGTTTTCCTTCTATTAGCGGCCTATCCTATTTTTCTTTCTATTTTTAGTTAAAAAAGAATATATATATAATTTTATTTTCTTTGTTACGTGAGTATGATTTTAACTCGCTGTATCATGTTCATGTATTTCTAATGTATCTATGTCACAGTTGGAGCTGAACCCTGAACTTTTTTAAATTGCTTTCAGCTCCATTTTGCAACCTTGTTTCATTTATTTATGACAGAGTGTATATACTATGAATTATTATTATTATTATTATTATTATTAAATAAATAACTGAATATAGTTCCATGTAATATATTCTATGCTCTATGAAGTAATCTGGAAAATACGTTATACTCATCAAATGTACGGATTTAAGTAAAATATTGCAATATTTTTCTATATCCTCTCCATAGTTGACATATTATATATAAGCTTAGGTCACACCAAAACGAATTTTCCCTGTTGCTCCGATAACAATAGGTTATCACGACCTTTTCCCTGTCCCACATAGCTCTTATTTCATCCGCTAACGGCAGATATTTGTTGATTTTCTCCGTGTGTGTTTTCTGGATGTTTGCTGGCAAAGGAACTGCAATATCTAGTATAATGTATGTTGTCTTTTCTTCTTTCAAAATCGGGACGATATCAGGCATATTATTGGGAATGGTTATAACTAGTACTATTTTCCTATTCCAATATATTTTGCACTTTTCTGTTTTTTTTTAACAGGTGGTGGTATATAGTCGTAATAAGGTAGTCTCGGTCTCATTTAGGTGTCTCTTTATTAGCACCTGATGGACAATCTTTCCGACTGCATCATGTCTCTCGAGATACTGCTTTGGTGCAAGTGTCCCGCAGTCTGCTAAGATATGATCGAGGCTTTCTTCATTGTTTCCACATAGGCAGAATTTAAAGTTCATCAGTTGCTCCCCTTTTATACTCTTTCTTTACGCTTTTATTGATATTACCTGATCTTGAATTGCGGCTAGGAATCCCTCAGTGTCTACAAACAGGTTGCTTGATAATAACGAGAGGCTTTTGTGTCTACCTCATTTTCTTCTAATCTGGTTATGTATCGTATATAGTATCAGACAATCTTAATGGTGAAGTATTATCAGTTTTGACTATTGCCCAATGCATTTTGCTGGTAGTAACTTTTTCCATAAAATACTTCCACAAGTTATCTATCTGTTCATGGTGTCTGGGAGGGATACCGAGGATTCCTCTGCCTCCCTCTCTCTGAGACAGATGAAATCCTTCAATTGCGCTGCTGCGGTGGTGAGCTCTTTGTTTGCTATACTCTTTCCTTGTCGTCATGTCAATTGCGTTAAGCTCGGTGTCAGTCCATTTGAGTATTCCAAATATGCACGTGAGCACCGAAGAACATAAGTGTTAACAGCTTCAGCAGTATTTCCAGTTGATAAATCTACTTTCAAGATTTATCTCAGTCTTCTTCGGTAGACGTGACTTGCTTCTTTGTCGTTTTGTCTCCATACCCCTCTCTGCATATTGTTGATCCTACATTTATCTAGGCTAAATGCTATCTGAATGTCGGTGCTAAATATTCCTACACAGTCCACTAGGTGGCGTAGGTGTTCAGGTAGTCCATATACCATAAATCAGATATTTGCGTGCCGTCACTGCTTAATGAGCATCACTCGTTTTGGCTGCTCAGCAGCATTGTTAGCGGTCTTAGAGCTTGAATACACCACTATCTTAGAAGATTCCTCTCTTGATGTCAATGTCTCCAGCTTGTATTTGGTTTCTTGGAGTGTTCAGCCTGTGTTCAGTCATTGCATGTATCAGGAAATCCTTGGTATAACTTTCCACTCCACAAAGTTGTAGTATTTCCGCCAGCAGATGTGAGGTATGCTGTCAAAGCTTTCTGATAATCAATGTAGGCTGTGTAGAGTGACTTTCTTTTCTGATTGTCGTTGATGGTAATAACAGCATCGATAATTAGCTGCTCTTTACAGCCTTTGGATCTTTTTCGGCCCCCTTCCTTTCCTCATCTAACAGGTTGTTCTGCTTCCGGTGTTTATAAATTTTCTCAGCTATAACAGATGTCAGTGTCTTGTACATTGTGGGAAGGCACGTAATTGGCCTATATTTTGCTGGATCATCGGAGAGCTTCTCCGTTTTTGGTATCAAATAGGCGACTTCACTGGTCATAAAGGTTGGAATCATCTGCGGTTACTCAAGGGTTCTGGTCTAGCATTTCGCCAAGGTGTCCGTGTGCCTTGAACCAATAATTCTGTATCTTATCGGGTACCAGTGCCTTCCAGTTGAGGGATTTTTCTCATTTTCTTTAGTGAAATTTGTGTTCGTTTTAATTGTGCATTACTTAGCTACTCTTTTGTTTAGTTTGAAATTTTTAGAAATTTTATAAATTAATTAAAATTAGAGCATGACTTTCTTCTATGATTATTATTAACCTTTTAAATACAGTATGTACGTTAACTAAACAGTGTCTATCACGCTCATATAACAAATCTTGTTAGAAAAACTTGTCCCCATCTAATATTATTTCTTTTCAATATTTTTTGTGTAAAGAAATTCAATGTTTCTCAAGCAGTTGGAAATTTCGTGTGTACTTTTATTCACTTTTTTTATTGAACTACCATATGTGTTAAGCAAGTTTCGACCCTATATACTTTATATTTTCCAGAGTGTTCGTTCAAGAATGCAGCGCACATGTAAATGCCATGGCGTTTCCGGATCCTGCAGTATGCAGATTTGTTGGAGACGCTTACCTGCCTTCAAAAAGGTAGCAGAAGGTCTGTTCCAAAGGTACGAGGGTGCCTCACATGTTAAATTTGTAGAGAGGCGGAGGAAAAAATTAAAAGCCATAAGTCCAGACCTGAAAAAACCAAATCGAACAGATCTCGTCTATTTGGATGATTCTCCAGATTATTGCGAGAAAAATGAAACGTAAGTATATTTATCTTTATCTTGCACCTTACACTGGTCATAGTGAAATTAGTGTAGGAGAAATAATTTTCAATTCGGTGTTTTTACAAATTTTAAAATGTTTTTGACTGGGAAGACAATACTTAATTAAAACACTTGAATTTACACTATCAACCAATTAATACCTGAGCATTTTGACGTTTGAACTGAAATTTATCCGTCAAAATATTTCGTCACGTTAGCACGCGCGCTGATGACGTCATCGATTAGATTGTTGAAAACAAACTCCTTTGATTATTTTATAAATGAATGTGCTAGGATGCAAAAATACATCCAAGAACGCACCTAGGAAAGTTTTTATGACAGTAGGTACCAAAACAAAAAAATTTAAAATAAAGAGGTTTAAAAATGCCAGTCGTGATCCACCTACAACTACATCAATAGGAATATTTTCAATTTCTTTAACCCATTTCACTGGCCTTCAAAATTCGAAACCTTTTTCCCATCTAACCTACTTAGTAGTTGTTGTGTATTAGTAATTTATACCACAATATAGCGCCTAGCCCGTTCTGGCCTCTGGTATAATGCCACGCATAATTGCTTATTTAACATATTATGGAGAATATAACGTAGCACAGCGCTAAAAGTAGGTACGATTTCAAATTCTTCAAAATGCTGTTCTATTTGAAATCATACCGTTATTGCATGTAGTAGGGACGTTGCCATAATTTTAAGATTTTTTTCAATGTTATGCTTTAGAATATACCCAAGAGTAATGGTTCTCTTCTCTTCCTCATGCGTGCTTGAGCTCTTTCTACTTTAACACGCGACAACACATTGCTCCAATTACATCTACGATTTGTGTACGTATTTATTATATAACAAAAACATTAAGTATACATTAGTTTTAATAACTTAAAGTTTATTTACAGTGCACAATCTGTAAATAATTTGTCTCAGGTATCAATTAACAATTTAAGGCCAACAGAAGTGGCCACAAGAACAGAATTAGAAGACATTTTGAATGCTTCTTTAGATAACGTACATTTCAATTCTACTGAACCAAACGAAGATATTCCCTTGCAAAAAACATTTTACAAAATGTACCCAATACTAAGTAATATATTTGTTATTTATGTAGGTTATTTCGTATATTTAAAGTGCTGCTGTTTTCACTAACTAATTTCGTTTGAATAAACGGTTATGAAACGTTTTACATTGCAATAACGTTGTTTTGCTGTTATGTATTTTTTAAGTACTGCTTATGAATTTTTTGCTATTGGAATAAAAATTACCTTGAGGAAGATGCTGGATATGAATCATTTGCTGCAAGAACTTAAACATTGATTTAATATGCCGATTGCTTGCTTCAACTATCCACTTCGATTTTGTAATTATACGTGAATCAATAGCGCCCTCTTAGAGAGTTGACGCTCATTGGGTTGAGGATGCGCTATCATTTTCCAGACAATACCTAGGCAGGCCAGAATTTTAATGGCATCTCGGTAACCCTTATCCACTGTCATAATATCATTTTTCTGGAACCATCTTCTCCTTATCCTTATTTCGGCTATCAGAAAAGTATGATCCTTGAATGTCAATATAGCCATCAGGTGCAACTATAAGAACAGGTTTGACAAGTTGTCGCCATTTATGCACACGGTACGACTGCCAGAGAACTCGGAAATTATTACTCTTCGGAATGTACCATCAATGAATGTGATTACTCGTGTATTTTGTAGCTCTGGATTATATAGTGTGTTGGCAAACTCTATGACATGTCTTTTGATATAATTTTCTCTAGTAGTAGCGTTATATCCAATGTTGGTGGGTACAAAACGTTGCATTAAAGATTCTCTGACAGTAGCAACGACTAGGCTAGTTGTCTGTCAAAATTTTTTTCATAACAGTACAACCAAAAATCTAAAGTTGGATTGCACAGTTGGAATCTGACACGAGACTTATTGGGAAAAACTTTATTTTCCAAAATAGCGAAATAATTGATTGCTTTACTTGAATTTCTATTTTGTCTTTACTTCTAGTAGTACTACCGTAGTAGGGGTACCTTTTTGCTGGCTGGGATATTCATTAAATTATGCAAGAAAAGCAGCAGCACAAAACACATTCCATATGTAATAGAAAAAATTAGGGCTACTCATTTTTTCCACGTACAAACAATTCCAAAGAATTTGCTTTACGGGAATACATATAGTGTAATGCATGTACAGTCTAGCGCAATAGCTGCATAGTGGTATAAATTACCAATACGCGTTAGCGAGATAGCAATACTGTTCAATATTAAAAGTATCCACCCTGTATACCGAGTTTCAATAATTTATCGGCAAAGATAAAAAAAAATTAGGGGTATAGCGTATTCGCGTTACACCCAGTATGTTAGAAATAAAAATATCTGATTGTTAAAATCTTATTTTCAGGCTAAATATTCTGGGTACCCGCGGAAGAACATGCAATCGAACCAGTCAGGGCATGGACGGGTGCCGATTGCTCTGCTGCGGCAGAGGCTACCAGACCAGGGTGCGCGAGGTAGAAGAAAAATGCAACTGCCGATTCATTTGGTGTTGTAATGTTGTTTGTGATATATGCAGGTCTAGAAAAGAAGAACATGTTTGCAACTAGTTGTGTACAAACGGCGAACGACTGAAGAAAAATCGAGAGAATGTCGATATATATGAAATATACGTCCTCTAACATGCATTTATTGAACTACATTCGAGGAATGAAGTTACTTCTGTTTTATTATTTGAGGAAACAGGAACACAATAACAAAGAGAGCAATTATTGATAAAAATGATTTATTTATATGATTTAGTCAGCCCGTTTAAGCAAAAGGTTTATTCTGTTGAAAAAATATAAATATATTTGTACTGTGGACATTCCAGTTGTAGATAAAGTTTCGGTGTAGCTTAATTTAGATATTGTTTTCTAATGGGTTGATCAATCTGGCATATACAATGACTACTGATTACAATGTACTTTATTTATTTTTAATTTATCAATTCTCATCTTCCTATTCTCATTATAGCATGTTTCCTTCAGATTAGAGGGATTATATCAATGTTGACAAAGTGACATATGTGTAGAAGTAAAACGTTTGTGAAGAATGAAGAGAGGCAATTAAATATTTTAATTACGCATATTTAATATAATTTAATTCCATAAACAAATTGGAGTTTTGTGATAGTGTCGTATCTTGTGGTAGTTGTACTATCACTTTTCTTGACTTTTATATACCATTTTCCAAATTTCACTAGTATTCTGACTTTTCGATAAATATCTAATAAGTACCTTTTTTCTGTCTTATAGAATCTCGGTAGAACTTTAAATCTTAATAAACATGTAGGCAACTATTTAAAATTTATTTTATTTTAACTTTGTCTGTTTACTTAATCTGTTATTTAATTATTTCATACCATTACCTATATTTATATTGTACTGTGATACATCGTCAAATTTAGTTTATTTCTGTATTAAGTGCTAATGAAGAAATGAAGCACACATAGTGAGCCAATAAACATTAACTCTAGAAATTAGCATTTTGAATAATACATCAATTAATTTTCCGTCTCTTAATAATCGAATAATTAGTGCAAGGAGAATAAAAATGGAAAATAGACGTCTGGTAATTTGGTTTTCTAATAAAATTGTATCATTAGGATGGTAGCTCTAACACATTGATAATTACGTTTTTTGGCCACCTTGTAAATGTGCGATTTGTATTTTTTTGTATAAAATCTAAAAAAAATAGCTAATCTCGTAAAACTGTAGATAATATGCACGATCAATTTTCTTTGACATATACCTGTTTGTTCCTTTAAACCACGAATTTGAAGTGAAACACCTGCAGAGCCACCTTTATTTTTTTTACATTTTTCCATTGATATAATATTTCAAAATTGATTATTTTAACAGAAACGTATGAATATTTTAACACCAAAAAATATTTTTATCTAGAAAAAAGAAAGAAAAGAAAAGAAGTATTTTTGAATAATAGTGTATTGTTGTACATGGAGTAAAAGTAACTAAAGTCGAGGCAAGAATTCAAGCGATGCACGTCACGAGTGATCTCATTAAAGAAATTTTAATACTAACATAATTTTTAATCATTATTTACGTTAAAAAGAGTAAGTCTTGACATCCAGTTATTAAGCTTTTTTCAGAAATGGGTACAGTTTAATGGGGATTCATGATTCTTAGCAGTATTGTTTTATTTATAGAATGGATCTGTGACGTGCATCGCTTGAATTCTTGCCTCGACTATAGTAACGAAGCGACTGTCGGGTAAGAACAGCCAAAGCACAAAAAATTGCTTTACTTCCATAGAACATGCTATTTTCTCATCAAGTACGTTTGTTTAGTGCCGCTCGTGGGCGGCAGTAAATTTTTTTTACCGCCGTTCTATTGAAATGTCAAAGAAATGGGAATTTAAGTTCACAAAACTTGTCATTAAGGTCATGTTCTTTTGACGTTTGAACAAAACGAACAAAAAATAATTTTTGTAAAGTTTGTGATAATATATTATTAGAATAATTGCATCATAATGAAGGAGAGCTGTTTCCAAGTAAAAATAAAGCTGCCGCCATATGTGTGCTTAAAATATTCCTGGTACTTATACTGTCAATGTCACATAATAAAAAATGGGAATAATCAAATACTACTTAACTGATCGACAAGTACCAGGTGTACAAAGATAGAGTACGGTTATTGGAATTTCTATAACTAGTCGAATAATCAAAACGGATTTAGAGAATTAGATGAACATATTATTTTATCGAAGAACAGTTAAAAAAGGTATTAACAGAGAAACAAAATTGTTTTGGATTGATGCAAACTCGACGTCTGGGAAAGATACGAGATGATAACAGTTATGTAAAGTATAATTATTTCAGTGCTGGACTTGAAAATTTCTTGAGGGGGTGCAAGATTGAATTTTGCCGCTCCTCACCCAAAATGTTCCGAAAAACAGTCCGATTTGCAATTACTTTATCTATGTTCTTATGAAAACAATACACCAAATTATCGTTTACTTTAGAAAGTAAAGGGCGGGGGAGGAAGAAGTCATTATTTCTATTTTAATTGTTTCTTTCTTTGTTTCTCCCTCAAAATGTGAAGAGCTGGATATCGTTTCTGCAAATCAGACTGTACAACTGGCAACATTGCTGCCTTATCATTCTCGGTAGAGAGGATTGCCAAGTATAACAATCATTGTTAAGTCATTGTTTATTTTTCCTTTTCCATCATTTTACTACCACCCCCAATGTGCCACCCAGGGCGCTTGCGCCCTTTTAGCCCCCTTGATTAGACACAGAATTATTTATATAACTTTCTGATATTAATCTAGGCTCCTATAAAGTATAACTTTAACATAACGACGCTGTGTGTCCAGGGCTGCGTCAAGCTTTCGAGAATTTGCCGCCTTTTTTGCGAAGAGTACAAGTCAACAAGTAGCAGAAGCGATTGTTGTCTTTAGTTTTAGTAAAAGAATTCAAGACAAATTCAAGGCTCAAATAAATGCCAAAGAGGAGGATTTTCGTCAATAAAATATAATTTTCTTAGAGGATTGCAATTTTTCACCAAATAGTCAAGGCATTAATTATTAATATTCAAGAAGTGTAAACTACACATCATAAAATCAAATGCATGCTATTTATCTTAATGATCTGCAAGTTCAATTTTGACGTAAATATAATCGCTACCTTATAAAAAGCATTAATTTAAAAACTGTACTATTATTGCTCTTTGAATTGTTAAACATTGTAAAAAAATATATCAGGCGAGTTGTAACAGTGGACAAGACATGTTAGATATATAAAAAAATAAACGTTAATTCTCACCTTTCTTATATTTAAAATCGTTATGTAAATAGAAAATTTACCTCGACTGAAAAATTCGTTAGATTTTTCTGAAAACAAATATTTACACTAATTAAACTTAAAAAAAGCAGCGTCTTTGAATATTGACTACTATCTAGAGCACAAAATACCATGCAAAGAAAAAGGTTCATTTTGTTTAGTTATTGGAGCTGCAATTTTTCTTCAGTTGTATCGGCCGAGTTCAATATTCTGTATAACTTGTTAAAATAAAAAGAGAATATTTTTCCTTTACTCAACCAGTCGTGCGGATCTCTTTTTGATCTTCAAAGTTTTTAGTCCTAAAGGAGAGAAAGTCCACTTAGGGGAAATCCGAAACGTGTAATTTTTTTGGACGGATATGCCATTTCCGAGAAACTCACGGGCACAGCAAAATGACTCCCCGAACGTGGTCCGTACGATATATTTTTTTGACGATATATTGAAAAATAAAACAAATCATCATTAAAATCAACACAATTTGCTTTAAAAATCACCAACAACAATAACAACAAGACTCTATTTAAATTAAAATTACAAACAGGATCCTCCCCAGATCCCACACCGGGTCTGACCGTGCAACCACCGCGCTAACGTAATGGCAGATTGCAGGGCCAGGCGCGGTGGGACTGGTTCATCTAGGAGAAAATTAAAATCACTAAACCTAAGCCCCTTCCATCGCAGACGTATTAAAAAAGGTGTTAAAATTGGAAAACATATTTAAAAGAACATACTTAACAAAATCGAATAAAAACTACAGTCTAGATTAAAATACTTGCGCACTGATCAATTATAATTTGGTATCTGGCTAGCACCTCAATTTGAACGAGGCGCGAAATACGTCAATGCTGGGCTGCGCATGGCTGGCCTAAACTTTGATTTTAAAAATTTGGATTGTATATGATGTTTTGACTTTCTAAAAAATTTGTAAACCGAAATGAATTTAGAGACAAAAATGTACAGAAAGAAATCAAGAAAAAACAAACGCGACAAAAAGGCTACAAACAGAAAGGAAGAGGGGGACAGAAAAGATTTAAAGATACGATAGGTATGAAATTCAGTAAAGGTGGATAGGGTAAGTGGAAGTTATAGTTGATGAAATTTGGCTACAGGGGTGTCAGAAAATCGGTAACGTCTGGTATGGTAGTGGGTGTTTAATCCGCAATGGATCATTATGCTGTCTAATTTGGGTTATGTGTCTTGTTAGCGGAGTATCGTCCAGTTTGAACAAGTAAAAGTTTTGATAGATTTGCTGGACGTGATCCGTTATCTGGGTTGTGTCGTTGCAACGTGCGTATAGGTCTCTGCGCGAGGTATACATTCCTGAATTTGAAATGAGGCGCATAAATTTGTGTTGTAGCACTAAGTTCTTTCATTACCGTGGGGGATATACTGCACCACACTGGCGCCGAGTAGGCCATACGTACAGTCTCATTTACGTGGGTGTTAAACATCAGTCGTTGATCCAGTTTAACCCTCAAGTACTTCACGCATCTCTTAGTTGGGATTATGTTTCTCCTGATCGAAATGGGTGTTATGATTTTATTTTCTGTGAAACGACGCGTGAAGACTATCGCCTCAAACTTTTCAGCGTTCACCCGAATCTTCCATTGGTCTTAATACGCCGCCGCCGTGGCCATGTATGCCTTCAGCGGCATGTTCGCTGATTGGGCATTATGCGAATGCGCGTACATGGCCGTGTTGTCGGCGTACTTGGCCAGTTTCGTATTCGAGAACTCTGGGAAGTCGGAGACAAGTTGTACAACTTTGGTAACAGGCACGGTCCTTGAGGGACACCCGTGTGAATGTCCCGCCGTATTGAGAGTTTGTTATTCGCTCGAGCTTTATAAATTACCAAAAACTCTTATCTGTACTGATTTGTTACCTAGAAACCTTTTAACTTTCCTCCCTATAAAAATCAGCACAGTGTTATTTTCTGAATTCATGGATTCTTGTGTGCACCAATTGCCTACAATGTGAACTTTCTTTGCACCATTTTTTATATAACGTCCTCAAATTTTCCTAAGGATGGGGACGTCAATTACCATAATCCGACTGAGGAAATTTTCTTTCTCCAAATAAATTTTTGATGTTCGTAATTAAAGATCCAATATACTATTTTTAACAATATGAATGCATGGAAGTTTCTTTGGAAAATGTTGAATTACTGATTTATTAATATCTTTAAGATAAACCATCTGTCGACCTGGTTGTTAAGGTACTTATTTTTTGCAAAAAATTCAAATGTACTGCTGTAAGCAGATATGTACCCAAGTTATAGAGTATAGACACTATAGCAAATTGAAAATTAAAATAGTTTATCCGCACTACACTGCATTCCTAATAATATTCTTTCAACTTCAACAGATACATCTTGATTATCTGTTTGTAACTATCAACTTAATGGTAGCTTCAAAGTAAAAACTTTAAAGATAATTTTGTTTGAAATACCGCACTTTAGATGACAATCTGCATCATTGAAGATAGTTTTTAACATTTCGTAGAGAAATTATTTTTAGCTCCTCAAATATAGCGTGCTAAAATTCGAGACTAGAACTGAGTAAAGCCTTTGAACTTATCTCATGTGACAGAAGTTATTTTTATTTATTTTATTTTATTTGTTTACTTGCCGAACCCAACAGAAATCCACCTGCAGAACAACGTTTACAATAAGTATTACAATTAAAATGACAAAGTAAATTAAACTTAAATCGATTATACAATAATATAGGTAAATTACATTCTGGGAAAAATATGTCAAAAGAATCTGATTTGTTTATGTGTAAATGGCTAGCAATAAATGTTTTGGTTTTACTAAACCAGGTCCGTCCTTTACTTGATAAAATTGATGGGCGAAAAACTGATTAGTGTATGTGAAATAATAAAGATCCAATTAAAGTTATCAACCGTCCAAATGATCTTAAAAAGTCTAAAGTGTAAAAATGTAATACTCAAAATTTTATGTATTATGCTCAAAATAATTTTGTAAGTTTCATTTGTAAAATTTGTAAATTTCTATTGGTCAGTGTTATGGCGGACTCTCCTTTCATTCAATTAAAATCTCGGACCCCTTTCCGTTTTATCGCGGTATGGTTTTGGTGAGAGTTTTGCAATAAAGAAATTTGTAGTTGCATAAAAGTAAATATTACGTTTTAATAGGATCAAATATTATTTCATACTTTGTTAAATCATGGTAGTTTGTTCCAATTATTGATAAGCGATTCTAAATATTATATTGTTCTATATGGAGTAAAAGTGATTTTCTTCAAACGTCAGAAAATCATGTTATTTCCTACTCATTTCATGACATTAAAGTTTGACATTTCAGTCGGCTGTGCGTTGCCATTAGCAAGAGAAGTAAAAGTAGTTTTTCTTCCATTCGGGCGGACTTTTACTACCGTTGCTAAATTTTTTATTCTTATTTTTTTATATGTAATCGACGTTTGAATAAAAAATAACATGTCTTATTCGGAGTAAAAGCCACTTTTACTCCTAACAAAACAATATACTATTGTATGGAGGATGAACTTGACAAACAACTGAAGGGAATAACCCTGCAAGAACAACAGACACAAAATGTAAGTTTTATTAACATAGAACATAGTATTTTGTATTCAAATATCGAGTATGAATTAAATATTGCTACTTCTCTTCAAATGCTTTCGCTGCCGCTTGTGAGCAGCAGTAAAATACTTTTAGTGTGGCTCAGATGGAGTGTCAGAGAAATGACAATTTAAGTTCACGAAACAAGTCAGTTTCTTTTAACGTTTGAGGAAAATGGTTCATTGTTTTACATGGAGTAAAAGTGACACTTTTTGTGTCTGGGATGTATTTGACGGAGCGAAAAAAGTCCGGCAAGAACAGCCGAGCTATAGAAAATCACTTTTTCTCTACATAGAACATACTTTTTTCTTCAAATATCATAACTTGTAATAATATGATTTAAATAAATAATGATTTCTTTTTCAAATAATTTTAGTGCCGCCCATGAGCGGCAGTAAAAGACTTTTACTACGGCTCAGATAAAGTATCAGACAAATGTCAATTTAAGTTGTCATAAAAGTCATGTTTCTTACGTTTGAAGGGAAAAGTTATTGCTGGCATTTTGTTAATTTTTTTTTTTTTTTTATACATTTATTTAACGTCGGCCTATTTCCGCTACTGAGGCCTAACACCGACGCCTGTAGACGAGCTACCCCCAACCAGGAATTTTGCCGAACCTCTTCCCTTAAGAAGAGTAGGGATCTTTTACTTGCCTAACATTTAATAGACAAGGGACCGACGGCTTTACATCCCCTCCGAAGGATGGTATATCTCCTATACAACCCTCGCCTAAGGTTGTATAGCTTCCGCGCATACACTGATATACAAGCCGCTGGAAGATGGGTGAGGCGAGGACGTGGTCTTCGTTGGAACGGTCACCAATCCAACTACTAACCACGCCTAACGTTGCTTTACATCGCATATCGAAGTATGTACATAGTAAAGACGCACCCACGCTCGCCCCTATTTTGTTAATTGATTTACTTTATTTTAGAGTTTTCTTACATATCACGTTACACAACATTAGTTCCACATATATTTAGGTTATCGAAAAGCTACACCATACAGGTGATAAATTTGATATTAGGACAGTATTTCAAACAGGAAATACCTTGAGACCTATTTTGGCAATAGCAGTACCCCTAAACCAGGAGCACAATTCGAGAAATTGCACATTATCTCATCCGAGTATAACAAATATTATGTTGATGAGCCGTTCAGACCTTTGGGTGTATAATTGAATGAACACAAAAATTACTTTAGAAAAGATATTTGCAAACACGTTTGAAAAGATGGACAGAACAAAGTGGGACTAAGTAACGAAAGTTGCATCTAGCAAGAAAAAACATTATAGAACTGGCAATAATACTACTAAATTAAGACACATACACAGCAAATAAGAGTTCTTTGTGAGAACCTTGAAAAGGAAACAGATTTCGTTTCTGCAACATCAACAAAATATGTTATTTTAGTTTTTGTTCTGATTTATATTGTTTGGCAAAAAATACCCTGTGTGCATATTCCTTTGATGTAGGTAAATATTTGACAGACTTTTTTTTTTTTTTTTATACATTTATTTAACGTCGGCCTATTTCCGCTACTGAGGCCTAACACCGACGCCTGTAGACGAGCTACCCCCAACCAGGAATTTTGCCGAACCTCTTCCCTTAAGAAGAGTAGGGATCTTTTACTTGCCTAACATTTAATAGACAAGGGACCGACGGCTTTACATCCCCTCCGAAGGATGGTATATCTCCTATACAACCCTCGCCTAAGGTTGTATAGCTTCCGCGCATACACTGATATACAAGCCGCTGGAAGATGTGTGAGGCGAGAACGCGGTTTCCGTTGGAATGGTCACCAATCCAAGTACTAACCGCGCCTGTCGTTGCTTTACATCGCATACCGAAGTATGTACATAGTAAAGACGCACCTACGCTCGCCCATTTGACAGACTTAAATGCTATGTTCTGGTAATATATTGGATAATTCTGTTATTTTGTGTATTAAGTGGTTAGTTATTTTTAGAAGAAGATATGTGAAGAGTAAACCCTTAAAAGACTAACAAGAATAATTCATCGAGCAGAACAATTGAATATTTGACTTTTGTATCTCTTTGTTGATATCTCGACTGCACATTGATAAAGCATTACTCTCCTTATGAGAGAATAGTAGGTCAGTAGATTGAGCTCTGAATCCTTTAAAAGTGCCTGAGTCAACGAAATCTTTGGCGAGACTTTCAAATAGATCGAAGGTGCACAATGTGCGTTTCCAAATCAATTGAGAATAATGTTCTATAATTTGCAACATACTACGACTTTAATCAGAAAATGCAAAATAATTAACTGTTTAAATATTTTAACATTGACCAATTGTTTTGCGAAAAATTGACATATTAGACTCCCTGGAGAATTTATATGCCGGGATAAAGTATTTTTAACTGCCAAGCTTTTTCTTACGTATGACAAAATAATTATTATGGTATGTTGTACAGAATAGAGTCCTTATCAAAAAATGTATCTTGAGTTTTCTTGGTCAAAGTAAAAGTTTTTTAAATGTCTTTTTCTTCTAAATCAGATTCAGGGTTTCGCTTCTTATACGGGAGTACAGTTATTGAAATGTTATTATTTTTGTGGTTTCTTACGATGTGTATAGACAGTTTAAAGGCTGTCTATCGAGCTAGAAAGGCAACACAAACGTAAAATTCACTCTCCTAAATCGATGCGTTCAAATTTCGTCAAATAGCATTACGAGAGGCAATTAATAGTCTATGAATAACAGTCTAAAGAAAAAAATCTATAGATATAAAACGTAAAATTAATAAAATCAATTAAAATATTACATCCCCTTTAACTTTATATAAGGATAGGTAACTTTAAGACTCTAAAATTCGGAAGTAGTGCCAACCTTTTAAAAATGAAATTAGCGTGACCTAAGTAATTATAGATTAATGTCTCTCTACTTCCCATTATCATTATGAAATGGCCCCCAAGCCTTCCAGGTCAAGCATAGTGGACTATTTCGAAAATAATAATCTATTTATTCCTGAACTATTTAGTTTCAAAGAAAAACGTAATACTAAAATGCCAATTTTAAGACTTATCGAAAATATGCAATGGTCAAACCGTTTGTTACCTGAGTCAAACTTTTGATTCCGTACAGGGTAATATACTGATTTTAAAACTAAAATTGTGTGGCTTTAATCCACATTAAAATTATTCAGTGATATCTAACCAACAGACAATTATTTCACTATAATAACAAAAATTCAAACTTAATAAATATGGAATGCCACAGCGATCAATATTTTGGCCGTTGCAGTCTCTGATCTATATAAATAATATAAGTTACACCCTTATAATTAGTGATGTGGAGTTTCATATGCAAATGACATGACTGCCTTTGTTGGACATAACAAATTAGAAGAGCTTTTAAATGAATAATACGCAATCGGAATCCTCCCCAAGGCCTATAGCAAATTAGCTTAATGATAATTATAAAATACAACAACTTGCAAATAGAGCTATTATATCCAGTCGTCAAAATTCTTGTGACTTCAAGTAGAAATGTATTTCTCTTCAAAACTCCTTGAATTAAACTAACAAGGAGACCTTACAGGCGGCCTGCTGCACATTTAATTTTTTTTTTTTTTTTTGCTGAAACTAGAACATAATAAAATACGTCGTGTTCCGTTTGTCATAGTAAGCATAGTTGCATTTTGGAATTACTAAATGTTGAAAATATATGCACGTATTTACTTGACCTCCTAGGTTTCTTCCTGATATATTGTGGTCGGGAATTATGTTCTGGATATTTATTGGCATGCAAACGCCACTCTGCCTAAAATGCCTGATTAAGACGCATAAAAAAATGTAAACAATTTATGAGTCTCTTTAAGGATTTATAATCTTAATCGGCAATGTGATATTTGCCGTATACACTTTCTACAAGGTTTCATGATTTCCTATGGGTTTCTAAGGCTTATTGAAAATATACGAGTTTTAATGAGGAGTTTTTAGTTTTTTTTTTGTTTTCTATGAGTTTAAAAATTTGCCAGTTATAATAAGATAATACAGTTTGAATTTTTATCGTATTTTATTAGCGTTCGGGGATTATGATGAATATATGAGTTTTATTAAGACAAAGCAGATCAAATTCTGATAGTTATCTATGGGAAATTATTCAGCGAAAAATGCTTAAGAATTTATGAGTTTTTAGGAGAAACTGCAATTCTAACATACATCATTTTCTATCAATTGTTCACCAGTCTAGAGGTTTGTTAGGGATTTATGAGTTTTGAAGAGTATAAAAGTATTAATATTTTATCGAATCCTACAAGTTATCAGACATGAAATTCTTGTTATATTTACTGTTTTTGTAAGATAATACAGTTCTAATTTTCCAGCGGCTTGTATATCAGTGTATGCGCGGAAGCTATACAAGCTTAGGCGAGGGTTGTATAGGAGATATACCATCCTTCGGAGGGGATGTAAAGCCGTCGGTCCCTTGTCTATTAAATGTTAGGCAAGTAAAAGATCCCTACTCTTCTTAAGGGAAGAGGTTCGGCAAAAATTCCTGGTTGGGGGTAGCTCGTCTACAGGCGTCGGTGTTAGGCCTCAGTAGCGGAAATAGGCCGACGTTAAATAAATGTATAAAAAAAAAAAACAGTTCTAATTTTTATTTTCCCAGAGACAAAAATTGCTTGAAGATTTATTAGTTTTTATTAGAAAACAAAGCTTCAATTTTTATCATATCCCAAGAGTTTTTATCCGACAAAAAATAATTGACGTTCTTATAAGAACTGCATTAGCTTATAAACCAATGCAGTTAAAGTTTTCATCATATCCTTTGAACTTTTATTTGGGAAAAATACTTTAGAATTGAGGAGTACTCTTAGGATAATACAGATTCAGTATTTATCGTATCCCAAAACTTTTTAACCTATAAGAATTACATCAGTAATTATGAGTTTTTATAATATTTATCGTCTTTTCATCAGAAAAGATGTACTTAATGTTTTATGAGACTAATTAAAGTAACATTTTATCGAATACTCGATTGTCGATTTTTTTGTAAGATAATACCGTTTTAATTTTTATCGTATTCGATGAGTTGCTCATTATATATAACAAAATTTATTTTCATCGCATCCCAAGTGTTTTAATCATCAAGAAATAACTGTATGAGTTCTTTATGAGTCACTGTTTATCACATTCTTTGAGTTTTTGTTTAGATAAAAGTACTCGAGGGTTTAGGAGGGATTATTTAGGTTTCAATTCCCAGATAGATCCTTATACATACTATTTTGGAATCACATCAAGCCTTATATATTCCACTATGGTTTCACGTAAATTCATAGTGTCTTACATATACTCATCAAGGGAACTTATACAATTGCATAGATATAGATTATTCAGGTTCCAATTCCCAGATAGATCCTCATACTTATCATTTTGAAACCACATCAAGCCTCATATATTCCATTGAGGTTTCACGTACATTCTTACATCTTATATATACTTATAAAGGGAACTTATTATACAATTGCATAGACATGGATCATTCAAGTGTCGATTTCCAGATAAGTCCTCATACACACCATTTTGAAACCATATCAAGCATCATATATTCCATTGTGGTTTCACGTACATTTTCACGGTATCTTATATATACATATAAAGGGAACTTATCCAATTGCAGAGATACAGAACATTTAGGTTCCAATTTCCAATTTGGAACCACAGCAAGTCTCATATATTCCATTGTGGTTTCACGTACATTCTTACAGTATCTTATATATATTTATAAAGGGAACTTATACAATTGCATAGTTACAAATCATCATTACGCTGAGCCTAGTCTGATTGCAATAAGTTGCAGTAGGTGACTCTCCTTGCAATATGCTTGTACAAATGTAGGTACTCTGGTTTAAAGACTCTAGCTAGTTGCTTGAATAATGTGATCCAATAATGACATAGGAGATATTCACTTGTTTGGTGATACTCATCTACACTCTGTACTAACAAAGGTCAAAGCTGTCTTTAGTGATGTAATGTAGCTGGCACATAGATTAAATAATATTTCTGCTGGGGTTTTATTGCAATTGCATTTAGATTTGGTTATTGCTCAAATAATATTCATTATTCAATTGTACTTTATGAAAACTACAAGATATACATAGCTTTACCATATTTGGGCATTAGGTCAAAAAATTGAGTGGACACATTAAAGTTTTGAACGCATTCTTAAAAAAATACGAAAAGTAAAACTACTGATCTCAGAGTGAATGATTTCCCGAGCTGTTTTGAGAACAGTGATTTTACACGGTCGTGCGGAAATTACTATTAACATTCTGCAAATTTATTAGCAGCTAGTAATTTACATTTTTTACAGGGCAATAAAAAACTCGATTAAAAAAAAAACTAACAGTGGTTTTACCTCTTAATTCAGCCACTTCAGACAAGTTCTTGATCCCAGCCAGTGAAGGCAAGGAGGTAACTCAGCCATTTAAGGCAAGGTGAGGATTTCGGCCAGTTGAGGCAATTAGTTTACAGCTTAACTGCTACACTAGCAGGTTTTAATTTCAAGATTATAGGTGTTCAAAATGGTGCCCATTGACTTCTTGGCATTGTCCGAGACGAACGTAAAAATTTTCAATAGCACTTCTTATCATTTGAGGTGGTATTTCTGCAAAAACGTTTATTATGCGTTGCCTCAGCTCTTCCAAATCACGAGTTTTAGTGAAATTAACCTTACCCTTCACGTAGCCCCAAACAAAATAATCAAGTGGCGCGAGGTCGGGAGATCTTGATAGCCATTCAATAATTCCTCTTCAACCTATTCATCGATTTTCGAAAGTACCATTCAAATAGTCCCTAACAATATTCCGATAGTGTGGAGGAGCCCCATCTTGCTGGAACCAAACATTATCGAACTCATCACCAGCAATCTCTTGTATTGCGGGAACTATTTGATTTGTCAACATTTCCAGTTATTTTTCTCCATTCAAATTTCCATCTATGAAAAACAGTCCTATGATTCGATCCCTGAAAACTCCTGCCCAAACATTTAATTTTTGTGGATACTGCGTGTGTGTTTCAAGCATCCAGTGAGGGTTTTCGTCACTCCAATATCTGAAATTATGGCGATTAACTTTTCCACTGAGTTCGAAAGTTGCTTCATCTGAGAAGACAAGTAGAGATGACAAAAAATTTTGGTTTTGGTTACTCCTTTCCATCACTAATTCACTAAATTCAAGTCGTCGATCAAAATCATCTTCATTTAACTCTTGGTGAAGGTGAATTTTGTAAGAATGAAATTTCAAATGTTTTAAATTCTTATGAACTGAAAATGCACTCATATCAAGCTGTTGACTGGCGTCTCTGGTTGATAACCTTCGATTTTCAACAAATGCCTGGGCCACTTCCATTTGTCGAGCTTCCGATGTTTCAGATTTTGGTCTTCCAGATTTTGGGCGATTTTTATTTGTCCTTGTGTCTAGGAATCGTTTGATGGTACGGGACACAGTAGATTTAGAAATTCCCACTTGATCTACACGGAAAGTTTCGTTGAATAAAATCACAACTTCATCATAGGACCTTTCTTTATGCCCCACCCACGCATCATTAAAAGAGAAACTCTCTCTTCCTCTGTTAAAGTAGCCATTAAGCAGAAAAAAACGCGAGAACTAATGAAAAATGAAATAACTTTGTCCGTACAAAAGTGCGCTCCTGCCTCTACAAAAGTTGGAAGGATGAACGTTCTCGTAGAAATTTCACAAAAAAATACTGTTATTAAGAACACTTTAAAAAAAACATTCATAAAAGCCAAGATATCACAGATATTGTTTGTTAAACTGAATGTCATTTTGGTATCGGTAGATAGTTTTTTGAAAAATTTTTGACACGTATTTTTTTATTTTTCGATTTGATACAAACTGTTCGAGATTTTCCGTTCTCATATACCCGGTATATACTCATTGATAGAGATCATTTATGTCTCAATTCTCAGATTCTCGTACGTACCATTTTGAGACAACATTCAGTCTCATAAATACCAGCTAATTCCATCTTTTTTCATATGTTCAAGCTCATTAGTCCTGGCAGAATAGAGCGGTGTACGCATTCAGAATGTAATTGTGTTTACACCAAATCATTCATTTTTAATCACTTTTCTGTAAACACTTACAACAGTAGTGAAATACCAACATTGCACCGCCGGGGTTTTTAATTTTGTTTTGAACGGCTGCCATCTTCGCTGACTAATGAAGACTGCAAATTAATGAAGTAAGTATATTGCATTCTGTAGGATCCCGTTTCGTTTATTGGCACAAATCTGAATTTTCGATATTTAAGAGACTTTGTTAGGAGGCATGGAAGGTAATTACATAATAACAATAATCATTATATGCTGTTACAATGTACCTACACGTAAAATGTTATGCAATACTTCATCTTCATCAGCGACTTCTGCGATTAAAAATAAGAAAGTAAGAGTAACATTAACAGTAACAGCTCCAGCTATTTAAGTTATCATATTTATGATATTATCAACGGATATTTATTTATTTATTTATATCATCGAACAGTCGTAAGGTCAATTACAGGATGAGAACAATACATATTCAAAATAGAATGAAAATGTAAGATATAATACGATAGTACAACACAGGTAAAAACTACAAAATGTATACAAACTAATAATACAATACAACACAATGGTACAGCACAGGAGCACAGTTAAAACTACAGAGTGTATAAGAAACTAATTACAATGGATGAAACAGTATTATGGAAAATATCGAGCTCATTTTGCAGGTGGTTGTAAGTGTTACACATGAAATGTAAGGGAGAGAAACTCAGTACATTCGTTCAGGGTTTAGCAAGATAAAATGTTGCATGATGTCGTGTATTGGCACGTGGTACATGGAATAGCAGTTTCTCGGTGATTTTAGGGCAATTGATTTTATTATTTATTAATTTATATAAAAATATGATGGTCTGGTTTTTCCTCCGAGTGTTCAGACT
The DNA here is from genome assembly GCA_963675555.1 of Leptura quadrifasciata. Taxonomy (NCBI): domain Eukaryota; kingdom Metazoa; phylum Arthropoda; class Insecta; order Coleoptera; family Cerambycidae; genus Leptura; species Leptura quadrifasciata. The sequence goes on along the minus strand of OY776674.1, from coordinate 53,983,291 downwards.
GTCGGTTAAGAATCTACCTAAAAGTGTATCATGGGGATATCCAATGGGGGGATATACACCATCCACCTTGTAGGACAGAAATTTCAAGAAACGTCTTTGGATACTTTCGAGCATATTGCTATATGTGACATATCCCGGCTGTCATATTAATGATGCATATGCTAATTTAGACTTAACAAATGAGTTAAATAATAAGGTTAACAAATGAGTGTCCGTAAAACCTGACGAGTTTCTTTTGCAGCACGAGGCTTTTGTTTGCAGACAGAAGTGTCTTCAACGGGTCTATTACATGTCAGTTTTTGTCAAACAGGACGCCTAGGTTTTGAAGACTTCGACTCTTTTTAGTGATATTGAGTCAAGTTTATAGTTATAGAGAAGCGTTTCTTTTTTCCTGGATTAAGATATTACGTTGCATCTGGTCAATAGCCGCGTGGGTTAAGGCGCGAGGTGGTAATCGTCGACGAAAGGTATGAAGTATCAGTGAAGGTATAGTAGGTGAAAGTTTGGCTAGGGTGGTTGCCGGAAGATTGGCAACGTCTGATAAGGTAAGGGGTGTTTAATCCGAAATGGGGCATTATGCTGTCTAATTTGTGTAATGTGTCTTGTTAGCGGACTATCGCCCAGTTTGAACGAATAGAAGTTTTGAGAGATGTGCTGGACGTAGTCGGCTATCGGGGTTATGTCGTTGCAGCGTTCGTAGAGGTCTCTGAGGGAGGTGTACCTTCCAGAATTTGAGATGAGGCGCATATATTTTCGTTCTAGTACTTCTAGTTTTCTCATTGTCGTGGCCGATATGCTGTACCATATTCTTTCCTTTCCCCCTCTTCTTTTGTTTTTTGTGTATTTTTGTATCGCGTTTGTTGTTCCTTCGATTCTGTTTGTACATTTTTGTCTGTAAATTCATCTTCCTCCATCAATCTTGCAACCGAATCAAACCTTTATTTTAGATCAATCAAAATTTTTAAAGCCACAGTTAGCGCAGCCCGTCGTTGGAGTAATTCGCGGATGGCGCCTTGTTCAAGTTGTGGTGCCAGCGTCCGTATCCAAATTAAAACCAGTTTAGTGCGCAAACGGTGAAAGCCAGTGCTTAGTTTTTACAGTTTTTAATGTTAAGCTTTCTTTTTTAAGCATGTTTTAATCGTATTACCTAATTTTATTTATTTTTGTTTAAAAGGAGTTTAGGTTTAGTGTTTTATTATTTTTCTACAATTTTTGCTTGCGCCGAACCGGTCCCGTCTCGGCCCGGCTTTGCGATGCACCGCCGCGTTAACGCGGCGGTCGCAGGGTCGGTCCCGGGATGGGTACCGGAGAGGCAGCACATACATGTACCATTATTTACAATAAAATCTTTTTGAATTGAATTGAAAAAGGTGGTAATCGTGATTAAATCACACGGGCATCGCACCACCGGGTTCGAATCCTGGCTCCGGCACTGTCGGAGGAAATGGTTGTATGTCCCCGTTTTTTACATGTGTAATCCCCTTCCGCACAAGCCCCTGGCTTCTGGAATTGGGGGTTGTCTAATTTCTGTGGTGTTTATTTATTTATTTATTTTATTTGTCGACATTGAGAGGCAGATCATTATGATCACCCCAAGCTTTTATTTTCAGAAGGTTATCTTGAGTTTTTTACAGTCAGCTGTAGTATTTATAGCAGAAAAAAGTTTGATATCATCGGCATATAGTAAGACATCGACATTCAGGTCCACCACGATGTTATTAATAAATAGTACGAGCAACGGAGGTCCCAACATAGAGCCCTGCAGCACTCCTGAGCTGGTATTAATTTCAACTGACCTATGACCACGGTATACCACATATTGTGTTCTACTGTTAAGGTATGATTTAAAGAAGTTAATATGTAACTGAGAGAAGCCCATAGTTTGAAGTTTATTTATTAGTAAATCATGATCATGCCTGTCAAAGGTCTTTGAAAAATCTGTATATAGTGCGTCAATTCGAAAGCCGGTGTCGAGATATGCACATTAAATTAGTAACGATGGATTTATTTTTTACAAAACCATGTTGACTAGATATGATCTGTCCTTCAACGTGGAGGTGTATGACTTCATATATAGCAATCTCCAGGACTTTAGCGAAATCGGCCTATGATTTCCAATTACCTGTATATCATCTTTCTTGTGAACGGGACAAATTAGGGGTCTTTTACAGATGTTAGGAAGTGTACTCGTTTTTATGCATAAATTATAAATTATTTTAAGAGGTTCAGCAAAAACAGCAGGGCAATCTCCAATAATGAAAGCTGGTATCTTGTCAGGACCTTTTGTGCATTTAGGTTTAAGTTGTCGTAAGGTAGTAAGAACATCGATAAAGGAGAATTCGTTGAAGTTGAGATAAGGGGTATTTGTACAAAAAGTGTTGATAATGTTTTGTGGGGCTGGTTTATAAGAGGATTTTAAAAAATCAGCAAAGCCATTTGCAATATCTTTTGGGTCATCGAGGTATCGATCATGATAGGTTAGCGCATCCGGTATTGCTGTTGCCCCTTTTTTCGAATTGATATATGACCAGAAGGATTTTACATTATTTTATATATTATGTTGATATTCTTTCATGGAACTGTCGGTATCCCGTTTTATACGTTATCTAAGATTTTTAAATTCGCGGAGAGCATCAGTATCCCCGGTTTGCTTATATTTCTCCAACTGTGTAGATCTCTCTTTAATATTACGAACTATCGCATTGTTGTACCAGGGCGGGTATTTACTGGGGCGAGGTATAGTTTTCAATATCTTGAATCCAAAATGCCATACAATATTTCATAAAATTTTTCACATGCAGCATTGGCATCATTGGTGTTCATAATAGGTGACCAATCTAGAGTACTAATGTTTGCGTACAGAGTGTGAAAGTCAGCTTTACGAAAGTTATACCTTTTGGTACACTATTAGTCAAAGCTTTTTTGCTGACGTTATAGCTATATAGTTATAATGGGGGATACACTCAAGGCTGGGTGGTGAGCGTCTTCTATGAGCAACATATCAAAACCTAGCAGTAGCATTAGTATTTAGGTACATGCATCATACATGTTCGATAAGCAATAGGTAGGTACTTATAGTGCCGGAAACTATATTTGAGAAGGGGGTGCGAGGTGAGACGCTAAGAAGGCGTACCACATGGTTGACCATCTCTCTCATTTTAATGCACGCGACATTAAAGACGTAAAGCTTTCATCGAGAAGGGAGGTGTCAGCTGAGACGCTAAGAAGACAAACCCCCAAAACCTTCTCTCTCATTTTAATGCACGCGATATAAAAGACGTAAGACATGATGATGCATCGCCACCGCTGCCCACCACTATTCCCACTATGTCTGTAATTGTTTTCATTTACCGTTTTCCTCTACAATACAATAAGTTTATATGATTTTCAGTTTTGGTACTGTGCTTCAGAACGAAGCTTTACTATGGTCACTATCTACCTTCGGCACAGCTAATCGTTAATGAAATTATAATAATAATAATGTCGTGCATAAAATTAAAATAAATAAATAAATAAGAATGATGGAAAGTGAAGTTTCATAATTTTACTTCCCTACCCTAATATCAACTTTGCAATCACAATCAAAACGAAATTTCGCAGTTCTATGCAAATCTCACTTTTCGGCACACGACAATTTAAAAATTCACTATGCATAAAAATTACAATCGTTTTGATGGAAGATATATATTGTAACGGTTATGGGCCCCCCTGTACATTTATAACCAGAAATCCTGGTCACGGCACCAGTGAAACTGCTTGTGGGTACCCTATTTAATTACTAAAAGAAAGTACTGGTAATTTATGTCACCAGTAAATTCATTGCTATTTATTTATCTGAAGGATAAACAAATAAGATTGGCCATTTGCGTGATCGTCTAGTTTTGTTAGTGTAGGACCCAAATTCTGTTGTGTGTGTAGTAACCCTTTTTAATTTACCCCAGGTTCTTTTATATAAAGTTTAATATTACTTGTTTCTGTCTGATACGATATACCTTAGAAAATTAATCACTCTGTTAATTGAAATACCTGGTAAACTTGAACAGATTGTCTATTAATTGAGAGACCTAGTTAATTATATATGTTATGTATGTAGTATCTTATTACTCAAGATTGCACTGTACATTTATAGTTGAAGTTTGTTTTCTATTTTACTTTTGAAATTAAAACATTTATTTAGTTTATTACTTAGATGACGTAAAGGTAAAGGTGAAAGAATAAGACAATAATTGATGGGAAAAAATAGTAAAAAAACCCATTTTATTTTATATAAATTGATGCAACAATAGTTGAACATGAAATCAAAAGTAATCCAAATATTTGAGACAATAGCTTAAATATTATAATAGGAAAATTTGCGTCGCTATAGTAATGACCATACTATAGATATACTGAGTGTTTTGATGCAATAACAAGAACTTATACAAAAGTATGCTGTGCCATTTTAATAGTAATTAGAGTTGTGGCGAATGCCTGAATAAACATATCATATGTCTACATTGAGAACTTAATATAAACAAGAATAAGAGCAGTGACAATAGTCTATGTCCGTAATAATTAATAATTAAATTACACATAAATTAGACAACCATTTCCTCCGACGGTGCCAAGGCCGGAGCCGGGATTCGAACCCAGTGGCGCGATACTCGTGTGATTAATAGCGATTGCCACCTCGCATCTCAAACAACACGGCTATCGGCCAGACAATACTTGTTTTGAACAGTTGTGACAATAGTCTGTAAATGATAATAACATGATTAGAGTTGTTAACAATCGCTAGATAGTAATGGTTTATAATTAAATAAAGTTGTTAGCAATCGCTAGATAATAATGATTTGTAATTAAATAAAGTTGTTAGCAATCGCTAGATAATAATGATTTGTAACTAACGTTGTTAGCAATAGCCAAATAATGAATCGAATGCAAAACAAAGGACAAGAATCATGTCATGTTTATACATTATCAAAATTAAGTTGAGGAATGAGCATTGTAAATGATCATAGAGTGTTGAGGAAATATACTTTAATTATACATTGTTTATTGATTGAAATTAGAGTAGGAACAATCGTTCTGATAATCATATTAATCTTGCTGAGGTGAGAATTTACACTCACGTAAAATCTTTTAGAATGCTGCTGGGGAAATCTCCCTATAGTAATTAAATAGAAAAGCAACCAGAAAATTGCCTATGATTGTCAAACATATGAAGCCGCGAATCCGCGAAGGTAAGAAAGTGCGGTTGCATCACCCTTCAATCGAAACAAGTGACCAGACAACTGTCTGAAATATTGACATATCCCTCGTTGTAACTGAACCCTATTGGAGAACAGAACCAGCCAATTGGCCGTAGTCAATGTTTCAAACCTTTGTTAACGACAAGTACGCCGAATTCTTGTAACTATAATATTTTATTGTAGGTAAATGTCCAACAATCAGAAAACCTTGTGGTTACAGTAGGAAAATATTCCTTGTGTACTTTAAATAAAAAGCAGTCTTGAAAAACCTTACATGAGATGTGGTGGAAACGAAAGTCCACTATTTGTTTTATAAAAACTGCAGAATAATGATAGACATGAAGTTTGGCTAGTCTGTGATAAAGTACCTTGTTATTGCATAGCTCTAAATAGATAGTTCTTGAATATAAACTTGATACCTTGCAAAGGCAAATCTCCCTAGTAAGATATTTAAAAAGTGAAATTTTGTGAATTAAATTCGTGAATGAAATCATAACTGAATAACTGGTAGTATAATATTATGATAGTTAAAAATCAAAGCTAATATTCCATTTAAAATATTAATCTAATATTCTTTTGGTACCACAAATGCGCCAATTTCCCCTATTACACTCCGTCGAAACCAGAATATGAATGCAATTGCAAATAATAAAATAGAGTTTCGAAATAAGAAAGTAATCACCTTTAGAAATTTATGTCAGCTGAATTTCTGTGCACCCTGTATAGCGGTGTATCGCTTGTGAAAGCTCTCCCCCAGGTTCTATATATTTACCGTCGTCGTAGAGCATGTCGGTGGTTGAGAAGAATTCGTTAAAATAAGATGTAAGTTATAATATTGTTTGGCTAGTAGTTTAGACGGCTGATTTCGTGAAAAATATCCCAAAATAATTTGTTAGGCTCGGCGAGAAACTCGCGACGTAGCTTGGAATGACTTCAAAGGCAAATATAAAGTTCGGCGAAAAATATCGCGACGTAACTTCGAGGTGTTTCCAGTTCAATTTGCAAAGCTCGGCGAAAATATCGCGACGTAGCTTAAAAGGTGCTGTCTTCAGATGCCGTCTATCTTCTCTTTCTTTAAATACCACTCCGTCTTTCTTTTATATTGTTTCTGATGTCACCCTTCTACCCGAATTATGCATCTCCGCTTGTTTCTTGTGGGAATATGTTTATTTTAACGCTATTATAATATTCGACGCTCAACTTTCTATCTTTTTCTATAGTTAAAGTAGAAAAGTGTAGGCGATTTCATACTCTGGGAATAAACGAAGTACTTGACACTTATCTGAATATACGATAAACAAACTCTGTGACTCGACTCGATTTTATGTAACTTTTTAGTTAAAACTGTAGCTTTTAACTTTGCTTTAAAAGAATATAATTTTAAAATGCATTCTGGTAACTTTACTGTACTTAATAATAAATGAGTAAATAAATGTAAAAATGAAATGAATTAACTGCAATAATTACTTGAATTTGGAAATATAAATAGGAAAAACTAAATTTATATATGGGGTATATACAGGGTACTTCAATATAATATGTCAAAATCGTAAATTGTTCAAAAACAAACAATTAACACATGCACAGTTGGAAGTTCTTATGGTGATTTTTAAATTAGCAATTTTAATGTTCGACCGGCGGATGAATATGATGCTGCCATTAAGACAAGAATAAATAAATTTCAGTAAAATATAAAATTACAGTATGTAATAAAATAACCTAGTTTAGTGGTCGTTATCAAATATAACACTAATTAATTAGCTTTCGTTTTTTCACATTACTTGTAATATGTATTTTTTAGGGTGCCCTTTAAAACGTTAAGAATATGTACATCATTTTAACTCATATGCTGATTATTCTACCGAAATAAAGTCCTAGTAATTATTGTGTTAACCTGCCCAGTGACAGTGTGCTACGAGATTGACGTACATAAATAAATAGATACTTTGGATCTTAATGATTATCAGATATTACGTAACGAAATCACTTGGGCTACTGTAGCGTAGCAGATATCGTAGGCACTGACTTACCCGGAAAGTGATGTACGTGCCTACGATAAAATTTCTCTAGCTCAGACTATCTCAGGGCGTTAAGCCCAAGCTTACATAAACAGTGATAAATGATTAGTTTACTTACTTAACAAAATACTGAGGCTTCCATACGAAGTGGTTGCAGACGAAATAATGACACTTTCTTTAAAAATGAAATGCACTATATTATTCAATTTACAAAATTGGTTCTCTAGCATATAACCTGGGGATGTTCACAAGGTGTAGCAAATTTCTCGATTAAAAAGTTATAACACATTCATAAAATGCCTCGTGTAGTTACACATCGGTTTACAATATGATCAAAAATTGTCATAGATTCTGCCACAAGGGTTTGAACCTCCTTAAGTATATGTAAATATATGCATAAAATCTCTAAATATGTACAAGTTAAAAATGCAAACGTATGAATTGAAATCCAGCCGAACCACTGAAGGTGGTCCCCGGTAAGTAAAAATAATAAACACACAACACTTATTCAGGGTGGTACGATACCGAGTCCGGACGTGGAGGAACCTGTAGCCCTACGGAGATGCCTTCGGGACACAAGAAATGGACCCAAGGATGGGGGATGATGGTAGCCTCACCAGCCCTGGCACCTTCCACTGTATGTGGATGCCCCGTCCGTGGAACTCTCACTGAAGCGTGCTTAGTGTGAGCAATTCTGACATAACCTACAAATGAAACATAATTTACTTCACTGATGAGGGAACAATCCACCAAAACTCCTGGAAACCACAGTCGGATAAATGGGGTCGAGTCCGCCTTTCAGGTTGACACGGTATTTCCAAAGGAAAGCCTGCAAATTTGCGAAACACGTGGGTAGAGAACGGGCAAGATGGCGTGAAGAGGTTAGCTTACCTTGTGTAATTAAATATCCTGCTTCCGCAGATAAAATTTACTCACAAACACAAAATATTCCGCTAAACGGAACAACAACAGATTGAGGAAATTTTCTTGTGTTGATAATTCTAAAATCCACCAGGATGCCTTGGATAAAACCGAGGTTGGAAGAATTACCAACTAATTAACACCAACCATGCCAAAAACAATGGTTGCTTCCGTTTCCTCTGCTGATCACGTGTCACAAATATATCGCCCTCCCGTGGAGAATAGCGAAATGTGTTTCGGACGTGTAGCAGTTGTTATAATGCGGCCCACAAAACGCTAAAGCGTATGGTGGGTCGCATACGCTAGAGGTCCGTAACAAGTGTGACATCCCACATCCCATATGTAAACAGCAGAACGTCAAAAAAAAGACATCATATATATAAGACTTATCCAGCCGAAACGTTCTAGGAACTATTTTGTCATTCTACTCACTGACCTCCCAGTGAGGACCCTAATAAATCTTGGTAAACTTTGTCACCAACAGGAAACGTTCTCAAGTGTATGGTGAAAAGAAGTCCATAAAAAAATTGACTACAAACATCTACCTATTTGACGATTTAACTAAGCATCGGTATGAAATATTGCTGTCGCCTAAGAAGAAATTTGGGCAATACCAAGCCTGGTCATCAATAGGAAAAATGTATGCCATGAACAACGGTAAAAAGATTCTAGTGAGTGATGTTATGGAAAATTAATTTTATCGACGTGGTAGGACTATACACTTTATATTAATTTGGTATTGATATTTCTTTTAATGATTAGCGTCAGATTTACTTTTTGTCACCTCTTTTTATCCATCTGTTAGTTCTTTACTTATCTACTTATTACATGTTTTTGTAGTATCATAAATTAAAGTTAATTCTTCCAACGATATACATTTACTTTAATACTTTTTCTTACTCCTGTACCAATATTTATTCTTTTTCTTTCCATTCAGGGATTTATTTTTCTTTCATAATTATTGTCAACGTTATATGGATCTATATTTTTCTTTTCTTTTTTGCATGTAATTACATCTAAGTATATCTGTATTATAGTGTTTTCGAAATTTTGTTCATAATTTATACATAAGTAGTACATAATAATAATTTGGAAATAAGATATTTGAGCTCTCTTAGTGATCTCATATACAAAATACATACTTCAGCTTTGCACATTTTAATAGTCGTTCTGTTTTGACTTGTTCAAGGATTTGGTTATAAATGAAGATTTTTCTGTGATAGGCCTTTCTGAAACCTGGTCGGATGAAAAGATTCCAAATAATATTATACTATACTACTAATATTCCTGGAGGAGGTGTGGTTTTTTACATAAAAATTCTGTCAAATCTCAATAAACTAAAAACACTAAAGTATCTATTTGAGAAGCTCACAAAAGGATGTGACAGTCACGGACGTACAACTTGATATAGTGATCTGTAACGGTTCCTAGACATTTAGACCACAAGCCCATGCTAAATTTTTAAGGGGTCATATGATATCGCTTGAAAAGCTATAATTTTTGTAGTGCTACAGAAATAAATCTCTTTGAGCTCTATGCCGTACATTTTAGGTTTAGGTTCCGCGTGTAAATCGTAACACGGGGGTGCATTTTTTCAAACGATCCTGTAACGGCTTACGTTTATTTGGACTGTATTTATATCTGTGACTCTTACAAAGAGAATGCTGTACAAAAATAATGGGACAGAAGTACAGGAATATTTCCGTTTTCCGAAAAGTGACCTCTATGTACTAAGGTGATACGATACCGTACGGCTTCTATGAAATTTGATTTTTATATTAACAAGGATGAACTTTTTTGCTATGCCGTACAAATCAGTTGGACCATGGAGTGGCAAACGCGAGATCAACCCCCTTCATAGACTTCTATTACCACATAAAGCTTGATTATTTTAATACTATTTTATATAATAATAATTTTTATTACCATGCCGTACTTTTTGGTTGGTACATGTGTCTGGAAAATTTCATAAATTTTTCAAAATAAAATATAGCGCAATTATAGAAAATTGTGTTCTTTTATTATAACCACCCACACCCCTACTAATATTAAAGATTAGAAAATTAGTATGTTTCGATTCCACCTGGAATTAACTATAAAAATGTATAAAATATAGTATTTTATAATTTACTGTTTAAGAAACCATCACGCGAAATTGAAAGTTTTTGTTAAATCCATTATAATAGATCAGTAATTAATCTATGCATATTCTTTTTATCATATGAATGATGAATTACATTTTTTAAGTTTTCCAAATGTAGTATGTTGAAAAATTAAAATTGTTGAAAAAACATTTGCCTAAAAACAAACTTACATACTAAAATTTTTTACATTGCAAAGACTGGAAAAGAAAATTTTGGGTAATTTGTACACATGTTTTATAATTACATTGTATTTTAAAGTTTAAAAGTGATATATACCAATTTACTTCAAAATCGTCTCTGAAATATATATTTGGTTCTGGTATTTCACTGCGGCTCATCTAAAATGTACGGCATTGTGATTGTTTTATCAACTTTTGCTATTTTCAATGATATTTTGCAAACGCCGTACGGTATCTTATGACCATTAAGGGTCGTGTAAATCACATGAATAACGTAATCTAGTGTCTAAAATCCCAACAATGAAAATGTATGGCATGGACACATTTGTATTCTTTTATAGTTAAGGAAAGGAAAAATGATGTAAAGTTGAAAAATCTATCCATTAAAAAATAGAGAATTTTTTAATTTGCATAATTTTTAAAAAATTTTACTTGTTTTGCAATTTTCTAATTTTATTATTGTCCATTATTTTTTGTACGGCTACTAAGTAAAATAAAAATTCTAACCTATATTAATCCAAAAAAATAGCCGTACAGTATCACATAAACTTACCCTAGAAAACGTGAGTTTTTCCCTTTCTAGGGGGTGATTTTTTATTTACTTTGATAATACCCATTCTTTTTAGACGGGTCACTTTTTTTTAAAGATTTTAAATGTACAATATTTTGGAATTGATGCCGTACAGGATCAAATCACCACCCTTAATAGAGGTCTAGGAAGTGGATAATCTCGCATTTACCACCCGATAGTCCAACTGATTTGTACGGCATAGCAAAAAAGTTCATCTTTGTTAATATAAAAATCGAATTTCATAAAAGCCGTACGGTATCCTATCACCTTAGTACAGTTGATTTAAAAAAAAACTGGTACAACTCTTGTAATCGAAAATCTTAATAGTTTAGTTGTGTGCATATGTCTGTAAATAGCCAGGCATGTCGAGAGGGGGGTGGAGAAGAGGTAATTTACCCCGGACCTGGGTTTTTCGGAGGAGACCGGTTTTCTTAGTGTTTTTAAACTTATTAAACCTTTCTTTTTAATTTTATTCAAATGGAATTTTATAATATATTATAATTATAATTAGAAAATAACTTTTTCAAAACATTTTCCATATTATTGTTTAAAAAAATAATATTTGTTACGGATAATTCTACTAATGGTTGTAATTAAAATACTAACTGAATAATGGTAATTCTATTTTTAAAATAAGAACACAAAAATACCACTTGAGATTTAAAAAAGTGTAAACAATGCAAACTGAACATAAAAATACAATAAAATAAATGAACTTCAACTACGTAATACAAAATTAGCTAATATTTTGCCATTGCTCCATTAGCGTCTAAAACTGCCTGAAGTCTTGCAGGCATGGACAAAATCAGATTTCTTGCAAGGTCAACTTCTTGCGACAAGTTCTCCCAAGCGTCTTCAATTATCCCTTCCAATTCTTGGGCATTATTTGGATGGTTATTTAATTTTCTTATATGATTCACCATTAGTCCCCAAATATTTTCAATTGGATTTAAATCCGGACTTTTAGATGGCCACGGTATCAACTCTATGTTTTTATTAAGAAACCATTGCCTGACACGATGGGCCGTATGTATGGAGCAGTTGTCTTGTTGGAAAATAAAATTATTTTCCGGAAACACCTCTATTACTGACGGCAACATATATTGTTTAATATTTCAATATATTTAATGGAATTGAGATGACCACCACTGTTCCAACACACACCTAACCCATTTAGGTTCATCCAAGCCGAGACATTGACTGAAAACCTTCCTGGTGTTTGTGGATGGAAAGTATATTTTTCGTCGTATCTAGTGGAAGGAGGCCTATATATACGAACAGGATTTAAAAACCTTTTCGTCAGGAAAGACAACTTGTCCCCAGAAGTTTTCATCATTGATTATATAGTTCAGTGCAAAAATAATCCTACCCTGCTTCTTTTCTTCTGAAAGTTTGTATTTTTTAGCCGCTGAACAACTCTTCAATTGGCTTCCTAGTTTTATTCTTCTGCAAGCAGTAGGTACCGAAGCAGGAAAATTTGTCTCTGAAATTGCATTTACTGCAGTCTGAAAAGGGTTTTCTCTTAGGTAATTTATAAGATTCTCATCTTCTTGATTATTGCTCTTTCTGGGTCTACCGGAACCAACTTTACGGGATACCGTTTGGTTAGTTTCCCACACACTATCGTGGTTTTACTCACATTGCATTCAGCAGCAAGTCTTCTTATGGACCAACCATCTTCAATTTTAGAAACAATTCAAAGTTTTTGAATATCTGTTAGATGTCGAACCATTTTTAATAAGGACAAGACTGGTTAACGTCAAAGTGACATTTGTAAGATTAATAATATCAATCAAAGAACAATGATTTACATAACTAAAAGAAAGTGTACCAGTTTTTTTTGAATTCAACTGTGCATAGAGGTCACTTTTCGGAAAACGAAAATTATTCCTGTACTTCTGTCCCATTATTTTTATACGGCATTCTCTTTTTAAGAGTCACAGATATAAATACAGTCCAAATAAACGTAAGCCGTAAAGGATCGTTTGAAAAAAATGCAACCTCGGTGGGTAACGATTTTCACTTTTTCGCGGCTTTCCCATGTTCCACCTAAAATGTACGGTATAGGGCTCAAAGTGATTTATTTCTGTAGGACTACAAAAATTATACCTTTTCAAGCGGTATCATATGACTCCCTAAAAATTTAGCATGGACTTGTGGTCTAATTGTTCAACTTCGTCTACTTATATTGTACACTATCTACTATTAATTATTTTGTTTGTTTTCATTCTTTTCTCTTGAATTTAGTTTTTCACATGGAATGGTTAGATGGTGGAGCAACTGTGTTGAACCTCGCCATTTCTGTTATAGCTTTTTTTTATTATTATTCATTTATTTAACGTCGGCCTATTTCCGCTACCAAGGCCAATCACCGACGCCAGGGGATAAGCTCATCAGTGTCTGTGTAGGCACTGGGACTCCTAACCTGGAAATTTTGCCGAACCCCCACAGTATGTCGTGGGGTAGGGATTTTTAACGTGGTCACATCGTAGATACACGGAACCCACAGTTTTACATCTCTTTCGAAAGATGGTGACGCGAGCAGATTCGGTCATCCACTATATCTCATCGACTTGCTGTGACCCGGTTTTGAACCCGGGCCGTCTGCGTGGAAGAACGCGCCTTCACTTCAACTTCAAACAGAATTTATTAAAATTAATACATAACATTGCCTCCCCGGACACTACCTTGCGACTGACCTTGCAACCACCGCGCTGTTCGCGGTGGCTGGTTGCATGGCCGGGCGGGGTGACTCCGGTTCGGCTAAAAGAAAATGGGGAGAGAAGTCCTGACTCCTTTTGCTAAAAACAAATCAAAAAGGACAATATAGTTAAAAAACATTTTAAAAAATAAAATTTAACAAAGCTTAAAACTAAACACAAACTCGAAGCTGTCGCACTGCACTGAACTAATTTTGCTGCTGACACAGGTACCCAAATCTAAAATGGGGAACCTTCATCAAAATGAGGTACTGCAGGGCTGCGCAAGGCTGCCTAAACTGTGGTTTATCGAAATTTTGTTTCTTAGAAATTTTATAGTGAAGCTAATTTTGAGTGAAAAAATGCACAAAAAGAGAACGATAACAAGAACAGAGACAAAAATCGCACAAAAAGAGATCAAGAACACGAAACAAAATGGACAAAATGAAAAGAAGAAAGGGACAGGATAGATTTAAAGATATGAAAGGTATGAAATGTCAGTATTATCGGATAGGGTAAGAGGAAGTTATAGTAGGTGAAGGTTTGGCTATAGTGGTTGCCGGAAGATTGGTAACGTCTGGTATGGTAGGGTGTGTTTGATCCGAAAGGGTGCATTATGCTGTCTAATTTGTGTAATATTTGCGGTAAGCGGACTATCGCCCAGTTTGAAAGAGTAGAATTTTTGGGAGATTTCCTGGACGTAGTCCGCTATTGGGGTTATGTCGTTGCAACGTGCGTAGAGATCTCTGAGGGAGGTGTACCTTCCAGAATTCGAAATGAGGCGCATAAATTTATGCTCAAGCACTTTTAATTTTCTCATTGTCGTGGTCGGTATGCTGCACCACACCGGCGCCGCGTATGTGATGGACGGCGTGACCACCATCGTGTACAACAACTTTTTGTTTTGTCTGTTAAGTCTGCTACCCCTGACCATCAGCGGATACAGACTTCTGGACAGGGAGTAGACCGTCCGTACAGTTTCATTTATGTGTGTATTGAACGTAAGTCTCTGGTCTAGTCTGACCCCCAGATACTTCACGCACCGTTTTGTTGGAATTTGATGCCCCCTGACCGAAGTAGGTGTCAAAATTCTGTTCTCGGTGAACCGGCGCGTGAAGACTATCGCTTCCGACTTCTCGGCGTTTACCCGTAGGAAGAACGCGCCACTGTCCATCCCACCACCAAGCCGACCTTATAGCTTCTTGTTTTGCCCAATTGACTCATTATTATTATTATTGTTGTATTTAAATCCTTAGAACCTCAAAGTGGGATATACTCGATCCTTTGGAAGCCCTAGAGAACAATTAATTAGAGATCATTACTATTAAACCTAAAAAATTATAAATATCTGCAGATAAGCCGCTCTAACTCTCGCCTTCTCGTCTGACTTTTATGTACTAGCCCTTCCTGGGGAGGATAATTACCACCTCTATTCCCCCTTACCTACGCATGATTGTGTACTATCCTGAAGGTAGATGTGTGATTTCATTTACGTTTATTTATTTATTTTTATGATAACTGTAACTAGTACGGTTATAGCGTATGTATTGTATTCATTGTTTATTTGTCTATTCCAGATGCGTGAAAAAAACATATTTAGAGGACCACGTTTAGATTGCTGCAATTCTCTAAGAACTCATTTTCGAACTATGTTTATAGGAATTTCCTTTCTGATTCTCAATCAATTTCAAAAAAAGAATTAAAAAATAAGGAATTTATTTCTTTTAAACTTTTTGGCCATAGAAATTTCTCGCCAAATATTACGCATTATTTTGAAACACTCTGTGTAAATTGCTTAACTAGAGTGCGTGGTGTACAGGCAACAATAGGTAGATATGATTGAAAATAAAATTGTACGTGACATTTATCGCATAGTTTTTATTAAACTGCCCTAAAGGCATTAAAAACTGTTTAATTTCAAATAAAACTCGTAAAATCTGATTCTGATTACCAGCTTATGAAGAAACTCGTGTTATGAATTTCCTATTTGTAATAATTGTAAATCATAGACGCTTTAATATCTTCATCTCATAATTGTATCATCACCATGTTGTATATTTATTTGTGTTCGCACTTATAGTAAATGAAATATGAATTTAATGTGTATTATGTATTGAAATTTATATAGAATTGTACATAGATTTTTAATATATAAACTAATTAAGTACTAAATAACTTATTTTAATTTCTAGAACTAAGTTCACTGTAAATAGTTAATTTAATGAAAGCATAAATGTAATTTCTGTGGTGTTAATGTTAATATTGCAGATATATAAACTATATATAATTGTATATCCTTCTGGACCACTTCAATTTTTAACAAAAAATATACATTGAATGTGCCATAAACTGGGTTTCATGTGAATTTATATGTATAATAATATGATATTACTCATTACCTCTCACACATTCATTCATACAAATTTATTTATTATGTTAGAGAAAATAATATACAGTATTACCTAATAAATTCTTTGTGTAAAACTTTTGTTTTATTTTCCACAGTACCTTAGATGACACGAATATTAATAATAAGTCCTCACTTCAAAGGAGCTCAAAGCATTGTGGTAAAGTATATACGATTGGAATTGAAACTGGTCAGTTTTAAAGCACAGGACCGTGCGTACTGAACTTGATATTTTGTCCTATATATTTGGCAATGGTATTGAGATTCGAACGGTAGTTGAAACTGTGCAGGCGAGTCCGAGACTGGCAATGTAATCAGTCTGAATGAACCATCTACGATTGCACTGGTTTAAAGGTAATAAAACGGACAGGCCTACTAGCACAAAAAAAACTCGTAAATCGTTTCTTTATCTTGGAACGTGGAAGTCTAATATCGTGCTGTCTATGTGCCAGTGCAGCGCATAAATACCTATTATAATATCAAGCGTAGGAGTTTAGTTAGTTACTGTTCATATTTATAAATATTTACTACTGTATAAAAGGTAAAATATTTTAATTATTTACTAATTTACCATGGCTTTCTGGAGACCATTTGAAACAGAGAATAATATAATAACGCCCGAAAATCTTATCATTTTGTTATGACAAGCATTTCTATTTACCTCCGCCCATGTACAATAAAGAGATGCCGACTGTTTTTGCCGGCTTTTAGTTTTTATACGGTTTCAATTCCAATCGTATATACTATACATCAATAATACGCAGTGACGACATTGGTGTAATGTTGAAAATGAAGGTAATGTCAAAAATGCCACAACAATTTTGGAGTTTTTGCTTACTATAGATAAGTTTAGGTAGTAAGACCGAAAACTAATTTTTTGAGACGTAAAGTTGTAGATTTTTTATCACACTATTTGGATTTTTAAATACACAGGAGCGGACTGGATTAAATTGATCCTGGTGGCCCTGTTCAAATATAATGCAAATTACAAACTATGAGTATAGTATAATTCGGAGCTTCCCTGCAAATAAAAAACGAAATAAAAACTTTAGGAGCTCATTATTAACGTCGTTGAACCATTCGGTATGGTGTCATCAAACAAGCCGTACACATACAAAACCTATGAAGGTGAGCGACTCAATTTGCAGCCGCACTTAAAATTCGTATATATTAGAATATACATATTAATAATACTAGACCGCAACGCGCTGTTAAAATTGAACGACTGAGTTACTGATCTAAATAATTCAAGCGCGTTCCTGTGTGCAATTACTTTTGCGACTAGTTTAACGGTATCTTAATAAGGTCGTAAAGTTTATTTTATTGCTTTTCTATCTGCACGTAAGTCTGCTACTCTATTTGGAAATGGGAGAGTGTAATAATAGTTCATTACAAATGCAAGTAGTCTAAAAACATAGTCAGTGTGCCGATAAGTATTTTCTTGTATTTTATATTGATAATCTGTACTTTTAAAGAAATTCAATTGCATGTTTTATTTTCTATTTTATCCTCTTATTTAGATTAACTTCCTGCTATTCCACCGCTCTACCAGAGCCATGCATACAGACAATTACACAACGACGATCCCCCACGACATTGCCATTTGCCGCAGCTGACACTCGAACTCAGGAGTGGTACACCAACTAGACGAGTTGTCTAACCACAACCTCATCTAGTCCACTACTACCAATTCAGTAACACATGTAAAACTCCATTAAATATCCGTACCCTAGCCTGGATTTGAACCCCAGACTCCTTGGTCTAAACCCTACTGTAAACGTCAAGCCACTGAGACGGCCCGTACTATGACAGTTCTTTGATAAAATTCTGCCTGATTAGATCACAAAAATTTAATCCCTTTCAAATTATCTTTTTCTTTGCCGATGCCGCTGTCTCATTTAATGCGTAACCATTAGGAAAAATTTTATAGCTTGTTCTACGGATGGTTCTCCCTTCTACAACCTAAGACCTCGCGATAATCGAACCACTATGTATATACAATGTATAATTTCTATCAATATATCAATGTGAATAAAAATAGAAATACGCCCATGGGCGATCTATATCTAATTGATTTATTAGTCTCTCTCATTCCCAAATGGCTCATAGGATAGGTTTATTTAATTTTTAGAAACAGAATGCAAATTTTTAATAACTAAACAGGGTAAAATTTTATTGCTGTTTAAATTGTGAATTGTTACATTACATTTGCACGTTTTACGAGATCTTAGTATTTATATTGTATAAACACAATGAATGCGTGTTCGTGGAATGGAAATGCGTTGGGTGCAGATAAAAGTAGTAAGAATTCAAACTATTTTCCCTTTATAATTACGGTTTTTTGTGATCATCTCCCAAACGCCAAGCCAGAATTATATTATGCAACCTTCATAACATTACAATAAAAAAACAACTTTCTAGTAGCACATTTGTCCAATCTATGTTAAAAAAATAGATACAACTGAATCTCTGTGTTTTGCATAAGTGTACCAATGCACAGAATGTTCATAATCAATCTAATTCTTTTAGATTTGTGGGTTTTAAATGCTTGTCATACAAAATATGTCCTGTTGTTCCATCTATACGACAGATATCGTATTTTCTTATGGTCATTTAAAATTACTGTATTTTATAAAATGCAATATCCCCAACTTTAACACGAAATACATAGATGGCACTGAATAACTGAAAATATAAAAAGGTTTCTTCTTTCCCACGGGTATTCCTTGTTACCTAACAATAGTTTATCTCTTACCCTTACACATAGACTGTATTGCTATGTCTTGCTCTAAATCTTTCCTCACTGAGGGATTCGGTCTACTTTTTTTGACTTGATCCCAGTGCTGGGGCTGGTAACTATATTAGTTTCTGAAGAAAAATAGCAAATTACTATTTTCCAGTAAAATATGTTGTCCAGGGCTGCTATTTTATCAGGTAAATTATTATATTCATACTGTTCATAAAAAGATCTTAATATTGATTAAATATATAAACTTGATATGACCATGGTTTATGTAATAGGTGGCGATGACGTTTTTTCAATTTTTTTAGGCCAAACATCTAGAGCCCTTGCAGTTTTGGGTTCGAGAGCTACAAGCACATCATCATCCAATAATCAAGCTGCTTCTGATGAAACAAAATCCCCAACATATTCAAGACCTGTAAGCTCTCATTTTTATCACTTAACCTATAAGATTTAATGTTTAGTTGACTTTAAATACCTATAGGTATAGGTATATTAGCAAATTTTAATTAAACATTATTTTACTGTTTTGGTTGATATAATTGACTTGTATAATTATATCAAATTAAATTTTAGTAATAGCGTTAATGTCTATGGCCTTGGAAAGAGCCTTTAATGCCTGGTTCAGATGCAGCCAATAGTTTAGTCAAGTGACTCAAGTGGTCGAGTAATTTAGTACTTTAGTTACTGTTCACACACAGACAGCTATTTAGTAGAGTATCGAGCTAGAGCAACAGTTCACACGCAACCAGTAGTTTAGTCGAGTATCGGGAATTCAGTCGGGTCAGAGAAATTGAAATATAATCAGCTTTGCTCCAAATGGCTATGAAACATAAAATATTGCTACGTCGAGTACTTACATTAATCATGCAAACAAATTTAAAAGTTGTGTCTTCAGACCACCGTGCCATTTGTATTTTTATTATATATATGCAAACCAATAAATAATCTGTCACAAGTAACTCTACTAAAATACTAAATTTGCTTGCTTGCGCTTGTCTACATGTGCCTAGTTCCCATGCGAGTGGAAAAAAACATAGTGGGGGAAGGCTATTCGCCTGACAAAATAGAAGCTGTACTTATTTACTAAACTAAACCGCCCACTCGACCAAGCCAGTTCACTCTACTAAAGTTAATATGTAGAGACCGGTCGAGTACTAAATTACTTGACCACTCGACTAAACTACTGGCTGCGTTGAACCAGGCTTAACTGTAAGTTTATAGAGTTCCTAACCATACTTAGTTAGCTCTATGTGAAGTAAAAGTGATTTTTGTGTCTAGGCTCATCTTGCCAAGTACATCCTCGACACAATTAATTTCAATTTTACTCTATATGAAACAATATATGGGTATTGTTTAATGCAATTTAAAAGCTTATAAGAAAATCTTATATAACAAAAAAATATGTATAGGCCTCGATATAGCCATATTTCATAATCTCGTTTTTTTGATAATTTTTCCAAGACATAATTTCATGTTTCTAATTTCGAGTATTTAAAAAATAAATAATGAAAATTTATGAAGGAAATCCAATGTCGATTTGTTTGTAAAATATTCAACTAAATCCTTAATAGGTATATAGGTATTATTATTTATTATATCATTCCGACAATTTATTTGCTAACTTAGGCACTCAGGTTTGAGGCACATCATTATTACTTACCGAAAAAAGCAAATATAAATGACAACGTAAGAATCGAGCCATATTCTATTTACCACAAACTTTAACATTGAATTATAAAAATTACCCACTACAATAATCTAATTATGATGTTTAAATGGTATGCAAATTCCATGTTTCACACAATTTATAGCGCTCGTAAATTACACTTGTCTATATTTATTTTCAGGTTAGGCAAGAACCAGGCAAGGTACGGTATGGCTTCGTCCCAGAAGAATGGTTCCAATTCTTCTATAAAAAAACTGGTGTAACTGGACCTTATGCTTTTGCGTTTACTCTTTCAACATACTTAGTCAGTAAAGAAATCTACGTCTTAGAGCATGAATATTACAATGGTCTCTCATTGTTGATCATGTGGGTTATTGGAATCAAGAAATTTGGACCAAAAGTTGCTGAAGCGTTGGACAAGAAGATAGACGTGAGTAAATATAATTAAGATTTTAAATAAAAATTTGATTTTAATTAGATAATAGATACAATTTTAGGTTAGGGTGGTCCTTATTTTGCAACTTCTGATTTTTTTTTGTGGCGGGTGGACCTCCTCAATATCCTGTCTGTAAGACTTGACATAGATACTAATTTTCTTTGAGGATGTTTCCACTCACAGAGTTAGAGTCTTTCAACTCTAGAGATGTTGGGTAGACGAAATACAGAATTTACAGGTATAGAAATAAATGTTGAATCAAATAAATCTCTGTCATATATCCACAAATAAATATTTTCAAATGTGCTTTTAGAGGGCGGAATATTAAACATAATATTTTTAGTCGCAAACTCCTCTATAAATCCTTATTTTACTATAAGGAACCTAACCAGACTGCAACCAACAGAGGAGGATAGAGGAGTTTGCGACTAAAAATATTATGTTTAATATTCCGCCCTCTAAAAGCACATTTGAACTATGCTAAGCCAAGTCAGGCTATTTATTTTTCGATTGCAACAGACACTGGACCGCTAGATGGCGCCTGCTGGCTGTTTTACATGTCGCTATTGTAAAAATACCGGGATGTACTATAGTCAAAGGATTCTCATGTCGGTCGTCGCATACCTACCTAGCTGTTGGTTGCAGTCTGGTTAGGTTCCTTATAGTAAAATAAGGATTTATAGAGGAGTTTGCGACTAAAAATATTATGTTTAATATTCCGCCCTCTAAAAGCACATTTGAACTATGCTAAGCCAAGTCAGGCTATTTATTTTTCGATTGCAACAGACACTGGACCGCTAGATGGCGCCTGCTGGCTGTTTTACATGTCGCTATTGTAAAAATACCGGGATGTACTATAGTCAAAGGATTCTCATGTCGGTCGTCGCATACCTACCTTGCACTGACGAGAGCCAACAGCTCGAAACTGCAGTCTGCAAGTGGTGTGTGACGACTGGCAAGGGAGCTCCTTTAAGTAGGATCAGTCTTTCGGCTGGTGTTTGTTGCAATCGAAGCATTAGCGTTTTGATGGTAATATGCAATTATTACACTTAACACGCCAGGCTTGTAACTTGTAATTCAGCGCTCGGCGGGGCACATAGCCCGGAGAGTAGCTGTTGGTTGCAGTCTGGTTAGGTTCCTTATAGTAAAATAAGGATTTATAGAGGAGTTTGCGACTAAAAATATTATGTTTAAATAAATATTTTGTTCCTATAAAACAAATATCGTAATGACTAGGTGCGCTCCAGAGTTCGCGCAATTTTCAGCGTGGGTGCACTCCAAATCACGAATGCCTTGGATGTGACGTCATTCATGGAGTGCGCGGTGGTCACATTGATATAGTAAGAAGTATGTAAGTCCCTCATCAGCAGTCCGTGGTGTAGTGGTTAGGTTGCCTGATTCACATGTGAGGTCGAGGGTTGGAATAAACCTTTTACGGTTTTTTTTTACTACATTTTCTTTAGGTTAATTCGTTAGGTTAAATATGTTAATATCATTTGATGTAGTATAGTTGCTTATGATAGATAATTTCCCTTTCCCTTGACATTTTGTTAACAACTAAAATACATAATTTGGATATTTCTTTAGGTTAGTTCGTTAGGTTAAATATGTTACTATTATTTGATGTAGTGTGGAGTGCCCGCGCTCTGTGGGCTCCCACGAATCGCAGCCCCGCATTTATTTCCCTGTTCTGTACGTAGTAGGATCGCCGAATATGCCGGAGTCCATCCAATGCTGAAAATAGCGTGCACCTAGACATTGCGAACAAATATTGTAGGAAGAAATACCTATAAGTTTGTAATAAATAAATTTATTTTTATCTCAAAAGCATTTATATGAACAAAATATTTATTTGTGGATATATGACACAAAGATTGATTTGATTTAACACTTTATTTTTATCTGTGTATACTTACCATCAATTAATTGGCACCTGCTACTCTTCTCTACGATCCCGTTGTGAACTATTCACTCCATTTAAATTCGATTTTATCTGTCGCCTTATGTGATTCTGTTATTCTCACGTTTTTGACAGTTGCCCTCTAAAGAATTGGTTGGGACTAGCAGGTATAGTTTCCCATATTTTGGGTAGACCTATCACATCCACAGGATCAAACAAAAATTAGTTCCTTAAAACTACAAACTCGGAATAAAAGATGGTAATGTGGAAAATTGTTTATTAGATTCTTTCGAAATTCGTTTAAAGAATAATAGAAGTATTTTGGTTTCATACCACATAGGGCGAGTGTGGGGAAGGACGGTTGATAGTTGATAGGTTGTTGATAGATTGTTGTTGTGGTAACAGCTTAGGCCCATGTACCTGCGAATTCTCAATGAATGTAAAATTTGGCTTTAGGGCAAGTTTCTAGGACCGAATTTAAAATTTGTTGAAAATCTGTTCACTAAAACTGAGGCATGAAACTACTTGCAACATAGTGAATTGAGTTAAACATCCTAGCATATTGTTACGTGTTTACACCCTCTAGTAAACATCCTGTATGTAGGTTCAATAAATTACAACCAGAATCTTCACAAACCACTGATTTATTGATCACTTAAATTACAATAATTAATTCTTAAAAATAACACAACTACTTATTAATAACTTTAATCTAATATAAATTTACTATTTTAAATCACAACTTGTTACACTTTATTTTATCTAATCACTTGTCATCTAATATATAACTCGTATCAGAATTGTACTGTATTCTGAACTATACTTCCTGCTCCATATTCAAATATTTTATCTCCTGCAACCCATCTCGGAATATCCTGGAAATTTCTATAATTTTCTAAGTGCTAAATAGCAGTTCGTCAGTTGGCCCACAGATGGCGCCACCCTACTGGCCGTCAACTAAATAGATCTTCATTCACCCTGTTCCTGGGATTAATTACACCTCTCTCTGTCAGAGGGCAGCACATAACAATATGATGTGTTGCATGAACACTCAGTGTTAATAATAATAATAATTTTATTGATTCATTTGTCATTAATACAGTGGATAGAATAGGTCAAAATCTTAAGTAATATAAAGGGTACCATACATACAGTAAACACAATCACTGAGTTAATTAAAACATTGACGAATCATAATTATAAAAATCGTAGAATAAAATTTATAACATAATACAAAGAGACATTATTGCACAATCTTGCTGTCAATAACCTCATTCAATAAATGTAAGGAAGTAGCCTCAAAATATATAAGTCACACAAATATTCACGCATGCTATAGTAGCATTTTTAAAGTAATAATTTTTTTATAATCCTCCGAATCGCCCTTTGACTGACCTCGGGTAACCTTAGTTCAAAAACTATTTAATTTCCTCCAGAAACATTTACAAAATTCGTGTTTTATACTTGATAGCCGAGTAAAATGGGGCAAAATTTGGATGAAAAAATTCAGAGCGGGCTTCTTATTTTGTTATACTTTTAAATATATATAAAGTCCTCACTCGTTGTCGCGGGGGGGGGGGGGGCGGGTAGGGGGAATATGTAAAAAAATAAATTGGTTTGTGAGTATTTTTATTTCCTATAATTTTCATGTGTATATATTCTGTAAAATATGTACACGAAAATTATAGGTAACAAAAATACTCACAATTTCATTTTTTTTTAAATTTCGTATGACCAATATTTTCATAATATTACATAACATAATCTATTGATACTCACTTAGCTGCAATATCCACTGTCCAATTCTCTGGTTCTAATCAACTTTTCTGGAAGCCCTTGCAACAGCAGCATAATAGTAATTATAAAGAAAGGTCTCTAATTCAAAAGTTTGATATTTTTGCTTTTCCCAAGAAGTCTATCACATGCTCTTTTTCACTTTCAGCTTCCATAAGATACTCGGCCATCTATATTTTGCTAGCATCTGTGTATAATCGACATTCTAAATTCTTATAAAAAATCTTTAGAACTGGATTTGTTGACAGAAATGGTTTCGGTGCATCGAATGGCACTGACTCATTCCCCATTTCCAAGCAGCGTCTTTGTGTAGAAGTTCTCTTAATAGTTTTGATTTTTCAACATAAGGCAAATAATTTTACAAAAATATCCAATAAATAACAGATACTACCAGATTTTATTAATGTTGCTTGGTATTGGAAATTTTTCAACTGTTAATGGTTTAGGTGTGTTAAATTATTAAGAAGATCCTATAGAATTTCAATTTATTTAGCTTTTTATCATTAATTATATTACATTACAAATTTTAATGTTTTCAATATTTCCTTCACCTTCTTGCCGGGAATTAGTATATCGTCAAGGTAAGATCTTTATAAACCTCAAATTTCTAAGAATTTTATTTATAATTCTCTGAAAAACAGATAGCAGTGAGGTCAAATAGGACTTTTAAAAAAATTCGTAATGCCCGCCCTGTTTGATGAATGTTTTAAGAATGGATTCAGGGTCCACTTAATTTGGTAATCTCCTGAGGCAAGATCGAGATTACAATAATAATTATAGCCCGCTAAATGATAAATTTGATCATCTGGCAATAGAATACGATAACAAGTAATTTCCGTTATTTTATTAAGTGCTCTGTAATCAATGCACAAACGCCTATCACTCTGCTTCTTCGAAACTAATACTACTTTGCATGAGGTGATGTTGATTCATGTATAAATATTATTAATTAATTCATATACAAATCACATACTGGATTTACTTCCATGCCTACTTGGGATAAGCTCTGAATCTGAATAGGCTACTAAGAAGGTGTTAGTGCGGGGTCCAAAGCATTCCAAAACTAGATGACCCATTCCACCAAGGTAAATAAATTTTGGGAACGAATTTGGAAAGAGGGTCTCTTAGGTGCATCAAATTTAAAATCATAATCATTTCAGAAATCTATATATTTCAGTTTCATTTTAAATATAATACTGATTCCTTTTTATTTTCTGGGTATCATGTATGCAACATAATAATAATAATACACTTTATTCGGTTCTTTGTCGGTTCTTTGGACATAATAACAAAATAATAACAAAACAATAATAATAAATGAAAGGGCGAAGTTCAGCTAGAGGTTTCCCTAGAGCGGTTTTTACACTTAACCTCATAGAGGTAGATAACACGAAAAAATATATATCCATAACAGAAATACACAGGGCAAGAGTAAAATGTCAAATTACTACAGAAAAGGCAAAATAATTTATAATAGGTCGCATTTAAACGAGATAAGTGATGACTACCTAATTAAATGGAAAAAATGCGGTTATACATTAGCGAGAAGGAAGAGACAGCACGAGGTTTGAGAGAAGGTATGAGAGAATTATATATTCTACATATATTAAATGAGAAAAACCATTGAAATAATGTAGTTCTATGTACTGGTGGGATTAAAGTGCCTTTAAATCTAACATTTAAATTACTATAGAGATATGAAGTAAACCTTCATATCTCTGTTACTACAATTTTGTGATACAGAGAACTAGCGTGCAAATGATGTCTATATTTCATATTAAACCATCTGGTTTCCTGCAATTTGTGACTAACAGGTTCTCTCCTTCTAATTCCATAAATAAATCTCAAACAAAAGTTTTTTATTTTTTTATACATCGGCAATTTGTAGCTGTAAGACAGGACCCATATACCTTGTCACAATAATTAAATATTGACAAGACCAGTGAATCACAAAGTATTTAAAATATGTCTAGAGCTATATAAAAAATCTGGCAATGGCAAGTTTAATGCAGTTTCATATATGTTTATCAAATCTTAATGATGTATCTACAATGAGACCTGAATTTTTTGCTTCCTCAGTGACTGGTATTCAATGTTAATTTCTGCAGCTAATCTGGCTTTGCCTATTTGCCGACTTAACAACATTGCTATACATTTATTAGGATTTAAAGTTAGCCTACGCTTTAGTGAAACTTTGTATATGATTTCGAGGTCCTTATTTATAAGCTCACAACTATTCCGGATATTTTCAGGATTAAAGGAGAAATATAATTGTGTATCATACGCATACATCTGGTTGCCACGATTTTGTATAAATGTCGGTAAAAAAACTAGTGTATATAATATATAAAAGCGGACCCAACACAGATCCTTGTGGTACATCTTGAAAAATCAGGGGGCGAGCGTAGGTGCGCCTTTACTATGTACATACTTCGATATGCGATGCAAAGCAATGTCAGGCGCGGTTAGTAGTTGGATGGGTGAACGTTCCAACGAAAACTGTGTCCTTGCCTCGTGCATCTTCCAGCGGCTTGTATATCAGTGTATATGTGGAAGCTACACAACCTTAGGCGAGGATTGTATAGGGGATATACCATCCTTCAGAGGGGTTGTAAAACCGTCGGTCCCTTGTCTATTAAATGTTAGGCAAGTAAAAGGATCCCTACTCTTCTTAAGAGAAGAGGTTGGGCAAAATTCGTGGTTAGGGGTAGCTTGTCTACAGGCGTCGGTATTAGGCCTCAGTAGCAGAAATAGGCCGACGTTAAATAAATGTATAAAAAAGAAACCTTGAAAAATATTTATAGAATCGGAGAAAGACCCATTTAATACTACTTTTTGTTATCTATCTATTAAGTAACTAGCAATGAAATCCACTGTCTCAGTACTACATCCCACATATTTTAATATCACTAATAAAGTCTTGTGATTTAAAGCGTCAAAAGCTTATGAGTAGTCAAGCAATACCAGCACTGTAGATAACCTCGAATCTGTTGCACATAAAATATGATCACTCACATTTAACAAAGCCGTAGGGCAACTATGCCCCTTCCTAAAACCTGACTGTGTATATGGTAGTATGTTATTATTTTCCACGTGCTCCACAATTTCATATTTAATTATATATTCCAAGGTTTTAGAAAATACCTGAGATCACCATACCCCTCAGGAGTATTAATCTTAGTTGTTAGGATAAACTGAATTGATAATAAAAATTTACAATATGACATATATATTTTAAAATAAAAGGAGAACAAAGTAAAATAAAGTCAATATATGCATACCAACAGTACTAATAGCTCGAGATTTAATGGATAGTAAATGTAGATAGTTATCTCAATTTCTGTTATCGTTTTAAAAGTAAGAATGGAATCCGCTGAAGTTTTAATGCCCTAATAATAATTATTTATATTGTTACTGTTATGTGCTGCCCTCTAACGGGGAGAGATGTGATTAAGTCCCTGGCCAAAGTGAAGGGAAACCTGTATTGTGTTCATGGCCAGTAGGTGGGATGGCGCCATCTATGAGCCAATTGACGAACGGTCATCTATCACATGGTAGAAAACTCTGTAGGATTCCAGGAAATTGTGGAATACTGTTCTGGTACATTTCTATGGGTGTATATAAGGAGGTGAATCCAGCAGATGGGGGAACAGTACAGTTTAGTGAAGTATAAGGAATAGTTCAGTTTAGTATCCAGTACAGTTCTGGTTACAGAGACAGTTTGTAGAAGAAGAGTTCAGTTCAGTGAAGTAAACAGTTCAGTTGAGAGAGTTTTTAGGTTAGACAAGAGTTGACAATTTTAAGAAGAAAAGTAAAGTACATAGTGTTTTAAAAGTAGTGAATTTATATTAGATTAAGTTATTATTAGTTGTGTGATTTTGAAGTATTTACTAGTGTAATTTTAGTGATTAATAAAATAGTGGTTAGTGAAAATTCTTGTTGCAAGTTATTCGAATCCACAAAGTGTTTATTGAAGACTGTAAACACGTAACAATTGGTGTCAGAAGCGGAATTGCAACAGAATTTCTGAAGAATTTGACGAAGTTCCATAGTGTTCTATTTGGAAACCACTGGAGATAGTGAAGTGAGTTGAACTGGGAAGTAATAAACATTAGACAAGACTAATTTGTGTTAGTGTGAGAAAATATTTGACTTGTACCTGGCATAGACTTTAAATAAGGCTTGTTAGTGTTGTTTGTTCGTTTTTGAATGGAAACAAGAAGCATGGCTGCTGAAAAACAAATGCAAGACATGTTCGCCGCATTTAGAAAAATGATGCTAGAGGAACAAGAGAAACGACGTCAAGAAGAAAAGGAAGAGCAAGAGAAACGACGCCAAGAAGAGAAAGAAGAACAAGAGAGACGTCAAGAAGAAAAAGAAAGAAGGCGTCAAGAAGAAAGGGAAGAACAAGAAAGAAAACGACAAGAAGAAAGGGAAGAACAAGAAAGAAAACGACAAGAAGAAAGAGAAGAACAAGAAAGAAAACGACAAGAAGAAAAGGAAGAATTGAGAAAAATTATACAGGTGCAACAAGATGCTATCCTGTCAGCCACTAATGAGGTCAAGGAAAAAGTAGATAAAGTTGAACAAAAAGTGACTGGAGTCGAAGAAGAAGTAGGTGATGTCAAAGGAAAAGTAAATAAGGTTGAAGAGGAAGTAACTGAAGTCAAAGGAAAAGTTACTGGTGTCGAAGGGGAAGTTAGTGGAGTTAAAGGGAAAGTTACTGATATGGAAGAAAAATTTCGTGCAGTTGAAGGAGAGGTAGAGCGACTTCATACGCAAACAATTGGAGTAATGAAGACAAAGCTATGGCATTGGTGCTAGCATTAAGGGGCCAAGCCTCAGAGTTGCTTCAGACTATCCCAGTGACACAGCAACGGGATTTTAAAGTTTTGGAAGCTGCACTAGATCTAAGATATGGCGACCAACACCTCGCCCAAGTATAGCTCAGCTCAAATCACGCACACAAAAGGCTGGGGAAAGTTTACAAGATTTTGAAGCAGCTGTTGAGCGACTGACATACCTGGCTTACCCGGATGCACCGAAAGAATTCCAGGAACAGTTAACAGTTGATACTTTCATTGATGGCATAAGAGACGAGGAGATCAGGCGAGTCCTTAGATTATCTCGAGCTAAGACTGGTAGCGAAGCCTTGATCCATGCCCTCGAAGTTGAAGCCGCTTATGAAGAGACTCTACATCCGAGAGTACGAGCCATGAAAGTAGAAGAAGGGAACCATTTAGAAAAATCAAATATGGAATCTTTGATGGCTGACCTGCACAAAATGATAAGCCAGTTGATGACCAAACCAGATGCTCCAAGGAAGCAGGAAAGAGAACAGAGCGATGGACAGCCAAGGAAGGTGATTCGGTGTTATCAGTGCAGCAAACCAGGACATATGATGCGGCAGTGTCGAGAACGGAATCCTGGAGAAGTAAACACTGCAAAGAAAGAGGAAGTCCGCTCTGATAAGATGAGATTAATTGTTATGTTAACAGACATACAGAAAATGGTCGCACAAGTACTAAACGAATTAAGTTCGCGACCGGAGCTGAAACAGGAACCGCAACCGCCGAAACAGGAGCCGAAGCAGCAGCGAAGTGCTGGAGGTCTGACAAAAGGAATCTGCTGTTATAATTGCGGCAAATTGGGGCATGTCAAGAGGTATAAAGAAGCAGCAGGATGTAGCAGAAGTGAAGGCAGTTAAGATAGAGGTTCCGAAAGACTGGACAAAGGAAGTTCTAAGAGAGGAACAACTGAATGACGATGAAATTGGACCAATGTTGAAGGCGAAAGAAAAAGGAATCCGCCCTGAATGGAAGGACGTTTCTAGTAAAAGTGTTGGACTGAAGGCTTTATGGGCGCAATGGGATTCCCTTAGGGTTATAGATGGACTACTACGGAGAGCATGGGAGAGCCCGGATGGGAAAGAATTTACCATGCGGTTACTGATACCCAGGTGCCGAGTACCAAAAGTACTTCGGGAAGTGCACGAGGGAATAACCAGAGAGCACTTTAGCAGAAATAAGACCTTGGCTAGAGTACGGGAACGATTTTACTGGATAAAAAGCTGTCAGGATGTAGAGGCTTGGTGTCGCAGTTGCAAGGTTTGTGCGAATGTGGCTGCCAAGAGGTCACCTACAAGGAGTGGTGACCGAATGAAGGCTAGATATGACCGCAATGCCAGTTCGGCGGGATTCAAGGTGGGGGACTCAGTTTGGCTGTATAACCCACAGCGGAGTGAAGAAGGATTCTCGAAGCCTCGCTCACCTTGGGAAGGACCGTATTCTGTCATCACTAGGATCAACGACGTTGTTTATAGGATTCAACGTAGAAAGAAGTCCAAGATGAAGATCGTGCACCTGGATAGGTTGGCAAAGTATGCAGGGGTATCTGAATTGCCTGACCGGGACGTTCAGGCTTAAGGAGGGGGCAGTGTTATGTGCTGCCCTCTAACGGGGAGAGATGTGATTAAGTCCCTGGCCAAAGTGAAGGGATACCTGTATTGTGTTCATTCCCAGTAGGTGGGGTGGCGCCATCTATGAGCCAATTGACGAACGGTCATCTATCACATGGTAGAAAACTCTGTAGGATTCCAGAAAATTGTGGAATACTGTTCTGGTACATTTCTATGGGTGTATATAAGGAGGTGAATCCAGCAGATGGGGGAACAGTACAGTTTAGTGAAGTATAAAGAACAGTTCAGTTTAGTATCCAGTACAGTTCTGGTTACAGCGACAGTTTGTAGAAGAAGAGTTCAGTTCAGTGAAGTAAACAGTTCAGTTGAGAGAGTTTTTAGGTTAGACAAGAGTTGACAATTTTAAGAAGAAAAGTAAAGTACATAGTGTTTTAAAAGTAGTGAATTTATATTAGATTAAGTTATTATTAGTTGTGTGATTTTGAAGTATTTACTAGTGTAATTTTAGTGATTAATAAAATAGTGGTTAGTGAAAATTCTTGTTGCAAGTTATTCGAATCCACAAAGTGTTTACTGAAGACTGTAAACACGTAACATTACTTTATCTAATATATGGGATGGACTTTATAAAATAATTATTAATTTCATATTGACGTTCGCTAAGTTATCAGAGATTGTTTTATTTTTTTGATGATTGTATATTTGCAAATCTTTAACAGCTATCCAAACAACTTTGCTATTCATTTGAAATGAATGTCGCAAGTATGCCTTTTTTTCTCTACGTATTGAACTTTTTAGAAAAATTTTTAAGTCCTTATACTCTTGGAAATGTAGAGGGTTCCTGGTTCTTTTGAATTTCTGCGGAGCTTTGTGTTTTAAACTGATAAGTAACTTGACATTACCTGTAATCCAAGGTTTATATGGTTTTTTGAAAATACAAGACTTTAAAGGTGCATGTATGTCCATGAGAAGTATGATGTTTTCATTAAAAAACGTTATTTCATCATCAACATTATCAATATCAAGTATATTGTGCCATGGAACAGCTTGTAAATTTTCATAAAGTATATTTTCATTAATATTTTTAATATCTCTATAAGTGCATGGTACGCTTGGTCGCCCTGTATTTGAAAATTTAAATCTATAAAAACCAGTTCATGATCCGAAATATTCAGTAAAGAGACTGTATCACATTTAGAAAAACTACGATCCTCGGATAATATTATGTGATCCAATAGAGAGGCTAAATGTAATTCTTGTTGGATTATTAACGATTTGCTTTAAACCTAGACTGTCTAGAAGATTCATGAAATGTTTGGTTGCTGAACTATTTACATTTATAAAATCAATATTAAAATCGCCTAGACAAATTATTTAGTCACATTTTGTTTGGAATAATATTCACTAGTATATTTTCTAATTTCTTTAAAAAATTGTTGATATTAAAATTTGGCAGTTTGTAAGTACATCCATAAAAAACAAGTAAATGTTTTATTTTAGGTTGATTCATCAGCATTTCCTTTAACAGTTTTAATGCTGTGCAGAAAAAATAAATAATATGGCCTAGTGTTTATCTTTTAAATTGCTGATCACAAAGCTTTAATAAATCATTTCATAAAATAAATTTAATTTATCAGATAAGTATTTGTATAACAGTTACAGTGCTTACTTGGATGTATAAAACATAGGTGTAGAGAAAATTAATTGAATTCTTAAAATTATTACAAATAGAGGCATATTTAAAATAATCGATGTTAAATGATCCGATTTATTTAGAAAATATAAATATTTGCCCAAAATTTCCCATTCACAAGTTAACATATAAATAACACTAAGAATTATCACTTTAATAAGTTTATTTCCTATTTGTTAACAAATCTATATAACTGAACTGGCTCTTTTCAATCTCGAAAGCTAACTAAATTACTCATTTATACAAACCTTAAACAAACCCCTTTTTAAAACCCTCAGCATATTTTAACACATCGAATGTTTACCACAACTGTTTATTTTAACACATTAAGTGGTTACATCAAGTTTTTATAATTATATATTTACGATGGCATGGCCAAGCCACAGCGACTCCGGACCAGCACCCTGTGACCTTGATCCTGACAGCCTGTCCATTCTGACAGATGCTCATCCTCGAGCATTCAATTGGTTGAGGTAGGGGTACGTTGATCAGAATGTGAGACTACGTTGATCACAATGTAATACTACGTTGATCAGGATGTAAGGCTACCTGGAATTGTTTTTAAAACAGTGCAGTTTCAAATTTTTATTTTACTGCCTCAACAAATCTTCCGATAATTGAAATACGAGGAGAGAGAACACAATATAACACATGGATGAGGAAAGGATGTGTAATATATAAATATGTGTGTATATATTGGCATTGAAATATTACTTTAAGTCGATTAAACATTAGTTCTTCATTGACAAAATTACTTATTGACCATTGAATTATGATATAGGTCATCTACTTACTAATATTTGTTATATTTATTTGTAGTAGTACCTGCAATTGTATTACTATTATTATTAATTTCGAAATGTTCCCCATTTTGCTTTCTGAGATCTAGTCATTATCATGGCGATAATAAATAGCATTTCATTTCCTTGTTTAATAAATCAATCTGTTTTTATTTTGGTATACATCCTGCTGATATAAATTTTCGGGTTGGAATGTTTTGTAGATATTTTTATCTTATAGAGCTTGAAATGCTTCATTGAATATAACAATCAAACCAATTGTCGTTAGTATTTAAGTCTAAGAAGATAATTTTTATTTTTTCATTCTGATAATTATTGTGGTACCTCACAAATGTAATAAAAGACACGATGTAACCCAAATACATACCATGTATACAGTATCATGTTCTCATTTTCAGTGCTGTGTAATAACTCCTTTGTCTTTTAGTCGACCCTGAGCGAATCATCTTGTCTCGCGACCGGTCTTCACTATTATATAAAGCGATATATTGCTGCTGTACTTGAAGCACCATTTACAATATCATGGTAAACAGTTTTTTTTACTACTAGGATAGGTATTATTTTGGTTTTTCTCTCATTATTATCCAGTTTACTTTTTTTTAATTCTGAAACTATACATGTCTGGACCTATCCCACCAGCGACATCAAGCAGTTTGTAAAGTAATACAAAATACAACCTTATATTACATTATGTCTCTCTTCCTCAGGTACACGGTACAAGTGTGATTTATTATTTTACTCTCTGTGAGGGGCATTCACTGGTTGTTCTCTTTAATGAGATTGTTGCTTTTGATTTGCATGAAGACGAAGAATACTCTATAGCTTTCTTTGTCGAGTACTGTTTAAATAATCTCTATGTACAGTGACTCATTTGAAAGCAGGACACCTCTGTAAAATTTTTGTTTGTTGCTCGATATAAACGACTTTTTTTAATGAGGGAACTTCAATAACCATGATGTAAAATTTCAGAAGGAAATTTAAAATTTCAAGGCCCACTTCGATCTTTTTTCAAGGCCAAAAAGTCAAAAAAAGTGTTAGTAATTTTTTTTTATCTCAAATCTGATTATGCCACTGGATTTAGAACACCTTCAAATGGGCATGACCGAAATTTTACAAAAGAATATTGGTTTCTAACAGAAATATGGCATAATTAAAATTTATATTGTGTCATCACGTAAATCACAATTTTTTAAAATAATATTGTTTTCCATGCTTTTTTAGACCAATACAATATGTACAGTTTATGAAGATCTTTAAACCAAAAATTTGCAAAGCTTGCTAATAAAAATAATGTTTAATATCTATCCACTTTAAAAGAATAAACAAATATTGGCAATGTTATGAATAACTGTTGATTAATAAAATTTACCATTTAACTGATAAAGGTCTAAAGGAGCATTGTAAACAATATTTAAAACATTGTAATTACATGAGGAACATTGGAGATATTTTGATAATATACTATAAATTTTAATTACGCTATACATGGTGTTTCATGAGGAACTGTACATACTTACAGGGGCGGTAGAGGACCACTTGGGTATTGAACGGCTATTGAAATTTGTCTGTGTCGCTCTTAATTTCTGAGATACAGGGTGATTACTGATTTTATCACAGTTGATAGATTGCTAATCCATGTAATTAGATTTTTTGTCGCACCTTTACAGGGTTGGGACTTGGGACCTTGAAAATATGGAAAATTCAGGGAATTTTAAAATTCCTAAAAAAAAAAAACATGGAAATCACAGAGAAATTGATAAATTTCTCAAAAAACCTGGAATACTGAGTCTCAATATGGAAAACAATAAATTTCCTAGGACTTCCCAAAGTTACTTTAAATTGTTTTCAAAATTACGGTTATAGATTTAATTAAACAAAAAGTAATTTTAAAAAAATCAGCTATGCCACTATTCGAACGGTTATTGTATTGTGCGGACATGACCGGGTGCCTCCGTCTAATGACGAATGCGGTTATATGTTTAGTATTTTGTCAACAACAAAGAAAGTCTAGTGAGAGACAGAATCGGACTCTCTGGGATTGGATACTCTTAAAAATTGGAATATTCATCGGATACTGGGAATCGGAATCTTATTCAGTTCAAAATTCACAAAAAATCTCGGTCAAAAATCACCTTTACACCCCCCCACAGAGATTTTTAAAAAATGCGTAAGTTTTCATAAGACAAATGTTTCCTACAATAACATAGAACATATCTATGAAAAAAAAAGTCGCAAAATTGCAGAACACCTTCTTAATTATGTACTCAAGTTTTGAAGTAAAATTAAGTAGTAGTTATTATACTTAAAATTATGTTTAATGCAAATGTCACAGAAAAAAATTTTTTGATCATGGAAAATCTGGAAAAGTCAGGGAACTTTTTCAGCTACAAGAAGTCCGAACCCTCCCAAGTGGTTCTCTACCGCCCCTGGAAGTATGTACTGCTCCTCATGAAACATCCTGTATATTTATGTTAGAAAGCAATATTTTTTGTTAAATTTCAGTCACATCCATAGTAATTAAAATAAAATTTTGAAATTTAAGGTATCACACATACTCGTCAGTGAATTTGACTGCCCAGTATTAAAGAAATTTCGGTAATTCTGGAGGATACAGACTTTTGGTTTTTTCACGGTTTTTTGGTTGGTTCATGTAGTACTAGATGTACAACAGGCACGTTAGACAGTAAAAAGCAGATATACATGGCAACAGCGCATTTGGACCGGAAATGATCATGTGAAGTACAAGTGCGTGCGATGTCGATTTGAAGATGGTGGGTGCACAATGTAAACAGTGAATGGCGAAATATGAATTTTTTGTGGGGTTATACAGCATTTGAACAACATTTAGTAGGTGGGCAATTGTTACGGACGTAACATGTGACACATGAGTATTTTTAATTTTTTGCTAGCATAGAAGTCGGTAATCCTCCAGAATGACCGAAATTTCTTCTGATATTGTGGGAAATGTCCCAACTTCTTTATGATAAACTTTTTTCCTAAAGCTGTTGTAATTTTTCTTTACAAAAATTATTTCGCAATTAAAAGATTGAATTTTTTAATTGCAAAATAATTTTTACAAAGAAAAATTATAACAGCTTTAGGAAAAAAGTTTATAATAAGTTGGGACATTTCCGATTATATCAGAAGAAATTGTAGATAAAAGATTACCTTGGAAATGTTAGTTATTTATTGAGGTGTCATTCCAAAAAAATTCTTATTATGATATTTGCAAAAATTTAAATTTGATTTTTTAAATAAGATGATCGTAAGAAAAGTTGAGTCATTTTTCTTCTTC
Organism: Leptura quadrifasciata; assembly: GCA_963675555.1. Taxonomy (NCBI): domain Eukaryota; kingdom Metazoa; phylum Arthropoda; class Insecta; order Coleoptera; family Cerambycidae; genus Leptura; species Leptura quadrifasciata. Next base: position 53,946,373 of record OY776674.1, on the reverse strand, counting down.
AAAACTCTAAAAAACATTAATGCCATCCAATGTGTATGAAGCATAAAATGTTCTGATGACATTAAAATAAAAGGCACTTATAAGAAAATAGCTTATTTATTAAATCAAGCGAACATGTATAAAAATATTTCGAAAATTTACACTTTTGTAACTGTATGATACTGTAAAATATTCCAATTATATTTAGTAACAATAACAAATAATCAAGAACATGTTAATTGTAAATAAAGTTACAGGAGTCACATAAATAAAATAAGGTATTAATAAGTATTACGAGTAATAAATAACATACTTTGGATAAAAATCGTTGTCCTCATATTTTACGATGACTTTTCCATCTGGTTTTATTGATGTGTCATATGGTTTAGGGGGTATTTTCATCAGTTTATTTCCAGGATAAGACTTCCCTTCCAACACATCGACGACAAACATCACTCTTTGCCTGGAACAATAATTCTTGGGATAATGACTGGAATACGTTGATACTGGAGAAAAAGAAATTCCTTGCCCAAATAAATGTCCAACACAACTACCAGTAAGGCGCCAATCAAAGTTATCTTTGCATATTGAGTCGATGTTACATTCCCTGGTTCCATGAAATAATTGTCTTTCTGAACAATGTCCATAAAAATTTTGTTTATGCAACTTTTTTAAATTATATTGTGCAAGTAAATATGGGTTTTCCACACGTTTTATTTCATTTACAGTGTAACATTTCTTCATTGAATTCCGAAACAGATTATTCACTGTTACATATTCTGCAGAAACTTTTTCTAAGGTCACTAATTTATATGGTTTATCATGTTGAAGAGGCATCCAATTAGTTCTTGCTGCAAACGAGACCATTTCTGATAATATTTGTGAATTTCTGTGTACTGGTCTTTGAAAGTCATTTTGTAACTGAAGTCGACCAAATTGTATTAAAAAATCATCTAAATCCATTTTGTATATTAAGCTAATATTCTTAGAATAATCACTATCAAATATTAAGGAACTTCTCTTTGTTCAGTGTGATGTGAATGCAGAACCGATACTGCATACTGAGTCAGCTTGTCAGCTACATGCTATTTTGAGCTGTGTGTTTCCCCTATCTACTATAGACTAATAAATAATAACTATTTATTTGTGGAGCTATATCTGCTATTCTTCTGTTCTGCTGTACTAATTATTTAGCTGACAATAGCATTTATGAAACATGTAATTGTCCCAAGACCTATTAGTTTAATATCCAAGATACAGCTGTGACTTTGAGTGTGATATAGGTCTCCAGTGGTGGAGTAAATTTTGTTAAAAATGGGGAAGTTAAAAAACTGAAAAAAATTCCAAATTTATTACCAATTATAGTTTAAATGAAACTGATGCCTGGAGGGCCATATGTATTATTTATAAATGCACAATGGTAAAATTTTAGGTCTCATTTTACCGATGAATTTCTAACACTTTAAATCCATTTGCTTACCAGAAATATTTAAAAAACATTTCAAATATTTCTTGCGTTGCCACTTTTCTGAAAAACCTGGGATTTTAAGGGAATTTGTAATTTTCACAAATGCTAGGGAATGCAACATGCCATATTTTTTCGTCTGTAATTCCACTAACAATAATGTTTACTTTGTATTTCTCTGGGATAGCCCAGGCAAGCCGATTTAATTTAAAAAATTTATTATTATAATAGTCTACATAGACACGTGCACTAGCTGAATTATAGTTGGCGGCATCTAGAAAGAGTTTTCCCGTTGCGTTTGGACCAATGTCAAATGTGTTAAATTTTCAACAGCAAATTTCGTAGTTGTTACATCATCCCAACGTAAAAAATAAGCCCGTTGATCTACAAGTCTCACCCGCTTATTCACAGACAATGTTTTTAAATTAGGATTAAACAACGGAACATCCTTCGACAAATACACGTGAGTACTCACCTTATGTCCACTTTTTAGTTTTTGTATGTCTTGCCGTAGCAATTCTAATTGTTGTTGCACTGTCAACGGGGGTGTCAAACTTCTGTCTTGCACTTCTCCATCACCACCGCTGGTAGAAGGTTCAGCTGTTGAGCGCATCGTCCCCTCATTCATGTTATTCATATTGCTCACTAGTCATTATCGCAACAATTTACGCACGTCACCAAACAAAATAAATGATATCAGTTTATGTTTTGTTTGGGTAATCCCACGCTTCTGAATTGTCAGGTGAAGGCCACAAAACTTAATGATAAAAACAAAGAAGTTCCACTAAAGGTTTTTAATATGTGTTACTCGTACAAGAAGCGGGCTACGAATAATATTCCTCTCTAATTTCTATGTATCCCTCTATAACAAATTGGCAGTTAGGCGCCACTTTCCTAGTCATAACAAGTATTCATATTCAATCTAAATGATATATAATATACACCCAAGATCACTTCAAGGTTGTCGCTTGAACGTCCTGACAATTGACGCTTTCATTTTCGATAACAAATTAAATGTTTCCAAATCTACTTCTATCAGTATGTTATATCTATTCCTAAATTCTTTTAAGATGTACATTATATTCAGTGTAAAGTTGTTTCTATCACTGCAATCTATTTTCTTTTGGTTGATAATTTTCTATTTAGGTTCTTCCACATCTTTACTTACCTATCTCACTTGATACAGTAACGATATTCATTCTCGGATTGATCTTCAATATTTCATAATATATTTGAGAGCCTTATGGCTAAAGCTTTTCCACTTGAAATGTGCAAAATTAAACATAATTCTAAATCTAAAAAACCATGGATAACAGCTGATATTATTAATGAGGGTGTTTTTATAAGATATTTGCAAGACATACAAATTTATAAGAGCTGTTCTCCTTAGGTACAATATTTTGAAAAAAAAAACACTATAAAAACTGATCAAGCTAAAAAAAATTGTAAAGAGTCTTTACTCTTAAACTCTAAACATAAATCTAAAACAGCATAAGTTAAGAAAGAGGGTAGCAATTGTAAATATAATCAACTGCCACATACATTCATATAGACTTAAATGGAAATAATGGACATGCATTATCCTGCTGAGGCGTTCAACGCATTTTTTATTGATTCTATTTTGAGCAGTTAATGCAGAGTCAATGTTGGACTGGCCTCATTTGGCCCCGTCGTCGGCATCAAATGTAATTTGGCCCCTACGACTTACCCACCCTCCCAAAATAGAGTTTTAGTCGCGGAAAAAGGCTGACGTTAATTAAGTGTTAAGAAAACCCTCCCAGATAGTCTTACTTCTAGACTTGGCGAGTTGTCGGTTATATATATTGTATTTATATTTATCACTTAAAGATAAAATCAAACATAAATTTACCTCATTTTTTTTTTTGTCTCCCAAGAAATAATAAAGAACGCAAAGGTTTTGTAATTTTGTATAGAAAAACGTAGAAGCAAACTTCGGATAGGCTGAGATAGATCATTTGGCTGAGGCGCACACAACATTTTTTAAGCAACTGTCTCAATGAGTAAAATAAAATATTTTTAAAATTGTTTCAAGCTACTTTAATTGAACACAGTTTCTATTCTTTATTTCAATTCCAGTGGTTTGTGTTAACATTACTCGTTTATTTATTTGTTGTGTTGTATTTTGTTTACTTATTTTCTTGTATACACATTATCGTGTTTTTATGATGCTTTACATTGTATGAGATTTCTGACTATATTTCTATACTTGTAAGGTCCTATGAAAATAAAGATTATTATTATAATTTCTTTAGTAGAGATACATTATATTTATTACCCATATCCTGTTTGGTTCTTTCCTTAACAGTATTAATAGATCCATTGTTGTCGCATTCCAATATAACTCCACCATTGCTTACGTTTCTTCCTATTTTCACATCTACATTTATAATGTTATAGGATCCGCTTTTAACCTAACAACGGTTTCGCTCTCATTCAGCAATAATTGATTTTCCAGATATTACTTTTGATATCTTTTCTAAAACATTATTATATTATTTTGAAATATGTTTCCCAATTAAACGTTTTTCGGCAAAGTAAGAAAATAGGTTCATTATGGCACCTGAATTGACAGAACTAAAAAATAATATGGCTCTATAGAATACAATGACTGAACATAATGCTAATTATGCCGTGATTAGCAACTATCCTAATAAGTTTCATATGGAAAAAATTAAAAGTTGCTCAAAGGGAATATTATGACAGCCAAATTAAAACGTCTGACAATAAATCCAAAACATTGTGAAGAATTATCTGAATCTTCAGAAAAAAAGTAACAAAAAAAGTGAAATTATTGTATTTAATGATAACGTTAAAATGGGTGATTTAGATGTTGCAAATAATTTTAATTTACATTTTTACCTCCTCTAATGACAATAACATCTGAAAACTTGGATTTTCTAAATAATATTATTTTCTACTGCAACCAGACAATTAGTATGTGTAAAATACGTGAGGGTGATATCTCTACAAGCTATATCAAAAAACTCTATTCATCTGACATTGATAATATAAAATGTAGTTTAGAATTGTGCAGGCCTCTAGTTTATTTAATAAACTTAACTATAGAAAAAGGATGATTTCCAAATAAGTTAAAACTGGCTGCAGTTACACCATTCTACAAAAAAGCAATTCAAATAATTATACCATGTAGTATTACTAAACTTTATGAACTATTAATAAAAGAATAGCTAACTTCCTTTTTTAACCAAAATAATATGCTTCCTACGTCGCAACACGGTTTCATAAAAAAACAAAGGTACTAAATCAGTACTATGCGAGTTTCAAAATATAATTGTTGATGCTTATTTGTAGATTTCTCACGTGCTTTTGACTATATGGATCAATGACCTGTTACTGACAAAATTGTCAAGATATGGGATTAAAGGCACTCCATTAAGTCTCTTAACATTTTAAATCCAATTTCGATTCTATATATATGTATATGATCTACTACTAAACAATATGACTAGTTGTATCCTATCTACCCTTATAAATATACATGGTTTTAGTGTATATTGTATATTTTAATTTCTACTATCTAATTTTATTGCATTAATTGTTTATTACTTTATTGTCTAGTATTGTTATATACATATATTATCATGGTGTATATTTTATATTTATTGTTTACTTTTATATTGTTTGTATGTTGTTTGTTTGTATGTTGACTTGTAATTTTACGATTCATCCGATACATCGGATACATTTTGACATATCCTATATCATGTAAATGATCTCTTGGACTAATAAATTATTATTAGTATTATTATTTAAAAGTAAGAACCCAAATTGTTAATATATATAATGTTACAAGTACTAGTTGGATATTAAACAGGGTGTACCGCAAGGGTCGATTCTAGGACCTTTACTATTTATAGTTTTTACCAATGACATAATTAATTTCTTAAACACCAACCGAATAACTCATACAATATGTTATGCCTATGGTACCAATGTTTTAGTAGTAGAAAATGATTTAGACACTCTTAATTAAAAGTACAGCCGAACATGTATATCAGAGTATAATTCTATGGTCAGAAAAAAATTGTTTGAAGTTAAATAAGAGTTAAATTAAACTCAATTTTATTTAGAATACGAGAAGATGTTTATAAACTTTATCTTTTTGAGGTATTTGGGTGGGCGACTGTCTCAAGGAAGGCCGTGTCCTCGCCTCACATATTTTCCAATGGCTTGTATGTCAGTGTATGCGCGGAAGCTATGCAACCTTTGGCAAGCGTTGTGTAAATGATGTAAAGCCGTCGGTCCCTTGTCTATTAAATGTTAGGCAAGTAAAAGATCCCTACTCTTCTTAAGGGACGAGGTTTGGCAAAATTCTTGGTTGGGGGTAGCTCGTCTACAGGCGTCAGTGATAGGCCTCAGTTGCGGAAATAGACCGACGTTAAATAAATGTTAAAAAAAAATCTTTTTGAAAATAAACAACTTGAATCTACTTGTACTGAGTCAGTTAAGATGTTAGGCATTGTTTTCGACTACAAATTAGTGTGGTTATCATATCCTGACATGTTATGTTCTAAATTGTGTAAAAGCTGCTACGCTCTAAACTGTATGGCAAAACATTGTAGCCCACAAGTGCTCCTATATATTATGCAAATTTTCATTCTCACTTAAAATATGGGTTAGTTAATTGGGGAACAAGTGTTCAAGTAAATAGAGGGTTTATACTTCAAAAATATGTTGTAAGAATAATTGCTGGATTAGATTACCATCAGTCATGTTGTAAAGCTTGTAAAGATTTGAAAATTTGAACAATTGCTGGAACCTACATTTTAGAAGTGTGTACTTATGTATACAAAAATATTTCACTGTTTTTGGTGAATCAACAAAATGAAGGCTACGATACTAGGTTAAGAAGTTTGCTAGTGCCAAATAATTTCCGCATTACATTTTATCAAAAAAGTTTTTATTACACTGGATATAAATTATATAATGCATTAAAATTTGAAATAAAAAACTCCAATGCCCATACTTTTAAATTTAAATTAAAATAATATTTACTGCAAAAGAACTATGCAAAGCTGGCATAAGCCTTCTCAAGAAATTTGTGTGAGGCTGTTACGACTCTCATCTTCTACATCTATGCTTCTACCAAATCATCAATACATAATACGCAGAGTAAATAATAGTCAATATACATTATTAATATTATAGTGAATTAACCCTCCCCCAGGGGTGTTAATTAATATCAAATATCCTTGATCGTGAAGCAATCAAGAATCTATTTACTCCCACCCAGAAATTATTTATCTCAATTTATGTCAAGATAAATAAGCAAATTGGCCATTTACATGATTGTCTAGTTTTATGTGGTTAGGACCTTAATTACATTGTGTGTGTGTGTAGTAACCCTTTATAATTACCCCAGGTTCTTTGATATAAAGTTTGGTATTACTTGTTTCTGTCTGATACTGTACCTGAGAAAATTAATCACTCTGTTATTTTAAATACACTGTAAGTTTGGATACACTGGCTATTATTTGAGAAATATAGTTAATGTTGTATGTTATTTATGTGGTGTTTTATTACGCAAGATTGCACTGTATATTTATAGTTGAAGTTTGTTTTCTAATTTATTTGATTAGAATGAAATCATTTATTTAGTTTATTACTTGTGTGATGAAAAAGGTAAAGGTGAAAGTAAAGACAATAATTGATGGGAAAAAGTAGTAAAAAAAAAACCATTTTTATTTTATATAAATTGATGCGGCAAATAGCCGTACATGAAATCAAAAGTAATCCAAGTATTTGAGACAATTGCCTAAATATTATATAGGAAGGGTTACGTCGCTACAGTAATGACATACTATACATGTTTCAAAGCTGGTTATGCAATAACAAGTACTAAGTTAATACAATCGTAGGCCGTGTTATTTGTAGGTGTAATTAAAGATGCGGCAAATAGCCGATTAAAATGAAATTGGAACTTTGGTGTTAGCAATCGCTCTGATAAAATAATTTTACTGCGACAAGAACCATGTCCTGTTCGTGCATTAGAGAATGGAAGTAATAATGAGACACTCATGTAAGAGATCATAGAATGTTGGGGGAAAGCTCCCTTAATTGAATAAACAAACTGCAAATCCCAAATTGCATATGACTGTTCAACAACGTGAACAGGGTGAATCGATGTAAATCAAACAGACAAGACGTCCCAGTTCAGTACTCGACGAAAAGTATACCCCTAAAAATAAAAGCAAGTATACGGGGTGCGGAGACCCCAGTACTGACCGTTGGCCTGAACCGTTTGTAGTTTGTAAGGTAGAAAAGTAGTTGAGTGCAAACCCACAACCGCGGTGTTTGTACTAGAGCCAGGGAACTCTTTATTAATTTGAGGGATCGTTATTAAACAATCATAGAAAACTAGGCATTCACAGGTGAGAAATATCTCACAATAGTTTGACTGGAGAATATCCTAGTGAAACCTTACATGTGAATCCAGGCACACGGCAAGCCTTTGATAGTAAAGAACTGAAGTATAATGGAAGCTGAAGTTTCTTGTCATTGCATAAACTCTGAAAATATATAGTTCTAGAATATAAACTTGTTATGGTGCAAATGTAAATCTTCCTAGCAAAATATTCAGCATGTGAAATTTCACCTAAACTTAGGATTGAAATAATAACGGAGTAGCTTGTAATATAATCGTATCCTATTTTTTTTGTTAAATAACAAAGCTAATATTTTATAAACATACTCGAATGAATCTAGCTGAAGAATTACTGCGGTGACAGAGAGTTAAGCACTCTGTCAACAAACTTCCATGACATCACTGCAGGCTCAGTCTGAGTAAAAGACTCAACAAACTAGGTGCGTACTTGGCTAAACAAGACAGACGTCTCCGTCGCAAATGGCCATCGTGCCAAGACTCAGTGTAAATGCTCATAAGCTGCAGGGAAATTTCCCTAAAGTTGATATTAACGCGAAAATCTCCGGGTTGATCTTAATTGTCACAACAACCACTTATCGAAGATGAGAACAAACCCACGACCGCGGTGTTTGAACTAGAGCCAGGGAACTCTTTGTGGTTATAACAACAATGAAAATAAATTAAGAGATTATGTACTATTTACGTAGTTGAAAGCAAACAGCCTTATAAGATTTTACAACTGCAGTGTTTTTAACATTTGGGTCAATCAGAACCCCAGCTGTGCCTGTGATGACTTTATTGTAGTAAGAAACTACCGGTTACCCGACCATCTGGGGAGCCGACGACTATACGGAGCGTCGAGTCAAGTGTAATGCAGTACAGCTGATTTAAAAGTAAAAGTAATGTATTTGGGTCCGGTCCCCTCGAAATGCACCTATTTCAGTGAGTCCTCTAGACAAACAAATGCCCGCAGCAATGCAGCCTGTTAGTTATTGCTAAAAACTTGTTGCATAAATATTATTAAAAGCCTGACATAAAATGAATATCTTTGATACCACAAATAAGCCAATTTCCCCTAGCCCCCCCAAACCAGAATGTAAAGTCAATAACGCAGAGAAGTAAATAGGTTTGATACTTAAATAGTTATGTTGGCGAAATTGTTGTCGTGTAAATTGCCAAGTTATGCTCCAGCAGTCCAAATCTTTTAGTAGCCAGATTGGATTTATTCGTAGAATTAATTGATGTCTTTAGAGAACTAAGCGGGCTCGAGTATTTGATCGTCGACAAGCGTCCTGCAATTAGTATCTCTTAGCAAATTCAGAGGGTTCGAAAATTGACGACAAACATCCTCGATGAAATTTGCTTTTACTGGAATGAGTATTCTTCCGGGCAAACCGAGAGGGCTCGTAAACGTCGGCAAGTATCCTCTATCAGTTCTGCCTGGAGGTATAGCATCGCCTGGCTTTTATTCTGTTCTTCCAACAACGCGGTTCCAAAATCACAGTACCAAATCCCCATATCCTGAACGTGGCTTGTATATTTGACACATGAGACGTGGCCCGGTATACTTCCCTATCTTCGTCTTATACGTTTGCTTAAAGTCGCCCTATTCACTTCATACACAACTCTCGACGCTTTGCTGGTTTTACTAATGCATTAGTCTTGTTTTTAAAACTGCCAAGTTTTAGATAAGAATTAATAACCATGTTACAAGCTATTTTAAAGTGGCACTTGACATATGTACAACTTTCTACCCCAATAAGTTAAAACGTAACGGCGCCCTGAAGTCGGCTATCATTTGGTATTGACAAAATAATTTCTGTTGTAAAATTAATATTTGTATAAATTTGGAAATGAAATTAAGAATGTAATGTTTAAATAATTTCTGGTTAATTGTAGTTATAAAAGCGATATTTCCCTGAATTTAAAACTAATTTAAGACTTATTTTTAAAATAGGATGGCCCCAGGGGAGGTACGCTTCAATAGTATCATAACATATCGAATGATGTTGTGAACATAGGTATGTTCTGTCCAGGTATACTTTCACCAGTACATCAAAATCGTATTTGATGGAAAATTGCAAAATTAAAAACAATTGAAAATGCTTTCTTAAGTGGAACATATTTTCTCATATAATAGCTTTTACCTAATGATGTATTTTTTTTTAGGATTTGGAGAAACAATGGAATCAAAGCCGTGTAGACGAAAAAGATGCACTTACTGATCAAATTGCTAATGAAGAAAAAGCCCAATGGAGTATGGAGGGACAAACTCTATTAATTCAGGCCAAACGTGAAAATGTTGCTCTTCAACTTGAGGCTAACTACCGTGAGAGATTGTATTCTAGTTTCAATGAAATTAAGAAACGCCTGGATTACCAAGTTGAAAAGCAAAACATCGAACGTAGAATAGCACAAAAGAATCTTGTTAACTGGGTTGTGGGAAAAGTAAGATCCTCAATTACCCCAGATCAAGAGAAGCAAAATGTCAACAGGTGCATTGCCGACCTTGCACTCTTAGCAAAAGCATAAGTCATATATATTTAGTGGATTATGCATCGTCATCCTAATTATGTACAGTAAAGTTGTAGGACAAAACTTGATGGGCATTCCCATGAATTTTGTTTATTTTATTTTTACTCTTATCCTACACAATATATACTGTCTATTAAAAAGCCATAACAAAATAAATTATTTCCTAAAGTGAATAAGCCTTTAAATAGAATATTAGTAATAGAATAGAATAATAGAATCCTTTATTTGACTACTGTAAGAATTTAAAGAAAAGTCCCATTATTAACAAAAACTATATTCGCAGAAATAGTAAAAGTCTACAGGTTCAACCAGTATTAATTATTATAACATTCATCTTGCTTGAAAGTGAGTGACCGAATGTCCCCGCATCCAATATCAGATCTCCTCGGCTGTGTTTATATCACCGAACGAGCCTTTTCCTTAAACATCTCCAACTGCGCCGGCACTATCCGGGTCCTGCTGATTTTTAACAATTTGTAACACTACATTATGTAAAAAGTACATTTGTAGCAAGTCTAGGAAATACAGTCTATATAAGCAAACACTGAGGTTCATAAAAAAATAAAAACATAACAGTATAAATAAAGTACATGGAGCTGCATCCTAATGAGCAGAAGTAAGATGACACAGGACTACGTAAGAACAATAATGAAGTGATAAAAAATAGGTAAATATAAAACATTGGGTTAGTAATGTGGGGGGCGAGGTCATAAATCCATTAGGCTGATGGGACAGTAATAATTTTGAAAAAGAAAAAAGATTTAATTACATTGGATGGGTCGAATTTAGAAATTCATCTATTTTATAGAAACAGTGCTGTGACATACCGGGTGTAACAGGATCATGGTATACCTTCCCTTTTCTCCTTTAGTTTTGAAGATAATTGATTGAAATTTAGGATATACTACATACATAATAAGCAGCACTTTTTGACATACAATTGATTTTCTTCCGGTTTCGCTAGAAGTGATTTTTAAGTGGAACACCCTGTATATTAATGCATTTTTTTAATTTCTGCAAAAATTTCTGAATCTAGCGATGCTAAATAAGTGACATTTCAATCATCAATTTTTTTTTATAATATAATTTTTAGTTTTCCATTTAAGTGTGCTATGATGGTTCCGATTTATTCTAAATGACTCGTGTAATGCTACAAAAATTGAAATTCCGTTAAAAACACTAAATTACATGATTTATGAGCAAATAAAATTCACCAAAATTGTTCTTGGGGCAAAACTTAATTTTTTCAAATGGAACCATATCGGTACCATGGTACCATTTATTAATAAGTAATTTATTCATATGTCCAAATGTGCTTTTAGAGGGCGGAATATTAAACATAATATTTTTAGTCGCAAACTCCTCTATAAATCCTTATTTTACTATAAGGAAAGTAACCAGACTGCAACCAAAGTTACAAATCTGGCGCGTTAAGTGTAATAATTGCATATTACCATCAAAACACTAATGCTTCGATTGCAACAAACACCAGCCGAAAGACTGATCCTACTTAAAGGAGCTCCCTTGCCAGTCGTCACACACCACTTGCAGACTGCAGTTTCGAGCTGTTGGCTCTCGTCAGTGCAAGGTAGGTATGCAACGACCGACATGAGAATCCTTTGACTATAGTACATCCCGGTATTTTTACAATAGCGACATGTAAAACCTCCAGCAGGCGCCATCTAGCGGTCCAGTGTCTGTTGCAATCGAAAAATAAATAGCCTGACTTGGCTTAGTATAGTTCAAATGTGCTTTTAGAGGGTGGAATATTAAACATAATATTTTTAATCGCAAACTCCTCTATAAATCCTTATTCTACTATAAGGAAAGTAACCAGACTGCAACCAAAGTTATAAATCTGGCGCGTTAAGTGTAATAATTGCATATTACCTCTAAAAGCACATTTGAACTATACTAAGCCAAGTCAGGCTGTTTATTTTTCGATTGCAACAGACACTGGACCGCTAGACTGCGCCTGCTGGCTGTTTTACATGTCGCTATTGTAAAAATACCGGGATGTACTCTAGTCAAAGGATTCTCATGTCGGTCGTTGCATACCTACCTTGCACTGACGAGAGCCAACAGCTCGAAACTGCAGTCTGCAAGTGGTGTGTGACGACTGGCAAGGGAGCTCCTTTAAGTAGGATCAGTCTTTCGGCTGGTGTTTGTTGCAATCTAAGCATTAGCGTTTTGATGGTAATATGCAATTATTACACTTAACGCGCCAGATTTGTAACTTTGGTTGCAGTCTGATTACTTTCCTTATAGTAAAATAAGGATTTATAGAGGAGTTTGCGACTAAAAATATTATGTTTAATATTCCGCCCTCTAAAAGCACATTTGAACTATACTAAGCCAAGTCAGGCTATTTATTTTTCGATTGCAACAGACACTGGACCGCTAGATGGCGCCTGCTGGCTGTTTTACATGTCGCTTTTGTAAAAATACCGGGATGTACTATAGTCAAAGGATTCTCATGTCGGTCGTTGCATACCTACCTTGCACTGACGAGAGCCAACAGCTCGAAACTGCAGTCTGCAAGTGGTGTGTGACGACTGGCAAGGGAGCTCCTTTAAGTAGGATCAGTCTTTCGGCTGGTGTTTGTTGCAATCGAAGCATTAGCGTTTTGATGGTAATATGCAATTATTACACTTAACGCGCCAGATTTGTAACTTTGGTTGCAGTCTGGTTACTTTCCTTATAGTAAAATAAGGATTTATAGAGGAGTTTGCGACTAAAAATATTATGTTTATTATTCATATGTCGTATTAAAATGTGCGATAAATACAAACAAAATTACAGCTAAAAGAAAATAAGAAAATACAATTTTGTTCTAATTAAATATTAAGAAGTAACTAAGGTGGCTTTGATAACAATGAAATATTTAGCTTGTCAAACATTTGTTGGTTTAACTGTGTTTTTATTGTGTCTTCAAAAATTGTTTCAAATTCTTGTTAATTATGTTCAAAATGCCGCAAATTAATACAAGAGAGGAAAAAGTGGACATGTTAATTATTTATGGGGAATGTAAAAGAAATGCAGTTGCGGCTACCGACCTTTATGCTCAAAGATATCCTGATAGACAATGTCCAGCGAAAAATTATTTTAAACGTGTTGAAAACCAATTCCGAAGAGAGCCCAACAATGATCCTGAAGAAAACTTGATTATTGTTATTGACAAAGGAACGGAAATTAATGTTTTGGCTCGAATAGAAGTTAATAAGACTGTTTCTTTAAGGCAAGTTGAGTTTGAATTGGACGTCAGTTACCAAACATTAAGCCGAATTTTGCACAAATACCACTATAAATCTTTTAAATACCAATTGCACCAACATTTGTACGACAGTGATTACGAATGTAGGATGGAATATTGCAATTGGATTTTGTATAATAACGTGCAGCCAAACAATGATTTTTTGGGACTGATTTTATTTTCGGACGAGTCTAGGTTTACAAATTTAGGATTATTTAATCGAAAAAATACAAAATATTGGTCACAAGAAAATCAAAATTTATTACGAGAGGATAACTTTCAAGGGCTGTTCGGTCTCAATGTTTGGCTTGGAATAATCGGTAGTAGAATCATTGGTCCAATAATATTTGAAGGACCTGTGACGGCAATACTTCAGATTCCTGGAAAATGAGATTGAGGACGTTTTAGATGAGTTACCTTTAGATTTAGGACAGGGAATGTATTTCCAACAAGATAGCGCTCCTCCCCATAATTCAAGGATAGTAATTGATGACCTTCAACGGAGATTTGGAGAAAACGTAATTTCGATGAATGGTCCTGTGAGGTGGCCTCCAAAGTCACCTGATTTAACGCCCCTTAATTTTTTTGTTTGGGGTCATTTAAAAAATTTTGGCTATGCAACTGCCGTTACAACCCGTGAAGACATGAGTAAGACGAGCAATCAATAGCATAACGTCCCAGCAATTGGCAAACGTTCTTCGAGAAACAGCTATGCGAGTTCAGAAGTGTATTGACATTAATAGACAGCATTTTGAACAACTGTTGTAATGTTTTGTGTTAATTTTTTGTATTCCAAAACCGCCTTATGTGTAACAAGGTAATTGGAATAAAATTGTATTTTCTTATTTTCTTTTAGCTATAATTTTGTTTGTATTTATCGCACATTTTAATATGACATATGAATAAATTCCTTATTAATAGTACTAATAAATGATACCATGGTACCGATATGTTCCACTTGAAAAAAATGAGTTTTGCCCCAAAAACAATTTTGGTGAATTTTATTTGCTCATAAATCACGTAATTTAGTATTTTTAACGAGATTTCGATTTTTGTAGAATTACACGGGTCATTTAGAATAAATCGGAACCGTCATGGCACACTTAAATGGAAAACTAAAAATTATATTATAAAAAAAATTGATGTTTGAAATTTCAGATTCAGAAAATTATGCAGAATTCAAAAATGCAATAATATACAGGGTGTTCCATTTAAAAATCGAAGGTTAGTGTCACTTCCTGTCAAACCGGAAGTGAAAAAAAAAATCAATTGTATGTCAAAAAGTGTCGCTTATTATGTATGTAGTATATCCTAAATTTCGATCAATTTCAAGCAAAACAAAATAAATATTAAGTGATGGTAGGGACATGATTCCTCACATAATAAACAAGGACTACTTTCTTTTGCTGTCTAAAAATTTTCCGCATAACAAAATACCTTAACTTATTTGAGTGGAAAAGTGAAAAATAAGTAATTTTTAAAGTGGTTATATGAAGTGTGTTTTTCAGTTGTCTAATTAAAATGGTTATGTTGCATAATTTATGTCTTCATTTATCTATGTGACAATTCCAATTCAGTCAATCAATGACTATGCCAAGTAAGTTGACATTATCTCCAACAAATTTATTATTGGAAGAAAGGAATAACGTTTGAGTCTTGTCTTCATTTAACATAAGTCTATTAATTGCTTGAAACCCACTCTTGGGCTCGTTTTTCATAGGCTTTCGATGTGTCTTTTAAATCATTAAAATTATTATGTGAACAAATTAACGTGTCGTCTGCAAATAGAACACAATTACTAGGTAAAAGGAAGTTACATGAACTAAAAAGAGAGAGGGTTAAAAGTCTTATACCTTAATCATTTAATTTTTGTAAAAGAATATCATGAGAGACAGTCATGGGCCTTGGAGATGTCACACAATGTTAGGGCTGTATGCTTGCCCTGTTCGTGGCCTTCGATTATTTCACTCACTACTTTCAACCCTGCTTGTGAGGTTGAGTGTTTTGCCTGAAATCTGAATTGAGAATTATTTAAAATTTGATTAGATTCGATGTACCTGGTAAGTCTAAGCTTTAATATAGTTTCAGCAATCTTTGCAAATATCGAGATAATGGAGATTCATTGGTAATTGTCCTCATTTGAGGGGTCACCTTTTTTGAAGATAAGTGTATGGTTTTTGAGTATTTGAATATGTCAGGAAAAACCCTAGTTTCAAAAAATAAATTTATCAGGCACATTAATAGTTGTATAATCAAATCACATGTTTATTTTACAATTTAGGTCATGGACATCAAAAGAGTGTATTTCTTAACGAATTTATTGCATCGAGTACATCCTCTTTTGTAACAGGAAACAGGAAAAATGAGCAAGAGAGAGCTGGAGTGCTTTTATAATTGTTTAAAATATGCGAATTTATGTCAGGAAGTTTTTATTATCACCTACATTCACAAAATAAGTATTTAAGCTGTCTTGTGATAATTCAATAGTGAGATTAGAAACTTTTTATTATGTTCGTTATTAATTAATTGCCAACTCTTGCACTTATTTTCCGATCTGATGATGAAGTTGTTATATGCTGCTTTTTTGTATTTATTAGTTGTTGTTTATATTCTTTATTTATCAAATTGTATGTGTGTAAATCTTCAGGAGCTTTAGTAACATTACTTATTAACTTCAGAGTAGAGAGGTTGTCTCTGAAATTTTTTAAGTAGTCATTGTACCATCTAACTGGTGCTTTTCCAGTTTTAGGAAAGGATTTTTAAGGGAGTGCTTATACACCAAGGATTGGTAGGTACTGACAAGCAATTTTGTTAGAAAGTTTGTATCTTTTTCCTTATTATTAAATACATTCCAGTCAACCTCCGTGAGAGAGTTACGTAATGCATCAATACCAGTTCTACTAATACATCTTCTAATAACCTGAAACGATTTTTTATCAAGCTTTGTATATATGCAACCTTTGTATATATGTATATGTGTATATGTATATTCATACAGGATACCCAGCAACCTGGACAACATGAACAACTGGAAATGTCAGTGAATTTTTACTAAAATTCTGAGAAAGAAATGGCTAAATACATTTTTTGATTGTTTATTTTGTTCAATAATAGGGAATGTAAAGGAGAACATTAACCTTCCAGTAATCGCGCCAGTCTGACAGACCGGGATTTTGAAAAAATCATTTTTTTGAAAAATACAACAGCTTTTTAAAGTCTGGCTAGAGTTTGGGTTTCTATATTAAATGACGTATACGTTAGTGCATTATTTATTGCAAAATTTATTTTAACTATAATTTTACAACCAAAAAAACCAAAATATATAATAATAATAATAAATACATTTATTGTGTAAAGAAAATATAATAAATTACACAAAGGGCAGTGAGCTCAACATAGTTGATTTTCAGCCCACCCCCGTAAATAATAGACGAAAATACACGTAATAATAAGAAATAATATATACATATATACACATATACATATATATGACAATAAAGATAATAATTTACAAGTAATATTATAGATAGTATAGTATATTAGACATTAACAGAGAGACGAAAATACACGTAATAATAAATAATATATGTATAACAATGAGGATAATAATTTACAAATAATACCATAGATACTATAATATATAAGGCAGCCATTGACACTTTAACAAACTAGTAACCACAGAATAGCGCAACACTTATAGCTGGGAATTAAACAGAATAGATTTAATTTCTTTTTATACATACCATAAGACAAGGTTAATAAATCAAAATATTCATTTAATTCATTGGGGGCACAGTATGAAAAACTACCCTCGAACTTCCTGGTACTATGTTGGGGTATGGTATAATTGTCGATTCTAACATTTATATTATGTATTTCAGATCGTCTTGAGAGCAATTCTACCAAGTAATTAGGGATATTATTATTCACTACTTTGTACAAAAACTGACAGAATAATAGTTTAATTCTGTTTTCAATTTTAAGTTCACAGTGTCTGTTTATATACGGAGTAATGTGTTCACGATAGCTTGTTACACAAATAAACCGAAAACATGCATTTTGTACCCTCTGTAATTTATTTTTATTTAATAACTTAAGGAAATTATAATAAACAATACAGCAATATTAAATTTTAGGATAAATTAGAGATTTAACTATTTTTAATTTCAGTTCTTCCGGCAATGAGAATTTAAACTGATATATAGATTTCAGCACCATAAAACACTGCTTAAATACATTTGTGACGTGTTCGTTAAAGTTAAGCGAACTATCCATATACAAGCCCAAATTCTTTGCGGTCTGCACCCATTGAATTTCACTGTTATTTATTAATATTTTAATGTCACCAAAGTTGATTTTATTTATTAACCTATCATTTCCTACACAAATAGCCACTGATTTATTAGGATTAATTCTTAATCCATTTTTGCAGCACCAAGTTGAGAATTCTTTCAATTTATAATTCAAGACAGTAATTCCGTCATTTATATTATTGACTTTGCTCCCGGTATATATTTGTATATCATCTGCATACATATGTATCTGACATTTTGTAAAAATAGTTTGTAAATTGAACAAGAAAATTGAAAATAAAATTGGGCCAAGAATGCTTCCTTGCGGAACACCACTCTTAGTAATTACTTTATTAGATACCGTGTTTTCGAGTTTTACGGCTTGATACCTATCTTGTAAATAATTTTTAAACCAACATAACTCCGTGTTATTAATATTTAAGTAATTTAATTTTGCTAGTAATAAGTCAAAGTTAACGAGATCAAAAGCTTTGCTTTGATCTAGTAATACTAATAGCGTAAGCTCAGCTAAAGTTTCGAAACTTATAACTTCAGATTTTAAAAAAAGTCGACGTTTTTAACATTATGGCCTAAAATTATTTTTATATGACGTATTACTAATAAATATAGCTTTAAAAAAATAAGATTACTGCCGTTGAAGAGCATTTTCACAACAATATTGGAAAATGGCTGTGATATGCTCCAGACACATGTATTTATAGCATCTCTGTAGCATGAGTATTTGGTTTTTCTATTTTTCTTCCAATCGCAATATGCACATCTGCCAGGCACACTGTTTTGTGAATGAACTTGTTGAGTCTCATCTTCAATTTCACAAATTTCTCGCAATCTCAATTTCAAATTGCATGGTAGATATAGCATACCAGCATGTACCTGTTAATGAGCTCATAATAATTGATTGGCCAATTCTCTCAAATATTGCTTCCTCACAAGCTATTTTATTTGGTTTGTTGAAAGAATATATCACTTGAGAGTTAATGCCAGCTACGTTTAAAATTGTATAACAAATCACCATTGGCCATCTTCGAGTATTTCTAGAGCAGTTGTAACTTGCACAAAGTTTGTCCACCACATCAACACCACATTTCATCTGATTATATTCAGTAACAATAGTTGGTTTACGTTTTTCGCCTGTTTTGTCATCAATTTCGTCAAATTTGTGCAAACTAGAGACTAAGAGTACGTTTTTCTTCTTTTTTGGGATATGAGATACAAGAGTACATGTGGGTCTGAACCTAAACATACTAGTACATTCCAGTCGCGCTTCAGGTTTGATAAACTCCTGCTTGTATAATACATATTAGCATCGGCTAAAGCGTATATTTTTATGCCATATTTATTAGGTTTGGATTGAATATATTGACGGAAGCTACATCTTCCTCTAAATCCTGGAAGCATTTCATCAACAGTGACATATTCAGAGTGGTTGTAGCCATTTTGACAATTATTCAAAAAACTATCAGTTCGTATAGCTGCCAGCTTATATGTGGCTCTTCATTCTTCGCGAGAATTTTTGTTATCAAAACGTAGACATCTTAGAAGAAATGAAATCTCTGCAAAGACATGGTAAGACGAAATATTTCTATACCCCGATCTATACCCATCTGTTTTCCAAAACTCTTCAACATTCATATGGTTTGCACGATAAACCCCTGCCAAGTATAGTAATCCCAGTAAAGCACAGATCTCAAGTGCGTCTGTAATAGTAGCATCTCTGGGCCACTCAAATTTATGTGCAATTGATCGTATGAATTGATTTGTGAATTCTATAATCAAATTAATCATAGCGTTATTTATAAAACATTCCCATATCTCTGTTGCACCTTTCAAGAATCTTATACTCAATTTTGGAGAAGGAAACTTTTTTAGAATATTCTCTGCTCTAGTTCTTACAGTCTTAGATACGCGTGAATGTTTTTTCCAATATGTTACTCTATTCTTTCCTACGAATGACAATGAATTGCTCGCAAAGACATCATCTTCTCTATCATAAATATCTTGTGCGGAGTCACTATGTTCAAGTTGTACTTCTTTATTATCTGATTCTTCCGCATCAGATTTATCATTAGCAACTTCTTCATCATCAGTTATAACATCTTCTAACAAACTCCTTAATCTTTCTTGTTCCTTTTCGTAATAACTCATGTCTAAGAAATTTTTTAATGAATATACCAACTAAAAATTATTATTTTGCCTCAGTTAATACCTATTTATATAAACTATCGAAGAGAAAAAATTTTTTGCACCGCTAGTCACCCTGGTCTCAGTCCGGATTCCGTTATAGCTACTGACGTACGCACACACCACTGCTCTAACAAAGACTGAAGCTTCACAACGTATAGTTAGGAAGGACTGTAGACTAGAGATAACTATCCATTCCAGTTTTTCAAATATCGGCAGTAAACCTTCGGGACGGTCTGAGCGACAGAGCGCGACTACTGGAGGGTTAAGAAATCAATGAAATGTTTAATTTTTACTTAATTCTTTTAGGTCCCGATGAGTATACCTCAAAATTGCCAAATTTTTTTTAGAGGGGCAGGAAGTGGGGCTTGTTTGTAGATATCTCAAAAAGTGTTTGCATCAAGGTCAAGTCGTTCTTACATATTTTCCAATGGGGCTGAAGCGGCCGTTTGAAGGAAAATTTTTAATATATTTTGTAGGAAATATATTATCTTTTTTACAAAAAAAGCACGTAGAAAAATTGCCTTTCGTTATTCTAAAAACTACACATACCACTAAATTCTCTATAAAAAAAGTGATGAAAATGGTCCCATTCATTTTTTTGATTGGCATTATAAACAAGTTACATTGACTTTTCTTGAACTTTTGACCATATCTCAAGTATCGTAAAAGGATGTGATGGATCTTAAAAATAAATGTGTAACTTTATACCGTATATTTGATGTAGGACACCATTGTTATTGAGTAAATTTTGAAAGTGGAGCATAAAAATGTGTTCCTTAAGTACCTAGTGAAAAAAGACCATAACTTCGAAACGCTGTACTCAAGTCAATTATTATTGAGAATGAATGTAAAAATATATTTAATGGCAAATGTTTAATAAACTTTAAAAAAAAAAGCCGCTGCCCAAGGAATCACTACTTCCACATCCAGATTTTGTATCCAAGTCTTTATACACACTAAATCCCAATGTAATATTTTATTCCCTTTAATAATAAGGTGGTAGAGGGGATAGCTAACGTCAAAAAATTTTTAAAGGCCTTCGGTTCTCGTATACACACTAAATTCCAATTTAATTTTTTAATCCCTTTAATAGGGTGGCACTGGCGATGACAGAGGGGTAGCTAACGCCAAAAAAATTTTTTGAGACATTTTCTTCTTGTATACCCACTAAATCACATTTTAATTTTTTTTACTCCCTTTCATAATAATGATGGTGATAGTGGAGGGTGGCTGATGCCAAAAAAAGTTTTGAGACTTTGACTTTTCGTACATGCCCTAAATTGCATTTTTATGGAGTCTTCTGCTTGCTTTACCTATTTACCCCCGAACCCTTCAACGGAATTAGATCAAAATATAATCTAGTTCCAGATCTCGTTATAATACATAAGTGTACCAAATTTCAAGTCAATATCATAACGGTTCCAGAGTAAACGTGCACATAAAAAAAGTTACAGACAGAATTTTTTTTGCTCAAATTTTAAATCTTGACGTTCATGACATTTTAAGCCTAGAATAATAATTTTTTTTGTTACTATATTTCCACTGGATGTGGAAGGAATTATTAGGATTTTTAGCTAAAAACGTTTAATTTTCCAGAATACTTGCAAAAATTCAATAAAGATTAATGACTTTCTTAAGTGTAATGTTAAAATTATAATCTGTTGCATATTTTCTTATTGAAATATTTAAAAACTGGTCTGCATTTTTAAAAAATAATCCTGGAAAAGTCAGGGAATTTGTAAACTGAAAATTGTTGGGTATCCTGTTATACCTAGAAACTCCTAGTCAACCCACATACCCGGATTAATGAATTTGATTTTTGAAAAGGCACAAATGCTATTTGAACGATTCGTAGCTAAAATGGAACACATTGGTAGTGGAGGAATGTTCTAACGTGGATCCACCTTTCTGTATTCTCACATAAAGATAATTTTATGTGAGAATTGCAGACAATATTTCTAATATTGGGGTGTAATGGGGTAGTGAAGCGCAAGTTATAGCCTCTCCCTACTTAATTGTTAACCTCACCTTCGCGATGAGTTCAATTTGAACTTGGTGCACCCTGTTTTCACTAACGAGGCTCTAACGACCGAGTAAGGGCGGAATAACCCTTACCTTACCTTTTGCCGTGAGCACATCCACCTTCTCACGAAGAATGCGGTAAAAATAACCCACCGCACACAAAGGTTGCTTTTGGAATCGTTTGGTTACCCCATCGTCGCAGTCTCCTTCTGTGCCATGGGACCACACCACTCGCCTTCCGCAACCGAGCTGGTCAGTTCCTGCTCCAGCTAAAACTTCAAATGCAGCTTCGTTTTCAGTCGATTAAGGCTTTAAAAAAATGATGGAGCGTTCAAGTGGGACAAAATCATCCGGAGGTAAAATACCCTACCGATCGGATCTCCGGGGGAGGGTGCCCACAGGGACACCTCATCGAATGTCGAGACAAGTTAAATCCAACAAAACTAATTCTTTCATCTACGGCGCTTGGAATGTTCGTACTTTGAACGACAGCACTCGCACCGATCGGCCTGAAAGAAGAACTGCTCTAATAGATAGAGAACTTCACCGACTCAATGTTGACGTTGCAGCTCTCAGCGAAACTCGATTTTTGGAGGAAGGCTCTCACAGAAAAGTACTACACCTTCTATTGGAAAGGTCTTCCCACCAATTCAAGAAGACAACATGGAGTAGGATTTGCCGTTCGGAATCAACTTGTATCCAACTTAACACAAGTACCACAAGGCCTATCCGAGCGTCTAATGCTGTTACGCTATGGGCTATCAGATGGCAACGCGGTAAATTTAATAAGCGTCACGAAACCAAGGAAAGCTTCTATCAACAGCTGGAAGAAACCCTCTGTAGAATACCTAAAACGGAACGACTCGTTATTCTTGGCGATTTTAACGCTAGAGTAGGGAGAGATGCAGACACCTGGCCAGGCATCATAGGCAAGAACGGTTTGGGCAACATGAACGCTAACGGTCAACTACTCCTAACTAAATGTGCCGAACATGGTCTAGTTATAACAAACACCATTTTCCGACAAAAGGATAAATTTAAAGGCACTTGGCGTCACCCCAGATTAGGTCACTGGCATCTACTGGACTATGTTATCGTACGTAGAAAGCATCTCAAGGACGTCCAAATTACAAAGGCGCGCATTGATAGCGAATGTTGGACCGATCATCGTCCTGTTGTCTCTAAAATGAAAATTGTTATGAGACCCAAACACCGAAGAACTCAAGTAAAACGTAGACTCCGTCTCTGTATTAGTAAATTGCGTGACCAACAAACCGTTGAACAGCTAAAGCAAAAAGTTCAAGAGAATTTGAGTGCACTAGAAGAAACCAATTCTGTCGCTGCTACCTGGACACAAATTAAAGACTGTTTAAAAAGTGCGAGTGAGGAAATTCTTGGCACTGCAGCAAGTAAAAAACAGGAGGACTGGTTCAATGATAATGAAGCTTTTGTCTACGAACGGCGGCTGCTGCGGCTGCTTGGTCGGCCGGGCCCGTTTCCGCCCCGTACGATGCCGGCTGTGGTTGTATTGGTGGTATGCCATGTTGTACTTCCAATTCCGGAAGTGGCTGTGAGGTTGTTTGCATAGGGCCCGAAGTGGCCCGGGGCGAAGCCGGAGGGTCGTGGCTTGTCCTCGTCTGTAGGGCTAGGTGCTGCAGGAGTATTTCTGTGGTGTTTGTTAGCTGTTGCAATGCTTGTGTGAGTGCCTGGGTTACTGCATCAACTTGGCTTGGGTTCCTCCCACTTGGGGTGAGAGCAGGGGTAGCAGGCATTACTAATGGCGGTGGCTGCACTCCTTGAAGGCTTCTGGTTGTGGAGTCCGTGGTTGTAGTAGGTCGGCGTTGGCTAGTGGATGGTGTGAGGAAGGGCTGTGCTTCTTGTCCCCTTCCCGGGGTTGGATATGCGTTAGGGCGAGGGGCAGCCCCCTGGCTGGCCGGGGCTGAATCCCATTGACCGGTGAAAAATCGACGGGCCGCGACGTTGGGCGACAAGGGGTTCACCATTTCCCCTACCAGACCTGAGTCCTCTTGACTGATGAAAATTTGACGGGCCGCGACGTTGGGCGACGAGGGGTTCACCATTTCCCCTACCAGACCTGAATCCTCTTGACTGATGAGAATTTGACGGGCCGCGACGTTGGGCGACAAGGGGTTCACCATTTCCCCTACCAGACCTGAGTCCGCTTGACTGATGAGAATTTGACGGGCCGCGACGTTGGGCGACAAGGGGTTCACCATTTCCCCTACCAGACCTGAGTCCTCTTGACTAGTAACGAGAGCGTCCGGGACCTGGGGCGAACGGCTCTGTGTTGGTGGCGAGTCTACCTGGCTAGATGGGACGCCGTCCCTCTGCCTAGATCGACTCCTGGTGTTCATAACGATTTCTTTTGTGATATAGTAGCACCCACTTCACTTTTCACCACTACTGTGCACTCCAAACTACTAATTAGGCAGGTTGTGGAATAAAATGACTATTTACTATAATACAATAGAGTCCTCAGGTAGAGGTGTCAAAGGCAGGCGCGAACTGTTTGATCGATGTTCACTGGAGGATGGTCACGAACGAACTGATGCAGGGCTAGCGGGCGTGCGCATATTTATAGTTTCCCGGCGGTGTGACGTAGCACGGGCTTTGCCGGCCGCGAGCTGTTGCGCTGCAGGGCCTCGCCACGTGGCTATTTTGTGCTATGTGTTGGGGCTGTTTTGCCCTATAACTTTTTTGGTGTTTATCGTATCGAGCTGTACGATACGTTAAATGAAAGGTCTTTTCCTGTAGTTTTCGAAAATGACTTTGTGAATGCGCGTACTTTAATGTTTAGAAAGTTATAATGAATTTTGTGTGAAAAAAAATAATTTTGGTCCCGAATTTTCGCGGTTTTTTTCTCATCTGCCGATGACACCACCCCCCTAAATTGTGACTTTTATTTATAAAAGGCATGGATATGAGTAATAGATAATGTACAAGATAAGATAGGATTAAGATATTTCAACTTAAACTAATGTAACTCAACTTAAACTAATGTAATTCAACTTAAACTAATGTAATTCAACTTAAACTAATGTATTTCGTTTTACAAAGATAAATATGTTGGATTGGTTTGCTTACAAAATCGCAAGGATGTCGCGGGTGAGGTCTTGGTTCCGGGATGGGCCTGGTTCTGGCTGCCTTTCGTCTGAGGGTCCCTTTCCCTCAGGGTTGGGTTGAAATCCGTCTTCTGAGGGTTGCCCCCCAGGGTCATGTTGCGCCTCGTCCTGGTCGGACTCGGCGTTTCCTTCCTCGGGTTGGAAAAGTTGCTGCACCTCGGGAGGTACCTGGACACGTTGCTGTGGTCTGGGCATCGGCCTGAGGTCATCGATATGGATTGGGGCCTGGATTCCGTTGCGATCTACTTCGTAAGTGTTATCTCCCAACACTTTTACAACTGGGTATGGACCTTCCCATGTTGGACCGAAGGCTGGCCGAGCTTCCTTGAATCCTCTCGTGATTACCATATCTCCTACTTCGAAATGGACTTTGGCTTGTCTGGGCCTGGGGTAGAGGTTCCTCTGGAATATTATCTGGCGTCGTTTGGCTTGCTTCCTTCTTTCCTCGGCGGCTTGTTTGGGCTCTGGTAACGGCTGGCGTTGCTGAGGATGCTGCCATTCGCCTGGCCTGGGTAATGACGTTCCCAACAACATTTCGCTTGGCGAGTATCCAGTGGCGGCATTTTGTCTGTTCCGGAGGGTAAAAAGGATTTGGTTGATGACTGCGTCCCATTTTCTGGCGTCTTTGTTGCGGAGCTTCTCCCTAAGGGCCTTCTTGATTTCTTGGCAGCGACGTTCGACCGGGTTGGCTCTTTGATGGTATACTGGGGATGTATACTGCTGGATACCGTGGTCCGTCAGAAATTTGGAAAATGCTCTGGCGAGGAAGGCGGTGGCGTTGTCCGAAATGACTGCTTCTGGGTATCCCCATCTTTGACAGACTTCCTCCAGGAAGTTGCGGATGGTAGTTGCAGTGGCATTTGGAACGGCTTTGGCCTCAACCCATTTTGAGCAGGTATCTGTAACAACAATAAGAAAGCGATTTTTAGCAACAGTAGGCACATAAGGGCCCATGACGTCGATGCTGAGGACTTGCCACGGCCTGGTTGGTGGCCTGGGACGCAGTGGGGCGGCTTCTTGGAGTGGGCCTCTTTTGGTTGCCGTGCATACCATGCACAGGCGGACGTGGGATCGTACGTGGCGGCGAATTCCTGTCCAGTGGTAGAGTTTGTCAATGGCTCGGAAGGTTTCATCACGACCTGGGTGACCTGCGAAGACGGAGTCGTGGTAAGTGTGGATAACTCTTGCCCATAGGTTTTCTGGTACTACGAGCTGCCTTCGATCGTCCGTTGTTTTGTGCCAGAGGTGGCCGTCTTCTACGATGAAGTCGTCTCGCAGTCGTCTCTCCCATGGTTCCACTGGTATGTCTGGGTCCTGCTGCTGGAAGACTCGCCAGAAATGGATAGCGGCTGAGATGGTCTCGTCACGGAGTTGTTCCTGCTGGACTTGTTGGAAAAGATTTGCTGGCCTATCGTCGTTGTTCTCCTCGTCGTTGACCTCGTCGTTAGCCTCCTCGTCGTTGTCCTCGTCGTTGTGCTCCTCGACCTGGTTCAGCGCTGCTTCCTGCAGCGGAGCGTGTTCGCCAGTTGGCCTTGGAGCTGGTGGTTGAGGTGGGCTGTGATTAGGTAGGTCCTCCCCGTCGTCTTCCTCTGAGTTGGTTTCGGTGTCCGTGGTGGAGTACGATCGCTTCTCGTCTTCTTCGTCGTCCGAATCGAAGATTACCTCGGGAACATCGGGGGGTTCTCGGCGAGCGGCGTTGATTCTCCCTGGGATCGTGTGGCCGTTGACATCGGGGATGACCTCTGCCATGGTAGTTGGGACGTCGCGGTGGTCCTCGGGAGGTAGCAGGCGGTCATCGTCGCCGATGGAGCTTGGCATGGGCTCCCTGGGGTGTCTTGACAGGAAGTCTGGGAGTTGATTTTGTTTACCAGGACAGTGTTCCACAGTGAAGTTGTATTCTTGGAGTTGGAGCGCCCATCTGGTTAGCTTTGCACGTTCATCCTTGAATTGGTTGAGCCAGGTGAGTGCTCGACTATCGGTGACCAGTGTGAATGTCTGGCCTTCCAGCCAGTGGCGGTACCTCCAGCACGCCCACACTACTGCCAATGTCTCTTGTTCGTTTACATGATATCGTTTTTCTGGTCCTGTGAATTTGGCACTGGAGCACGAGATGATCCTCCTTTCACCTTGCGGGGTACGCTGGAACAGGACTGCGCCCATCCCCATGGTGCTGGCGTCCGTCTGGAGGACGTAGGGGAGCCCTGGTTCTGGTCTGAAGAGCGAAAGTGGTTTGGAGAGGACTTCCTTCACCTTTTGGAATGCTGCGTCTGCCTCCGGTGTCCACTGGAAGCGCTGTTTTCCGGTGAGGGTTGTCATGGGTGCTGTGATTTCGGTGAATTCCGGGACGAATTCACGGAGCCAGTTTGCAGTTCCTAGGAAGGCCTGCAGTTCCTTCTTAGTCTTGGGTGTGGGGAATTTCTGGATCTGGATAACATGCTTTTCTTGAGGTGTGTTCTTCGTTGCGGTGATTCGATACCCTAAGTATTCCAGTTCTTCTGCCCCGAAGCGACATTTCTGAATTCCGCAGTGCAGCTCGTGGATCTGGAGCCTCTCCAGGACTAACGTCAAATGTCTGATGTGGTCTTCATGGGTCTCAGAATAGACAATTATATCATCAAGATATACCTTGACGAACACATCCACGTAGTCGGCGAGTACTTCCGTCATCAGCTTCTGAAATGTTGAGGGTGCGTTACGGAGTCCAAATGGCATCACCAAAAATTCGTACGTTGCCCCGTCCGGGGTACTGAATGCGGTGAGGGGTATACTGGCTTCGGCCATGGGTACCTGCCAGTACCCGCTCTTGAGGTCGAGGGAGGTGAATATCTTCGCAGCTCCAAGTTCCCTTATCGTCTCTCGAATGGGCGGCAGCTGACTCACTTCCTCATAGGTCTGGGAGTTCAGTTTACGGTAGTCCACGCAGAACCTTGGTTGGCCGTTTTTCTTGTTGACAATGACTATTGGCGAACAATACCTGCTGTGGCTTCGTCGGATGACCCCAGCGGCTAACATTTTCTTCACTTCTTCCGTGATGATTGCTTTGTTGTTGGCGGAGTATTGGTATCGTCGAATCTTGAAAGGAGCGTCTTCCTTCAGGCGGATCTCGTGCATGGCCAACTTCGTTGTGGGTTGATGAAGCGCCTCGTCAAAGACCTCCTGGAAGTTGTGGATCAGGCGAATGTATTTTTCCTGGTGGGTGGTGGGTAGCTGATCAGGGCTGACGTCGAACTCGCTAGCTTGGGTTGGTGCTTGACGGTCCATGAGCCAAAATAGTGTGTGCCTCTGGTGCAGGCCCACATGAACGCAACCTCGCTGGAAATCCATGATCGCCTGGTGTTGACGTAGCCAGTCTTGTCCTAGAATGGCGTCCTCGGTGATGGCATCTAGGAGGTGGAATTTTGTGGTTGCTGTGTACTCTCCGGCTACCAGGTTAACTTGGATGCTTCCCCTGGAGTAGTAAACTTGGTCAGTGGCAGCTAATCGTACGCGCATCTGGGTGGGCTGGATTGCTTCGGGTTGTACGTACTCTTTTTTTATGAAGCTATGGGTGGCACCACTGTCCAGTAGTGCCAGTAGTCTACGTCCATTGACTTCCGTCCATATCCGTGATGAAGGGCCAATGGCGGATGTGGTGCTGATGGTGGCGTTTATGATTGTTGAGGTCGCGCGCCCTGGCTTGCGCCGACCCTGTTCGCGTTTCCCTGGTTCCTTGCCGCTTCGTTGGAGGGCCCGGGTTGTGGTCCTTGTTGTTGCTGCTGTGGCGGTCTTGATGGCTGTTGCTGTTGTTGAGGTGGCTGTTGCTGACGTTGCCTTATTTGTTCTTTGAGTACTGGGCAGTCACGGTGGAAGTGCCATCCACCGCATCCTCTGCATGGACTGGGGGGCTCCTGGGGTAGTTCCGATTGGCGATTGACGAGTGGTCGAGTTGTAGGTGGTGCTGGCCTTGGTATTGGTCGCAGGTGGCGTTGGAGCTCTTTGAAATCGACCTCGGCCCAGTCGGCGGCCCGACCTAAGTCCTCTAGGGTTTTGATTGTCATGGTCCTGGTAGCATATCGGATTTCTGGTCGAAGCAGTTCCCGTACCTCGCATGTGATTTGTTCTTCCGAAGTGTACGGCTCTACTCTTTTGTGCAGTCCCATCTTGCGTTGAATGAACACTGCAGCTAGCTCGTCCTCCTTTTGTCGTTCGCCGTGCAGGCGAGACCTCAAACTTCCCAAGAGGGAAGGATCGTTGTATTTGAGGATCAAGCGGTGCCTCAAAGTTTCGAAGTCCAGGTTGAGGGGCTGGAACACCTCAAACATCCCTTTGGCGTGGCCTTCCAGTTGTCCAAGAGTGATCCTCACCCTGTCTCTTGCTTGGATTTGGTTCCTGTCCATGGCTTCTTCTAATGTATTTAGGAATTTTTCCGGGTCTTCCCATTCCCTTCCTGCGAATGTGGGTAGGGTCCTTACATCTAGCTGCCCAGTCCTAGCTTCCGTGGCCGCTTGAACTGCTGCTTTTGTTGCTGTAGCCACGACTTCCATGAGTTGCTTGTGCATGGCCTGTTGTAGCACCGTTTGCGCTGTTGGCCCCGACTCCACTGTTGGCATCATCAGGGGAGCTGGTCGTGTGGTTTGCTCTGCTTGAGGTTCGGCCGGGACTGGCTGCATCGTTGGTTGCTGTTGGTTGGTGGTGTCTTGTTGTGGTACTAGCTGCACCGTTGGTTGTTGTTGGTTGGTGATGTCTTGTTGTGGTACTAGCTGCACCGTTGGTTGTTGTTGGTTTGTGGGACCTTGTTGTGGTACTAGCTGCACCGTTGGTTGTTGTTCAGTTGGGCGCCACTGGGCTTGTTCTCCCAGAATTTTGTTTGATAGTTTTGATTTGTGCTCAGGGTCATGAGCATCCCCATCCAGGGATCCTTCCGTTGCGTGTGTGGAAGCTCTTGAAGCCCCACGTTGGGCGCCATGTCTACGAACGGCGGCTGCTGCGGCTGTTTGGTGAGCCGGGCCCGTTTCCGCCCCGTACGATGCCGGCTGTGGTTGTATTGGTGGTATGCCATGTTGTGCTTCCAATTCCGGAAGTGGCTGTGAGGTTGTTTGCATAGGGCCCGAAGTGGCCCGGGGCGAAGCCGGAGGGTCGTGGCTTGTCCTCGTCTGTAGGGCTAGGTGCTGCAGGAGTATTTCTGTGGTGTTTGTTAGCTGTTGCAATGCTTGTGTGAGTGCCTGGGTTACTGCATCAACTTGGCTTGGGTTCCTCCCACTTGGGGTGAGAGCAGGGGTAGCAGGCATTACTAATGGCGGTGGCTGCACTCCTTGAAGGCTTCTGGTTGTGGAGTCCGTGGTTGTAGTAGGTCGGCGTTGGCTAGTGGATGGTGTGAGGAAGGGCTGTGCTTCTTGTCCCCTTCCCGGGGTTGGATATGCGTTAGGGCGAAGGGCAGCCCCCTGGCTGGCCGGGGCTGAATCCCATTGACCGGTGAAAAATCGACGGGCCCCACGTTGGGCGCCATGTCTACGAACGGCGGCTGCTGCGGCTGCTTGGTCGGCCGGGCCCGTTTCCGCCCCGTACGATGCCGGCTGTGGTTGTATTGGTGGTATGCCATGTTGTACTTCCAATTCCGGAAGTGGCTGTGAGGTTGTTTGCATAGGGCCCGAAGTGGCCCGGGGCGAAGCCGGAGGGTCGTGGCTTGTCCTCGTCTGTAGGGCTAGGTGCTGCAGGAGTATTTCTGTGGTGTTTGTTAGCTGTTGCAATGCTTGTGTGAGTGCCTGGGTTACTGCATCAACTTGGCTTGGGTTCCTCCCACTTGGGGTGAGAGCAGGGGTAGCAGGCATTACTAATGGCGGTGGCTGCACTCCTTGAAGGCTTCTGGTTGTGGAGTCCGTGGTTGTAGTAGGTCGGCGTTGGCTAGTGGATGGTGTGAGGAAGGGCTGTGCTTCTTGTCCCCTTCCCGGGGTTGGATATGCGTTAGGGCGAGGGGCAGCCCCCTGGCTGGCCGGGGCTGAATCCCATTGACCGGTGAAAAATCGACGGGCCGCGACGTTGGGCGACAAGGGGTTCACCATTTCCCCTACCAGACCTGAGTCCTCTTGACTGATGAAAATTTGACGGGCCGCGACGTTGGGCGACGAGGGGTTCACCATTTCCCCTACCAGACCTGAATCCTCTTGACTGATGAGAATTTGACGGGCCGCGACGTTGGGCGACAAGGGGTTCACCATTTCCCCTACCAGACCTGAGTCCTCTTGACTAGTAACGAGAGCGTCCGGGACCTGGGGCGAACGGCTCTGTGTTGGTGGCGAGTCTACCTGGCTAGATGGGACGCCGTCCCTCTGCCTAGATCGACTCCTGGTGTTCATAACGATTTCTTTTGTGATATAGTAGCACCCACTTCACTTTTCACCACTACTGTGCACTCCAAACTACTAATTAGGCAGGTTGTGGAATAAAATGACTATTTACTATAATACAATAGAGTCCTCAGGTAGAGGTGTCAAAGGCAGGCGCGAACTGTTTGATCGATGTTCACTGGAGGATGGTCACGAACGAACTGATGCAGGGCTAGCGGGCGTGCGCATATTTATAGTTTCCCGGCGGTGTGACGTAGCACGGGCTTTGCCGGCCGCGAGCTGTTGCGCTGCAGGGCCTCGCCACGTGGCTATTTTGTGCTATGTGTTGGGGCTGTTTTGCCCTATAACTTTTTTGGTGTTTATCGTATCGAGCTGTACGATACGTTAAATGAAAGGTCTTTTCCTGTAGTTTTCGAAAATGACTTTGTGAATGCGCGTACTTTAATGTTTAGAAAGTTATAATGAATTTTGTGTGAAAAAAAATAATTTTGGTCCCGAATTTTCGCGGTTTTTTTCTCATCTGCCGATGACACTTTTATACAAGAACTTCTTGACCGCAAACATATTGCCTTCCAAAACACTATCAACCACCCCAAAGACTCATCAAAAGCAGAAGCTTTTACCCAATCTAAGTATGAAACGCAACGCGAAATCAGAAGAATAAAGAACGAGTGGTGGGCAAGCAAGGCCAGAGAAATTCAAAGGTACGCCGATTCACACGACTACAGGAATTTCTTTCAAGGAGTAAAAGCAGTGTACGGCCCCAGTCGGAAAAATATGTGCCCTATTAAAGATTTAAATGGAAATCTCCTCAAAGAAGACCAGGAAATAAGAGCCCGATGGAAAGAACACTACTCTAACATTCTTAACCAGCAAAGTCAAGCCGATCACGATATTATAAATCTTATCCCTCAATATGACACCTTCGAAGACTTAGATAAACCACTAACAACGGAAGAGATCTTAACCGCCATTGGGCAGCTAAAAAATAACAAATCTCCCGGCGCCGACTCACTCCCAGCTGAGATCTTTAAAGCTGTGTCGTCAGAGCTCATACCCTACCTCAAAAAACTGTTTGATGTCGTGTGGGAAAGTGGTCAAGCTCCGCAGGAGTTTCGTGATACACTTTTAATCAACCTCTTCAAAAACAAAGGGAGCGCTGCGGACTGTGGAAATTACAGGGGTATAGCTCTCCTGGCTGTTGGAGGGAAGATACTCACTAAAGCGATGGCAAATAGGCCAACACTTGTTACGGAAAAGTTACTTCCTGAAACACAGAGTGGCTCTAGACCAAACCGAGGCACATCGGATTTAATCTTCACACTTAAACAGCTTCAAGAAAAAGCACTCGAACATCAAGGAGAAATTCACATGGCCTTCATTGATTTAATCAAGGCGTTTGACTCGGTGGACAGGGAAGTGCTCTGGAAAATTATGTTCCGCTTAGGTATCCCTAGAAAATTTGTGGAAGTATGTCGCAGTCTACATACAAACAATAACGCCCAGGTTATGTATAATAATGAGGCAACCGAACCTTTCCAAACCCTCACTGGAGTTAGGCAGGGATGTGTCCTGGCACCCCTACTCTTTAATTTGTTTACCACTGCTATAACAATTATTGTTGACAACAAACTGACAGTCAGAGGAATAGGTCTCAGATACCATTTTGATGGCGGTCTCTTTAACATAGGGCGCTTTAGAGCTTTCAAGAAGACACGCACACGATTCATTTGTGATCTCCAGTATGCGGATGACTGCGCACTTTTAGCCTCTACACCGGAAGAGCTTCAAGAACTTTTAGATGTGTATGCCCAGAGCTATGATTCCTTAGGACTTAAAATCAACATTGGAAAGACTAAGATTATGTCAACTCCTCATCAAGTGAACCAAATAGACATTACACTTAACGGAAATTCTCTTGAAGTGGTAGATCAGTTCAATTACTTAGGCAACGTTGTTAATGACAAAGCAAACATGGACAGCGAGATTTGCAATAGAATTAACGCTGCATCTAGAGCACTCTGGGGACTTAGAGAGAGAGTATTTGACAACCACGACCTTGCTTTGTCAACGAAAATGGCTGTCTACAGAGCAGTTGTCATTTCAACACTGCTATATGGATGTGAAAGCTGGGTCACTTACCGTCGTCATGTGAAAGAATTAGAACATTTTCAGCAAAGACACCTCAGAAGTATGATGAAAATCCGTTGGTTCCATCACATATCAAACGTGGAAGTACTCAGGAGAGCAAACAGCCTTCCAATTGAGGTGCTTATTTCAAGAGCACGCCTAAGATGGGCAGGTCACGTTCATCGTATGCATGATAACCGCCTTCCTAAATGTACACTTTATGGTGAATTGCTAAGCGGTAGAAGAAGGCGTGGCGGTCAACGAAAGAGGTGCAAAGACGCTCTCCATGAAAATCTAAAATCCTGCGGTATTGCAGACGAGCAATGGGAACAACTTGCAGCGGACAGAACCGAATGGCGAGGGGTTGTGGCCAGCTATCAAGGAAATGTTGTTGCAAGAAGGCCGAATCCAAGACCTAACCAGGTCTATGTTTGTCCTTACTGCGGTCGACATGTGCTCTCCCGAATTGGCCTCTATAGCCATAGTCGTGTGCACCGTAGATGAATGGGAATTACAATAGACTACACCTTTTACTGGTTTTTTATTGTACATAATTTATCGACTGTAACATTTTTATACTCGGACTCGAGTAACGGCTAATAATAATAATAATTTCTAATATTGGCGTAAGTGGTGTGCCTCAGAGGTCTATATTAGGAGCTGTCGTAGTTTGCCTTTTTACTTGATTTTTTTTTTCTCGGTTATCTGGCACTTTTCAATAGTTACAGTTTGGGCTATGCTATGTCCATGTGATTGATCCATGCTAAAACGGTCTGAAGGACGTTCCCATGTGATGATTCGACTTAACTCCGACAGACAAAAACTACAAAATTTATACTTACCTACTTCAATTTTACTCCGTGGTATTCCAACAGATGGTATCGACTGGAACTTTCACTACACTGTTTACTATATTATGTCCCATAATGGTGTTTTTATGTACTCAGTAAGACACAAATGAAAGAGGAAGGGATTTAGGTAAAATTTAGTTTGGATCTTTGGAAATTGGTAGTTGTATAAATATACAAATATAAAATTGTAGGTTAACAAATATATTGGTCCATACCACACATGCTGAGTATTTGGAAGACCTCGGGCAATGTAATTTCCAACTACCATCTAATGGCTTACGTTAGAGCAATTGACTGACACCAAAAAGATTCAACATCAAAATTTG
This sequence comes from Leptura quadrifasciata, assembly GCA_963675555.1. Classification (NCBI taxonomy): domain Eukaryota; kingdom Metazoa; phylum Arthropoda; class Insecta; order Coleoptera; family Cerambycidae; genus Leptura; species Leptura quadrifasciata. The sequence goes on along the minus strand of OY776674.1, from coordinate 53,911,443 downwards.
CAACTTTGGGGCTTCATTCCTTGCCTGTCTTTATACATATTAAATTCACATAGATAATTTTGGGCACTCATTATAGAGCTTGAATCGCAACTGATTACAATTTTTTATTCATATGTTCAGGCAAGGCGGGTTCCACATATGCAGTACATGATTAAAGGGCAACATGTACCCGAATCGCCGAGGAATCACGTATGGGCAAATATGGCGCAGAACATATTAGTTTCTCGCCAGAAACGACTGCTAACTGTAAATTAGTTTTTGAAACATTTCGGCGTCCTTGAGAAATCTCCCTTCTGGGACTTTCTTGAGGGTTACTACCAATCCATTCTTATTGAAGATATCCTGCGTGAGTTGTAGTGCTATACAACATTGAATAGAAAAAAGATTAAATTTTAGAAGTACAAACTCCTTTTTCTAAAATGACCCCTTATAAAATTTCGTTATAGTTTCACATACGGACAACTATTAGTAGGAAAGGTAATTAAAAAATGTATCTGTTTGTCGTCGTTTCAAATGATACGTCTTGCATTTACTCTCAATGGTAATTCCAAAAACTTGGAGTTGAAATATCTTCCCTATGGCATATTTATGAGAGGTTTGCTGGCTCTCAGTATCATATATATAAATTAATTTATCAAATTTCTGTATGTTTTATATCTGGCTGTGTGTGCATTTAGTAAGTGCTATCTCCCTGTTCTGTCTTTTGATATATTCCTCATTTTAAAACTAAATTTCACTATTTTTAGTGTAAGTTTTATGAATTTTAATGTAAATTTTATCTTTTCAACTGTTCCCTCTAACTTGTGTAGACACAGTTTTTGTGTATAAACATGAATAATTTATCTAATATATCTATGTGTCGCACGCGGTTCCTGCAAAATAGTCGGATTTCATTGCAGTTCCGCAAAATCCGGTCAAAGGAGATTTTCACCTCTATTGAGGTTCCTTAACACCCACACCACAACTAATTATTCTCTTTTATTACAGTGTTGCCAAGTTTGCACAAAATGAACACAAATTTGACATTTTATTTAAGTAATGCACTTCAAGGTGCAATCCAGCATTAAAGTCGAGGCAAGAATTCAAGCGATAACATAATTTTTAATCATTAATTACGTTAAAAAGAGTAATTCTTGACACCCAGTTATTAAGCTTTTTTCAGACATAGGTACAGTTTAATGGGGCTTCATGATTCTTAGCTTGTCTTATTTATAGAATCGATCTGTGACGTGCATCGCTTGAATTCTTGCCTCGACTCAATACATTCTTAAGCTCTTTGCAGCATGGAATTGTGCACTTCTGAAAGCAATGCTGTACAGTTGACATGAAGACTTAATCATCAGGATCGTACCGTAAAGTACAAGCACCTGATGTGCATTTTTGCCACATCTTAACAAAACAAAATGTAAAAACACAGTACACCACATATAATAGCGGAAAACAATAAATGATCACAAATTGTTATAAACAATGATTTTGTTTATAATTTGTTAACTCGTTAAATTCAAGTTAAAATGAAATGAACAATTTTTTTTATATATTTTATCAAAAAATAACAATAATTTACTGTTGTGAAATATTTGAAAAGATTCGTATTTTCCGAAGGGGAACAAAAAAATTCAAAAAAAGCAGGTACTTTAATTTTTTTAAATACAAACCTTTTTTCCTCATCGACTTTTCCAACAAACATAAACCCGCGAAGTTTTCCCGGAAAAACTTATAAACATCGGAAAAACTTTGAGAGGGAAAATGCGGAATAAAAAAGGTTTCTAAAAAAAATTGGTCGAAAAGAATGGGGTTTTCATAACATTTTTTTTTACTGTTATGATTTGCTATTATTAAAATGCATATTTTCCTAGACAAAAGCTATTGTCATTATCTTGTCGAAAATCAAGCCCTACCTCAGAAAATATGGATTTTAATGAAAAATCATAAAAAGTAAGAGTAAAAAAGTTAAACTATGCACTAGTGCGTAAAGTAAAAAATGCCTATCGGAGCGTTTGTAATAATCATATCTTATTTTAAAATTACAATAAATTGGTTTAAATTTATGTAGTCCATTTACTCATTATCATTGGATATATTATTATAAAATATATCTATTAACATTTAATATCCATGTTATTAACAATTAAATTAAAATTAATACCTAATTATAAGTTTTGCTTAAATTACTTTCTAAGAACAATATTCAATTTAATAATAATAATAATAATAACTTTATTTCCTTTAGACCTGTTGAAATACAAGTATAGGACAAGTCAGAATGTGAATACATTAACAATAAAAAAGAAATGATATACCTACTAATAAATAATAAAATAGAATAGATAGTCATAATTATATACATAAAAAATCATTGCTTTTACATAGTCATATACAAAAACAAATAAATAAATAAAATACATTCAAAATAATATATAACATGGACAATATAAATTTAATAAATAACAAACAACAAACGGGATGTTTGACAAATACTAATTTAATTAATTGCATAAAATTACACATAATTATTATCATTCTTATCATGCTTAAGTCAGATTACATGCAGTGGTACAGAAGATGACAAATTCGTGGTAGGTGTAAAAACATTACTTAATAAGGAAGTCCCGAACTGCACTTTTAAAGCAATTGAAGCTGGTAGCATCTTTTAATTTTTTAGGTAAAAGATTATACATCTTGATTGATGTAATAAAAGGACCTTTATTTACTTGGGTTAATCTACATGCTGGCAAATAGACGTTTTCGCCGGTTCGGGTGTTATAGTTATTTATATCACTACATTTTGGTAGTTGATTAATGTTTTTCCTTACATAACATACTGACTGTAAGATATACATGCAGTAAATGGTAAGTATCCCATGCTGTCTAAAGTAAGGTCTACATGATGTAGTGTAACCTAGATTAAACATGCTTCTTATAATTCTCCTCTGCATGAGAAAGACTTTTTTAACTCCTACACAGTTACCCCAGCAAAGTAAACCATATGAAAGTATCGAGTTTATACAACCATAATAAAGTGTCTAAAGTATTATTATTAACCGAATTTCTAATTTGTAATATTGCAAAGTTCTTACTTGCAAGGTTTTTTAGTACACTTTCCGTATGGTTTTGCCAGGATAAATGTTTATCCAGCTGAATACCTAAAAATTTCACACAATCATTTTGACAGATAGAATTATTATTCGCTCTAACCAGTACACTAAAATCTTTTTTACTTCCAATTTGTGTGAATAGCAGGAGATCAGTTTTTTGTGAGTTTAGTATTAGTCCATTTTTATTGCACCAAATTGATATTTCATCTACGCATTTCGTAGCCATTTTACTAAGTGTATCAATATTTTCAGCAGAAATTATAGCTGAGGTGTCATCAGCAAAAAGGGTTAAAAAACTGCTATCACTTACATTATCAATTATATCGTTAATAAAAATTATGAATAATAATGGACCTAACACACTCCCCTGTGGTACTCCAGTTAACACGTTTACATTTTCTGATAAATAAGTCCTCTCATCTTGTATAATTTTTACAGTCTGTGTTCTCCCCTTCAAGTACGAGTTTATCCAACTTAATGCCACACCACGAATACCATATATCTTAAGTTTTTTTAATAATAATTTGTGATTTATGCAATCAAAAGCTTTTGAGAGATAAAAAAAATACCAACCGATTTTAATTTGTCATTAAACTTGTTGAGAATTTTTTCATAAAAGGAGAGAACAGCATCCTGCGTTGATCGGTTTTTACAAAACCCATACTGTCTCATTGATAATATTTTACACTTTTGAAGAAAGCTTGTTAGTCTGATTTGGAATGCTTTTTCAAATATCTTTGAAAAAACTGTAATTATTAATATCATGTGGATCATGTTTTTTGTAGACAGGTATTACTAAAGCTGATTTTAATTGATCTGGAAAGTGGCCATTTTCAAATGATATGTTGATAAGGTATGCCATTATTTTAAGAAGGTATTTAGAAACATCTTTTAATAGGCAGCATGGGACTTCATCTTTGCCAGATGACTTTTTTCTGCATACAATATTAATTATGTCAGATATTTCTTTCTCCATAACAGGGGTTAAATATATCGTACTGTCATTATGTTTTCTTATTTGTGCTCTTGAGGTACCAATGTCAAAAGAAGAAGTGAGCTTACTAATAGAATTGATGAAGTGACTATTGAATTCATTAGCAACGTCTTGTGAATGATCTAGACATTTTCCATTTTGGTTTTTATTGTAGGAATTGTAAAATTTATTCATATAATTTTCATTAAAGCAATAAATTTTGTTAATTACCGATGTTGTTAATTTTTTTTACATAACAAGTATATCTAGTTAGAATGTAACGTTATTCAACAACTAACCTTGCTTTATTATTTTACTTTTTGTATTTCAATTTATTCATATATTTTTGGTAACCACTGCGGTAGTAGAAAAAATTGTGTAATATTTTTCATTTAATTTTAACTTGAATTTAACGAGTTAACAAATTATCAACAAAATCATTGTTTATAACAATTTGTGATCAATAGCAGAATTGAAAAGTTATGCCTTTTGACTGGGACAAAAAAAATTAACTAAGTTGCAAAAAGCTTTAAGAGAATTCATCCATTAGGTTATTTCATAAAGTAATTCGACCATACTATTAGGAGTATTCATAGATCTGAAGGTATTTCAAAAACCTCCTTTATATTCTTGCTGGTTTCCTGTTGCCTTATTGAAAGAGGAAAAATGAACTCATCGCGGTTGGCATTGAATGGGCTCACACTTTTTGGTCCAGCCACCTATCAAAAATACTGAATGCTGCCTAACTTCAAGGACAAGGTATTGCCAGTTTATTGACACACTTACACTGCTCATTGATTTCATTAATAAGTACAAATTTGTTTTTTATTAATAAAAAAATATTCACATTAATATAAAAATACAAGTTACATTTTCCCACAGGGTTCATTTTCACTAGTATCTATTACCAATTAATTGTACCTATTAAACAGTAGTGCCAAATTTAACAAAAACCAACAAATTAATCTATAATACTTTTTAATGCATTTTAGAATAGAACAAAAATACAAAAAAAATGGACAAACATGGAAATAAACAAACAATAGAACTTACAATAAAACAAATTTTACATGTTAATAGAATGATTTAAAGAAAAGTTTCTCCTATTTGAATCTTGCATTTTAGTAATCTGCTCTAATTGTGCACTGACCTGTGCGGTATTCCTGTCAATCCATTGTAGCGAGTTCATATGAGCATTTAAAATACGACTTATCTGTGTAATCTAAAAAATAAATATATTTAACAATAGTGAGAGGATTTCAAGTATTTATTCCAAAGATGGTTTTTATGTGACATACAAATACAATATGTAAACATCTGATGTAATATTGTCAAACAATATACAGCGTAGTGTCTAAGGCTGCGGCCGCCTGCGCATAAAGGTCTCCGCACCAACTACTTGGGATTTTAGACCTCACTGGATGTTGGAACAGATGAATTTCGCAAGTTCGAAGTTACAATTATGTATAATTGCAAGTTTGTTAGACAACGTTGATGGTCAGAGAATGTTTGCGGGGGAATTATTGGTAGGACTGTATAATGGGTCCACATTTTTTTCAATAGAGCCAATGTATGTACCTGCATTATTTAAAATATGTATTCTCCCGGTTATTAATGTGCCCCAACATGCTCGAAATCGAATGTCAGGGTGTTTAGCGAATTCTAACCTAGAAATTCCCGTATATTTTTTCATCACAATATTAAAATATATTGAAAATTAGTATAGAAATGTAAAATATTTTTATAGGAGAAAAAGAACAAGTCCTTCCCGAGACAAGCAGTTTTTAAACAGCACCCCATTTTTTTCATAACATCACATTAATAAGCTAAATAATAAAAAATATTATTGCTTATTTTTTCATCACAATATTAAAATATATTGAAAATGAGTATAGAAATGTTAAATAGTTTTATAGGAAAATAAGAATAATTCCTTCACCACGAGTCAAGCATTTTTTAAATAGCATCCCATTTTTTTTCATAATGTCACATTAATAAGCTAAACAATAACAAAAATATTATGGCTTATTTTTCCAAATATTTCAAAAGGGTCAATTTTTTTTGCAAATAATTGTTAATTTATTACTTGTATGCTCATTACAAAAAATATGAATCAATTAAGTCTGCACGTAAATATAAAATATATACTATAAACCAGTCATTCGTATTTTTTAAATTCTTTTACACATTTAATTAACTTTGTATCCTATAACTTGAATACTAATATAGTTATTTGCCACCCTCTTGGTTGTTACATAACTTTAATGCATATATAATTTAATAATAATAGCCTGTTAGAAAAATGAAACTTATCGATTTTAAATTTATTATTTGGGAAAAATAACGTCATTTCCTTGTAAACCGGAAGTGATATAAAATATTCTTGTATGTATCTACATCAAACAACTACTAAACAAAAAAAACTCTCACTGTGCACTTATAAAGCTATAGAATTTAATGAGACACTATTGTCAAGTTTATGGCATTACAGCCAACCCTGCACATGTTCACAGACTATAAACCATTTGATTCCATAATTAGGTACAATAAATATAAAACTAATTGTAAGTTCCAACCCCTGATGTGGGGTTTAACAAGCTATAAAGAAAGCAGTCAAAATATTTTTTCAATGTTGGGCCCATAAGGATGACATCCAAAGCACTCAGGTAGCTGCCTAAAGTTTTAAAATTTTATAACAGCACTTTCTTTAATACTTTCATTTACAAAATCGCCTAACATTTTCTATATCTTCAAAATTTCGTATTTTTTCAAGGGTATGGCCCAAATTTCCCGTGTTTTCAAGGGCACTATAAAAATTCCGTATAATTCCCGGTTTTCCCGGTCGCTAGACACCCTGAATGTGGTTTCAGCAATATGGAGTTTTTGTGAGACGTAAAGGTGTACTTGGACAATACAATTGCGAATTAATAGATTAGAAGAAATGTACCCACAAAATGGTCAGCTATGTCAGCGGGTCTAGAAGTCTTGATGTGTCACCGCCAAATTTTAATTGGTATGAATTTTTGCATGTTACATTTGGAGCAGTTCGGTGCAGCCGAGCAGTGTTATAAAATATATATTTTAGTGAAAATTTCGAAAGGTTATTTGTTTAATTAGTGTCTTTAGTATTTTAGTTTGTAGTTAGTTGTTTAATATAGTATTCTGGAGATATTTCGATACTAGTGACAACGAAACAGATAATGTCAGTACTGATTTAGAATTTGTAAATAAAGACTTACTCAAACTCAAAGAATTATTTTGAATATTTGCTCATCACTAAAAGGTAAAAATAAGTTTTCATTAGATAACCAAATTGTGAAGGAGTGTGAACTAACCAGACTTAGCCATTCAACAATTATTGAGTTATTGGTGCAGGGGATGCAGGTGACCGTTGTGTTAAATGGAAAAGAGTTGGGCAACAACATTAGAAACTTTATAACGCTTCTTTTTTGGATCAGAAAATTTCAAATACTCAGGCTTGCAACATATTAGGAAAAATCATAATATACTAAGTTGGATACATATACATGTTTTTTGTTGTTAAACTGTTAACGATGATATCAATTCTGATGTCAATGACTGATAACCTATCATCTCATTAGTCCTGAAGAAGACAATAAAGTTTGTTGAAACATCGACTTTAAAGAGAATATATAGTTTGCTTCTTTTTTTATCCAATTACCGACAAAATACCTACCTAACATACATTTTGTGGATACTAAACTTATATACTAGTCTTGTTTACTTTTTCTTTTTTATATATTATATTTTAATTGCTATATATACAGTTTTACTCACAGGATTTGATGCTTCTTCATCTTTATTTGACTCATTAATATGTTCGATAATTTCCTTTAAATCATCTGACATTTGTTTTAATTGAGAATCTATTATTTCTGAAAATTGGTACCTAAAAAAAAAAGAACATAGAACTTACAATATATTCTGTACTTTTAAGATTTACATGCTTTTTAAAAAAAATTTTTACTTTATAGTTTTCAAGAAATTCAATGTCACTAAAATTTCCATCCCTTCTGCAATTACACACCTAAAACTACCAAAGTTTTAAAAAACTGCCCAAGAACCTCCTTCAGCTTGTACATCCTGCAGTCCTGTTTAAGGAGATAACCCTACACAGAGTCCAAGCCTTGAGGGTCTATTAAAACATTTCAGCCATAAAAATGGTTCTCCTTCACAGTCACTGCACTGTGTAATTACTTTTTCATTTTATTTTTTGCAGCTACTTGCCCTGCACAAGAAACATCACACAACGCAAAGGAAAACTCAACAGGTACTAATAAACATCTGCACACGCAACAAATCAGAGAGATAACAGGGACCGGCGGCTTCTGCTGAAAATTAGAGTTTGTCTACACCGTGTCGTCCCTACGGTCCGGCAATAAGAAATGTAATATTTTCCGAAAAATAGTTATTTATGATACAAGTGTTAAAAGTGACATTATTTTCTGAATGGGGATTATTGCGGAACGAGCACATAGCGAAATCACTTAACAAATGCCACACATTTTTTGTAAAACTGTACTAAAAAAAAAATAAAAAAATGCCATCTGTGGGGTTGAACTCCTGATCTATCGCTTACGTGTCAGGTTGGCTCTGAGCCACCTGCTCATTTCAATTATATTTGAAAATAAAGTGTATTTATCAAGTCAGGTACTGGACAAAGGGTAACTAAGTAAAACAGTTATACTGCAAAGGCCACAAGTGTTGGCGATGGTAGAGGAATCTGCATGTAGATAGTGGTTAGACCCAGCATCGCTATCATAATTGGAGTAGTCAGGGATAAATTATTATAGCACGTGATTGTGCTATAATATATAATATATATGCTAATATATAATATATATGCTAATATATAAGTTGTTCAGTGTTTACTAGTAACTACAATTGAAGCTGTCTTTGAATATTGTAAATTTTGTGGCTAAAAAAATGGATTTTGAAGAAAATACAGGAAATGAAAGTAATTTTATTATTCCACCAGATGTTGAAGAAGCCGCAAATAGGGCAACTTTAGGATCGGTTGCCCCAGAAATCGCAGCAACAATATGATATAATATATAAGAGACTTATTGAATGGTGTAAAATGAAGAAAGTACTGCAGACAAGTTCACTGAAAATATATTTTTGGCTTACTTCGAAGAAAAATCTAAGTTATGGAAGGCGTCAACATTGTGGTCTAAATTCTCTATGATAAAAGCTGGCTGATAGCCACGTTGGTAAAGCCGCGGGATGAAAATCGCGATTAATCAAACGGGTCCGAGTCCCGACGCTGGCACTGTCAGACGATATGGTTGTATGTCCGCTTTTTCAATGTGTAACCAACTTCCGCATAAGCCTCTGGCTTCTGGAATTGGGGGTTGTCTAATTTCTGTGGTGTTATTTATTATTTAATAGCGTTTTTAAAACGAAAAAGTGTAGGATATCGGCCAAAAAAATCGAAAATATTTAATAGCGAACAAATTAATCCATTTTTTAATGCAGCTCCAGACACCAAACATCTAATGATAATAGTTGCATCAATCTTTGGTTTATTTGGAGCATGCCGTAGTGGAGAGCTTTGTAAATTAACACTAGATGATACCGAAAAATCAGAAAACTCCTTATTGATTCATATTGTGGAGATTAAAACCAGCGTTCGTCGTAGTTTTTGTATCGTTGGAAGCTACATGAATTATTACCATAAATATGCTGCATTACGGCCACCCGCCGATACCCACCGTCGCTTTTTTCTAAATTATATTAATGATAAATGTACTGTTAAACTTGTTGGGATAAATACTTTTGGGAAGATTAATACTAATATTGCCGAATTTCTGAAATTGCCAGATGAGATCAGACGCAGTTTACTGGCCATTGTCTCCGAAGAACTTCAGCATCTTTGTTAGCAGATTCGGGAGCCAATTTAATTACAGTAAAATGACATGACGGATGGAAATCCTCAGCCATTGCTGTGGGTTACATCAAGGATTCTATTACAATTAAAATAAAATTGCTGAGAGAATTCTTCCCAGTACCAGTACCTCTTCTAATTTGCGATTGCTTTAGAGAATCCTTATACCTTGACATCGGCATCATCAGGGGACGTCTATGATAGTATAGCAGTTAAACTGAATACTGTTACGTGTTTACAGACTTTTTTTTTTTTATACATTTATTTAACGTCGGCCTATTTCCGCTACTGAGGCCTAACACCGACGCCTGTAGACGAGCTACCCCCAACCAGGAATTTTGCCGAACCTCTTCCCTTAAGAAGAGTAGGGATCTTTTACTTGCCTAACATTTAATAGACAAGGGACCGACGGCTTTACATCCCCTCCGAAGGATGGTATATCTCCTATACAACCCTCACCTAAGGTTGTATAGCTTCCGCGCATACACTGATATACAAGCCGCTGGAAGATGGGTGAGGCGAGGACGTGGTCTTCGTTGGAATGGTCACCAATCCATCTACTAACCACGCCTAACGTTGCTTTACATCGCATATCGAAGTATGTACAAGTAAAGACGGACCCACGCTCGCCCCATTTACAGACTTCAGTAAACACTCTGTGGGTTCAAATAACTTGCAACAAGAATCTTCACTAACCACTATTTTATTAATCATTAAAATTACACTAGTAAATACTTAAAAATCACACAACTAATAATAACTTCATCTAATATAAACTCACTACTTTACTTTTCTTCTTAAACTTGTCAACTCTTGTCTAACCTAAAAACTGTCTCTGTATACTAGAACTGTGCTGTATACTTCACTGAACTGAACTCTTCCACCATCTGCTGGATTCACCTCTTTATATAAACACTTGGAATGCACCAATTCTATTCTAGAATCCTCCATAGTTTTCTACTATGTACTAGATGATTGTTCGTCAATTGGCTCATAGACAGCGCCACCCTACTAGTCAGGGAGTAACAGAATAACGGGAAACCTGTTATTCTTCACTTTGACCAGGAACTTAATCACATCTCTCTCCGTTAGAGGGCAGCACATAACACTGCCCCCCTCCTTAAGCCTGAACGTCCCGGTCAAGCAATTCAGATACCCCAGCATACTTTGCCAACCTGTCCAGGTGCACGATCTTTATCTTGGACTTCTTTCTACGTTGAATCCTATAAACAACGTCGTTGATCCTAGTGATGACAGAATATGGTCCTTCCCAAGGTGAGCGAGGCTTCGAGAATCCTTCTTCACTCCGCTGTGGGTTATACAGCCAAACTGAGTCCCCCACCTTGAATCCCGCCGAACTGGCATTGCGGTCATATCTAGCCTTCATTCGGTCACCACTCCCTGTAGGTGACCTCTTGGCAGCCACATTCGCACAAACCTTGCAACTGCGACACCAAGCCTCTACATCCTGACAGCTATTTATCCAGTAAAATCGTTCCCTACTCTAGCCAAGGTCTTATTTCTGCTAAAGTGCTCTCTGGATATTCCCTCGTGCACTTCCCAAAGTACTTTTGGTACTCGGCACCTGGGTATCAGCAACCGCATGGTAACTTCTTTCCCATCCGGGCTCCGGGCATCCATGCTCTCCATAATAGTCCATCTATAACCCTAAGGGAATCCCATTACGCCCATAAAGCCTTCAGTCCAACACTTTTACTGGAAGCATCCTTCCATTCCAGGCGGATTCCTTTTTCTTTCGCCTTCAACATTGGTCCAATTTCATCGTCATTCAATTGTTCCTCTCTTAGAACTTCCTTTGTCCAGTCCTTCGGAACCTCTATCTTAACTGCCTTCACTTCTGCTACATCTTGCTGCTTCTTTACATCCTCGGCATTCACTTCCTTAGGGCTCCTCTGGCAACAGTACCTCTTGACATGCCCTAATTTGCCGCAATTATAACAGCGGATTCCTTTTGTCAGACCTCTAGCACTTCGCTACTGCTTCGGCTCCTGTTTCGGGGGTTGCGGTTCCTGTTTCAGCTCCGGTCGCGCACTTAATTCGTTTAGTACTTGTGCGACCATTTTCTGTATGTCTGTTAACATAATAATCAATCTCCTCTTATTAGAGCGGACTTCCTCTTTCTTTGCAGTGTTTACTTCCCCAGGATTCCGTTTTCGACACTGTCGCATCATATGTCCTGGTTTGCTGCACTGATAACTCTGAATCACCTTCCTTGGCTGTCCATCGCTCTGTTCTCTTTCCTGTTTCATTGGGGCATCTGGTTTGGTCATCAACTGGCTTATCATTTTGTGCAGGTCAGCCATCAAAGATTCCATATTTGATTTTTCTAAATGGTCCTCTTCTTCTACTTTCATGACTCGTACTCTCGGATGTAGAGTCTCTTTATAAGCGGCTTCAACTTCGAGAGCATGGATCAAGGCTTCACTACCAGTCTTATCTCGAGATAATCTAATAACTCGCCTGATCTCCTCATCTTTTATGCCATCAATGAAATTACCAACTATTAATTGTTCCTGGTATTCTTTGGGTGCATCCGGGTAAGCCAGGTCTGTCAGTCGCTCAACAGCTGCTTCAAAATCTTGTAAACTTTCTCCAGCCTTTTGTGTGCGTGATTTGAGCTGAGTCCGGTATACTTGGGCGAGGTGTTGGTCGCCATATCTTAGATCTAGTGCAGCCTCCAAAACTTTAAAATCCCGTTGCTGCGTCACTGGGATAGTCTGAAGCAACTCTGAGGCTTGACCTCTTAATGCTAGCACCAATGCCATAGCTTTGTCTTCATTACTCCAATTGTTTGCGCATGCCGCTGCCTCAAATTGTCTTTTGTAGGTTGCCCAAGAAGTTTGACCATCAAAGGAAGGCGGTTGTAATCGAGGACCTGACGATAATACTAGCTGGCCTCCTTGCACTCTTAACTGTCGCTTAAGTTGTTCTACCTCTCCCTTAGCTACCTGAAATTTTCCTTCTATATCGGTAACTTTCCCTTCGACACCAGTAACTTTTTCTTCGACACTAGCAACTTTTTCTTCGACGCCAGTAACTTTTCCTTTGACTTCAGATACTTCCTCTTCAACCTTATTTACTTTTCCTTTGACATCACATATTTCAGTCTTTATGTTGCCCATATCCTCTTTAATTTCACTTTTGAGGTCTTCAGTTGCCGAAAGGATAACATCTTGTTGCCCCTGTATAATTTTCCTTAATTCTTCTTGACGTTTCTCTTGTTCTTCTTTTTGGTCTAGCATCATTTTTCTAAATTGCTCGAACATGCCTTGCATTTGTTTTTCAGCAGCCATGCTTCTTGTTTCCATTCAAAGACTTAAAGTCTATGCCAGGTACAAGTCAATGTTCTATAAATTTTCCCACACTATATAGCACAAATTAGTCTTGTCTAATGTCTATATCACATTCCAGTTTGACTCACTTCACTATCTCCAGTGGTTTCCAAATAGAACACTATGGAACTTCCTCGAATTCTTCACAAATTCTGTTGCAATTCCGCTTCGACACCAATTGTTACGTGTTTACAGTCTTCAGTAAACACTCTGTGGGTTCAAATAACTTGCAACAAGAATCTTCACTAACCACTATTTTATTAATCATTAAAATTACACTAGTAAATACTTAAAAATCACACAACTAATAATAACTTAATCTAATATAAATTCACTACTTTACTTTTCCTCTTAAACTTGTCAACTCTTGTCTAACTTAAAAACTGTCTCTGTATACTAGAACTGTACTGTATACTTCACTGAACTGAACTCTTCCACCATCTGCTGGATTCACCTCTTTATATACACGCTTGGAATGTACCAGAATTCTATTCTAGAATCCTCCATAGTTTTCTACTATGTACTAGATGATTGTTCGTCAATTGGCTCATAGACAGCGCTACCCTACTAGTCAGGGAGTAACAGAATAACAGGTTTCCCTTCACTTTGACCAGGAACTTAATCACATCTCTCTCCGTTAGAGGGCAGCACATAACAATACCTCCGCAATTACTTCTCAGGGAATTAACATAAATAACTGTTCGGGTTGTAATATTAATGTTTCTAATTTTATTGATACAGCTTTTTATTATCCTGAGAAGACTGCATATTATTATATAGTACACAGCATTTCATTTTTAACACTAGTGCTAAAAGTGTTTTTGACGCGTAACATTATAAAAGTCAATTTTTAGTTCACTTATCAATAAATTAAAAATGTCATTTGTAGGAAGTATATATATTATAGTGGAAGTATAATAACGCAAAAAAAATATATATATTTTTTTGTTGAAGTAGACTTAAAATGTCATGAAACGTCAAGATTTTAAATTTGAGCGAATTGTCTGTCGGTCTGTAATTTTTTTTGTACGCACGTTTACTTTGGAACCGTTTATGATATTGACTTGAAATTTGGTACACTTATGTATTATAATGAGTTCTGGAACTAGATTATATTTTGATCAAATTTCGTTGGAAGGGTTTGGGATAAATAAGTAAACCAAGCAGTTAAAAAGAGTCCTTAAAACACGCAATTTAGGGCATTTACGAAAAGTCAAGGTCTCAAAATTATTTTTGACATCAGCCACCCCAACAATATTATGAAAGGGAATAAAAAAATAAAATATGATTTAGTGTGTATACAAGACCGAAACGCCTCAAAAATTTTTTTTGCTTTAGCTACCCCACCCTATTATTAAAGGGAGCAAAAAATTAAATTGGGGTTCAGTGTGTATATGAGCACCAAGGGCCTCTAAAAATTTCACCCCCTCTACTACCTCCACCCTATTACTAAAGGGAATAAAAAATTAAATTGGGATTTAGTGTGTACGAGAACCAAGGGCCTTTAAAATTTATTTTGGCACTAGCCATCCCCTCTACCCCCCATTATTAAAGGGAGTAAAATATTACATTGGGATTTAGGGTGTATAAGACTTGGATACAAAATCTGGATGTGGAAGTAGTGATTCCTTGGGCAGCTGTTTTTTTATGAGTTTTACAAAAAACATTTTTCTTTGAAAAGTTAAAAGTTGAAACTATTTTACTATTAATACGAAATGGAAAAAATCAGTTAATCTGTTATATCAATTTCCAAAATTCACCTGAGCAGTTAACTTGTTAAATGTTTTGGCGTCTTATTAAGTGGCTTTTACATACCAAAGACATTGATTTGTGAAAAATAGCACTCATAAGAAAACAGTCCCATTGTCAGGACCTGGACCCGGTGTGTAGTCTTTAAACAGAACTACACACCATAAAAGTTGAAGGAGGTTCTCAGAAGCTAATAGAAAATTTCAGTAGTTCTTAGTCTATAATAGAAGTTTTAAAAGCTATGAAACGATTGTATCAATGGCTGAGAGGCATCGTTTTGAGTTATTGGTTTATAAATCCCAGTTTTGTATAGAAAGTATAAAGTTAAGCAACTGCATAAAATTCAATGCCAATTAAACCATTTAAAATCATCAAAATATTAGGATCAATTTTTACTACCTTAATAGGCTCAAATGCTTATGCAATGCAAAACAAGTAAAATTAAACAGGCTTTATACAACTTGCTCTAAACATTGTTGAAGTTAAGGTGATTATTTTGATTAATTTTATTTTTACTTACATTTGATTTCTGTCAATATCAGTAACAGGAATTTCAACTAACTCTTTTTCTAAAGGAACGACTAATTCTTCCAGCTCTTTCTGCTGCGCTAGAACAAAATCTAATTCTTGGTCAAGCTGCTGCTGCTGCTGTTTAACCCTCTCAATACTACTATTGAGATTTAGTATTTTTTCACCGTTTGATATCAATAAACTGTCCCAGGCATTCAACTGTTTGGCCTGATTAATAAAGAATTTGCCCTGTTCTTCTAAATCTATCGTCCATTTGTTTATTGAATCCTCTAGCTGGGCAAATGTTAACGATCCTGTCGCTGGAATCGTTGAGGTTGTTGAGGTCACATTTGTTGGAGCTCTGGAAATTAAAAAGTTATAAGGATATCAGAAAATTTTGATTCCAAATAGCATTTAAGTATTTTATAACACAGAACCTGTCGGTTTTTTCTTTAAAAAATGAAACACTTGCAAGAAAAGCGTTTTTAAAAACAGCGAAAAAAAACTTTATAAAATGTATAAAACAACAGATGACATAGAGTTCTCGAAGAGCAAGTACTTCAAAACACGTTTTTTTTTTTAATTCAATTGGAAGACTCAAATTCTATTAGTTTCTGTTTCTAAGTTATTCTCGAATTTTATCCCTTTCTACTAACACTTTTTTTCTATTAAGACATTTTTAAGATGAAGTTTATTAAAGTAGATACTCACAAAGCAGTTGAACTCAACGATGTAGAACTTATCGAAGGTACTGTAGCCGCAGCTGTAGTAGTTGCTGTTGTTACACCAGCAAATGATAATTTTGGTGCAGCTTGTGTGATAGGTGCTGATGTTGTTTGTCCTAAACTTAGTCCTGAAATGACAAGGGTACAATTATTTTATGGGAATAGTTGTCAATATTTGGTGGGTGTTTGGGAAAAGTGATATAATTTGAAAAATATCAAAAATGAGATAAGTGTACCATACACTTTAAAATGAACCGTTTTATGTTTGTGAAAAGGGATATAAGTCTATCTAATAGTAGTAATATGATGTAAGTCTCCATAAAATTTATTTATTGGATGAAATATCTGTTCTTAAACCAATATAAATTTATGTCTAAAGGTGTATATCCAAATGTGATTATATCTTATTTAGCTGAGAAAAATGATATGTGTCCTATATATTTATGTACACATTTTGATTTTGGGCAATTACTTGTGTAAAAGGGTATATTATGTTTATATGTAAATATGCAAACAGTACAGTTAGTGAGTATAGGTATATGTAGAGTTGTACCTATGATAACTAAATTTATTACGAACTTCTAATAGAAGCAAGCTGACATATAACTCTTTTCACATGCTTGAGAGCTAAAAATTGTGACACAAGTAAACTTATTCCGTTTTCACTCAGATATTGATAAGCACTAGTCAGTCTATGTACTAAAATGTAATAAGAATAAATTCAAATATACATTTTTGCACATTATTTTTCAATAAGTAAATTGCCATATAGGCAGTTTGTTACCAGAGAGAGATATATGCGCGTTCAATAAAGTGATAAATTTGTGCAAGTACTTTTTAATAGTGATTAGATTATAAGTTTAATAATAAATAAATAAAACCACAAAAATTAGAATTAATAATAATAATAAGTTTAATTTATTCGTCTTGTTTTTAAGTGTATTGATAAAGCTTGTGAACTAGAATTATACAATTAATTCTATGTACTCGGATGATATTAATGGAAATCATTTCATTTCACCCAGAAATCTCACGGGAAATAATATCTGTACAAAATGAAGAATTAAAATTAAATGAGGGATTATTAGAAACATATTATGAAATATAAGAGGTAAATAACATTCAAAAGTAATGAGGGGTTAAAGAGAAATGAAAAATTAGAGAAAATGGATGAATTGAAAAGAAATCAATTAAGAAATGAATTATTAGAAAAAAAATAATGTACTTGAGGAAAATGAGGAATTAGAAGCAAATGTGTACTTAGAAAGAAATGATGATGTCCCACTGGATGACAGTGACGCAGATTCTAATTGTGTAACGGAAAGTGATTTTAACTCTGATACAGACATACAAAAAAAGAATAGAAAAACTGACAATGAGAATGCAGAAAGCAGTAATTACGGAATAGAACTATCTGGAGAAAAAAACAAAAGAAAACATGTCAAGGGAGAACGAAACCAGAGAAGCTAGGAATTTAGGTCTTGAATATTCATTACAGAAAAGAGAAAATCTAAGGAACTTTCAGATTGCAGATTGAAATGTAAAATTAAAGGAAATGAAGAAAAGAGGCCGAGCTTATAAAGAGTATTGGTCCATGGGAAACTTCAATAAGCGTGTAGCTTTCATTGCAAGTTCCGAGCCTAAGAAAAGTTCTAAAGTTAAAGCAGTACCTCTAGAAAAGAAAAATAGCAAAAATAGACTTATAACCAACAAATTTCATTTACGTAGATGGTCAAATGATAACAGTTTGCAAACTTTGTTTCTTGTAAACTTTCTGCGAAACAAACAGATTCCAGACAGATGTGATAACTCCTGTCATTACAGTAGATTGGGCATTGGAAAATGGTAAATAATATAGATGCAACTGTGAGTCTGTTAAAGAACACGCCAAAATCTTCGATAAACTTTTCGAAACTGTAACAAAATCCGACTTCACGTAGAAATGCCGTTGGAAGAAGTATTTATATATTAAATCACGGGGATATAATGTCGCCCCGACCACCAAAATTTAGAAAGTGTAACTAAAATAGACTTTCGAATTTCGGAAATTTCAAAATTAAAAACCCTTTTACGAATCCACGTTGTGCAGCACTGCAACTCATGCGTTGTGTTAAATATGAGGATAAGTTAATCCAATCTCTAGTCAAAGTATTTCAAGAGTTTTAGCAAAAATAGCCTTTAGCGACAAGGGTGACCATTCATTTTCTAGCAGCCGATTTTGACGGGAAAATGATGGATTTTAACGGGATTTGCCCTAAACCGGTTCCTCAGTGATTCGGTGTACTCAGATGTGCATGGGACTGCCTTGCCTGAACGTATGAATGTATAATTGCCACAAAATAATTCAAAGTCGTTGTGATTCAATCATTTTTAAGCTCTGAGGAGCGAACCAAATTTACGTATTATCAGTTCAATAAGAACTGACAATACGTAATGTAACATAATTTTTTTTGAATAATCCATTTTTCATGCGCGCCTGGGCTATAATGCGACTTCTTGCATATTTCACTTGACGACCTTATGCAACACTCAATACATTGTAGTAAATTAAGACAACAACAGAGGGTTCTACAGTCTATAGTTTTGAATTGGAAGGCAATGTCAGATGACATTAATATAACCAACAAACAAATAGTGTGAAAATACAATGACAACATCTCAGGAATACTGGTTTATTAAAAGACAGATCAAATGGGGCATTTCAAACTTGGCTCTACTCTACTATAGGAATTTTATGCTATAATTGGTAGCCCCGGATTAGAGGGAAAAATGATAGTTTTTGTGGCGGATTTTTTGGTCATTTTTTGTGACAAAGTAAAAAAAGGAATAGCCATGTTACTAGAGGCATTTTTGCTGTAACTCCAGCCAAGTGCAGACACCACCTTTCTGTAATAGAAAACCTAAGAACATCTAAGGTCAGTAAATCTGAAGTATATTCATTTAAAGATCTATATTTTGTTTAATTTAATATAAGTACAAATAGCATAAAATTCAAGAGAGTACCAAGTTTTGATACTAGTAATTTTTATAGGTTTTTTTTTGGAGGGCCTTGCCAACCCTCACCCGATAATCTGACACTCAAAGATTTAAGCCAGTCGCAGGTATTACCCATTTATGTGGCTTGAGGACACATAACACCTGTCGTGGATGCCGGAACGGGTCACGTAATTTAAAAGAACTAAGACGTTCCACCTGAGATGTTCGGTCATTGTTTTCAACCAGCTTAGTTTTGCTGAATGGTTTGTTGGTCCAGCTAGTTGGTAACTATTTTAATTCTCCAGCCTTCGCCTTAACGACTGTAAGTACAACTGGTCTAGTTTACAACTGCAGGGAGGAGCCTCCAACATTTCATTATTTAGGGACAAAGTATTGCATCGTAAATGGATTAATATTTTTTGAAAAAGCGTCATAATTAAATATTTTTTTATTGTTAACTAAACAGCTGTTTGGGAATTTAAATTCCATCTTGTTTTTTTGAGATTTCTTTATCCCTTCAGGATTACTGACAAGGTCAGGGTCATTTGTACTGTACCTTTTTTATTTCTAAAATCTGAAATATTCTAGAAGTTAAAATATTCATAGCCGGAGAGGCCATAAAATCAATTTAATCTTTTTAACTTTTTTTGTTCCATTTGTGCCTCACACCCTCATAGCTTAGTAAATCTAATTTTAGCAATTGTGTTATACCTTATCCTGTGTATTATATTATTATTTGTTGGTGGCTTTGTATTTATACATTTTTTTACTATTATTATATTTAGTATACATTACTTAATTTTTTTATTCTGGTCTCTAACCCCTTCTCTGTCAAGAAATTGACTGGCGCCCCAGAGCTTACAAATTAACAACTCTTTCTTCAATATAAACTGTTGGTTAAGTTAAAGTTATCGAAAGAACCTACGACCCGCCTCCGAACAGAAGAGCAGCCGGTGAGTGCTTAATCGAAAAGGCCATTTCCTTACGGTTCACGTCACAGTAAATAGACAGGCAAGCAAAAGCCCACCAAAAATTCATAAACATTGAACTTTTCTTGAATCATTTTGTGTAATCATTAGCTATAAACCGCACATTGGATGGTAGTTGGTACATTATAAGTCGTTCCATTCCTCACTATGTGTTGTACACGGGCCAGACTATAGCTTGTCAATACATTTTTCTTGAACGTTTTTGTAAAACATGATTTTTTAAAGAGATTTAATATACATTTTTTGAACTTTATATTGTCTTTTTTTTGTGTTTTCAAAATTCTTTTTCAGGTTTAAATTTAAGAAAGTGTTAGTATTTACTGTGTTAGATTTATAGTGTTACGACGTCCAATTGGTACCATCAGTGAAGCAGTTAAGCATAAACGAACAGTAAGTATAGATTTCGTATTATTCTCCGCCTGAAACAGTCATTTTGAACCCTTTTTGTGAACGTTTAATATTCATTTTTGGAAAATATAATAGAAGTCCTTCAGACGCGAACAGCTGGATCGATCACAAGTTCACAGGAGTACAATGCATGAAAAATTATAGTAGAATACGACAGTGTCTCAGGATGGAATTTAAATGAGAACTATATCTAAATCTAAAATGATAAAAGTAGCCCCCTAACACCATTCGGAATGAGACACTGTTAAAAATGAAAACCAACTTCCCAATATTAGTCTTCAAATTTGACACACACATATGTAATGCTTTCGAAATAAAGGAAAAATTCCTTCAAATTTTAACCAGGTGATGAATCACAGTGGATAAAAATATTTCTTTCATGGGTAATGCAAGGTTAATCAGCTAACCACATTATGGGGATGGTAGTTTAGTGGTTGACCTGTCCAGCTGTCTCTCCGAGCATACCTATCGAATTGGGTTTAAGCTCCACCTATTGAGAAACAATTTTCAATTATAAATTATCCTCAATAAGTGGTTCAGATCCCACTATAAATTTAAGACCCTGTCTCCTTTATTCAGAAACTGTAGATCTCCCAGACTTAGGAGGGTTTCAGGTGACCTGAAGGCAGAAAAAAAACATTTTCAATCGATAAAGTGCATGGTGTTGTTTAGAGGATCGTCAATATTGTTAAGTCTGTGAGCATCTCGCACACATGATTGAAAATACAATCTGATATGAATGTTTCAAGAGTATTTATTTGAACTGTTTTAAGACGTAATGGATCTGGTGTGCCATGCGTCTCTAATATATAAACTAGAGAGGTATGGTATACGGGGTCAGTCGTTGAACTGGTTTCGGAGTTACCTATGTGGAACAAAACACTACAACGAAATTAACCAATGTAAATCAGATCTATTATAAATGTCCGTGGGAGTTCCACAAGGATCCGTTTTGGGACCCTTACTTTATATTATTTATGTAAATAATTTTTATATTAATAACTCGATTTTGTTTGCAGATGATAGATCTATCCTTGTCAGTGCAACCAATACAGATCTGGTAGTAAATATGGCTTACCAGCAATTACGGGAAGCACACACGTGGTTCACTGAAAATAAATTAGTCCTAAATAGCAATAAACCTGTTTTTATGCGTTTCAACGCTGGCAATTTGAACTTTGATCACAGCTTCTTAATTAAAACTAACCCAAGTACAATCAAACAAGTTAAGCCAACCAAATTCTTGGGTTTGCATTTTACTCATAATTTCTCATGGACTGTTCATATTAACGAAACTTGTAAAAAGGTAGCGCCGATATGTTATTGTTTAAATCAATTGAGAGATATAACAAACCAACAAGTTCTATTAACATTTTACTATGCTCATTTCCACTCAATAATTTTATATGCAATAATTGCTTCAAACTACAGAAAAAAGCTGTGCGCTTTATAGTAGGAGTAAATAAAAGAACTAGCTGCAGAAACATTTTTAAACAATTAAGAATTCTGCCACTTCCTTGCCAATATCTATTAAATTTACTATTGTATGCAAAATCTGAAATAAGTAATCTTAACACTCTGAACTACAACCACAACTACAATACCAGAAACTCAGCCACCATAGAAACCTCTAGTCATCGACTAACTTTATATGAAAAAAGCCGCCCCAAGTATTTAGCTGTAAAGGTTTTTAACAAACTGCCAAATTCTTTCAGAGCACGCAGTGACAAAGAATTTAAAAATAAGATCATATTTCGACTGAAGGAAAAAGCTTATTATTCTTTAAACGAATATTTTAATGATGAATTTTAATTGAAATTTTAATGACTACCTAGTTGTGAGAACATATTTATTATTTAATGTGATGTTAATTTTTTATTTTGTTAAATATTATTTGCAATTATTGTCAGTTCCATGCAGAGCTGTTCCTAAGCACTGTGCTTAGTGCTCATCTAAGCACTTTTGTGCTCGGGAGCACTATGATTAGGAGCACTTTTTAAAAACGGTGCTTAGTGCTTTGAGCACTTTACGAAAGGGCTTAGCTTAGAACGAGCATTTTAGTGCTCGCGAGCACTCGGAAAGTGCTTACAAGCACTTTAGTGTTCGCGAACACTCCAAAAAGCTTCCGAGCACTTTAGAAGTTTAGTGAGAGAGGCGTCATTTTTACATGGTATATTGGGCATGGGTATATAAATGCTGTTAAAATTTAAACTCGCATCCAATTTAGGAGAAAAAAAATAGAAAGAACCTATTTTGAAAAAGTTGATATTATGACAATACATATCTACGGTGTTCTCTGATGAGGTTATCAACTTTATTTATATATCATCATATTATAAGCACAAGCATATCAGTTTCTTGTAAAAATTATACTAATTATACATATATTATGCATATGTATATTTTTATCATAATGTCTGGTCAGAAGTGGCAAAATGTTTTGTCTAATAAAATAACTATATAATTCCTCATCAGATGTATAATAGCTCACGTAGTGCCCTCTATCTAAAAACAATGACGTGATAAATTGTTTTTTTCCTTACAAAACGAAACCACCAAATTTGGTGAAAATCAGAATAGAATATAGATATTGAGTTCTACCTTGCACCTTGAATGTCTACCTTAATTCCGACGTTTTATTCAACCCTCATTTTAATTTTCAATTTCAAATAAAGAAAATTTGTAACATCTAACGACATAACAATTTTAGTTCATTACTACAGCTTTATTTACATTATTGTGTGCATAGTTGAACCGCGAAGAAAGTGAAAATATAGGATTGACTGAAATGTCGGTAAATGACTAACAGTCAGTTTCACAATCATTGGTTAGCTAATAGTCAGGGGTTAAGTATTGGTTTATTATAAAAATCTGTTTCACAATCAGGTTACTTTCAGGGTCTTGGTTGTCTTATGGTTAAGTAAACCATGAGATGAGGTACTGGTTAACTAAAAGTATGACAACTATCAAGTCAATTTTTGTTTTGTAAGAAAGTGATCTAATTTATTTCTATCAATGGATTTCACAGATTATGATGTAATTTTTACATTGCTTGCAGTAATGGTGAAGAGGTTAGGATGCCTAATAAAATACTTATAGTATTCAGGATAGTGGGAATTTGATACAGAAACAAATCTCAAATAATATATATTATGTTATTTATACATAATATAATAATAATAATTTCAGGACCATAAAACTAGTGTTCGCGAGCACTTTTTGTCAATGCTCGGCACAGCTCTGGTTCCATGTATTTTTAGACATATCCTACTTATCAGTAGCGGCCCGTGGCTTTTAGCTCTGGGTGGGCAGGATGGGGGATAGAACTGAATAAAAATTTCACACAGAAATTTGGTGGGTGTAAATATCGCGCAAAAGACATTCAATGATGCCTCTGCCCATTTCAATCACCTTGTATGTTTTTAAATTATCTATCCCTATTGAATTTCACGAACTCTTACTAATTTTACTGAATAACATATAAGGCCAGCAATAACGTTTATTTTTTATTTCACTTCCAGAAAGCCATAATCATTTTTGATACCCTGTGACACAAAATTTTCTATTGAACGAATTTGAATTTACATTAATGAGATTTCCCATAGTGGGGCAAGGTCGTTTTAATTTAGTTACAAAAATTTTGTCGTATGTTAGGGAAGCAAAACTGTTTTCTAATAAAAAAATGTACAATATCAGAATTATCGCTTACCGTTTGTCTTACGTCGGCCATGGCAAATATTTTAATATTAATAATTTGTCAGTTGTCCATTCACCACACTTTTTTCTGCTAAAGTAGACACTTACTATTTACTAAATACCAACAAAGATCACAGATTATAAATTAAAAAAACATAAAATTGAGAGAATAAAACATTACACAAACCTAACCAAAATCTTCCAATTCTAAAACAGCAGCAACAATTTCCAACATTTGAGATTCGCGAATACTGACTTGACTCCACACGCCCGAAAATGAAATGATTCTCGGCGAAACATCACGACACTGTAAAAGAAAAGAGAAGGGATGAGGGTGGCAGTGTCCACATCCCACCAAGCGCGAAGTCCTATATTTGAAAATTATACATTTATTTCATTTACATATTATATTAATTTCACATCTAAAACTGCTAAAATAAAATTAAACATTATTGTAGTACTTTTTGGATAATATAGAGGCATATGTGTTCTAATACCTTAAAACGCAAAGAAAAACAAAATTATAGTTACATAGGTAACGTAACTATATGCCACCGCTGATACGTATTTTAAATTCTTTTTGTCCGTATTTATCAAATTAGAAATTGCTATCATATTTGATATTAATCAATTTTAACACATTAGTTATTTTTCCTGTTTGATATCTTTTCAATTGTGAACATATTCTATTCAATATTCATATTGTTTATTACAAGTTTTGCTCAGGGATGGCATGCCCGCTCTAGGTTATAAATAGCCTAAGCATTCAAGACGTACGTCTCGTTTTGATATGCATTACAGGCGTAAGATCGAAGTGAATAACCAACATGCACGTAGACGTATTATGATTGAATTCGCGATTTCTGAGCGATGCTTGCCCGCCCTGGCTTAACGCATGACACTTTCGACAGTATTACGCGAAAGAACATTACGCCCAGTTTCTAAAAGGATTCATATCTATATGAGCCAGAATAATAAGTAGTAAAAATAATATTATAAATAAAACTAATTTTTTAATTTTAATACTGCAATTAATTAACGCAAAATTTTACTTGATAATTTAACTACAAAAATATAAAAATACCTTTATAACTACCGCTTATATAATTGGGTGGGCACTGCCTACCGTGCCATCCCTGACGGGCCGCCACTGCTACTTATATCATGTAAAATGATCTCTTGGGTGAATAAATTATTATTATGATTTTCACCAATTTAGGTTGTCTAATACATGACAGAAATCTCAAAGTAATTCTCCACCATCAAGAAAAGAAAGTCTGCATTTTCTGAGATGCTAAGGTGATTTCATTAATTGATTATCTTCCAGAGTCAAACAAAAAACGAACCGAACCAAAAAACTTGAGAACGGAAATTAGTTTTATCAAACAAAAAAATTATTTTTCATTAGTATAATGCACGTCCCATATAACTCGTTTTGACGACAAAAATCGCAGAAATTACCCAATAGATCTGTCCACAAAAAAATTAATTTACATTAAAAGTAGTGAAAAATAAAGATTTTTACCCAATAATAACAATATTAGAACTGTGGTTGAAAAAAGCTAATCAGGACAACAGCAGCGGCCATAGAAATTGCTTGCTTTATTTCAGTAAGATAAACGCATATGATGTCAGATGCTTTAAGGTTCGGCAGGCGCCAGATCATCCGTACGCTGCGTTAGGTTTATTCCATGTTGTTAGTGTCGTTCTCATTAAAACAAAGTTTGAATTCACGGAACTAACAGTGCCTTTAATATTTAGAACGTCAAATAGTTTGTTTATTGTTGTCAAATGTGGAGAAGGGTTTCCAGAAAGAAGATTCACATACTCTTCCGAATGTAGATGTGATTATGATTTTCGATTTTATTTCAAAGCCCAAATAAACACGACTATGACAAATATCATGACAATCGCAAAATTAACTACATAACTGTAGCAACACCTAGAGTATCGCAGCGTATATCGCATTGCGAGCATGTGACGTCACTCGTGCCAAGGGAGTTTTCTAACCTTGATGCGTTGAGGTAATTTCTATTACAAATAATGCCGAAAGTAAATGACTACTTTTTAAAAAACTTTGTAGGGGTTTATAACGCCCATAAATCTATAAAAAAACTAAATTTTATGGACAGACCTATTTAGCTCCATCTGAATCACAAACTAGCAATATTCCTGGTGGCAACCGATTCTCTCTAAATGAAAAGCTAAAAGTGGTACTTCAGTTCTTAAATCTACACAAGACTATTTTAAAGACTTTGAAGAATTAAACGTATGGGAAGGAATAAAGCCACAGGACCATTGACAGGTTTAGGATTGTATTAGAAAATAAAATTCCAAAAAAAAGTAATCCTTGATTATCAGGCTGCGAACTTATCAATTTTCCCACGTACTTCTGCACAAACTTAGAAATAGCTTATTTCTATTATAAATGGGGTGTCTGGTTTTGGTAACGGATCACAAAGTTCGTGTTTCTACTATTTCTAAGTTTTTACTGACAGATCTTCTTGTATTAAGGGTGCAGTGGGTGGTTATATTCTAATATTGGTTGGCAGAATGTACTATCACAGCCATTTGCTTGTTAATTCCTTTGTTTTTATGTCTAAGACTGCGAAAATAGTGTTAAGGGTTTTGATTAAGTAATGAATTGGCATGTTCAAGACAGGGGCACGTCCAGACATTCCATTAAGGGACGGGTCACTACTGGCAGAAATATCTCTATTTTGTGAATGTAATTAGTGTTCTTAAGTTCATATTTTGATCTTTGTGTTGGTTTAAGAATAAACTAGGAACAAGTTGCCATGAAACTAGAAATAGACGTATATACAGGGTGTCCTATGATAACGTATAAAAAATTTAACTGTAGATTCCCTGTCGAAAATTACGGCAGATGTAATTTAATTTTTTTCTCAAAAATGGTCAATTTTACGAAATGTTTTCAAGAGATAAAAAGTTTCCAAATGAATCATGTTTAGTTATTTTTTTTAATTGAAAAAAATAGGATACAGAAAGATATTTACAAAATTTCAAGAAGGGTAGTTAATTTCATCCCTTTGTGTACAAGCTAGGTGGATGATAATAATAAGACATGCCTTTTGATGAATAACCGAGATATGCCAAATTTCGTATTTTTCCAATTACGTTATTTTGAGATAGAGATTAAAAACCGTTTTTTGGCACACCCCTTTAAGGGGGTGTAACTGGTAACTGGAAAGGGTTATTTTGAAAAATGTTATACGAAGAACCCGTCTTAATTTTTTAGAGAGAATCTACAGTTAAATTTTTTGCACATTATTACGGGACACATAGATAAAAAAATATTCATGATTCTGAAAATAAAAATTATAATTAAAGATTACACAATTCAGTATTACCTGTAGAGGTGGTGGTTGCTGCAGAGCCTAATATGGGTGTGAAAGATGCTGTAGAAGCAGCTGTACTAGTTCCAAAGCTAAACTGTGGCAATGAAGTTGTAGTAGTACTTGTTACTCCTGAAATATTGGGAAAATTAAATAGGTATCATTATAAGTAAATCTCTTATATTAATTCTAGATATTTTTTGCAAAAATGACAACGGCAGATCTCTCAAAAATGGCAAATATGTACTAACATAACGTTTTAAAAGTATTAAAATAAGATCTGCACAAAGTATAATCGCGCTAGAAATATTGAATATTAATAAGTAATTATCATGTAATATATTAGATGTATTAAGTTACAAAACTCAAATATAGAACACAGTTCAAGTACTTAGATATTGTTACTTGGATATTTCAAATACCGCTAACTTTTTGCTGGACACATGGTAATTGTAATATCCATTTTATCAATACACATCTCTTTACTAACTAGCCTAATTTATATTTTCAATCTAATAAAAATATAAATTCACAGTGATAATAGGCTATTCAAAGATAAACGTTCAATAATTATTGGTCACCTTGATCCTATGCTCTTCATAATTTTTACCAACGATCTAGATAAAACAGTCGAAACTGGATCTATTACAACATATGCTGATGATATCTTTACTTACCGCTAGCAGTGAAAACTTTACCGTACTTGTAAATGATGTCAACATGAAACTCAACAATACTTATAAATCAGAGTAAAACAGTAAACATGGCGTTTTATTCATCAAGTTGTAAACCACACCAAAGTGCATTGGTGAAATTAAATGGAAGCACAATAAAACAGACCTCGACTTTTAAATTGTTAGATGAACATCTGACATGGGATGCTCATATCGATATCTTGAGCTCCAAGTACCTGCTATGCCTTAAAACAGTTACGGGACATTTGTAGTTTCAATGTGGTAAAAACCTACTATCATGCTAATTTTGAATCTATTATGACATATGGTATTGTATTATGGGGTAAATCGTCTATGGCAGACAGAACATTTAAATTGCAAAAACGTGCTATACGATACATGCTTCGAATGAACTTTTATGCCAGCTGTAGATAAAGCTTTAGAGAACATGGAATACTAACCCTGCCTAATTTCTACATATATAATATCTTATGCTTTGTAAAAACAAACTTTGATAGGTTTACGCAACATAGAAATAATCACAGCTATGACACGAGGGGTAGGAATGACTTGCAATATGATGCACACTGCTGTGAGCTCTATAAGAATAACCCTTACTACCAAGGTGCTTTATTCTACAACAAATTGTCACAGGAAATTAAACAACGCTGCTCCATAAAGCATTTTAAAATAAATCTCAAATTGTATTTAGTAAAAAACTGTTTCCACTATATAGATGAATTTTTAAATGCCAAATAATATTAATAGTAAGACTATATTGAACAGTTGCCTTATCAAATTTTTAATCTCAGTAGTAACTCAACTAGTGCTGACATTGTTTTTAATCTGTGTTATCGTAAATTTTAAGTTTTACTGTATTGTACTATTTTAAGTTTTACTGTATTGTACTATTTTACTGTATTATTAGACTTAAGCATTGTTTTTTGTTTTCTTGACACATCCAATGTCATATTTATGATCAACTGGGAAAATAAATTATCTTATCTTATGTTGTCTCAGAGCGAGTAGTTTCAACCATTAATGCATGATACATGGACTGTGAATTGCATATGCTTTCACGACTGCTTTCATGAAAATGTAATGTCAACACAGTTAACTGAATTCAACCCATCCCCCCTAGGCATTATGCTCAGAAAGCTCAGAATAATAGAAATATATATTTAACTAATTTTTTTTATTGAAAACAAGACCAGTTTCAATTATATATTACAAATATATAAGGAATACAACAGTTAGATAAAAAACAAATTTTACATTACGAATATGTACACTTTAAAAGACTTTTTGAATATACCTATGTGTACAGTGCACGCTACTGAATTGACATAGAACGGACAGAATGCTGAACATTGGTTGCAGCTACAACTTTACAACTAGCGCTTGTATTATTCATTTGTAAAACGCATCACTATACTTTGAACTACTGTCATAGCCTCAGCAGACGTGATTACCTGTTTTGTATTTACAAAGATATAAAAATCTCATGCCATTGATATAAGTACATAAATTGATGTCTCAAAAATCTAACCTAAGCATATTTAATGCAAAAAATGATTGGATATGGTAATAAACCAAATGTGTATTTATACTATATTCCCATTTTAAGTTTACAAGATATAAACAAACGAACGCGAGTTTATGGCCAATACCAATGCAACATTCAGCACATCACGCCTTGATATAAGTTTGCATCTTCTGAATTTGAAATGATACTTTATTGACAGGTATTTTTTTATATTAAAACTTGGGGAATATGAGATCACTAATAATACCTGTTGTCCCTAATGATAAAGTAGGTGCTGTTGCTGTGGTTGGTGTTCCAAAGCTCAAAGTAGTCGCTAAAGTTTTTGGTTGAGCAGCACCAACACCCAAAGAAAACCCTGTGGTACTAGTCGCAGGGGATCCAAACAATCCTGTTGATGGTTTATTTTGTATTTTATTGTCTCCCGAACCTGTGTTGAACTGAAACCCAGTTACACCAGCAGTAGTAGCTAAAATAATAGAAAAATAAGTTAGCAATAAACTTAAAAGAAATATTTCTATTAAATTTACTTGTAGCAGGGGTGGTAGGTAAAGTAAACCCTGATGCCGCCGTTTTAGGCGTAGAACCAAAACTAAATGACATTCTGTTGCGTTTGTGCCAGCCCCTTCTATATTAAAACTACAAATATTTAGCGGTTAGAATAAAATCACGTTCATGACAGACCGTCAAGGTCCGTCAGTAACATAAAACACAAGATTACTTGAAATTAGTCACAAACACAAACTGCCTTCTGTCAGGACTGCCAACAATGTCACGAAAAATAGAAGCCAAAATATTCTTCCGTTTCTTCTATAGAGGATCCGTTTCCTTATTTTTATCTTAGCAGAGCTTGGGTCGAGGTCGAGAAAAAGACAACTTTGTTTGTGTTTATAACTGTAATGACTGTTTACAACTCCATATTAAAGCGACATATGATTTGAATAGGTGATCTCTGGGAAGGTACATATATAATTTAGATCTATTTATATTTAAAAACATTTGAATACTGTCAATCTACTTCTTCGGCTAATTTGGTTTTTATTTAAATGGCATTCAGATAATGTCGAAAGAAGAAATTGACGATTTAATAATGTCTACCTTCAGAGCATTCTGTAATCTTGTTCAAGTAACAAGTTTGGTTAGACAATACTTTTTTTTGTGTATTTTAATCTTTTCCAGTTTTATAAGGAAAAATATTCAATTGGGAACTGTTTGATGTATTTATTGAAATGGCCCATTTACAAGGAGGAAAAGTAGATATATCCTTAATACAAACGTCTGCAAGAAACAATTTAATAAATCTATTAGAAAAATGTCCTGGCAAAAAAGCAATTGTCTGGGACAATAATCTGGCCGGTCCAGTAGGTTTGGTAGCGCAATATACCATTTTAAGGGAACATATGGTAACAAAAATGTACCCATTACGTCCTACTCCGTTACCTGAAACTGATGTGGATCATGTTATTTTTATATCACGCCCAAAATTACATTTAATGGATTACATAGGTCTGTGTTGGTTAACTTTTCGTTATTAATTTAGGGTAACCACATAAACTAATTAGATAGCATATAAATGTATAATTCTCTGTACTTATGGCATATCAGGCCACTAGAAAATTAGAAACGAGCGATGTCTACGTTTTATCTATGGTGGTTTCTCCACTGGACAATGCATATCATGCACGGATGTTATGAAACTGTAACCTACACATGAAGGCATTAAGCTAATGGAGAAATTGCATTCTGCTCTACATTAAATACCTATACCTACTTAAATTATAAAAATCTAACGATGTGCCATGCATCCTGTTGTACATATTTCATCTGTTAACCTTTGTATTTGTGAGTTCATTTGTAAAATATTTTAAAAACTGCAATGGAGATGACCCACTACATTGAAAGTTTTTTTTTAATGGATATTCTACATTATATAATATGTAATAATTATCTGTAGTTTGTTGCTCTTTCCAAAACCATAAAAAATGTACGACATATAGTTTAAATTAGATAACATATTATTAGATGCCTAGCTATTCCTATACCTAGGTGAACTTTAATAGTCCATGAAAAGAAGCAATTACGCTCTAATTTTTATTGTTAGATCTTCAAATATTTAGTGTATTGCAATAACTGCTATTATTTGGTAAAAAAAACTCTATAGTTTTTATTCTAAGCAGCAAAAATACCTATATTCAAGTAATAGTCTAAGTGAACGCATCCCTGCAAATAAAACATGCAGCAAAAACTTTACGACCTTATTAAAATACCATCACTCTTTGTGCTGTCTCGACCACAATTGATTCGCGTACCTTTATAGGTTTTTAATGTGCGTCGGGTCGTTTGATGGCAGGTATACCGCATGGCCTGCGGCGATAATTATGTCGTAAAGTTTTTGTTGCGTTTTTTATTTGCAGGGATGCACTGACTTAGACTATACCTATTGTGCTTCAGAAGACTACTGGAAAATTCGGCAGTCCTTAAATTTTTAGGAATATGGACGCATCCCTGTCCTAATGGTTAAAATTAAGTGCTTTTATGAAATAGGCCATAATTTGTATTAATTTTGAAAATATTGAGTTTTAAGTTCTAAAACTAGGCCGTCAGCCATCATGTACAAAAAAAAATTTATTACTGTTTTTTCCATCATTGTATACTTCTGTTCAGAGCCGGACCGGGATGCCTGGCAAATGGGTCCTAGCCTGACTTGCCTGTTTGCCACTGCAGTGCCTGCACTAAATTCGTCACTGAAGTGACAGGTTTAATTCATGGAGCACCTATAGCAAATTTTCGTTGTTCTTGCACAATGTTTATTAATTCCACAATTATTCTGATTAATATTGAAAGTCGCAAAAGAGGTTGCTCAGCGGTTTTACGTTAGCAAAATTCTCACTTTCCTATTTACACCTGTGGTATGCTTTGGTCATGTCAAGCTTGGTCGAAGGTCCAGTCCGGCTCTTGTTTCAGTTCTGCTAATGACTCGTTGCATTTTAAAATTCTCATAAAGCTCTATACTCAGTAAGACAGTTTGAATCATGTTTTTAGAATTTCATTAAAATATAATAAACATAATTATTCAATTTTTAGCCCAAAATGTACATGCAGACAGTAAAACTAAAAGTGGTTCCAAAAAGCAGTATCACCTATTTTTCGTGCCCAAAAAAAGTTTGTTATGCATGGAACGTCTCAAACACAATGGAGTCTTTGGCAGCGTTATATTAATAGAAGAATTTAAATGTCAACTTTTTCCATTTGATTCAGACGTTGTGTCGATGGAGATTTCTGAGGTGTTTAGGTAATATAAAAATGGGAAATAACAATTTTTATTTACACCAAATTAAAATTTACAATTATTGTGTATTAAAAAGCAGCATTGGCATATAGAGTGTCCCAAATTTATAGGGGACACAAAACAGTGGAAGGTAGAGCACACTAAGCTGAGTTCAAAATACCTCAAAACTTACCCTACAATGATAATAGTTGATTTAAAAAAAAAAGAGGTGTTTTATGATCCTTAACTTCATAGTACCATATTTTTGTAACGGTCTTACATATTTGTATAAAAATTGCTACAAATATTCTACTTTGATGCAGTCAAAGGCATATTTTATTTTAAGAAAAATTCCATAACTCACTACCATTCTGCCAGTCTTTCATTGGTGTCATCCGGAACATTCTTCATACTTAAGTTACATGGAGTTTTCAGTTGCTCACTTTCTCCGAAACCAAGGCCTACTGGCACGAAAGGCAAGACATATGTCTATTTATTTTCTATATACTTTCAGCTGGGGAAAGCATATAAAAGAATGAGATTGTAGTTGCATTCAATCCCCTCATAAGTGTGCTCTACCTTCCACTATATGATGTCTTGTATAAATAAATTTTAAAAACACGAGCAGACTTCTGCATGAATACATATGATTCAAATGTGCTTTTAGAGGGCAGAATATTAAAACATAATATTTCAGTCGCAAAACTCCTCTATAAAATCCTTATTTTACTATAAGCAACGTACCAGACTGCAACCCACAGCTACTCTCTGGGCTATGTGCCCCGCCAAGCGCTGAATTACAAGTTACAAACCTGGCGCATTAAGTGTAATAGCCGCATATTACCAACAGAACGCTAATGCTTCGATTGCAACAAGCATCAGCCGAAAGACTGATCCTACTTCCTCCTCCTTTAAGTTGGTTGTAGTCTGGTTACGTTCCTTATAGTAAAATAAGGATTTTATAGAGGAGCTTGCGACGGAAAAATTATGTTTTAATTTTCTGCCCTCTAGAAGCACATTTGAACTATGCTAAGCCCAGTCAGGCTATTTATTTTTTCGATTGCAGCAGACACTGACCACTAGATGGCGCCATAATACTGAGATGCACCAAATAGTCAACAGATCCTCGTGCCGGTCGTCACATACCTACCTTGCACTGATGAGAGCCAACAGCTCGAAACTTCAGTCAGCAAGTGGTGTGGGATGACTGGCACAAGCATTAGCGTTCTGTTGGCAATATGCGATTATTACACTTAATGCGCCAGACTTGTAAATCAGTGCTCGGCAGGCACATAGCCCGGAGAGTAGCTGTTGGTTGCAGTCTGGTTACGTTCCTTATAGTAAAATAAATATTTTATAGAGGAGCTTGAGATGGCAAAATTATGTTTTAATATATATATATAATTTTTTTATTTTTTTTTTTTTTTGACGAGGAAGGGAAACCCTCATAGGCTCCCAACCTAAAGCTGGAAATGTCAACTCTTACTAATTAAAACCCCTTTCACATGGCCAGTCTGTGAAACACTCTTAGTGCATTGCAGCCTCTTGGACTTATTGTGCTCTCCCTGCCTTGATCTACTCTGTCCATTTTAATAATCCTGTGCCACTGATAAGGTGATACAAGTCTGAGAATGGGTGAGTTTTAGCGGTTTCCGGGTCTGTTTGTGTTTGCCGATAAATATTGTTACGTGTTTACAATCTTCAGTAAACACTCTGTAGATTCAAATAACTTGCAACAAGAATCTTCACAAACCACTATTTTATTAATCACTTAAATTACAATAGTTAATCCTTAAAAATCACACAACTACTAATAACTTTAATTCACTACTTTTAAATCACAACTGTACTTTACTTTTTTGATCACTTGTCAACTCTTATATAGCCACAAAAACTGTCTCTGTATACCAGAACTGTACTGTATACTCAACAGAACTGTCCCACATCTGCTGGACTCACCTCTTTATATACACACTTGGAATGTCTAGAATCTCATTGTAGAACCTTCCAGAATATACCGGAATCATCTATAGTTTTCTTAGACACTACTAAATGGCGGTTCGCCAGTTGGCCCACAGATGGCGCCACCCTACTGGCCAGGGAGCAATTACAACTCTCCTCTCAGTTAGAGGGCAGCACATAACAATATTATATCTTCTGCGAGCTAATGTCGCGCATTTACAGTTCTAAAGTAATTAATTATAATAATTAAAATTTGTTTAGCTAAGAATGTATAATGTACGTACTGAACCATATTATTTCCGCTAACACTATGGTAGAAAAATATATTGATTTTTTCATATTTTATGTTAGATGTGAATTTTTCATAGGCTAGAATCCTCCTTCAATGATAAAAGTAGAATTGTTAGACAATTCTAGTTGCATAGGTCTTAAAAAAAATTATAGTCTATTGGGAGATGAGAGAGAGTAATAGAGATCAGATCAACATAAAAGAATAGGCGAAAATGTGAGAGCTTGACAGTCTTATTGACATTACTATAGAACCTATTATTATTAATATGGGAGTCGAAGATAGTTCATCAGAATATTTAAAGGAAGAACTTTAACAAAACTTTTAGGTTGGTTCTATGTATTTAGACAACATAATACATTGTAATTTATATGTTTTATTATTATAGATATTGTATTCAATAATTATCCTCTTCACGCTTTAATAATTTTATTTATTTTAAATGTGATTTGCCAATCTATGTGCCAACATTAAAAAGAATCTTTTATAATTCGTTATTTTTTATTAATTTGAAATAACACATTAGCATAATAAACTTAGACCGTTCAGTGTGCTGCTGCGCTCTAATAGACTCGTTATTCGTATACCTTCCAACGAGCTGAAAATATTCTAACATATAAATAAAACAAGAGATATTGGTTGTTTCTTTTTGACCAGAAATTTCATACCATGTTTACGTCCAATTTAAAATACATATCACAGCACACGATACTAATTTTGTTAAAACATGCTATAGAAAATGAATATAAATTAATTTACTATTTGGAGTCTACGCTAAACTCTAGATTCATGACCCATTTGCAGCCTCCTAATTAACTAGTAAAATAGTAGCACAATCTTGGCAGATGAGATTCTTATATCTATTATTATATATGAAATACATTAATATGTTCAAAATACCATGACAGAGATCACGACAGACCGTAAATTGAGGTTACAATTTATCACATTACATTGTTACCAAGTGTGATAACATTTCACTTATTTTAGAGACATTTTGAAAAATGTCATTTGTATATTAATAAAACGATTGTCGAAACTCTATCATCTCAACTAAAATAAATATTCTTTTTCATTATCCATCCTTTAAATCTGTAAAAGATTACCGCCGAAGGTACATATTATTTATTCAAATTTCATTAAATTATGAATTTCCACTATCAGTGAAGAAACATGCGTAAATTCGGCAACGTGGTTGGGACTCAACCAAAGTTTATCCCGACATATGCAAACTTGCGCATTCTTGTTTTCGGCCAAAAGGAGATGATAGTTGGTATGTTCTATTTTATTAATGTAGGATTTGTTTTCACAAAAGTATTAACGCCGTTAATCTTTTTGGCAGAATAAATATCTTAACATAAATAACAGGCCTCATTTATGAGAAATCTCTACTTTGTGGACTAAGACGTTTCAAAATAAATCTATTTTACCTGAAATAAATGCCTGTTGTTTAGTTTATCGAAATATTTCCAGTTCTTGTTCTCAATAAGTTCATTAAACTACAAAAAACCACTCGTAACACCGATGTTTGGCCGAATTATGATGACCGGTTACGCATATAAATGAAAGAGATCAAAGATACAGATTGTGGCGGAAAAGACAAGGACTGTGAGAAGTTACATTTTTAAGACCCAAGCAGGTGTATTTTACCCAAAAACTGTCATAATACCCTAATCTTAAATTTCTGTCAAAGTACGCGTTACCAATACACAAGTAAATATTTAAAGTTAATTACAAACACCCCGATTATGGTATTAGAGCATTTGCAACTATAATGAGCCTTTATTACTCTCCATCTGCATTTACCAAATAGACTATAGTTAGAGCTGACTTACCTCTTTTACTGACGTAATCTAATTAACCCTCTGTTTTATACTATTTAGATACTCAAACTTGTCTCTTACTTGTTTCTCATTTCAGAGAGTACACCATAGAGAACGATCCAACTTACCTATATCAAACGGCTCAAGCTATAATATATCTCCAAAAGATGTATGGACCTATACCAAGAGTTTGGGGCAAAGGTGCTGCTGCTAAGCAAATTTGGGAGCTCGTTGTGAGACTGCAAAGGGAGAAGAATAATATCGAGGAGCCAAAGTCTAACCAACAATCTTGTATCGATCAAATATTGCTTATCGATAGATCTGTAGATTTGATAAGTCCTTTAGCTACACAGCTTACCTACGAAGGTTGGTAAAAATTAATGATTAATGCTGTGAATATTCTGTTGCTAACTGGTATACACCAAAATTTCTTTTGAAATAAATTTAGAATGAGAATTTATTCTATTTAAAATGAAATGAAGTATGCATAATTTATTGAATTGCTAAATTATATTTATGGAGTCGGCATATATTTATATTTTTACATCCTTCCAAGTGAAAACAGTTTGGCACTCCCCTGTTTCGAACATGTCAGTCATGCCAACAAAGTAAATGAAAATGACATTTATCTTTCCATATTCCATAGTTGATATCACTGGAATATGTGGAATATTTCTGAGAGATTTGTGTCCCTCCCCAATTACTTAATATCAATATTCTGGTCACTATGGCACCAGTGAAACGTTTGTTGAGCATGTGTCTTCATTACACATAAAGTACCCCAAATTTTGTTGTGTGTGTAGCAACCCTTTTTATTACCCCAGGTTCTTTTATATAAAGTTTGTTATTACTTGTTTCTGTCTGATACAATCTACCTGAGAAAATTTATCACTTGGTTAATTTAAATACCTTGCAAATATGAACAAACTGCTTATTCATTTAGAGACCTCGTTAATCATTTATGTTATTTATTTCCTATTTTATTACTCAAAATTGCACTGTGAATTTATGATTGAACTTTGGTTGCTATTTTATTTGATGGAAATGAAAGAATTTATGTAATTTATTTTTTGTATAGCTAGGAAGGTAAAGTTGAAAGAAAACACAGTAATTGATGAGAAAAAAATAGTAAAAAAACATTTTATTTTATAATAATTGATGCAGCAAATAGCCAGACATGAAATCAAAAATAATCAAATATTTGAGACAATTGTCTAAATATTACAATAGGAAAATTTACGCTGCTATAGTAATGACCATACTATACATGTTTCAAGGCAAATAGGCCGATTAAAATGTGATTGAAATTGTGATGTTAGCAACAGCTATGATGAAATTAAACTTAATGCAAGACAGAACAAAAATCATGTCATGTTCGTGCATTATAGAATTTAAATGATAAATGAGAATTAAATATTCATGTATAATATCAGAGAATGTTGAGGAAATAATTGACTATACAAGACGGTAACTACCAAGTTGTATATGACTGTTCAACAACGTAAAACGGGGCGGGTAGATGTAATTCAAACAGACGAGATGTCCCGGTTCAGTACTCCACGAAAAAGTAAACCCTTCAGAATAAGAACAAGTTTACGGGTCAATTAACCCAATACTGACCGATGGCCTGTACAGTTTGTAGTGTGCAATGTAATTAAGTGGATGGATCACTATTAAACAATCATAGAAATCCAAATAGCCACCGGTGAGAAACCTCCCACAATAATTTGAAAGGCAAACATTCTTGTGACATTTTACATGTCAAGATGGGCACACGGTAACCTTTAATAGTACACCTCTGAAGAATAATGGAAGTGAAAGTTTCTTGTCATTGCATAAACGCTGAAAATATATAGTTCTTGAATATAAACTTATTTTGCAAACGCAAATCTCTCTAGTAAAATATTCAGCATGTGAACCTTTTTACCTAAACTCATGATAAAAAGAGTAACTGAGGAAACTGTAATATAATTTTATCATGTTTTCTTGTTAAAAATCAAAGCTAATATTTCATTAAAAAAATCTAATGTTCTTTTAGGATCACAAATGCTCCAATTTTTCCTATTCCCCCTAACCCAGAAAGTAACTCAATCGTAAATAATAATCCGGCGACTCACACCGACGTTAGGCGCCTCTGACCAGTATGGAATTTATTACACTATGTTACGTGAATTAAGTTAAAAACTAAAACTTGTTGAGAACACACGTAATGTTACGGCACATTACCTGACACTCTGTATAACATAAGATCTCCCGGAAATTCTCCTCCTGGTTCTGCATTGTTAACATCCTCGTCAGGCATGTCAGAACAGTTGAAATGGCACTTCATCAAGAATTCTCTAGTGGAGTCTGTGGCTGGGACGAATTCGTTAAAAATAAGATGTATTTCATAATATCGTTTGGCTCGTAGACGGCTGATTTAGTGAAAGTAACCACAAAAAAAATTATTACGCCTGGCGTACGATAAAAAGTCGCGACGAAGCTTACGATGTAAATCAAAGGCAAGTATAGGAATTCGGCGAACTACAAGAGGTTGCGACTTAACTCCGTGGTTTTATTCCCAAAGCTCGGCGAACTATAAAAGGTCGCGACGAAGCTTAAAGTGTTCTGCCTTCAGATGCCGTCTATCTCCCAGTGGCCATCATGGTCTCTTTTTATATTGTACAGATGATGTCACAGCCTACATGGAAATTCCGGACTCTACACGTTCACGTTGTCCCACGCTCGGGATTGTTTACATTAACAAAATTCCAATACTGTCTCCGTCGTAGCAGCGTTCTAGACTCAAAACTTTTCTCTTTCTCTCCTTATTTGCATGCTTAAGATAGAAAAAGGTAGACGATTTCACCCTATGTGATGAGACAGAAGTACTTGAAATTTATCGCGCCCATTGTAAACAAACACTATTACGAGACTCGATTCCTTCGTAAAAATGTAGCATATATGTTGCTTTAAAAGAAAGTAAATTAAAATGCATTTCTGGTAACTCTACTGTGTTCAATATTATAAATGGTTAGATAAATGTGAAATGACATGACTTATTACTTGAATTTGGAAAATAAATAAGAAAAAATTAAATTTGTAAATGGTCTAGATACTAGATAGATAATGGTTTCAATTTCCGAATAAAACAGAAATACAATTGAATACTAGCATGCATTATTTTGTTTATAATTATCATAAAATATTTTAATATGTTGTTTTTACTGGAATTTAAAGTACCTACTTAAACCTAAACCTAAATAACGGCTTATGATTTCATTCACAACTATCATAGACCATGATAACATTGCAAAAATGTCTCCCCCTAGTTTTTCTGCTGTCTATTTGCCAATAGGTGTGGAGGGACGGGAGGAAGTAGGGGTGATAGCTGGGGACGATCGGAACAGTCATAAATTCAAATTGAAATTTGACATCGAAGGTTTAAAGAGCTTTTTGTTGTCCATGTGATACATGTTTTCAGATGTCCTTAAAATTTCGACAGTACCATTGACAGCAATTTTGGTGGTCATGTCTGGCTACCTGGTCCAACTTCCGGAAATTCCGAAAAAACGGAATGAAAAGATTTTTTGTTAAAAATCGAGATATTACTTAAACGTGACTTTTATGAAGCTAAGATGCTATTGACAGCAAATTTTTGTGTCACCGAAAGGGTAAATATGCAAAAATGTGTTTTGCAAGGTCGTCACAAGCAAGCTGTTCTTTGTAGAATATCAGAACCAATCATGTCGTGCCTTGTTTTGAACCTGTATATTTGAAAATAATTTCCCCACACTAATTTTCTTTTTTAAAAAGCTTGAATTCTGGTATTCTAATTGTGTGCTGCATAGTAAGAACATAATTATTGTTATGTGGTGCCCTCTAACAGAGAGGAGAGTTGTAATTGCTCCCTGGCCAGTAGAGTTTTAGGTTAGATAAGAGTTGACAAGTGATTTAAAAGTAAAGTACAGTTGTGATTTAAAAGTAGTGAATTTATATTACATTAACGTTATATTAGTTGTGTGAGTTTTAAGGATTAACCATTGTAATTTTAGTGATTAATAAAATAGTGGTTAGTAGAGATTCTTGTTGCAAGTTATTTGAACCTACAGAATGTTTACTAAAAATTGTAAACACGTAACATAAATAGAATATATCTGAAAATAAGAACAATAACTTAACAATATACATTTATCATGTGTGATAACTATTTTAGGATTGATCGATGAAATATTTGGGATAAATAATTCAACTGCAAATTTCCCAATTGACAATTTTTTGACTAATGAAGAGAGAAGCACTGAATCCCTTGCGGAAGATAAGAAACAGATCATATTGAATTCTGCGGACAAATTGTATGCAGACATTAGAGATAGAAATTTTAATGCGGTATGTTTTTATAGTTTCTACATTAGAAATAATTATTACCAGTGTGTATTTTTAGGTGGGAGCCTATTTGTCAAAACAGGCAAAATCTATTAGTGCCCAGATGGAAAATACACAAGAAAAATCAGTACAAGAAATGAAATTGTATGTTCAAAGATTGCCACAAATTTTAGCCAAAAAAAAACAACTTGCCACTCATACAGCCATTGCAGAGTGTATTAAAGAAGTGACTGATAGTTATGACTTTTTGGACACGCTTCAGGTAAAATAGTGTATTGTTTTATATGGAGTAAAATTGACATTTTTTGCGTGGAAGATGTTCTTGACGAACGAGCGATACAAGTACGGCAAGAACATCATAGACATAAAAAATCTCTTTACTCATAAAACATGCCGTTTTTTCTTCGAAAGTCAAATATAAAGTGTTAAATAAATAGTATTATTTTTTTTTCAAAAACTTTGATGCCGCTCGTGAATGGCAGGAAAATACTTTTAATACCACTCAGAACGATGCGAAAACAGAAGTAAAAGACTTCTATTTCTACTCAGATGAAATGTCGGAGAAATGACAGTTTAAGTTTATAAAACTTGTCATTAAAGTTATTAGTGTCTGGCAACAGAGAGTGGCAGATGACTCAGTCGAAATTTTACCGAGAAAGGGTTTAATTGTTACCGACCGAGTGAAAGCCTTGTCATCAGAAGGTGGTCTGGTAGTATAACACTTGGGTGGGTGGTTAAATATGTGATTTTTTCAAGCCAAGAAATTGGTGAGGTACAGTACTGATGTTTTACATAACAAAATTATGTGCAAAAGGTTGGCTGAGAGGAAGAGAACGAGAAAAAATTTTGATGTTAAGTACGTTTATTCGATCAATCGTTTACTTTGTATTTTCACATTTCACATCATTGAGTGTACTTCTGACGATTTGTCGGCAGAATTTCGAGATGTTCAATAGATTATTTGCCAACTGTCAGAAGTCGATTAAGTAGAAATTTGTAAATTATTAATTTTAATATTGAAAAATATGACGACTTATTTTATTTTTATTAAAATCAAATTAAAATTTTTTAATTTTCTTAGAAAATCATTTTCACGTTTAAATCTTCACTACAATCTTCTGCGAAACGAAAATTTCAATTGTGTTTGAAAATATTCCGTTGATTGTCAGAGGTTCGTAGGTATATGGTCCCTTTCAATAACCCCAATAGCAGACTACGTCCAAGAAATATCTCAGAAATTTTATGCATTCAAGCTGAGCGACAGTCTGCCGACCAACAATATTACACAAATTAGAGAGCATCCTTCGGCGCCTTCTGACGACCTTTTATCTTCCATGCACCCTTCTGACGATTTTTTCCTACTTTCTTGTCCTGAAAGAACTACATACTTGACCGCTCACACACGCATTATACTTCCAGACCTCTTTCTGACGGCCGGGCTTTCACTCCGTAGGTAACAATCGCAGCTTTACTCGGCAATATTTCGACTACACGAAGGTTCGGTTTATCAATACAAAGTAAAATCTTAACTAGAGGATAAATGTCAAATTAAACAATAGGTGTCTATTGTTTTGTTTGACATTTATCCTCTAGTTACGTGTTAGCCCTGAATTGATAAATCGTACCTAAGTTGTGTACCACTCTCTATAGCCAGTTTTGTGTCTATATGTTTCTTTGACTTTTGAAGAAAAAAATATGTTCATATTTTT
The DNA here is from genome assembly GCA_963675555.1 of Leptura quadrifasciata. Classification (NCBI taxonomy): domain Eukaryota; kingdom Metazoa; phylum Arthropoda; class Insecta; order Coleoptera; family Cerambycidae; genus Leptura; species Leptura quadrifasciata. The sequence goes on along the minus strand of OY776674.1, from coordinate 53,868,069 downwards.
CTTCTTGTTTTGTGTAGATCTTATCTCGCTTATCATTAATATTTAAGACAATTTGAATTTGTCAAAATACAAAATTCCAAATGCCTAATTATCAAAAATTTCACAGTTAACAGGAAACTAATACTCTATAGTTATTTTTTTTGTTTTTAGGCAGAACAAGAATTTTTAAACTGTATTGAGGTTGATAAGCCAAGTGCGTACATTGAAGAAATGGTGGCTCGAAATAAACCATTTGTTAAAGTGCTAAGACTGATGTGTTTGCAATGCATTGCAAGTTCTGGCTTCAAACTAAAGGTGCTGGAAGGTTATAAAAGAGACCTAGTTCAGGTAATTTGATCTATTTTTTGAAAAATATAAATGAAATTAAAGAACCGGATCCCTACAATTTTTAGTTTTCACTAATTTAGTTAATTGTTATCAATTTTTTGCTGTCTTTCCTTTTAAATAATTTAAATGTGATATTTTTCTTACCAAATCTATTTTTAAATTGCTCATGTTTTACATACCCAGAGATATTGATGCATTTGATGTGTTAGTTATTCTGAATAGGCTGCTAAAAATATCTGCGGACTTTTGAAGAAAAAAGGTACTTAATACAGCTCTGCTAGAGTGATAACTTCTTAATATTTACTGCTCCCAGATTCACAAAACTGGTAAAATTAGCAAGTCTTTCATCAACACCAACACGGTTTCGTTAAAAATAGATCCACGGTTTCAAACCTATTTTGTGTTACGCAGCATATCGCATATGTATGGGTCTAAACGGCCAAGTAGATGTTACTTACATGGACTTCTCCAAAGCCTTTGATAGAATTGACCACAGTATATTATTACATACGCTAGATCTCGCTTATGACCTTAGTCAAAGAACACAATATGTTGAATGTCGGGGTGTAAAATCATTCAAAATATCAGTTACATCGGGGGCTCCCCAGGGCTCTGTTCTGGGCCTCTCCTTTTCAATACTGTTTATTGATAATATCGTAGATAATTTAGATGTATGCTATTTACTTTATGCTGATGACATGAAGTTGTGCAATATTAGCTCTGAGGCAGACTGAGAAAAATTGCAAAACGATTTGTAAAGGGTGAATGATTGGTGCTCATTGAATAATCTTCCACTAAATGTCGAGAAGTGTAATGTGATGTCTTACTATAGAAAACGTAGTCCACTACTAAAAGATTATCAATTAAATGGCAACACATTACACCGCCCTGAGCATATAAGAGATCTTGGGGTCATCTATGACAGTGAATTAACATTTAATATACATGTCAATAACGTAATGCAATCTTCTTTTAAAAATTTGGGGTTTATAATAAGAAATTCAACTGGCTTTACTGACGTGAACACGTTAACACTGATTTTTAATTCTTTGGTCAAATCAAAACTTCAATATGCTTCATTAATATGAAATCCCAGCTATTTAACCTATATCAACAGCTTAGAGGCAGTGCAAAGACGGTTCCTTAAGTATTTATCATTTAAGGAGGATAGGATATATCCACCAATTGGAATACCACAAAGCCTTCTACTTGATAGATTCTCATTACCTAGCCTGAAAGATCGCAGAATTAGACAATCATTAATATTTCTGTATAAAATATTGTGACGCGCTTACACTTTTTCAGTGAACACTTTGTGGATTCCAAATAACTTGCAACAAGAATTTTCACAAACCACTGATTTATTTAATCACTAAAATTACACTAGCAAATACTTAAAAATCACACAACTAATAATAACTTAATCTAATATAATTTCACTACTTTTAAAACACTAAGCACTTTACTTTTCTTCTTAAACTTGTCAACTCTTGTCTAACCTAAAAACTCTCTTGTCTGTTTACTTCACTGAACTGCATACTTCACTCAACTGAACTGTTCCCCCATCTGCTGGAGTCACCTCTTTATATACACACTTGGAATCCTTCTAGAACTTTTTTCTAGAATTCTCCATGATTTTCTACCATGTAATAGATGATTGTTCGTCAATTGGCTCATAGACGGCGCCACCCTACTAGTCAGGGAAGTAACTAAGCTTCTGAGGAAAACTTTGAACATGAACTTAATCACATCTTTCCTTGTTAGAGGGCAGCACATAACACTGCCCCCTCCTTAAGCCTGAACGTCCCGGTCAGGCAATTCAGATTCCCCAACATACTTCATACTTCGCCAACCTATCCAAGTGCACGATCTTCATCTTGGACTTCTTACTACGTTGAATTCGGTACACAACGTCATTGATCCGAGTGATGACTGAATACGGTCCTTCCCAGGGTGGGTGAAGCTTCGGAGATTTTCCCTTCTTTCGCTGTGGGTTATATAGCCAAACCAGATCGCCCTCCTTGAATCCTGCTGACGTCCCCTTCCGGTCATAGCGAGCCTTCATTCTGTCACTAGCTATGCTAACTTGGTTTCGAACCAATTCGTGGACATTCCTCAGCTGTTGACTAACTTCGTCTGCGTAGTCATCCACGGACAGTGGCTTCTTATCTGGTGTACCAAACATCAAATCACATGGCAGTCTGATCTCGTGCCCAAATATTACACGAGCCGGTGTCTGTTTAGTCGTCTCATGAATGGCAGCCCTGTATGCCATTAAGAAAAATGGTATATGTCGATCCCAATCTCGCTGGTTCTTGTGAACTACCTTAGAAAGATGTTCCTTCATGGTTTTATTATGTCGTTCCACCATTCCATCTGACTGGGGATGAAGAGGGGTTGTCCGAGTCTTGTGAATGCCCAGCAACTCACAAATTTTCTGAAATACCCCCGACTCAAAGTTTCTCCCTTGATCGGAATGTAGCTCCAGGGGTACACCAAATCGGCATACAAGGTTATCCACCAAAACTCGAGCAACAGTAACTGCTTCCTGATTCGGAATGGCATAGGCTTCCGGCCATTTACTAAAATAGTCCATAGCGACCAGGATGTATTTATTCCCATCATCTGTCACTGGGAATGGGCCCGCTACATCTATAGCAATCCTCTCAAAAGGAGCTCCGACGTTATATTGCTTCATTTGGCCCCTGCTCTTCGTCTGTGGCCCTTTGGTAGCTGCACAAGCCTTGCATTTGCGGCACCAAGCTTCCACATCTTGACGGCTATTTATCCAATAAAATCGTTCCCGTACTTTAGCCAATGTCTTATTCATACCAAAATGTCCCCCGGACACTCCGTCATGTATTTCCTGAAGTACTTTTGGGATCCGACAGCTGGGTATCACTAGACGCATGGTAACTTCCTTCCCATCTGGACTTTCCCATGCTCTCTTTAATAGTCCATCTACAACCTTAAGGGAGTCCCATTGTGCCCACAATGCCTTCAGCTCCACACTTTTGTCCGAAACATCCTTCCATTCCGGTCGCGTTCCTTTTTCTTTTGCCCTTAATATAGGACCAATTACGCTGTCATCCATTTGTTCTCGTCTTAGAACTTCCTTTGTCCAATCATCTGGAACATCTACCTGAACTGTGTTTACTATTACCGTGCCCTGTGCTTTTTCAACCCGATAGCAGTGCTTGCAGTCATCTTTGCACGGTCTTCTTGACAGAGCATCTGCATTTTTATGAGACTTTCCAGGTCGGTGTTCGATTGTGAGGTCATATTGCTGCAGTCTTTCTATCCAGCGAGCCAGTTGACCTTCTGGGGTTTTCAGCTGCAGTAGCCATTTTAATGCAGCATGGTCAGTCCTGATTTTGAAATGTTGACTATAGAGGTACTTGTGAAAATGGTCCACGGACTTAACAATGGCCAATAGTTCCTTCCTTGTTACACAATAATTCCTCTCTGGTTTGGACAGTACCTTACTGAAATACTCGATTACTTTTTCCTCTCCATTTTGGACTTGAGATAGTACACATCCAATTGCGGAGTTGCTAGCATCCGTGTCAAGAATATAGAGGCCCTTTTGTTGGGGATATGCTAGCACAGGACTACTGCATAACGCTGCTTTCAGCTTCTTCCATGATGTTTCACACTCCGGTGTCCACTGATATTTAACTTTCTCCTCCGTTAGCTGGTGTAGTGGCTTTGCTATATCCGCAAATCCTTCCACAAAACGTCTATAGTAAGTGCAGAGGCCAAGAAAGCTTCGTAATTCGTGTACATTTGAAGGTCTTGGCCAATCACGCACGGCAGAGATCTTGTCCGGGTCTGTCTGTATTCCCTCCGAAGATACGACATGTCCAAGGAATTTCACTTCTTTTTGGAATAGCAGACACTTCTTTGGATTCAACTTTAGGTGTGCATTTCTGATTCTCCCAAATACTTCTTGAAGATTTTCCAAATGTTCCCTGAAGTTTCGTCCCATAACCATTACGTCATCAAGATAAACTAAGCACGTCTTCCAAGTTAGTCCTCGGAGTACAAATTCCATCAATCTTTCAAAAGTAGCTGGCGCATTGCAAAGTCCAAAAGGCATCACGGTGAATTGATATAAACCACTACCTGTTGAGAAGGCAGTCTTTTCCTTGTCGTCAGGGTGAAGTCCCACCTGCCAATACCCACTTCGAAGGTCTAGAGTTGAAAACCATCGTGACCCTGCCAGCGTACTTAATGTATCGTCAATTCGTGGTAGTGGATAGCTGTCTTTCTTCGTAACATCATTCAGCTTCCGGTAGTCGACACAAAATCTCAAAGTTCCGTCCTTCTTAGCAACTAAAACTACCGGTGATGACCAGGGACTGGTTGATTCCTCAATTACTCCATCTTGTAGCATCTTTTGAACCATCGCAGCAGCTTCTTCCTGTTTAGCTAGTGGCAACCTCCTAGGTTGTTGGCGGATTGCGGCTGAATCACCAGTGTCTATCCGATGCTGTACTATATCAGTTTTCGTGAGGATGTCTGTGTTTTTGGCAAATACCGTACTTTCTTTTTCCAAAAACTTGATTGCCTCTCCACGTTCATCCTCAGATAGGTGTTCAAACTGGGTACTCAACAAAGTCACAACTTCCCTGTCTACGCTGGTTGGCGAACATTTCTCCCCTTGTTCCTCGCACCTTGCTATCCACTGGACTGGTTCGTAGGATCCTATTGCCTCGCCTTCCTTGAAAGTTACCGAGTGGGAATTTAAATTAGCCACTCTAATTGGAATTTTGTCTTTTGTCTGGGTTAGAGTTCTTGCTAAGATTACGTTTTCTGTCTTAATTGAATCATCTTTTTCAACAAGGCCAACACGGTATCCACCAGAGTTTCCTTCCAGAATGGCCTCGATTATTTGTTCTGAACGAGCAGGAATCTTGATTGTCTCAGCCGTTAGTAGCCTCACTTTTTGAAATCGGTCATTTGCTGTTGACAAAATAAATTCTTCATTTCCAATCTTTAGGACTCGTTCTACCACGTCAAGTACAAATTGATCTTGTACTCCCATAACATCCAACCCCAAAATGAAATCATCAGTGATGTCAGCCACGATAACCCTATGACTAAAACACAGGCGTCCAAACTGCAGATCTAGGTCAACTTCTCCATGAACCCTTACCCTATCTCCTGTGGCTGTTCGAACGACCAATCCATTTTGGCTTTTATCAACTTTTATTCCTGATAAAAATCCGGGTCGCACTATTGATGACGTGGCACCTGTGTCGATAGTGAAGATACATCTCCGTTTGTTTACATAACCATCCAACAGCAGACTACTCGGGACTCTTCTAATTTGGGAAACCCGTATCTCTCTGGGGGCACCGTGTTCACCAGCCAGCACAGCCCCCAAGGTGCTGGCTATCTTTAGTTTTCCTGCGGCCCTTCAGTCGTTGCGGCATTTACTCTCTCAGGGCTCCGCTGCCGACAGTTTCGCTTAATATGCCCTGGTTTGCCGCACTTATAACAACGAATCACCTTCCTTGGCTGTTCGTCATTCTGCTCTCTTTCCTGCTTCCTTGGAGCATCTGGTTTGTTCATCAACTGGCTTATCATTTTGTACATGTCAGCCATCAAAGATTCCATATTTGGTTTTTCTAAACGGTCCTCTTCTTCTACCTTCATGGTTCGTACTCTCGGACGTGCAGTCTCTTTGTAAGCGGCTTCAACCTCGAGGGCATGGATCAAGGCTTCACTACCAGTCTTATCTCGAGATAATCTAAGGACTCGCCTGATCTCCTCGTCTCTTATGCCATCAATGAAAGTACCGACTGTTAACTGTTCCTGGAATTCTTTGGGTGCATCCGGGTAAGCCAGGTATGTCAGTCGCTCAACAGCTGCTTCAAAATCTTGTAAACTTTCCCCAGCCTTTTGTGTGCGTGATTTGAGCTGAGTCCTGTATACTTGGGCGAGGTGTTGGTCGCCATATCTTAGATCTAGTGCAGCTTCCAAAACTTTAAAATCCCGTTGCTGCGTCACTGGGATACTCTGAAGCAACTCTGAGGCTTGGCCCCTTAATGCTAGCACCAATGCCATAGCTTTGTCTTCATTACTCCAATTGTTTGCGTATGCCGCTGCCTCAAATTGTCTTTTATAGGTTGACCAAGAGGTTTGACCATCAAAGGAAGGCGGTTGTAATCGAGGACCTGACGATGATAATACCAGCTGGCCTCCTTGTTCTCTTAACAGTCGTTTAAGTCGCTCTACCTCTCCTTCAACTGCACGAAATTTTCCTTCTATATCGGTAACTTTCCCTTCGACGCCCGTAACTTTTTCTTCGACACCAGTAACTTTTTCTTCGACGCCAGTAACTTTTCCTTTGATTTCACTTACTTCAGACTTTATGTTACCTATATCCTCTTCAATTTTGCTTTTGAGGTCTTCAGTGGCTGAAAGGATAACATCTTGTTGCCCCTGTATAATTTTCCTTAATTCTTCTTCACGTCGCTCTTCCTGATCTAGCATCATTTTTCTTAGTTCATCTTTTTCTTCCTGACGTTTTCTTTCTTGTTCTTTTTTCTCTTCTAGACGTTGTTTTTCTTGTTCTTCTTTCTCTTCTAGACGTCGCTTTTCTTGTTCTTCTTTCTCTTCTAGACGTCGTTTTTCTTGTTCTTCTTTATCTTCTTGACGTCGTTTCTCTTGCTCTTCTAGCATCATTTTGCTAAATGCAGCTAACATGTCTTGCATTTGTTTTTCAGCAGCCATGCTTCTTGTTTCCATTCAAAACTTAACGAACAACACTAACAAGTCTTATTTAAAGTCTATATTTCTTTCCAGTTCGACTCACTGCACTATCTCCAGTGGTTTCCGAATAGAACACTATGGAACTTCGTCGAATTCTTCAGAAATTCTGTTGCAATCCCACTTCTGACACCAATTGTTACGCGCTTACACTTTTTCAGTGAACACTTTGTGGATTCCAAATAACTTGCAACAAGAATTTTCACAAACCACTGATTTATTTAATCACTAAAATTACACTAGCAAATACTTAAAAATCACACAACTAATAATAACTTAATCTAATATAATTTCACTACTTTTAAAACACTAAGCACTTTACTTTTCTTCTTAAACTTGTCAACTCTTGTCTAACCTAAAAACTCTCTTGTCTGTTTACTTCACTGAACTGCATACTTCACTCAACTGAACTGTTCCCCCATCTGCTGGAGTCACCTCTTTATATACACACTTGGAATCCTTCTAGAACTTTTTTCTAGAATTCTCCATGATTTTCTACCATGTAATAGATGATTGTTCGTCAATTGGCTCATAGACGGCGCCACCCTACTAGTCAGGGAAGTAACTAAGCTTCTGAGGAAAACTTTGAACATGAACTTAATCACATCTTTCCTTGTTAGAGGGCAGCACATAACAATATTAAATAATAAAATATACTGCCCTCAGATATTAGAACAAATACACTTTCATGTACCAAGAACCGAGGCTCGTAATAACATGACCTTCTTTCTTGCCAGACCGAGGACTAATTTGTTAAAGCATTCACCATTTCACTTTATGTGCGAAAATTACAATAACCTGCAAGACAGAGTTGACATATTTAATTGTAGTATAATATAATAAGTATTTAAATTTATATACTGTAACATAAACAGCTATCCACAGAGAAAACTTATAATCAATAATTTTCTCGAAAATCAAAAAATTTATAGTGCTATGTTTGTGGAAGCAAAAACCATAGAATGTGCAAATACGTCATATAAGGATTGGTCAGTAATCCAATTTAATGGAAATCAAATTCACAATAAAACTAGAGGAGGCTCTCTGGCCTCGGAATTGGTAAAGCGAACCCTCCCACCATTAACCACTATCTCAACGAGTGTGTACATTTCACTGTCCCATTTTCAGATGACAAATTACATATATTTTTAATGTATATTCATCCAATAGCGGAAATCGAAGAAAATATATTTATGAAGGCATCTCTTTATAAATATTCTATAATAATCGGTGACTTCAATGCCAACAACAGAGCTAAAAAAAGGCAATTGTCTAATTTTTTACAAAACATCAATTTTCAAAATGGGAAACAGCACCAAAGTTTATAATGCCACATAATAGCGATACCACCTGTACCATCTTATTCTGTATACAAGTACTATATCAAATAATATCTTAAAAGTAGAAGAAACGCTAGATCTGGGATCAGACCATCTTGGACTTATTTTAACAATAGACCTACAAAAGGCAACTCAGACTAGTGATGTCCAAAAGTACAATTTCTCGAAAACAGATATAAAGTAAATGAAGGTTTGTTATCATTTTTGGAAAATTCAGAGCATCGAGAAATTACAAGACAGCAAATTTCAAACTTCAACGCTAAACTAACATCACTTATTTTAGAGTATACCCCGAAGACGAAATATACCTATTATACACACAAGCTCCCACCTTATATCTTAAGCCTCATAAAGAGGAAAGGACAAATGTATAGGGAATATAAAATCTACAGAGAGCCAGAGATGAAAACTGAAATAAATAAATTTAATAAAAATATACAAGAATTAATCCAACAATTCAGAACACACAAATGGATAAGGGCATGTGAAAATATAAACAACGAGAAAGGAAAAACATATTGGCAGGGGATCAAAAAACTATCAAAATATAAAAATAAAATGGGTATTAAGCAAATCATAGAGGAGAATGGAGTGAGATATGAGACACCTGCCGAAAAAGCAGATATCTTTGCCAGGCATTATGAAAAAGTGTACAAAAGAAATGAAGATAGCAATTTTGACAACTTTCATCACGACAATGTTACCCAGTGGTACGAGACATATTTCTCGGAGAACCCACCAATGGAAGAACATATTATAACAGAGGAAGAATATGTTGATATAATAGACCAAGTTAAAAGCACAGCACCAGGCCATGACTACATTACTAACAATTTACTAAGGAGACGGGATAAAAAAGTACATCTCTATATCAAACAAATTTATAAATTCTGTCTAAGAACCCACTTTATACCTACTGACTGGAAAACTGGCACAATAATCACTTCTCTCGGTATTAGGCAAGAACTTCGAAATAATTATCAAAAATAGGATACAACAAGCCATAGGAAATCAAATTCCAGGATACCAATTTGGATTTAAGACTAGTCATTCAACAATGCATCCTCTGTCAATTTTAACCAATAACATAGGAGCGAGCAAACTTAACAGGTCTAAGTGTGGAGCAGTATTCCTCGATATCAATAAAGCCTTTGATAATGTGTGGCATGAGGGTATGTTATTTAAACTACATGTTTTAGGTTGCCCAAAATATATCATCTTTCTTATTAAAAACCTGCTTACCAATAGATCACTGAAAATAAAGATTCACCCCCGAACAAAAGCTACCATAAGATTCATTACTGTCTCCAACACTTTGCAACTTTTACTGTTCTGATATTTATAATTATCAATATGAGGATCCCGAACACTTTGACCACAGGATACATCCTACAATTTCCAGACGACACAGCTCTAGTATCACACGATAAAACTATCACCAAAGTTACAGAAAATCTACAAGCATTAGTGAACTCAACATGTATGTGGTTTAACAAATGGAGGCTTTAACCAAACCATTATTATTATTAGCCGTTACTCGAGTCCGAGTATAAAAATGTTACAGTCAATAGATTGTGTACAATAAAAAACAAGTAAATGGTGTAGTCTATTGTAATTCCCATTCATCTACGGTACACACGACTATGGCTATAGAGGCTAATTCGGGAGAGCACATGTCGACCGCAGTCAGGACAAACATAGACTTGGTTAGGTCTTGGATTCGGCCTTCTTGCAGCAACATTTCCTTGATAGCTGGCCACAACCCCTCGCCATTCGGTTCTGTCCGCTGCAAGTTGTTCCCATTGCTCGTCTGCAATACCGCACCGCAGGATTTTAGATTTTCATGGAGAGCGTCTTTGAACCTCTTTCGTTGTAGGGGTAGGGGTGCCAGGACACATCCCTGCCTAACTCCAGTGAGGGTTTGGAAAGGTTCGGTTGCCTCATTATTATACATAACCTGGGCGTTGTTGTTTGTATGTAGACTGCGACATACTTCCACAAATTTTCTAGGGATACCTAAGCGGAACATAATTTTCCAGAGCACTTCCCTGTCCACCGAGTCAAACGCCTTGGTTAAATCAATGAAGGCCATGTGAATTTCTCCTTGATGTTCGAATGCTTTTTCTTGAAGCTGTTTAAGTGTGAAGATTAAATCCGATGTGCCTCGGTTTGGTCTAAAGCCACTCTGTGTTTCAGGAAGTAACTTTTCCATAACAGGTGTTAGCCTATTTGCCATCGCCTTAGTGAGTATCTTCCCTCCAACAGCCAGGAGAGCTATACCCCTGTAATTTCCACAGTCCGCAGCGCTCCCTTTGTTTTTGAAGAGGTTGATTTAAAAGTGTATCACGAAACTCCTGCGGAGCTTGACCACTTTCCCACACGACATCAAACAGTTTTTTGAGGTAGGGTATGAGCTCTGACGACACAGCTTCAAAGATCTCAGCTGGGAGTGAGTCGGCGCCGGGAGATTTGTTGTTTTTTAGCTGCCCAATGGCGGTTAAGATCTCTTCCGTTGTTAGTGGTTTATCTAAGTCTTCGAAGGTGTCATATTGGGGGATAAGATTTATAATATCGTGATCGGCTTGACTTTGCTGGTTAAGAATGTTAGAGTAGTGTTCTTTCCATCGGGCTCTTATTTCCTGGTCTTCTTTGAGGAGATTTCCATTTAAATCTTTAATAGGGCACATATTTTTCCGACTGGGGCCGTACACTGCTTTTACTCCTTGAAAGAAATTCCTGTAATCGTGTGAATCGGTGTACCTTTAAATTTCTCTGGCCTTGCTTGCCCACCACTCGTTCTTTATTCTTCTGATTTCGCGTTGCGTTTCGTACTTAGATTGGGTAAAAGCTTCTGCTTTTGATGAGTCGTTGGGGTGGTTGATAGCGTTTTGGAAGGCAATATGTTTGCGGTCAAGAAGTTCTTGTATAAAAGCTTCATTATCATTGAACCAGTCCTCCTGTTTTTTACTTGCTGCAGTGCCAAGAATTTCCTCACTCGCACTTTTTAAACTGTCTTTAATTTGTGTCCAGGTAGCAGCGACATCTACAGAATTGGTTTCTTCTAGTGCACTCAAATTCTCTTGAACTTTTTGCTTTAGCTGTTCGACGGTTTGTTGGTCACGCAATTTACTAATACAGAGACGGAGTCTACGTTTTACTTGAGTTCTTCGGTGTTTGGGTCTCATAACAATTTTCATTTTAAAGACAACAGGACGATGATCGGTCCAACACTCGCTATCAATGCGCGCCTTTGTAATTTGGACGTCCTTGAGATGCTTCCTACGTACGATAACATAGTCCAGTAGATGCCAGTGACCTGATCCGGGGTGACGCCAAGTGCCTTTAAATTTATCCTTTTGTCGGAAAATGGTGTTTGTTATAACTAGATCATGTTCGGCACATTTAGTTAGGAGTAGTTGACCGTTAGCGTTCATGTTGCCCAAACCGTTCTTGCCTATGATGCCTGGCCAGGTGTCTGCATCTCGCCCTACTCTAGCGTTAAAATCGCCAAGAATAACGAGTCGTTCCGTTTTAGGTATTCTACAGAGGGTTTCTTCCAGCTGTTGATAGAAGCTGTTCTTGGTTTCGTGACTTGCATCCAGAGTGGGAGCGTAGGCGCTTATTAGATTTACTGCGTTGCCATCTGATAGCTCATAGCGTAGCAGCATTAGACGCTCGGATAGGCCTTGTGGTACTTGTGTTAAGTTGGATACAAGTTGATTCCGAACGGCAAATCCTACTCCATGTTGTCTTCTTGAATTGGTGGGAAGACCTTTCCAATAGAAGGTGTAGTACTTTTCTGTGAGAGAGCCTTCCTCCAGAAATGGAGTTTCGCTGAGAGCTGCAACGTCAACATTGAGTCGGTGAAGTTCTCTATCTATTAGAGCAGTTCTTCTTTCAGGCCGATCGGTGCGAGTGCTGTCGTTCAAAGTACGAACATTCCAAGCGCCGTAGATGAAAGAATTAGTTTTCTTGGATTTAACTTGTCGGTGTTTTTGGACACCCTCCCCCGGAGATCCGATCGGGAGGGTATTTTACCTCCGGATGATTTTGTCCCACTTGAACGCTCCATCATTTTTTTATAAAGCCTTAATCGACTGAAAACGAAGCTGCATTTGAAGTTTTAGCTGGAGCAGGTATGCAACTGACCAGCTGGGTTGCGGAAGGCGAGTGGTGTGGTCCCATGGCACAGAAGGAGACTGCGACGATGGGGTAACCAAACGATTCCAAAAGCAACCTTTGTGTGCGGTGGGTTATTTTTACCGCACTCTTCGGGAGAAGGTGGATGTGCTCACGGCAAAAGGTAAGGGTTATTCCGCCCTTACTCGGTCGTTAGAGCCTCGTTAGTGAAAACAGGGTGCACCAAGTTCAAATTGAACTCATCGCGAAGGTGAGGTTAACAATTGAGTAGGAGAGGCTATAACTTGCGCTTCACTACCCCATTACCAACATACCCTACATCCTGAAACTACTGTCAACTACCTCGGAATAAACTTCGACAACAAAATTAACTTCAATGCTCATGTTGAGCTTAAAAAGAAGAATATGATTTCTAGGGCTAAACATTTCCGAAATCTAACTTATAACAGGAAGGGTATCAATGTTGAAACAGCAAGCAAAATGTATTAGCTGATCTGCAGACCCCTGATTGAATATGGATACCTTTTGTTTCTAAACTGTAAAAAAACTAGCACTGAAAAAACTAAAAGTGGCAGAAACTTCCTCAATAAGAAGTATCACAAAAATTCGACATCCTCTCAATCCTCTATATAAACCCTCCAAACCCTCTATTATACCAGCTCACCAACATAATGCCGATAGAAGATCGTTTAATTAATCTCTCTAAAAGATTCTCCCTGAGACCACTAAATTTGGAGATAATTGAGAAATATTGCATCAGATGAGAACCACAGGTAAGCACCCAGAACATACGCTCAATGAATACTTATCAGTACTTATTATTATTACTTTAACCCATATAATGTAAATAACACATATAGTATAAATCATTTTTTATAATATTGTATTGAAACCTCTGCAAAATATTTATATATATAATTGTAACAATAGGCCGAAGGACCTTGGTCAGTAGCCTATTGAATCAGTTGTTGATTCAATAAAGTTCATTTATTATTATTATTATTTTTTAGGTAGTTGCGCACTCCTAAATGAAAATGGGTCGGGGCACCATCCTGCATAAACCACATACCTATTCTTCGATTAACCGGCAATCGCTCGAACTCGTCGAAAATTGTAGTTTGAAGAAACTCCAAGTACGAGTTACCATTCAAATTTGCGGGTAATTCATAAGGGTCCAACAAGCTATCTCTGAAAATACCGCACCATACATTTATTTTAAACTCATGTTGGAAATGTGCCTCTCTGACTACATGTGGATTTTTAATATCCCAACTGTGGCTGTTCCTCCAGTAGAAAACTCCTCTATGAGTAAAAGTGGCTTCATCGGTAAAGAGAATATTGTTAACAAAATTAGGATTTAAAATTTTTCTATCTTAAATAGACTGTGCAAATTCTACTCGTATAGGAAGATCCCTCGGTATAGTCCAAGTAAGGACTTCCCTGAGACAAAAAAACGAAACAAAAACTTTACGACATAATTATTTGGCCGCGGGCCATGGCGCTAAGTTGAAGTAAATAGATCCCAGTAAATAAAAAACGCAACAAAAACTTTACAACATAATTATATCGCCACGAGCCATGGCGCCAAGCCTGACATCAAATAATGACCCGAGACCCGACGCACATTAAAAACCTATAAAGGTAAGTGAGTCAATGAGGTCGTATAGTTTTTGTTGGGTTTCTTATGTCTCAGGATTTTCCTACTTGAACTATAATAAATTTTGGACTGGTGTAAAATGGACAGGTCACAGGTTTTCTTTTTTAAGTATCCTAAATACTGAAGCATTGCTTACCCCAGTAATTGCTGATAAACGTCGACTGCTTGGTTGGGGATTATCAGCAATTCGCACTAAAATGTCCTCTTGATCAAGAGAAATATTTTTTGGACGTCCCACATCACGTTTGAGCTTGAATTTTCCAATTTCTCTTAATCGAATAAAAATATTTCTGATGGTCTGGTGATTGGGTTGGGCTCTGTTTGGATACATTTGGAGATATTTTCGAGTAGCCGCACGTTAGGAATAATTTTCTTGTGCAAAACACTTATCATATCCCGCATTTCAAAATCTGAAAAGTTATTATGCCGTGGCATTTCAGTAGATACCCTTTTTAAATTTTACAACAAGTGAAATGGCTGACAGTGATGTCAAAAATTGACAACAATGACACAACCCTACTAGATTCAAATAATTACTCAGACTAGAGCAGCTGACAGCACAACAAATGAATTAATAATTTTCCTTCTGTAAATAATTATTGTATTACATATTATCAAGAATGTATTAAATTTAATAAATATGTTACTAGAATGTAACTGTAAAACTTATAAGTAAATATACCGAAATGATCAATATGAATATGAAAAAGAAATTAAACATTAAAAACAATATTGTGCAACCTTATCTTTTAACTTCAATTATCTAGAAAAATAATTACTTTATCGTTATGAAGTAAGAGTACATTATTTTTGTAAAAAACGTTTTAAAATTTAAAAATAATACTGAATAGACAATTCCACGATCAGTGGCGTAGAATTTAGAGGGGAAACTACTCCTCTGTCCCTGCCATACGCCTGTGGTAATAGTGAGAAACTATCTTTTACTATGTTACCTAAAATACCTAAACTTTCTGCCAAATATGAAAAAGAAATATTAAACAGTAATAATATAATTCGCAAAAATAATTTTTAAAATTTGAAATAAAACACCCTCTGTCTCAGTAAGGAGGAACATTTTATCTAAGTGTTTTGGGTTACATCTTATTTTGGGCTAAGGATTCTTCAGGTAGCTTATGATTTATTAATGAAACACCCTGTAACTTATTTTGTGCACACGTTTACTCTGGAACCGTTTATGGTATTGACTTGAAATTTGGTACACTTATGTATTATAACAGGATCTAGCATCAGTCATGCCCTGCTATCACGCCCAAACTATTATGAAAGGCAGTAAAAGAAATTAAAATGTGATTGAGTGTGTATACAAGAACCAAGGGCCTCTAAAATTTTTTTGGCATTAGCCACTCTACCACCCCCACCCTATTATTAAAGGGAGTAAAAAATTAAATTGGGATTTAGTGTGTGTATGAGAACCAAGGGCCTTTAAAATTTATTTAGGCATTAGCCACCCCCTCTACCATCCCCACCCTATTATTAAATGGAGTAAAAAATTAAATTGGGATTTAGTGTGTGTACGATAACCAAGGGCCTTTAAAATTTATTTTGGCATTAGCCACCCCCTCTACCACCCCCACCCTATTATTAAAGGGAGTAAAAAATTAAATTGGGATTTAGTGTGTGTACGATAACCAAGGGCCTTTAAAATTTATTTTGGCATTAGCCACCCCCTCTACCACCCCCACCCTATTTTTAAAGGGAATAAAATATTGGGATTTAGTGTGTATAAGACTTACATACAAAATCTGATTGTGAAAGAGTGATTCCTTGGGCAGCGGTTTTTAGGGCTATTTTTATTTTAACATCTAGAGTGCAGTGAAAATGTAAACGTGAAATTTTTCGAATTGATTTAGTATCTACGACCAAGAAAAATTTCCAAAAGCACTAATTTGTAATTATCTCAACTACTTTTTCAAATGGCAACATCTTTTAAACAAATGACAAATCCATTGACACCTTCAAATCGAAAATGGATTTGATATTAACGATATTCTGGTCATTATTTAAAATTTAAGAATGTTTGATCACATTTCCAACAAATATTAAGTTACCAGTTACATTATGTTCAATAGATCCATTTATTGTGATTTAATGCATGTAAAGGTAATGATGTGAAAGTGTAATTTTGCTTGTAGGTTTATGGTTTGGAAGCTCTGCTAGCAGTGACGAAGTTAGAAAAAGTTGGCCTATTAAAACTGCAGTCTAGTACTCGACCATACACAGTCCTGCGAAAAGCTCTGCATTTAACAATGGAAGACACATCTGAAATTAATCCAACAGATATAAGTTATGTACACAGTATTTATGCACCGCTTAGCATCAGATTAGCAGAGCAAGTGACAAGAAATGGTGGTCTGAAACAGCTGCAAGATGTCCTTGGGCTATTACCAGGTGATTACAAGTTATGATTAGATTAATGTGAAACATTACCTAAATGTATCAATTTACTTAGATTATGCAAAAAAGTTATTCTTATTTCGTGTTGAATTATTTCAGGACCCACTTTAGATGAGTCTCCATCTATATCTACCAATCTAATATCAAATAACTCTGATGCCCCAACAGTAGTGCTTGTATTTTTTATTGGGGGTTGTACTTTTGCAGAGGTATGTACCATATTTTTTTTTGTTATACAATTTCTCATAATGGGTTCATTTAATGAGTTTTATTTACTAGTTGTTACTTATTGTGGATAAAGTATTACTTAAAATTAGGCGGTATTGAAAATTTCAGATGAATCCGATAAGTGGTTCTCGAAATATACCACTTTCAAAGGGCGTATGCAAACGCGGTGCAACTAACATCATGACGTCACACAATAGTAAACGAAATGGTCACGTAACACATCAACGGTCATGCATTCCATTTGAGAACGTCAACTTTCTCAGTGTTCTGTGCATTAAATTGGATAATATATCTTTTATTGTTGTTTGTAGTAATTAAAAAATGTAAAGCAAACTTTAATAAAGCAGACTCTTCGAATCTTCCAGAATAATATAATTTTATTAACAGTGTATAAAACAACCACATGAAATTTGTAATTTTCCCCTACAATCAAAATTTAATAATTATTTAAAATATATTTGCATTACACATAACTGCAGCCCAATGCTGATATATGAAGTAGCATATTTCTCACATACTTTTAAACCAACATGAAAAAGACATAAAAATTGCTAGTATTTAAAATATATTTTACATTTAAATTTCAAGAATACTGTATTTAATAATAAATAATTTAACATATAGATACTTACGTTGAAATGGTCTTCACAAACAAAGTATGTTGATTTAGTAGTAAGCCTTTTCTCTCTTTTCGTAGTTTATTGCCATTTCCTTCGCATTTTTAAATTTAGGAACGGTATAGTTATTAACATCATAAGGCCGGTATGTAGCAAATAACAGACAAGATTGAAGTTTGTAAAATCGAAGCGAATCCGAGATTATACTATCAATCACGTCTGTTATTTGCGTATCGGCCGTGTGTCGTTCAGTATTTTTCATAATACTAGTCATCTGTGCCTTTACCGTAGCATCGGTTGTTTACACAGTAACATTATTTGAATCATTTTGACAAGCTGGAAGCAAATAGAACATTTGTGGGAATTCCTCAAAATATTCGCGACGAATCGGCTGCAGCAAGTTGTGAACTATTGCCCGAGAAAACCAGGGAAGTATACATAAAGGAATATGAAGCTTTTAAATGTTAAAACTGTCAAAACAATAACGGCCTTGGCTGATAAATTTTTTTGGCCTAGGCCGGGGGCTGTGGTGTCATATCAATGAAGAATAGAGTACTGATAAATCATAATGTCAGAATGGTATAATGAAAATAAATGTTTTAGTAGGTGTTTTCACTATAGTGCTTTGACACTCAGGAACAATACAATATTTATAATTCCTTTTACTGTCACTATTATATATTGTTAATATAAGTCGGTGAAAATACTTGATAATCCGAAATTCTTTACAAACACACATAAGTTTCAATGCACACTGCTTGAGTGAACAATTTGTAATATTGCGAAACAGTAATAACGCTCTCTAACTAGCCGCTTCGGCTGGCGGGTTACTATTGAATGACGTCACGGCTGAGTCTCGACAAGGCGGTTGTGGTCCATGTTTATGATTTTTTTTAGACGATTTACGGGTCTCACAAAATCCTAGTTTTTTGCACAGGATCTTAGAATTATAAGATATTTCCGATACTGAAATTTTAAAAAAGTACTAAATGTGCCTATTATAGCTATTCTTGTGAAAGAAACAACTGTCGTTATAGGCCAATCTCCAGTGGTTTTAAAAATGAGTAAAATAAAAGTAGATATTGCATTTGGATGTAAATGTTGCTATTTTGTAGAAACAAATTCAGAAGAACATAATAATACTGCGCCAGTGGTGCCACACCTTGTTCATAAAATTGTACTACCCTTGTGCCCCAACTCCACATTATATTATCATAAATTTATATTTGCCATTAATTAGACAAGGACAGGGCAGTACATGCACATGGGTATATGTCTTAAATCTTAGTAAATTGTATTATTTTTTCTAATGTTGATATCCATAATTTTGGAAAATAAAATACGTATCAATTTATTTTTAATGGACATTCTATTTTTGGAGGTATTCAAATATGATGAGAATAATAGATGTTAAAAATTCAACATTAAATTTTTAAATACCTGCCACAGA
Source organism: Leptura quadrifasciata (assembly GCA_963675555.1). Classification (NCBI taxonomy): domain Eukaryota; kingdom Metazoa; phylum Arthropoda; class Insecta; order Coleoptera; family Cerambycidae; genus Leptura; species Leptura quadrifasciata. Next base: position 53,849,118 of record OY776674.1, on the reverse strand, counting down.
AACTACAATATTGTTTTAAAACAATAAATCGGTCGCTCAGTAACAGCTGTTTGGTTTTTCTAAGGTCTCAAAAATTATTGTGTTATGTTAACAACAGTGCTTGTGGCATT